>CM031235.1:827742013-828942013 GCA_018340775.1 Taxus wallichiana var. yunnanensis | reverse complement strand
CCTTGAAACCTAGACCATGTTTACCGTGATGTTGTGTGTAATTTATCGGGTCTAAATGACCTTGTTCATTTGGACCGAGTCCTTTACCCTTCCATCGCATGTTTTTCATTATTCGGTGAGCTTTGGTAAATTGAGGGGACTCATAACATGGAGCAAAGTCGTCATTATATAACCAAGATCCTGAAGAACTTGGAATATGTTCATTGTCAAGATAACCAAAATTTTTCCAAACTGACTGACCCATTTGGTAAGTGGGATGGATTCTCAGATGTGGAGCGTTAGGTTTGCCATAGCTATGTGGGGATTTGGTGATATAAAAAGAGTCTTCCATCTTTTGAAATTGATATTCACCGCATCCCGTGTCAATGATTTTAAATGTGTGAGATGGGGGACCAATAGGTACCTCATGTGGTGGGGAAGTTAGTTTGGTAGTCTTAAAAGATGAAGAGAATGGGTTATAAGAAGAAGGGGGTGGATTGAAGGATGAAGGTTGGTTATTCATAGGAGGAGGTATCTTAATAGAGGAGGTGTGGTTGGATGAAGAAGATTGGCTAGGTGAAGAAGAAGATGGTGTGGTGGAAGAATAATTGTTGCTGGAAGAAGAAGCTTGATTAGTGGAAGAAGATGATTGATTAGTGGGAGGAGGACTGGTGGAAGGTGGTTGACTAGCGGATGATAATGGATTGGAAAATGTGTTTTGGTTATGAGATGATGGTTTCGATTATTGTTAGGGAGTGTATCAGGATCAATGCGTGTTTCATTAGGGATTATACGAGGTGGAGCATATTTATCTGTTGATGGACAATAGTGATCATGTCGATACCATCCTTCGAGGAATCTACAATACTCAAAAGGTTGGGGATCTGCACGTAATGTAAATTCCTTGTCCAAATGAGGAAACTTAATGCATTGGTGGAATGTTGATGGGACGGCTTTCATGGCATGAATCCATGGTCGGCCGACAAGAATGTTATATGCAACTTCTACATCTACCACATGACAAACCGTGTCTAAGGTGATGGGTCCAACTTGGAGAGGCAACGTGATTGTGCCTTCGACTTTCTTTTTCTATTATCATACCCACGAATGGTTATGATATTGTTTTGCAAATCATTTTCAGTGTAGCCTAGACAACGTAAAAGTTTCATGGAACAAATATTTAATGCCGATCCATTGTCGATTAAGACGCGCTTGATTTTACGATGAGTTACATAACCCTCGACGTATAAAGAATGATTATTAGCGATGTTGGGATTAAGCAGGTCAACAGGACCAAAAGATAAAATAGGATTGGGGACCGTAAGATGTGTAATTAAAGCCTGGAATTGTTGTGAATTGATGTCCTCAGGGACACGAGCATTATTCAATGTTTGCATAAGGATGCGTTGTAGTGCGGGAGAAGAATTAAGTAGTTCCATGATTGAAATTTGTGCGGCAGTCTTCTCTAATTGTTTGACAATATTAAATGATGGCGTAGGTTATGGAGAGGAATTGGTGGCGGAATTAGATGGTGGATTAGGAGGTGATGCCGGGACGAAGTGGCAGATTTTTTTGTTGTAGGGACCCACATTTTTTTCTGTCTAGTGGTGATCGCACAGTCAGTTCTGATCTTTATAGTTGCCACTAAGTCTTGGTCATAATCTATGGTCGAGATGACTGAGTCAAACTCGACATTACTTGATGATTGACCCTTATCTTTTGAATTGTTATCATGATTAGGGAATGGATTTTTGAACATGTGAAGTTTTTCATTAGGTGTTTTTGTCTCAGAAGTATTTTCAACTTCTATGTCTCCACGTTCAATCAGGTCTTGGACGTAATGGCGGAGTTGCATGCATCTATCTGTGGAGTGCCCTTTTATGCGATGGTAATCACAATATTCATTGTCTTTATACCAATTTGGTTTGGGTTGTCCTTCTTCGAAGGGTCTGACAATGGGATATGTAATCATATTAGCATTTTCCAAATGACGAAAGACACTAGATAGACTTTCTCCGAGAGGAGTGAACTCTCTTCGTCGATCCCTAGAAGGAACTTCCTTTCTAGGGATAATGATGGGTTGTTTAGATTTTAATGTGTTGGTGGGATGGTTTTGGACATTTCGACATGGCGGGAATCAGTAATGCCATCATTGACGATATTTCGATTCCGATTAAAGAATTTAGATTTGTCCTGGTTCTGAGGAGTGTCTCGATAAGGTTGGTCTCTAAAGGGTGCTTTAAGTAAGCCCTTAGAAATGAGGGCTTTTTCGATTTGTGTCCCCTTTTCGATGACTTCTTCAAAACTATTCAGACAATGCATTTGCATGTGGAATGATAATTCGGCATTGAGATTAGGGACAAAAATGCTAACTAGTTGCTCTCAGGTACTGAGCAGGAAATCGGCTTGCAATTCCGCGCCATCGTTGTAAAAAGGAAGCAAAATTTTCGTTTGGCCTTTGCCTAGTGTTGCAGAGATCAAGCATGGTTATTTCTGAGTCTAGGTTATAAGAAAAATGTTTGAAAAATTTCTCCGATAAGTCTCAAATGTCGTGACCGAACCCTTTGGGCAGATGGAAAAACCAATCTAAAGCTTGTCCTCCTAAACTTTGGGGGAATAATCGTAAAAGGTACGTGTCTCGATAGGAAACTTCCTGACATTGCATGTAAAATTCCTTGACATGTTCACGGGGGTCACCTTTGCTTTTGTATTTATCAAACTTAGGGATTTCAAAGGATGGCGGAAATGGTAATCGTGATATCTCTGTATCAAATGGATAAGGACACAATTCTTCAAAGTTGAATTGTTTCGATTGTTTTTGCAGTCCCTGAATGGTGTCTTTCATAAGTTTCCATTCTTGTGCAAATGGAGAAGTAGGGGGTTTATCAAACATGTCGTGAGTATTGGAATCTAGATTGAGGTCTTTTAATCTTTCAGCTCTAGTCGTTGTTTCCTCAAGTTTCTTTGTTAAATCTTGGATTTTAGTAAATAATTCTTCGACCGAAGAACCATTTGGATTGTTTGGTATTTCGTTGTGATAACTTGATTCACCATTGTCGATGAGTTTGTTTAAATTTTCCGTCCCAAGTCAGGGGGTAGTTTTTCCCCATGGCTAGGATGCGTAACAGATATTCATTTTTGTTTTGTTCTATCACCCTATTGACTTGTTCTTGTTCTTCATTGGTGAGTTCTGGTTGTGTGACTTCTTCATCGTCATTTTCATGATTGTGACTGCGAGTGAATACCATGATGAAATGTGTCTGATTAAGCTGAAAAATGGGTAGGAATTTTGAACAGGTGTGAGGAAATGAGAACTTGATTACTTTGGATTTATCGTGAATAAGCTTGTGATGACTGATAAGGAGAGTAACTCAAACAAGTTATCTCAATATGATGATGATGTAACTCGAGACGAGTTATTAGAGGATTTGTTGCACGTTGTGTAGATTTGGCTTAAACAAGCTCTGGACTATTGACGGGAGAGTAACCTGAATAGGTTAATCGCGATATGGTTGTGAAAGGATTTGTGTTGGCTGTGATTTGGATAAATGCGATGGTGGATAGAATAATGAGTGAACTCAAACAAGTCACCCAATATTAGTTTGATATAGCTGGAAACAAGCTATGAAGGATGTTTTGACAATTGACAATATGGGGAGTGAATGCTAGTCACTCAATATCAGTTGGATATAGCCGAAGACAAGCTATGACAAATGTATTGTTGGATGAGGTAAGCTAATGAAATTGGTGTGATGGTTTGATCTGTGTTGTTGGATTGTTTGGATGTTTTCGCTTGGTATTGAATTGGTCGAGAACTGATTTTTTTGTGGAACACAACTAGGGTCTGAACTTTTACAATGAACACATTGATATCAGCCAAGTTTTATGATAAAACAATGCTAAACTATTTTGTTTTCAAACAACAAGCAATCATGTGGATTCAATTGTTTTGGCTTATGAGGTAACTTCTTCAGGAATGATCATTGTTTCATGCAATCATACAAGTATGCTGTGAAATGGTGGATGCAGGCTCTTATTACTCCAAGAAGATGTGTCCTCCGATATACCCTAGTCCTGATATACCTAATTCTGTACGGGGACAAAATTGGTACGGGGAACCCTTAGAGCACTGGAGGAGACTCACCAATTCTTACTTGCCTGTTTCGGAGTGAATCACCACGTCCAGAATAGGTTTTGTGAAAAGGTGGAAGGTGATGGAGGGATGAATGTGTATGGTGTCCTTATAACTCCCCGAAGATTTACAGGGATGATGCCCAGGCTTCGTTGTTACAGCTATTTAGGCGTGACTCGCATGCGCTGCACGACAGCATTACCTGTAAGTGAAGAGCAGCGGCGAGGTAAATACCGAACGCTGTGATGAGACTAGGTCTCAAAGTGCAATGCAGATGCAAATGTTGTTGGTGCGTGGTAGTCAAGTCCACGTCACCGGTGTAGCTTTGGTGGTGATGAAATCCACCTCGTCTACGTGCAAAAACAATATGATAAAGTGATTAAACGCAGGGTTCTTTCCAACTTGAAATAAATCACTAACAGAAAATAATTACATACCTGAGCGTACTTTTTTTTTTTTTTTGTTTCAAAGAATTGTTTTGAATGGTGGTATTTTTGTGAATTTTTTGTTGTTTTTGTTTTTTTTTTTTTTGACAATATTCCAGCAACGCGGTTCTACATAAAACAAATTAGTAGTTATCCTGCAAATGAAATGTTAGAAAAGTGATCGTGGTTGTTTTTGATTTGCCAGATCGCTCAAAGGCGCAGGAAAAGAGCATACACAACCAACGACCAAACAAATATTAAGAATATGACAAAGGAAAATAATTATTAAAATGATAGTTGGAAAACAAAGCTAGAGGATCCTGCAATGTTAGAACAAGAAACTAAAAAAATTGTGACCGTTTCTGATTTTCCAGATCGCTCGAAGGCGCAAGAAAAGAGCATACGCGGATACAATTGGAATAGTTTTTTTTTTTTTTAAATGTTAATAATTATTGCAATTAATCATGATTTGAAAAATAGCGATAATGATTATTTTCACAAAAAAGAAAAACGATGAAAGAAGAGGGTGAAAACGTTACTCTAGAAGTGTTGTCGTGGAAAATTGAAATGTAAGGCAAAAAATTAAAAATTAAAAAAATTGTTGTGCAGAGCCCGAGTGGCCTCACGTTTTTGATTTCCAAGATCACTTTTGAAGTGCGAGGAAAGAGCATACGTGTGAGGTTGTTACGTGAAATAAAATAAAAATAATAATTTAAAAAAACTATAATTTTGTTGTTTTTTGTTAAAAAGACAGGTGTTAGAAGAAATGAAACCAAAATTTTTTTGTAAGTCTAAATCTAAAAATTATTTTTTCATTGCATATATATTTTCAATACCTTCCGTTAAAAAAATGAAGTCATTCCGAGTTCGGGAGCAAAAGTTATGGCGTCCGGAAGATGGGCTACGGTAGCACTCTGAATGAAAATTTTGAACGTGAGAAAAACGTCCCGGGAGCTGGTTTTTTTTATTTTCTGACTTCTGTACTTCACCTGAGAAGCTAAAATTTTGACAGCAAGGTTAAAAAAGAACAATAAACAGAAAGAAAGAGTTAGATCACAAAATGATTGATTAAAATAAAAGAAAAAAATGATTAACTTCCTACAAAGCAGTTATTTTAGCAAAAGTAAATAAATAAATGCATTTTCCGGATTGGTTGTCCCATGACAGTAAGATGATAAACTAATGGATAGTTCATGTGTTTCTACAGATGACGAGTAAATAGCAAAATCAAAACTGGGAACTAAACACCAAGCACCGAGGAGATCAAAGACAAGATGAGCTTCAGAGTTTCATTGTTGCTATAACCTGCAGATACACCACAAGACACCACACAACAAAAACACTACCCAAAGCGTGAAGGTTAACCAAAGAAGACCATAAGGAACAGAAAAGGAAATAATAATGAACAATAATAAACAAAGAATAGATAAAACCACTAATTGGGAAATTAATGGTAATAGATCGAAAGTAACCAGGCGTGCCAGAATGTAAGCTAGGAAAAATACACTACTAACAAGGAAGTAAAATACCAATAATCATACCTCCTCCTTCGCGTTCCGTAGCAAACCTCAGAATGGGCTAGGAAACTTGGATTGAGCCCTGATTTTGTGATATGTAGGTGTTTTTCTTCAAGACGGAGCAAGACCTTCCTGCAACAACGATCCTCTTACTTTGCACTAGATGGGAAAAAGGATTATGAGGCTATTTTGGCATTAGGACGAGGCAAAAGGATGTTCTTTGCTCAAAGGATGCAAGAACTTAGATATGGCATGAAAGCTTATTCTCCGTGTGTTTAGAGGGGAGGGGTAAGGTTGTATTTATAGCCTGGGAGTGATTAACTTAGATTAATTTAAGTAATCATGGTTTGAAAATGTGGGCAAGATTAAGTGGGTGGTTTGAAAATGTGGGCAAGATTAGGTGAGTGGTTTGAAAATGTGGGCAAGATTAGATGAGTGGTTTGAAAATGTGGGCAAGATTAGGTGAGTGGGGGCCACGAAGAATGGGTGAGGATTTGAATTATATTTTTAATTCATAAGTGGAGGATTTTAGGTGAGTGGGGACCACGAAGGGTGGGTGAGGATTTGAATTTGAATTTTTAATTCAATAGTAGAAAAACATGGAGAATAATGACATGTGGTGAGGATTATTTTTGGTTATTTTTATTTGATTTTTTTGAAATGGATAATTAATCAAATTATATTTGATTAATTCAAGTGTATTTTTGTGGGAAATGAGGAAGGGGAATTAATTGATTTAGGATAGATGTGAAATTGGGGTGTTAGTTTTTCTACATTGTCTAAATCTTTTACATTTATTTGCATGCATGAGTTCCCTTTGACTAACACTTATATTGGCTAGCCATCCCCTTTTGTGGTTTGTTTGTTTTCGTGCCTATGGTTTTTTCTACATTGTCTAAATCTTTTAAGAATTTTCCTCTTCCCTTTTGTGCGCAAGGAAGAATTCTCCTCTTCCCCGACAGTCAAAGTGTGGTTGGTCCTCTTTTGAGGCTGAATTCTCCTTCTAGGGTCATCGCATGGGCCCCAAAAGAGGGGGGGCATCAATGAGGGTTTTTACTAACACATCATATCTACACCGGTTCACATATAGTGAGTGAGTTCATACCAGCCTACGAACTCCATACACATCGGCTTTAATAGGTCATGGTGTCCTTCGACAATTTTGTGGAGCGGTTACATGCTCAGGGGTTACAGTGGGTGGCCTCTCTACACTTCTCCGTCTAGTGGTGTAGGATTTCCCAAAAAACTAGTGCAGTATAGAGATCTCTTCAACAAATTTCAAAATAAGTAGTTAGAGTTGGAGGACACATAGCATTTCCTCCATACACTTCTTCACCAAGGTAGCGTGAGATCGCCTGAAAAACTCGTGACATTATAGGATATCCTTCTACACCATTTTTCTCGACATGGATCAGGTGCACATATTCCAATCTTTTATTTACACTTTCTATTCTAGCGTATTTTACATTTGTGTATGTTTACACAACATTTTTACATACATACATATTTGACTACTTGATCATTTTCTCCTTGCAAGTCCGTCGTATGAGAAACAAGCAGTCAAGTTGGGGCAACAACGAAGACGACAACGACAACACACCATGAAGGTACTTGTCATACTATTCATGTAAGTACACCACACACATGTAACATCTACACACGCGTTCCGCCCTAGGTTCACTCTCATCACTTTTATTCACATTTTCATCTTTAGAATCCATGCTCCTCCACATCTTTCTTTTAGTCATTCCATGCTTGAGTCTAGTCCATCAGCATGTCTTCTTTTACACTCTACATGGTTATCAGGTACGCATCTCTATCTACTTTATGTTACCGAGATTTCCGCTCACCAACATAAAGTGGGGAAAATGTAGACACAAATATTGCACATTAGACAATATTTAGCCTGGTCTTATACTACTATTTAGAAGGTTCTCAAGTGTAAAAAGTACTTATTAATCCCACATTTTGGCCACCTTTTTTATCTTTTATGCCGTCTTTCCTACGTCACTTCCAATGCTTATCACCACATTTTTTAACTTCCCCGAGTTTCTAGCCTTAAATTAGGGCGCCCAGGGTTGTCTTGAGGTGCCCCGAGGTGGCTCGGTCCCACCTAGGGTGCCTCGGTCTCGTGTCAACCTCTTTCGTTCTTTTTTGGGTCACTTCTAATTGTTGGTTATCCTTATCTTCTTCTCAATCGACCTTATCGGGATTAATTACGAAATTAAACTTGAGATCCCTATAAATATAAAGCTTATAAGACCATAATAAGGGTCCTAGGTCTTTGCATCCTATCACTACTATCACTCCATCTAGGGCTACATCTATTGCATCACTTGCATCCACATAGTACCATACATTCAAGCTAGGAAGTCTACATCACACACATTCTTAGAGGAGGAGGGATTCTATTCATTTTATTCTACTATCTACATATTCTATAGCTATTATATCTCGCTATTTCAAAAGTGCAACTAGCACGAGAGCACCTAGGGCACGACATACACACACTCACCAGAACTACATCAGGGTCTATAATGTAGTGCAGTGCTCAGCGATAAGTCCACCGATTTGGCAGCTGAGGTCAATCCGACCCATTCTTCTTCTTATACAGGGTGTCATGTAGTTCATCTAATGAATCCGGTGTGACAGACATAGAGTATTCAAATATAATTAGTGACCATGCCAAATTAGGGTTTTGAGAATTTACACTATTCCAAGCACCCAGATTGTAAACCAGGATTCCCAGGGCACCCCAGTCTACTCTCAGTGCCTGTGTCATTTCTAGAAAACAAATATCTACCCTTCGCAGGCCCCTAAGTGTTCATCTACACTTTGATGAGTTCCAATTCCAGATCTGTGACAACCCGCAACAGTCACCATCAATCAGCTAAGTCATTTCCCTTTTCCCTCTTGCATATTAGGGTTTGATTTCACTTAGAATATTTTATTTACATTTATTTCATATTGCTTTAGTTCATTTAAAGTGTTTTAGTCCTCCTATTTAGATTAACACTAGAACCCTAAATACCCCATTTAGGACCTCTTTATTTTTGTTAATCACCCTCATTTAATAATTTTATCTTCCCATGGCCTTTATTTAATATTTTCAACCTCCCTAATTTATTCATCCTAAACAACCCTAACTCTTCCTCACCTCTTGAAACCATAATCTCACCTCATAAGGGATTTTTTCCTCAAGCTTGCCACTCTTCCACCACCCAAATGGTGGGATCCCCACAATCGGTGGTGACCCATCCGAGTCGCCTTGACCCCGTAAAGGTGAACCTACCCCTCTTTTTCAAGGATGCAATTTGGAGACTTCGGTATTTCTTGTGATCTTGCCTTCGTTTTTGTTCTCTTTTGCAATTGCCATCATCATCTTGGAGGTCTTATGATTCATTATTGGAGATTCATAGTCTTTTCTCTCCCTTGCATGCTTGGATCCACCCTTGCCATTATCATCACCATTCCCTCAATCATCCCTCATCAATTTTGTAGGTTATTTGTTTGTTTCAGATTTTTGTCACTGCATCAGTGCCTTTAATATCATTCTATAGATCAACATTTCCACCTATCCTCATCCACCAAACCTTATTTCTCTCTAGGTCACCATTAATCCTACCAAGTTTCCATTGACCCAACCTATGTCCATTTCATTTTCTACCTTCTACCCATATCAAAAATATTTTTATATGATCCCACATCTTTGATTTGAGATCTTGTCATTCTTCCTGTTCTATAACCTCAAATTTGTCATATTACCTCCAATTTTCATCGATTCAATAAAGTTGTCGTCAAATAGATCAGGGTTCATTGCATCCACCATCATATTTCTTAATTTTCTTGCATCCTTTATGTCTAATCTAGTTTCAGATCTCTTGCAAGTTCCTATTTTTCATCTCAGCTTCAGATTTTCCTCCAAGGTCTTTGGATTTACATTTTCTATCATTGTTTCACTTGGTATACTCTAGTCGCCGTCAACTAGCCCCTACAGTCTCAGGTCATTGTCTACTTGCACAGGTTTAGTTTGATTTGTTTAGATCAAATTTGCATTTTATCATCTATATTACATTCTAGGTTTCTATTTTATCTCAAATTCTACTACATCCAATTTATCAATCATTATTTTACTCATCTTTTATCAAAACATGGGTTTACATCCATCCTAAGAAGTTTTCACTTCTTGGGAATGACATTGGCAAGTAACCCACCCATCTATCTACTAATCCATTTTCTATTGAGTTTCTCTTTGTTGCATAGGTCACCAAGCTCACTACTAGGGGAATGTCTCATTTGTGCATGTATTCATCATCATCCCATCTAGAGGTATCTTAAACCCTCTCATACTTGGAGTTACTTATTTTCTTTAGTACTAGTTCACTAATATGAAGCAGGAATGAGGAAATTTGTTCAACATTTTGGCATGCCCAGTGGGACCACCCTTCTTTGGTGAGTCTTTTTCATTTGTCTTTCATTTTCATTTTTCTTTTGTCCATCTTCTACTAACCTCGTAGGAATGAGTGTTTCTTTCTTGCTTGCGTGCGTGGGTTTATTTTCTTGGATTTGCTTGCTTTCTTTAAAATAAATAAAATAAAAAGGAAAAGTGTTATCCAAGTATTCCTCTTTTTCTCTATTTTCTCCTTTTGCATCATTCTTCCCTTTCTTGCTTGATTGTCTTCATCAAACATAACACTTCATTTTGGATCTAAAAATAACCTTCATATTTAGTTGGCAGTCTAGTTTAAATAGGGGTTAATCCTTTGCATACACCTTCATCACACACATCAAAACTACACATCTAAACATCTCCTTCCAGGTGGAACTATTGGGATTTCATCACCCAATAGAAAATCCTTCACAGTGTTCTGGCCGCATGACAATTTTTTTGGCTATTAGCATATTGGCTAAGCACCTGACTCCCTTATCGTTGTGGGACCATGAAGTAAGGGGGTAGGCCCTAATAACAAGCCCTATACTGGTAGTCATCACAAATTCGTGCCTCACATACCTTCGGGTATATCGAGGAATTCATCCAAAACTACCTGAAACCATCCATAGATTGGCCATTTCTAGGCTCCTTCAAGCCCATTTTTCATTTCTTTTCACATCTTTAATAATTAAGATAATCAAGACTACATTAGTGATTTGTATGAGTGAATTCAAAATCAACATAGTTTTATTTTACTATTTGTTTCATGCTCATTATCACACAAAGTCTCGAGAAAGAAAAATGGAGCAAAACATGTCATCTAAAAATATTTCTATTTCTATTATTGTTTCCCAACAAACTTCTACCCATTCTATCATTATCTCCACCCCTTTGGTCACCTCTTCTATAGTTACTCAACCAATGGTTCCCATTTTGATGTGGATCTACCTGCAAGAGGTTGAAATACCTCTAAAACACACAAACTATTTGCAAAAACTAGAAGCTTAAAAATAGTTTTGCTCTTATTTCGAATCCACACTAATCTTTTACATCATTACAATCTTCCTTTTATTTCACATTAGCTCTAAAAACCCTAAAATGCCAAAAATTACCTACTAGTAAAACACCTCAAATGGGCCCCAAATTTTACGTATAAAATATGCCTTCATAAATGAAGGCTCACACCAAATTTCGGATTATTATATAAAGCATAGCAAAAGTTATTAAAACTCTAAGTTATAGACAAAAGTAAAAAAAAAACGTTCGGAGCCAATTTTAGACCATTAGACGAAGGAATATGGCCCCAAAATATGTCGAAAGGGTAATAACCTTTGTGAAAATTTTGGTCACAACATATTACTAATTAAAAACTACCACCCTAGAAAATTTCAAGAGGATCCAACGGTCGGATCAAAAGTTATGACCTTTAAAAGTTATGCTCCCACATCACATTTCCTCTCTTCAAGAGTCTCAAATCATCCAACCTAACACCCATGTTGAAACCAACCCCTTTCTTTATCATCATTTTGTCCCATCTAGACCAGCAACACCCCCTTCCACCACCTCTATTAAATATTTTGGGCCTCTTATCATCCCTCGTGGGTGTGTGGAATTCCAAGAGCTTCTCGATGTTAATCCAGTTTCCCTTCATAACTATCTCCTTCACAAGTCTACCAATCTCCCGTTGATGGAAACCCTCTCGAAAAAAATTATTCTTATCATTCCCATATTGAATCCAATCAAGTCCTCACATCACAACTTGTCATATTCTTCCCTAGAGCTATGAATGAACTTTCCATGGCCCAACATGAGCTTGATCCCCATCAATCTTCCTCCACAATCCTCGTAATTACAAAACCACTCAATTGGTGGTCCCCATTCCTCCTAATTTTTGTCACGTTAACACTATTGTAACCTCTTATATCCCCATCACCTCATCATCCACCATGGTTATTAGTTCCCCTATCTAATCATCACAAGAGTATCACTTGCTTCCTCCTCCACCTAAACAACATAATCCAACTTTACCCCTTATTTCCACTTCCCATATCCATGAAAATGTGATCACTTCACAACCCCATCCTTCTAAATCAACCCAAACCCATCAACCTCCTCCTCGAGGTGATTTTCATTACATACTTCCCAATCAATCAACTCAAGCATCCCAACCACCCATTACTTACATCCCAACTCATCCTATATCAAACCAATCAAATTTCCCCATCACTCAACAACCAACTCAATCTTATCACATCCCCATCTCCCAACAACAACCTTTATCTCAACCCATTCAATTGTAACCCTCAATTACATTCCCCCTTATCAACCACTTCCACCAACACCTACTCATCCTCAAACATATCAACCTTATCAACAACCTAACCCATCTACTCATATGCATCACAATCTCATCCTTCAACTTCTCAAACTCATCCATCTAATGATCCCATGTAGGTGTTATTGAGTAGAATGGATAATATTGAAGTCGCTACCTTGGGATCCAAGACCACCTTCTCATATGAACAAATTTGCAACAAACCTATCAATCCTTCGGTTCCCGTAAATCCCTATCCCCCTCATTGGGAGTTACCAAAATTCTCTAAATTCAATAACAAAGAGGACCCACAACAACACCTTCATGCCTTTAGGCACGCATGTTACATAATTTCTCATGATCAGGACCTTATGCATTATACATTACCCATGTTGTTAGCCAACTCACGTAATTATTTCTAGAGCACTTTTCGATCAATATTGCACGTAAAATGACTATCACGAACCTCTGCGCCATTAGACAATATGATGACGAATCTATCACATATTTCATAGCATGATGGCGTGGCATAATCAACCAACTATCATTTCCCTTCCACAGACTGAATTAATCAATCTTATCTCACGGTATTATGTGGAGCATATTTCCTCTACTCTTCAAATACAATCATTCCAAACCTTTGAAGAGGTGTTTACCATGGCTCGCAAACTTGAACTTCATGCCCTTGAGCAAGGCCATCTCAAACTTTGATCAAATAAACCCAAGTCCGAATTCACTAAATCCTCCACGCATGGTGACAAATCTAAAAATTCCATTAATGCCATCATGGTTAAATCCTTGTCCACATCCACTTCTCACACAAAGCCTCCGCAAAGAGCTCCTATACGGCCTCCTAACTATACCCCTATTGGGGAATCTTATAGTGAAATATTCGACAAGTTTATGGTGGTACATCTCATTCGACTTCCTTCTATCTCGACCCTTTGATGAATCACAACCCAAACAAGCATGATATCATGAGGAGAATTACTGGAAGTATCATTAGGTTTGTGGTCATGACATTGAGGAGTGTCACACTTTTAAACATCTCCTCCAAAAACTTATAGAATTTGGTGACCTCTAAGTGGATAACCCTAATGAACCACCTAATCAACCCTTAGACGTTTTCAAACAACCTTTTCCCAATCATCCGCCAAATAATCAAACTCCACCCCCACATCACGAAACTTAATGCCCACAAATCAATTCTATTAACTAAGAATTAACACCATCACTTACATCTATCATCTCATCATCTATTACATCCACATCTATCTCAGAATCTTCTCCCACACTCACAACTTCATCAACATCTACATCTATCCCTACACCTATTATATCTACATTAACTATGTCCATAACTACCCCATCCACAACAATCCTAATTACACCCACTTCCCCATCCATACCTACCACATCATCACCTATCACATCTAGTCCTTCACTTATATCTACTCCAACACCCACCTAAACATCTTTATCTTATATCCCTACATCTACACCCACTTCCACATCAATCACATCTACTACCATGACTATACCCACACAAAATTTTGAATCTATGTCCACGTCTACTACTATGCAAACATCCAACATAACTACAAATGAGTCCTCACCGCCTACAATTCCGATAATTTCCTTCACCAAAAAATCCTAAGCCTATACAATCTACATATCCTTTGGATCTCATCAGATCTCGTATCATACAAAAAAAGTCCAATTCTGCCTTCAATATCCACAACACAATCTACATTACCTAGTTATGCCTTCATAGATCCCCTGATCAAAATCATCATCTTTCTTGCCAAAGGTAAATCCTCATAACCAAAGTCTAAGAATATTGGCATGCCCATTCAAAAATCCCTCATGCACCCACATAAAAATTTGGAGCTCCTCCTCTCAAGACTAATCCTCCTAAGTAATCTAATGTCACATCATCACTCTTAGGAGCATCTGATTCCATTTAGGCCCCACCCTTCATCTAAGACCCCCATTATCAACTAATCCAAACAATATACCCCTTCCTCCAAATCTGATCACTCATTAAAATCATCCACATCCTCAATTGTCAAATTAGAATCCAAACCATCTAAGTCATGGATCATCAAAATTGAAAGCAAGACACAACCACCTTCTTCTTATTCTAAGTCCAATACAAAATCAAATGCTCCCATAAAGCCTTGCCATAGAAAACCATAATTCTTACCCTCATGCACCATTTCCACTTCATCTACAACCTCTTCCTCAATCACCCCCATATGTTCTTTCACAGATATATTCCAACACATACTTTAAACATCCACAATCACACTTCCCTATCAAACCTTTCGATCCACGAGGCCCCCAAGACCTTCGTGGTTCAATTCTAACTTCATTTGTGTATACCATCATGCTCCAAGACATGATACCAAACATTGTAGGGCCCTCTAAACTATTATCCATAATCTTATCGATGAGGATGACCTTCTTGTTGAAGGAGATCACCCTCTTCCATCTACCAAATTCACTTCCTCATCCCAACCTTCATCCACCAAGATCTCTAAATCTCCTCATTCATCCAAGACTTTCGTTGCCATCCCTCCTCCAACCATGACCTCTCCCAAAGAAGGTCCTCCTCTCTTTATTAATGTTTTTGGATTATGACCCGTTCTCACCCCCATGAATTCCAACCACCTACTCAATCAAAATCAAAATTTGTTGTCACCACTCCCTCTAACGAGCCTAATCCACCTCCTTCATCAAAACCTAAGGTGTCTATCTTAACTTCTCTTTGGCCTATTGTTATTGAATAGAGTGTTATGAAGCAAATTCAGCAGCCCTAGCTAAGATGACACTCTATGAGCTCATTCAAAGCTCCTAGATCATAAATAAGTTCTCATCAAAGTGCTCAAACATATCCCTATCCCTAATGATGAGACTCATCCCTTTGGATCTCTTGTCGGAGCACTTACCGCTTCCACCTCCATATCTTTTGACAATACCGAAATTCCCAACATATCACCCGAAGAGCATGACCTCCCCTTTTCATCACTATATGTATTAATGACACATTCATTCAACTTTCTATGATAAACATTGGAGCCAGATAAATATCATCTCATCCCGTACCTTTGATCAACTCAAGCTCCCTAATTCAATTATCACCCAATCACCCACGGTTCTTTTTGCATTTAATGACGGTTTCACCCCGCTTTGGGCACAATTATTCTTCTTATCCGTGTTGGTGAAAAACTCCTCCATGAGGTCTTATATATTGTAGAAGGGGAGTTCCAATACAATATCCTACTTGGATGACCATGGATTCATGCCATGCATTGTATTCCTTCCACCCTTCATCGATGCATCAAGTATGAACACGAGGGGAAGATCCTAACTCTCCCCACGACATTCCTCCATTCAAGATATCATTTGAGGATGCAAACCAAAGCATGTCACATGACTTATCGACCTAACAATGTGCTCATCCCCAAACAAGATTATTCTAAAGCATCCACTAGCTCATCTGTCTCTGTGTCCAAGCTTCCCAATGATGAATCTATAGACAAAGTGATGGATTGTCTCTCACTTGGGAGTATTGCCTTCTCATGCTTAATTTTATTCCTACACTGCATAAACTCGATGCACTCCAATAAAGCTCTAACGTATCAAATTGACATCGGGGATTTCAATCCCTTCGGTCCAACCCATCTTCGCACCAATTTCATCTATGGCGACATTGATCGCCCTTCCTTCCACATTGATACTCAACCGCATACCAAACCATATACCAAAACTTTGAATTTCAGTTACAAAAATTCCTTGTTAGTGTGAAATCACAACACCCCGAAATGAGTTATGGATTTACTTTTCTAAGGTAGGGTCATTTGGTGTGATTTGCATAACATTGGATCATTTGCCAAGTCATGGGAAATGCAATGGGAATGATCCTCCTGGAGAAGGTCAAGTTACTCTTCCTTATCCTAGCGCTAAAATACTTCTAAGGAAGGAAATGCAACTATCTACTCCTAATCTAACAATTCCAAGGGACCAAGGAGAGAGAGAGATAGAGCATGAAAATAAAGAAATCCTACACTACGAGAGGTGATAGCACCAAGAAAAGGGAACTGCTGATCACAAAACCAATCTGCTGAAATGTAGAGAGGTGAGCAATAGAGAGGATGGAAAGATGCACCACACACCAACGATAAAGTTCACCACGAACACCATTTCAAACCCCTTAAACACAGCTCCCAAAACCAGCAATAGACATCAAAGATATGCAAAGTATACCTGTAATGGTGAGATGCGAGTAGAGATAGCAAAATGAGCAAAGGATGGAAAAAACGCATCATGAATCATATTATATTACTCCAAGAGTTCACACAAGTACACCATTAATGGGAAAGAGGCAAGAAAGTTCCATTACAAAGCCAAGGGAGGAGGCTTAAACTCCACATTTGACACTTTGGAGAAGAAAGAGAGAGGGGGCAGGGGAAGAATAATGAACAACTTTACAATGAATCTTGCCCCTATATTTATAGATTTGATTGGAGAGAAGAAAGAGAGAGATAAGTGGGAAAAGTAGGTTAAAGTTCAACCACAAGTTCAAACACCTAATTGCTATTAAATGCTTCAAATAAAATCTGCCCTAAATCTGTCTTTACTACATCAACTTTGTTCGGCCTTGAAGGAATAGGAAATGGCGAAATGATCAAATCTGATCTGGTTGTTGAGACAAATGGATCCTGCATTGAAGGCCCGAAGACATTTCCTCCATTTTCCTTTACCTAACCTCCTCAAAATTAAAGTCTCATACCTCCATGGTGTAGGTGAGGCTGAGATCTTTCCAATGGTGTCAGATTTACAATATTTTGAGCCCTGAGTCGAAAGATATGCCCCTTCGAAGTTTGTATCGGATCCGTATGAATGGACGGGGAAAACAGTTTGAAAATGGGTCCCCCTTTTGAGATGGGACACGTGGCAACCAAATTAGAGCAAAAATCAGGTTTGCAGGTCTATAATTTACCTTTTCCCCTTTTCATGAAATGTAAACTCAAAAGACCCCCACGGCCCTAAAGCTCTGCCTTTTGACTCTACTTGACCATTTTCCCTTGCCTCCATTTCATCCTGAGACACGTGGAGATGTGGCACTTGTTTGAGATTCTCTTTTTGGATTCACCTTTGGAGGAGTACCATTAGGACACGTGGTTCCCTCTATTGGCTCTTCCATACTTAGTCGATTCTAGATTCTTTCCTGAATGGTTTTGAGCCCAAAGACCTTGGATCCTTGTCATTTTTCCTTTCTTACTCTTGGCCTCTCTTGCGGCACTGCCCCTTCTTCTCTGACCCTACAATTCCATTGTTGAGTCCTCCCTCAACCCTTTAAATATATTTAAGACATGGAAATGCCCAAAAGAACCGTTTCTTCTATTTCTTCTTGTGTAGGGTCAAATTTGACTTTCTCGGGCCTCTGTTTTCACTTTTCCTGGTTCTGGAACTCGAGCTTGTGGGTCTGAATCATTTCCCTTCATGTTTTCTTTATGTGTAAGGCTTGTTTTGACCAAAATTTCGGGGGATTTGGGATAGCAGTCCTTTGCCTACACTTATCTCCATCATTGCACGTGGAAAGGATTTGGAATGGGGCACTATGAACAAGGCATACACGACCTTGTCATTGATCAATCTCATAAGTCCCATGAAAAGTTTTGATTGGGATTTAAAGAAAAAATTATTGACCCTCTCCCTCCGCCTTTGGCTCTCATGGACATCGACCCTCCATCTTATCCATCCCACAAGGTTATGGATATAGATGACACTATGTATCCATCTCCTCTATCTTTTTCTTAATCTCCACCATCACCTTGGGACCGGTCACTTATCAATGTGTAGGTGAAACTAGGTCCCTCCCTATTCAATTTCTGAAAATGGTACAGGAATATTCCCATACCATTTACATTCTTTAATGCACCGACGATGATTCTATCCTTTATTACATGGGGGAATAATATTCCTATCTTCATAAGACCTTACTACTGCACACATCCAAATTTTCTTAACGAATCCACCATCAATATCAACATAAGGTCTCCACAAGAGTCCCACTTCCTCAAAGTGGGTCAATCCCTTGATCCATAGGAGCTCGATTCTTTCACAACTTTATTTTCTCGACATATCCAAGCCTTCACATGGTCATACACTAGCATGTCGGGTCTCGATCATTCCATTGTTGTCAACAACATCATTACATTTCTAACGCTAACGCTAAGCTGGCATTAAGCGAAGCTTCACCGCATGAACCCTCGATTTCCAATATTGTGCTTGTTGCCAAAGCCTTTGGAAAGATCCACGTCTACACTAACTTTCGTGATCTAAACCTTGCTTTCCTAAATATTATTTTCCTCTTCCCAACATTGATCAACTCGTGGATCTTACCGCACGCCATGAGATGATTTCTCATATGGATGGTTTTTCCGGGTACAATCGATCCTCATCACACCGAAGACCAACATAAGAATTCCTTCACTACTCCTTGGGGAATTTCTGCTATTGTGTTATGCCCTTCAGTTTGAAAATGCCAGAGCCACCTATCAGCGATCCATGGCTTACATCTTTCATGATCTTATCCATAAGACTGTAGAGGATAATGTTGATGACCGCTTGGGTAAATCCAAGCATTGATGCAACCACCTTTATGTCCTTGAATTTCTTTTAAAGTGCCTCATTTTTTTCTTCCTCCATCTTAATCTTGTCTAATGTGTGTTTGGAGTGCTAACTGGAAAACTCCTTGGTTTTATTATATCTATCATGGGTATTGAAGTTGACCTCGCAAAAATCAAAGCCATCCTTGAGATGCCCCCTCCTTCTAATCTAAAGCAACTTCACAGCCTTCGGGCCAACTTCAATTAGTTCATTGTTTCATCTCGTAACTCTCGACCGCTTTCAACCCTTTCACCATCTCATTCGTAAAGACATCGACTTCAAGTTGGATGATAATTTCCAAAAATCCTTTCATGATCTCAAGTAGTATATCTTATCCTCTCCTATGCTTACACCTCCACGTGAGGGGGAGCCTTTCTATCTTTATGTCTCTACCTCCAACCATGCTCGGGTGTCATGTTGGCACATATACGATGACCAGGGTAGGAAACAAGTTGTTTATTACATCGATTACACCCTTCACGAGTATGATACTTGCTACAATGAAGTTGAAAAGTTGTTTTGTGCCCTTTTCTTCACTACCTCCAAGCTTCTCCACTATGTCCTCAATCATAAAACTTATATCGTCACCAGATTTCATCTTCTCAAGACCATGCATTCTAAGCCTTACCATAGTGATCGCATCATTCAATGCCTCGGACTCATGACCGAGTTTGACCTAAAGTTCATTTCTCATAAATTTATCAAGGGCCAAGCTATCCCAAATCATTTTGTTGACTCCCCTTTTCCTAAAAATCACCTTCCTCACGAGTGATTTCTAGACAAATCTATCACCACAATTGATCAAGAGTACTCTCCTCTTAAGATGATGCTCTTCTTTGATGGATATAAGTGTCAAAAAGGGGGAGGCGCGGGCATCATTATTATTCATCCTTAGGATACTCCCATCCCTATCACCTATAAGGTTAATTTTTAATACACCAACAATACAGATGAGTATGAAGCTCTCATCTTAGGTCTTCAAACCGCTATCTTACTTGGTGTCCAAATCCTTGATATCTACAGGGATTCTCAACTCATCATTAATCAAGTCAAAGGCATCTATCAATGTAAAAATGAGATCCTTCAAAAGTATAAAGACATTGTCGAATTCCTTCTTGGAGCATTCGATTTCTACACCCTTCAAACCATTCTTTGATCGTCTAATCATTTTGAAGAAACTATGGTATCCCTCGTATCTCTTATCCCTTGGAGTATGGAAGAATCTAAACTCTCCGTTATTGTTCATTGTATTGACAAACCATCTCACCTTAGCAAGATCCCTAGCATTAATATTGTCGAATATACTCCTTCTGATATTTGGTATTCTCAAATCTTTGACAACCTTTCTCAATCCATCATCCCCTCCGACCTATCCAAAAATGGTAGGAGGTTTTTTCTTCAACATGTTAACTGCTATGTCATCCTTGAGGCATCCTCTACAAGCATGGCTTCGATGGCATCTTGCTTCATTGCCTTAAGTCCCATGAATCCACTCGAGCTATCCAAGAAGTCCACGATGGTAGCTGTGTGTGTAAAATTTTGTGGTTTGGCTATCGTTAAGCGCATTCTTCGCATGGGTTATTATTTGCCTTATCTCAATCAAGATCTGTTGTGAGTACGTTAATAAATTTTTCAAATTCCAGTAGCATTCCAATATTATTTACATTCCCATTCGTGCCTTGCATTTGGCTCGGGATCTTTGGCCTTTCTCACAATGGGAACTCAACCTCATTGGCCTCATCAATCTATGTTCCTCTCAACGCCATCATTCTATCATCATTGCTATTGAGTATTTCACCAAATGGGTGGAATCAATTCCACTCGCATCAACTAAGGCTAATCAGATTGTTAATTTCATATATCAACATATCATTTTCCATTTTTGGCGGTCCCCACAAAATCATCACGAACAACGGAAAGTCCTTCAAAACAAATATCTTAAGAAGCTTTGTGACTCATTCAATATTGAGCTTAACTTCTCATCATCATACTATCCTCAAGCTAACATCCAAGTCGAAGCCACTAACAAGACTCTTCACAACATCATTTCCAAGACTATTGATAAATCAAGTCATAATTGGCATCTTCACATCCCCTTCACTCTTTGGGCCTATTAGACTAGCATCCGCACCTCTACAAGTGCTACTCCTTTCTCTCTCATCTACGGATTTGAGGTCATTCTTCCCTTTGAAGTCTAAATCCCATCTTTTCATCTCTCTCTTCATGACTTCGTCTCTGATGAAGATTATCACCAAGCACATATAACACATCTTGAATTGTTATATGAGTGTCTCCTTCTCACTCTTGAACATCATCATGTCTACCAAGAGCACATCAAACATTATTATAATAAACACCTCAAGGAACACGACTTTAATATCGGTAACCTTGTCCTTAAAGAAAATTAGAATGTCACTACTCTAGAAAGGAGCCAATGTGGAATTTTTTCTCCCAACTGGATTGGGCCTTATATTATCATGCATAAGTATGGGTTTGGAGACTATCATTTGTCCTCTCTCAATGATAAATCAGAAACGGAACCTCTTAACGCATTGGAATTATGGCCTTTCTATTGTTAACATACCTACCAATGTGAACTTAATCATCTCATTGGTCATACATCCATCCTTATCATTTTCCATCTTTTATCATAATGATTTGGAATTATGTGGTCTACCGTATTTTCCTATCTATGACCTTGAATATGGGCACCACGGCTCTGCTCATAACATATTCCTTATGGAAAAGTTCCTCCTTCTAGGTGGGAACCCTCCATCATTACATCCACTTCCTTCTTATTTACCCACCTAAAGAGAACCTATTTTCCCATGTACAGGCTACATCTAAACCCCTTATTTCATGTCGACATTAAGTCCATAAATTCATCTCCCATGATTTCCTTGAGACCATTGGGATTACTAACTACCGTTGGTGATGTGTTATCACCTGCTATTGGTTGCAAAGTACACTACCTTGATTGGCCCCTCTTCTTATTTACCTCCAATCCAGTTCAAGCATTGATTATTCATGCACTCCTTGCTATGATAGAGTGTTGTTCATCTCTTTTTGGTCACCTTCAATAAAGTCAAATCCTTTCTCTCGCAATTAATTTACTCCTATAATTCATTTGCTATTTATCGATCTAAACCCAATCCCATTCATATCATATTCTCCTTGTCTAAATATCTCATGTATGACTATGTATATATTTCTAAATCCATTATAACTTTATAAATAACATCTATCATGTGTGTGCCATTTTATCTACCCGGATGCATGCCTTCTTTATTCCTCATGTCCAAGGATATCACATAATTTCCCCCGTACCTCGTCGGACCCTTATCTTGACCATTCTCACATTTGTTTGCACATATTTGATGTCTTCCTTTGACCCATTGGTCCCATAGCTTGCACATCCATTTGAACAAATTCCTCCATCTTATAGTGGTTTTCACCGACTCACAAGTTGGTAGGACATTTTCATCATCTTTATTGACGTCGTACTTTGTTCCCTACCAAAGTGATTCCAAAATAACAGCCATATTTTTTGTTTATTTTTAGTTTTGTTTTCTCTCGCATCTGGGGAATCTTATGTCATACTCTTCTTGATTTTCTCCTCCTTTCCACCCATTTATCTCTTCATCTATCTATTTTCAAACTCATGATCAGTTCCCCTTTGTGTCATCAATCCCTAGTTTAAGGGGGGGAGGGCACCTCAATCATATTCCATTTCTTCTCCTTTTTTTCTCATGGATTTCACACCACAAACCACTCGACAAAAACGGGAAAATGTAGACACCAATTTTTGATATAGTTACCCCTCGTGCCTCGTTCACTCTTCATCATCATTATTCACATACATACCTCTCTTCCCATTTAAATCCCCCTTCCCTCCTAAATTCAATTTATCCATTTAATCATTATTTCCCACCTTAATCTCTCCTTAATCACACTCTTAATTAATCATCCCTAATCATCTTTAATTAAATCTAAACCTTCATCTAATTCATTTATTCTCCCTAAATGCTCCATTTATCCTCCATATCCCTCATTCAATAATATTATCCCCACATGGCCTTTATTTAATATTTTCTACCTCCCACCTACCCATTTATCCATCCTAAGCAACCCTAACTCGTCCTCACCTCTTGAAACCCTAATCCTGCCTCATAAGGGCTCATTGCCTCGAGATCACCACTCTTCCACCGCCCAAATGGATGGATTCCCCCACTGGCGGTGACCCATCCAGTCACCTTAGACCTTCTAAATTCAACCCTACCCCTCTCTTTTCAAGGATTTAATTTTGGAGACTTCAAGATTTCTTGTGATCTTGCCTTCATTTGTTGTTCTCTTTTACAGTTTTCATCATCATCTTGGAAGTCTTATGCTTCATTCTTGGAGATTTGGAGTCTTTTCTCTCCCTTGCATGCTTGGATCCACCCTTGTCATTATCATCACCATTCCCTCAATCACCCCCATCGAGTTTTCTAGGTTATTTTTTCATTTCGAGTTCTTTCATTGCATCAATTACCTTCAATTTCATTTTTCAGATCATCATTTCCACCTATCCTCATCCACTAAAATTTATTTATCTTGAATTCATCATCGACTCTACCACCTGTCATTGTCGACCCACCTTTGTCCATTTCATTATCTACCTTTTACCCATCCTATCATTTGTTTCTCTGATCCCACAGTCTTTCAAATTTGAGATCTTTTCATTCTTTTCATTCTATTGCCTTAGATTTTTCCTATCAATTCCAAATCGTCATCGATTCATACAGTCATCATTAACAAGATCAAGGTTCATTGCATCCACCATCGATTTCATAATTTACTTGCATCTTTTACTCACAAATCCAATTTCAGATCTCTTGTAGGCTCATATTTTTCATCTCATCTTCATCATCGCCTTCAGATCTACCTCCAAGGTCTTCATATCTACATTTTCTGTCATTGTTTCACTTGGTTTGCTCCACCACCGTCGACGGTGCCCCGCGATCTCGTGTCTTCGTTGACTTTTGCACGAGTTGGGTTTGATTTTTTAAGATCATATCTACATTTTATCACCCATATTTCATTTCAAGTTTCTATTTTATCTCAAATTCTACTACATCTAATTTATCAATCATTATTTTAATCATCTTTTTAACAATGTGTGGGTTGACATCCATCCTAAGGAGTTTTCATTTCTCAGGACTAACATTGTCAAGGAACCCACCCATCTATCTACTAATCCATTTTCTATTGATTTTCTCTTTATTACATAGGTCACCAAGCTCACCGCGAGGGAATCTCTCATTTGCACTGTATTCATCATCATCCCATCTAGAGGTACCTTATACCCTCTCATACTTGGAGTTACTTATTTTATTTAGTACTAGTTCACCGATCTCGAAACAAGAATGAGGAAATTTTTTCAACACACACACACCTCAAAGTAATTGAATGAATGTCTTGAGTAGTTAATATCATAACACGAGTAATATACCTCTTCTTTTTGCATTACCATCTCTAGCCCAAACCTATCAAACCATAAATTAGTAAACTATTACCTAGTTCATGTCAACATTTGGTGGTGTTGCCTAAGCTTTGGCTAGCTAATGTCCATGGAGGATACCCTTTTTTAATTTGGAAGCCAACAACAACTAAAATTGAGATTTAGTGGGAGGATAAGATTAAGAAATTAATTCAACGTGAAGGTGAGAGAATTAACAAAACATATTTATAAGTGGAGGAATATTTATTTCAAGAAAAGATGAAGAATTTCAGTCCACATTTTCAAATCTACTTGACCATGGATTTTGAGATTTGTGAGTGTAATGAAAGATTTAGACTAAGGATAAAGAAGCGTATTTAGTGTAGAAAAGCTAAAATACAAAAACTTGAAGCACTAGGTGAACCTTGGACATGTGCATTTGATTTTAGTTCAAAAAACTCTAGAATTTTTCATCATTTTGTGGGCAATTCAGGGTTGGACCAATTTTGTAGCAAAATACTAAGTTTTTAGATGGCACGAGAGGTAGCTACATAGAAAAGGTGTCACTTTTTATCCACATTCTCATCATGGAGAATTGGATGATAAGAGGTGGTAATCAATTCCTTTTAGGGGTAAGGAACCTAAGGGATGGGAGGTAAAAAAGGGGGATGTGAAAGAATGTTTAATCATTAGAAAAATCTAGCCGTGTGATTGGGTGGAAATAAATGGGAGAGAAAGAAGGTAGAAAAATGAGAAAAACTAACAAAATATTAGAGGAGAACATAGATATTAGCAAAGAGAAACTAGTGATAAGATGGGAATAGAGAAAGTATGTGGAGAAGCAGCAATTATTGAGGAGATTAAGAAGTATAAGAATAGTAAAGTGGAAGTAGGGTTGTGGAGTGAAGAAACAAGGAAAAGGTGAGAAGGAAGACAATAAGTAGTTAAGTAGAGTAAAGATGGAATTAAAAGCTCGAGAAGATTAAGTTAACAGAAGATAAGAATAAGTCATAAGAGAATAAATAATTGGCTCCGAGAAAATGAAGAAGAAGATAATAGAAAGGGAAGAGATAATGAGGCATTTTAGTCTTAAAAAGGAATATTGAGGGAGATATCAACCATTTCCATTCCTACAAACCTAGAAACAAGGAACTTGAGACATACTAACCTAGAAATAGGAAACCCGGGCATCATGATTAAAAATAAAATAAATATAAAAATGTGTGATTAGATGACATGAAAACCAAATAACTAACGTTGGCCTCCCAAAGAAGAGAAGAACACGTAGGAGGAGAGCTATCCATAATTAGAAAATGGTAGCTAGAAGCACAAGTGGTACATGGTAGTATTTTTAGTGGATTACATGGTAACGTTGATAAAATGTTGGATTTTTAGAAATAAAATATGCATTTGGGACCTTCAGAGTGAAATACCAAGGGAACAATTTCCTATAGTTATAAAGATTGAGCTTGACATAAAAAAATGGGAAATAGAAGGAAGTGAAGAAGAGTGTATAAAAGAAGAAGATGAAAGTAGGAGGAATGAACAAATAGGGGAGTAATAGAATAAGGAATAAGAACAAATGATGGAGGAGAGAGTGAGATAAGTATATGAGTTAGAAAAATTCATGCAAATCAATGACACACGAAATAAAAAGTTTGAATAATATAGATTCGGTAGAATATGGAAAAGGAAAAGAAAAGGAAGTTAGTTGTTACACAAAGGAGGAGTATAGAAAATAATTATGATAGGAATAGTTAGTGGAAAAGATAAAGAGGGAAAAAAAGAACTTAGTAGTGAGACAAGAAGTGATGTCTTCCTCCACAAATAACAAAGATCATTTGAGGAGATCAAACCCTTGGACCAAATTTCATCCTTCTTGTGATTTCAAAAATTTAGGGAGATATAATTTGAAGAATATATGTGTATTGAATAGAGTTCGAGAGATTGTTATAACAAACATAAAGAAGAGAGTAGAAGAAGAAAATAAATAGTGAGATATTTCAAACATTTTGGGAAGGAGCTATTTTGAAAAATATTTAAGAAGAGACTAGGGAAGGAAGATATCAGTAGTAAAACAAAACTCAACTAACCAATAAGTACAAAAGGAAAGAAAATAAATAAAGTACATGAAACCAAAGAATACCAAAGACATTGAATATATCAAAGATGTTGTAGACAAGACAAGGGACAAACATGATGGTACGAAGGATGAAGTTACCATTATTTGTAAAATTGAGGACGTAAATGAGAATTTGTTCATGTTAGAATTGTACTTGAAAAATACACAACATTATCGATGATCGGGTGAAGATTTGTTATCTATACATCATTTGGGATCTAAAAATAATTTGCTCTTTCTACATAGCTCCTTTTGTCTTTTCCAAAAGACAAAAGGAGATCTATCAACATCACTTACTCAATCCAAGAGAGCATGTTTTTTTTTTTTTTTGGGAACATTACGGGATGATACCTTGAAATGGTACATATAAAATAATCCCAAACCATACAAATCAATGGGATGACATATAGGAGGAATTTAGGAATGGATTACATTTTCCACAAATACCAATTGATATTGTTAGCAAGATGAGATACTTGATTCAAGAGGGAGGGGAAACTATTAAAGTTTTCAATAACAAATTCAAAAATATATAGAGGATTGATGATCCACTAAATGAAAAGCATACGGTAGAATGGTTTACCTCAAGGTTGTTACCATACTTAAGATCATCAATCAGTAAAAAGGATTTTAAAACATTTATGGAGGCATTAGAGATGGTCTTGTAGTTAGAACCACAACCATAAATAAAATAAAACGAGAATTGATGATGAAAACTAAGCTTGAAAAAATATAAAATGAGGTGGCACAAATAAGATTAAGGAAAGAGATACAAATGAAGATGGGCATTAGAATAAATTCATCTCCTAAGGTTGTGGCACACCAAAAAATTATGGTGTACATTCTTTTATAAAGAAGGACACATTAGAACAAAATGCCCATATGCAACTACAACAAGGAGAGTGCAAATAACATGAGTAAACCCAATGGGGATGACACCACCAATACAATAACTGATTATATAAGAATGATTATGGTGTGGAATATATAGGGTATGAGATCAACATATTTAAAGCATGTACTTATTAATGGAGGTCACTTTTACCATGAACTAATTGATTCATTGCATGGTATGTGGATCATTCAACCATTACCATCATATTTGACTAGGAGTGGATGCAGTGGATAAACTAAGGATTATAAGGTTAGAGTAGTTGTGTAAGAACAATAATTACCCCTCCCTATACCAACTAGAAATTCCAAATCAAACTATTTATCCAATATCGCTGCCTCCACAACAAAATATTGCATGCTAAAGACATCCTATCTAGTATAATGAATATCAAGGGGATATCAAAGAGATAATAAAGGTGTATACCAAAATAGAGGTATGTTTTATAGGGATATAATAATACGAGGGGATATCAAAATAGCCAACTAGATTCCAAGGATACAATGGATGAGGGTATCATAATGGTTATATATGAAACAATTACAAAAAGGAGGTTACCATAAAGGGTATTGCAAAGGATACAATAGAAAAAAATTAGGAGAGAGGATATTAGGGGAATCAAGGTGGTAGATGTTAAGGAAATCAAATTGGCTAGGATCGAAGACCATTGAATTGTTACAAATGTGAAAAGGAAGCACATGTGGTAAGGAATTTAACACAACCAAAACAAACACAATGCACGTTATGCAACAAGAAGGGAAACCACAATTCATTTAGCAATCCAAAAGTAATGTAATTCTTTTAAAAAGAAGGAAACAATATGGAAGCATTGGGAAATGAACCAAACAATAGATAAATCCCTACACGTTACACAAATACCACACAACCCATCTCAATAATATAAAAACCAAAAGACTATAAATAATACATGTATCGACCAACTAGAATCGTAATAATAAAAGTAACAACGTTAGAAAGGTTAAGGGAAACAAAGTAAGTTTTAGAAGGATTATAGAAGAAAGCTGCTACATAAAAATATGTTAGGGGTTAGTGTGGAAGAAATACCATGAGTGGCACCAAAATAAGGAAAGAAAATATGAGATCATGTGAGGAGTCACGGGATGTCGAAGAAGAGGAGTATGGATATTATATAAACCACGAGATTCATGATAGGGTTATTCAAAAGAGAAAGAAAAAAATTTATCATGAGAAATAAAAGGATGAAGAAAAAACAATGTAGTTTGATGAAAGTGAGGTGGTTAGACTAAATTAGTTAGCAAAACTAATAAATCGATCAAGACCTCATTAGAAAAACTAAAACAATTTTGTATGTATTGGAACAAACGAGAAAGAACACACAAAGTGTAACAAGTCAATAAGAAAACAAAAAGTGGCGGTTAATGATATATTTATATGTTAGGGTAAATGGACATGAGTTCACTAATGTGTTTTTATATCTTTTAAATGGCATGTGCAAAATACATGGGAGGCATTAAGTAATTTGTGTCTACAATAAGTAGATTATGATATAACAATGGTGACAAAATCTTAAAGGTACCATTAGGGGTCTCAAGGGAGTTGAGTTTGATTTCATGTGAATAAAAAAATAGTAGATTTTGAAATAATATAAAATTACATGGAAAACTGACATATTTGGTGTTACTAACATTAGAATGGTTTGCATATTACAATGGTATCTTTGATTTGAAATATGAAGAGGTAAATTTGGAAGGAATTAAAATCGCCACCCACATACCATTATAAATTGGAACAAGTGTTGCTTAGACAAAATAAGTATAACATGATACGATAATAAGAGAGGTTGCGGAAAATTCTAAGGAATATACAACGTTAGAAAAACTACCCATCTTTAGCTAATATTTTGAACCCAATGGAGAAGGGGAGATAGGCCTAAAGAGTGAAAAGGTAAAATTATACACAAATTATAACATGGAAGCATGAAAGCATGACATTCTACGAGATAAGGGTGAAAACGTTGCTACATTGAATAAAAATAAAAATAGAAGAATAACACAATATTGTGGAAGAAGGAGAGTACAACATGGAGGAAGAATGAGGTGCCATTTAAGAAGCATAAAATACCATAGAAGAAGAAAATAGTACCACAAAAGAAGTATTTTATATTGTGAAAGAATAGAAGGAACCACAAAGGTAGTTTTAAAGAGTATTTAGATTAGGCTAAGGAACCTTACATAAAACTTTGCCAAACTTTACCAATATAGGAGATGATGAAGATTACATTATACAAATGGAGAAACTCTTTCCCTACACAATTATTATTAATTTCACAAGAAGGTAAGGAACCCATAAAGAAGATATCAATACATGAAACACTTTTGAAATATTGTTTAAAATTAGATCTCTTCATAAATAAGGATGGTTCACAAAGATAAAGAAACACTTAGGCATATACATCTTAAATCTCCATCTTAACGAATGTGAAAATCATAGGAGGAGAATTAGAGAGAGATCACCACAATTTTGGTTGCATAATAATACTTCTATTGGACATTATAGCCACTCCCATGAGCCTAGTACATGCAACAAGAAACACGAAATAAACATAGAGAGACAAGACATTGGGAACAAATAAAGAGGGGTTTTTATCAAACCTTTGATGTTTGTTATCCTGTTATCGACCAATTTTGACTTCGCAAAATTAATTTTTTTAAAAATATAAATTTTGAAAATTTTCAAGCGTTACTTTACGTGATTCACCACTCTCATCGTGATCATCTCATTTTTATGATCGTTCCGGTCTTCGTTTCATCCATTTCGGGCGAGAACTCCTCCTGCTAGGTCTTGAAATGTATTAATAATTAATTAATTAATATTTAATTAATTTATTATCCTTTATTTGATAAAATCATTTTTTATTAAATTTGGGGTTTTTAATTAAATAACTATTAATATAATAATTATTAAAAGTCATTCGACAAATTTTTATTTTATTGCCGAGGAAGTAAGCTTGTGCTTCCAATTGCGGAATGCCAAATTGGCTTCCCGAACCCGGATTTCCCCTTTCCTGGAAAATTCATTTTAATTTCCCACTTGTGGGATTTTTTCCACCAATTACCAAATCAATGAATTGGAAAATGGGAAAAAAATATCTCGATTTCCCACATGGGGAAATAAAATGGGAATTGTCAGCCCACCTTGCCATTCCCACTGGCAAATGGTTGTTTATTTCCCCATTTCCCCTGGCAATTAATGCCACTACCCGGGAAAGAGGGAAGTTGTTTTAATGGGACGAATAAGAAATGGTTATGAGGAATCTTCCTAAATCCTCACAAAATCCTTCCATCAAACTCGTTGGAAAGATTCGTGTGAAGCTTTCCAATTTCTTCTTATTTCTTCTGAAGAGTAATATTTTATCACATCCCTCAACAAATCACCATGCATTGAGGGAGACAGTCAAACAAGTTTTCACGCAATTGACAGGAAATTTTTTTGTATTGGTTTTAGTTTAAAGCATTCCCACACAGCCAAGGATAGAGGTTTAGGCATAAGATAAAGAGTAGTTAAAAAGACAATGTGGAAAATAATTTAAACATTACTCATGCATTCATCCATATGTGCCAAAGAAGATCCACGCAGCTGCAAAGGAATACAACACTCCATGCATAGGCCAAAGTAATAGAAATTTTAGAGAGAATAAAACAAAGGAAGATTAAAACAGAGTTTTCCACGCTAAAACCAAGAGGAGCATCCACGTGGGAAAGAGAGATAAATAGAAGAAGTTTCCATGCACCAGTTTTAGAAAAAAATTCCAACGCAGGTCAAAGCATCTTCACACAGGAACAACAGAGGAATCCACGCATTTTCTAGAACATTCCACGTATCAAGGGGGAAAATTAATTAGTTTTAGAATCCCACGCATTGGTTATAGGGAGCTTTTCATTGCAAAAGACAGTCCAAACAAATTTTCACGCAGGTCAAGAAAAGTTCTTTGTTTTGGTTTCATGAGAAGATCTCCACGCAGTCAAAGTCCAAAGCAAAAAGGAGATTCCACACATTACCAAAAGGGAGCAGAGAATAAAACAGTCCACACATTAGCAGAAAACAATCTTCCACGCATTGAATGGAACAAGTTTAGCAAAGAGAACATACCAGTTTCAACACCCAGGAAGGAAGAAACAACAAGTTTTCACGCAGTCAAAGGAAAGTCCATACAGCTCCAGCAAATTGTTTTCACGCATTTTTTTAGCTAAAAGAGAAATCAAATGACAAGGAAGAAGGTGGTTTAGAGTTTTCACACCATCAAAGGGAAGAAGGCCATTAAAGAATTAACGCATGTTTTAAAAAAGAAGTTTTAATGTATGCATTCTCCACGCAGCCAAAGACACAATCCAAAAAATTGTTTTCACGCATGTACCATACGTCCACGCACTCGCAGCTGTCAGGAAGGAGGAAAGCCCAAAGTATGAGGCCATTAAAATCAGGCAATTTTCACGCATACCAAGGAGAATTTGCTCTGGCAAATTAAATTAAAAAATTGGGATATTAGAAATCAAGTGATTTTGTTTATTTTAAATAAATAAAAAATCATTGTCACCGAATTGAAGATTGTAACCGGATCAAGTTATTTTTATTAAAACAAGTTATATTATTCTTGCATTGACGGGGTTTCGAGAAAATGAGACCCGTCCCGTTTGCATTTTTTGCGTGTCTAAGTCATTTTTTCTAAAATTCATAATGGCTGAAAAATATAATAAATTTGTTAGAAGACCAAGGAAGCCGGTGGAGAAATCAAATAAATCCGCACTCAAGTATGAATTCCAAGAAATCATCCCTCCCAATTCCATTAAGTCGGCATATATATGACAATATCAACTGATACAAATCAGGTCACATTAATGTGCAACAATTCTACGAATGGGTGGCAAAAAGGCAAAACCATATTCTCGGATAGGCTTTACCATAGTGGTCTACCCCAAGCAGCGGCATTTCTGTCTCGGTGCAATATCTAGAGATGGTTATCGCTTGCATGGAGCATTATGATCCCGAGAGATGAGGAATTTTTAAAGATAATCATGAGCCTTTCCTCTTAATCACACCGGAGCACATTGAGGAATTTCTCGGCATACTTGACTTTCCTGAGAATGCGGATATCACTCGCTAGTCAACACAAGAATTTTGGGATGAAGAACCCATCAGGTGGAGCAAGATGGTTAATAATAACTAGTTAGTGACCAAGAGGCCTCAAATTGACCGGCTTCCTAAAGAATTGTACCGCGTTGAGTTCGTGGAAGAAATCGGGGACATGATTACTCTCCTAAGTTGAGTTTTCGGTTTACGCTCTGCTAATATTTTCCATCCATGGATGTATCAATTTATCTGTATCATCCTTACCAAGAAAGAGTTTATGGATTGGGCCACCATTATCAATAATACCCTTCACAAAGAATTGATAGAAGTTAAGATGACTGGATGCTTCTACATCACATCATATCTGACTTATACAGTAGTAAGAAGAAACCTATTTTCTGGACTCAAAACAAGAGGAGTCATGGGGCCATCAAATAGTGTTTTTCATTATTACCCGCAACTAAGTTTCAAAAATAGCTCTCACCATTTTAGAAGGGTCAACGATGCATTTACTTTCCGCGTGATTCGAACCTGAATAGGAATACAAGAGGAAAGATTTTCCAAAGAAGCCATGAATGTCATTTCCCAATGGGGAACATTGTTTATTCAATTTTCATATTTTTCCTACATTTGCGTAAGCGGCTTTTCAAGTACCCCATGGAAACTTCCTAAGTACATTAGTGACAAATGGGCATTAATGGAGCTTGTGCATAAATTATTCCAAGTTCACTGTCTTCTCGGTGAAAAGCATCATTCAGAATTCATTTCCCGATCTAAATCAAGGAATACCAATGTCCAAATCTTTTCAAAGGCACAACTCATGGAAAAAGAGTTCGCCCTCATCACAATTCATCCATATGTGAAGAGAGCCCAATTTGATATCAATGTATATATGTAGAATATTATTGAAGCAAAGTATTAACATAATCCTACCATGGAAGATTTTTGGGCTTCCTGTTCAAACGAGCATGAAGTAAGAAGACGAGAGTTTTCTCGCCTAACCCTTGCTCAGATCAAGGTCATTTGCATTAAGAACCCTCCATATTCATTCATAAATGATGATGAATATGATATTGATCCTTCATATGATGTAGTTTCTTTTACCTTGTTGCCTCAAATTGGTGGCCAAGAGAGATGAAATTTCTCTTGATAGTAAGAATCAACCGATCCTTAAAAGAAGCATATCATGGTACGAAAAAGAACTTGCCAAGTTATAGTCAATTCAAGATCATACTTCAAGATCACAAAAATTTCCAACTCGAGGAGGTCTTCATTCAACCAAATCCCCTTCTCAATCGACCTTCGTGCCATTCAATCATATGCAATCAAAAAGAAAGGAGTGGTTGCCAAAATCCCCTTCGCCGAATAATGTGTCACGAGGAGAAAAACCTAAGGGTCCTAGCCCCAGTGAGGGAAGAGAGCATGTATTAGGATTTTCTACTTCAAGTAGAGATTCTTCTACTCACATTGTTAATAGTTCTCAAAAGCTAGTGATAAAGGATCCTCAGCCATGCCTTGCACAAACATCCACTCAGGTACAAGTAGTCCAAATATCGAACACTTGGGCATGCAATTCACGAAGAGATTTCCCAAAATCTCCCAAATGAGCAGGAGGTGGATATTGAGGTTATTTCTCCTGAAATTAGGGTTGTGGAAAGGGTTCTTGTAGAATCTCATGATGACAAGAACAATGAGAATGTTGCTTTGAGCTCCAAGCTTTTGTATGCAGAAATAGTGAATGATACTCCTTCCTGGGTTGATTCCAAGGTTAAGAAAAGGAAGAGGGTCGTCAAGGAAATTGACATTGATTTTGATGCCCTTTTCAAACTTTCGAATGACATCATTCCCAAGAAGCCTAAGGTGCTTTCTCGAATAATGGTGGATAATGATGGAAATAGATTTGTAGATCTTGCCATCCCACAAGCTGACAAGGAGCGTGATGCCATGACATTTGTTGATTATGAAGTTTCCAGACTTGGACTAGGGAGGTCCACATTGGAAAGTGACATGGCAATGGCTTGAGATTTAATTGATATCGTGCTTAAAGAGACTTGAGAAATATAAGTCTCGAACTCTCACTCAAGGCCAAAAGAATCAATTGGTAGAATATGTTCAACATCGATAGATCCCATATCATCCACTTTCCTAGTACTGATGCGGTGACTGCCCCCGATCAAGAAACTCTCAATTTATCAAAAGAAATAAACACGTTGGGCCATGTCACTAAAACTTGGCTTTCAGAGATTCTCGTTTTAGGCCAAGGGACGATCAAAATAGTGGTTAAGGTCCATGAAGATGTCAGTGCATATCTTGATCCAATTCTTTCTTTCAAGGAAACTTTTGTTTCTAATATATCAAATTTGGATGAGATATTACCCATCTGCGGAGATGACAAGTATGGAATCCTCGGTTTTAGCCATTGAAGGAATTCTCAAATTTGAACATCGAGGACACGTTTTCTTTGGTGTATGCATCTCAAATCAAGGAAGACACTTCTCGAGGATTCTATGATCCATTATGAGAGCATATGCCATGAAGCCTTCAATTCACTTGCCTTGATTCAAGAATTCATCGCTGAGATCCTTGTAACCTCGTAAATGAACATAATCAAAGGTGTTCATTAGAGCAGTGGAAGAACAAATTTCACAAATGTTTAAGGACATGTACACTCCCGCCAATAATTTCTCATCGGTTTGATGGAGCGGTGCATCAAATTAAAGAACTTATTTGAGAACGCTCAATCAAATATTGTTAATTTAAATGATATGCCAAGTAGGATTTTTGAATTGTAGGTATTTTGTGAGACTATTCTTTGACCAAATGAATCTCCAAAAGAAGAAAAGATGTTTGAAACTTTGGGAAGTTTAAATCTTTTCAACTAGTAAAAGCGGCGAGTCCTAATTTCACCGATGGTTCAAGGAGATAGTTTTCTTGGTATCTAATGAAATGGGAGAGTCCATTACTCATACATTTGAGATAGGCGGACTCCATCTCAATGGATAAGGCACTGGTTATTATTGTATATTTTAAAAAGTTGATTTTTAAGAAAAGGATGTTGTTATTTGCTTTCGGGAAGGCATGTGGATAACTTAAGTGATTTCTATTTTTAGTTGTTTTTAATAAAGTTGGTTAGAAAAGTCAAAGTTCACTTAAGTTCCTTATTTAATGTTTGTGTAAAACCCTAACTACTTTGTAACCAACTTTTGGGTTATAAAAGGGCGTGAGGGCTCATTTGTAAGGGTGACTTTTGAGAGAGGAGAAGAAAATACTTTTGTGTGCAAGCTTTGTTTCAGAAGAAACTTTCTGTTCTTTTGTGAAAACATTTTGGAGTTAATGAAATACGAACTTTGTGTCTCATTCATTGTCTCTTGTAACATTTGATGTTATTATGTTCATTAGATGTTAGATGTTTGAATCTTGCATGTAAATATTGTCTTTGATCTTATTGAAAACATTATTAAGTTTTTCTTGTTCACATTGATCAAGCTCTATTATTTACTTGCTCATGTGTGTTCCTTTTTACTCATTCTCATTTAGCTGATGCAAACTTTGTTTTATTTGTGTTAGTTATTGTTTGTTCTTCTCTATGCAATATTAGGATTTGCTTTTACCTAACTCTTGCATGTTCCTTCCATTCATTCCTTTCCTTCATTCCATTCCATCTCCATCATTAACTTTTCTTTCCATTGATGTTCCAAAACACCCCCACATACAATTTTGAATGTACAGTGTAAATACGGTTTTGGATTTCAATAAATGTAGCCTCACCTTCATTGAGGAGGGAATTCATTCCCACACTGCTGCACGTCATTTATATGCGTGCAAATCCATATGCTAACATATCCATTTAAATGGGTGTTTGTGAAAATGTAAAAGATAAGATCATTCCTATTGATGTTGAATTAAGAGGCAATCGCAAAACTTGGAAAATGCAATAAAAATGATGGAGTGGAAGACATAGTGGATATAGAGGTAATAGGATTGATTCAAAGATAGACAGGGGCCTGCAATGTTGAAATATTGACAAGAAGAAAATTGAACAAGGTGAGGAGATAAAGCCACAAAATATATATTTTAACATTGAAGAAGGAAAGTAGGATATATTATAAACTAAAAGGGATACAAATGAGTATTTATATCAATCCCTTATGATCGGGAATAAAATATTGTGAAATAAGGTGACCAAAAATGGCTAGAATAAGAGCATGTTGGGAGGAGGCGAGAGAGGTATATAAGGTAATGTAAAGCTTAAAATAGTACAAATATTTATTCCCTAAGAGATTTATAGAACTCTATAGAACTAAGGAGGATTTAGGTATGATGAAAATTCAGGTAAAAGAGGATGGTAAACTAGTCAAAAAGTGACCCTACGTGGTTGATTTCTAATGTCAAGGTAAATTTGATGGTAAAAATAGACAAAATGTTAGTAGGAGGTTTCATTCTACCAGTTAAAGGTTTAGACAAGATTAGCCATATGGTAATTCAAAACAATAGATAGGAGGGAATGATTTTCATATATATTAGGGAATTGAATGAGGCATGTTTTTTTATAGAGGCCTTAGATAAAGTAGTGGAGTAAGAAGTATATTCTTTCACATATGGATTTTTGGATACCCAAAAGCATTTTTCACCGAGATGGGGTTCATTTATGTATACAATTAGTTGTTTAGGCTCAAGAATGTTCTGTGTTATTTACTAAGAAAATGATAAATTCTTTAAAGGATTTCATCCATGAATTTCTTGAAGTATATATAGATGGTTGGATGATTTATGGTATGATGCATGACCATGTACAAATATCACTAAGATGTTTAAAATATCATTCAATCTAATGAAACATTTAATGTTATCATCATTTGGGACATTGTAAAAATGTCAATAATATATAACAAAAAAAAATTATTGATCCATAAAAAACATCAATAATTATAAATCTACCACCACTAAAAATACAAAAGTATGTCCTAACATTATTGGGATACACTAGATACCATAAGAAGTTTATAACAAACCACACAACAAAAAGTGTATCAATAGAGGAACTATTGATAATGAAAATAATAAACTGCTCAAATGGACAAATGAGTATTAGCCCATAATAATTTTAACACCAATATTATGAATACACTTATCCAAGTTTTACTAAACTTGAAGGTACCATTTCATGTTTATGTAGATGGATCCAATATAGCAAAAAGGACATCACTAGACTGATGCCAGACACATGGTTTAACCTATATCATTTTTAAGTCAAAAATTGACCAAGGAATAAATTAATTATATGACGACCAAATGTGAGGTGTTAGCCATGATATACACTATAGAAATTTAGGTATTATCTTCTAGCTACTCTTTTCATTTTTATATAGAACACTAGCCATTGAAATATCTAATTAAGCAACCATTGATCCGTAGGAGGATTTATAGGTGGTTAATGTTCTTTCAAGAGTTTGAATTCACCATTTTAATAAATGTGGGAAAATGAAATAATAGATTAAATTATATACACCTCATTGTTCATGCTTCGTAACCTTTTTCTCATATGTTCAAAGTTGTTAATGCATTATTCTCTTTAGCATATGCTTTAAGGGTCCTTCCGAGATTGGAGTGTGATTGGACTTGGTCACATAAGGTAGACCATAGCATTTGAAAGATATTTATATAATATCACTCATACCATAGTTACATTATCCTCACTTTTCTTCCTCTCTTGTTCACACGTTTCCACTATTATGTCTACTTGATCTCATTCATTCTTAACATTTTCGCTATTTTTGGTCATCTTGGACCTTCGTCATACCTACCTTATTTCTTTGGATTCCAATTCCCATTGTATTTAACCCATGACCTTAGGTTTCCCCCAAATCGACACAATCGACCATGATCGTATGTGTCAGGATTTGTTTCTCCCATGGTTAATAGGATGGCCCATGAGCAATCACGTCAAGTATATATACTCATATTTTTCATTTTAATATCAATCAATCATTACTAAAAGTACTTAACTTTACTTTTACATTAGACATTTGTACACATATTTTCACCTCGTTATTATACTTGAGCTTTTAGAGATTTCCCTTTTGTGTTTGGGTCACCATAGTGAGTTAATATTGGAGGTCTTCTTCTTGAGCTTTCGCTTCTCCACCCATAGATATTCTCTCTCAATGTTGTTATCTTTAGGAGGATCAATGCATCGTGGTCACACTATAAGTAAGTTTTATCACCAAAAAACAACACCCTCTGATTTTTCATGTATGTGTGGATGAACAATCAGTGTTTTTGGGTAACATGGGATTGTCTCTCAAGTTGTGGGACTTTCTACTTGAGACAAACCTCTAGAGAAGGTTGGTTCCTCTACCTAATCATAATGTTAAACTACTCCTAAGGAAGGAAATACAACTAACTAATCCTACTTTATGATTCTAAGGGACCAGGGAAGAGAAAGATGCATGAAAATGAGAAATCCTAAGCTAAGGGAGGTGATAGCACCAAGAAAAGGGTGGAAATACACTCTCAAATGAGGGAAAATGGAAGAAAAATGAGAAAGGAGAGGGAAGACATGAGTACCATAGTCCAAAATAATATTCAAACCACCATTTCTATGGGGCATAACAGATTCAAATCCTATAAAGAGAATCAAATATGTGTGAAATACCTGCAAATGTAATAAAGAGGCAAGAAAATGCAATAAAACACAAGCCAAGACAAATTAACAGCCACAAAAACAATATTTTATTGCTTCAAGTATGCACAAATCATTACAATGGAGGAAGAAGGAAAGAATCACCCTACAAATGCCAAAATCTAAGGCCTGTAACTCACAATAAAAATGCATCACTTGGAGAAGGATGCACCAACATTACAAGAATGTCCAACCTCTACAAATGAGTCTCTTTTTACATTTTATATAAAATGGGCAAGAGAGAGAAGAGGGAAAATAAAGGAAACTCAAATTCAGGACTTCACCCACCAACAACATGCATTAATCCTGTGAAAAAAATCATGGACACCCTGCCAAACCCACTCCCCATGTCAATTTGTTTGCTGAAGAAGCTAAGACAACATATCTCACCATATCTAGTGGTTGAGCTACCTGGGACTGCATCTATTAATGTTGGAGATGTTTTCTTCTTTTTCACCAACCTACCCTCACTTAAATTAAGAAATATAGAGGATGTCGAGACCTTTCCGAAAAGTCCAATTTTGTGAAAATCAAAATTTATGGGAGAAATTTATGCCCATTTTAAATTTAGGGGGGTCTAAGAGGTTGACAGGTTTCTCAGCACTTCTACATTCCTCAATAATCCATATTTATCCCTTGTGGTGTAGGTGGATAAGAGATGCGAGATAACGAGGGAAGGGGAAGTGTTCCATCTATGCCATTTTTATCCACCCCACCGCATTACTCTCATTTTGGTTGATAGTCGGTAATCGAGTGTCGGGTGGAACTTAGGAACTATTCCACATGGCCTCGGTTCTTTTGCACCTCACACCTCCACAACACATTTCCCACCATGTATTCGTTTCTTTGGCCGAAGAGCTTTGTGAGTAACTCATGCCATGGGGGAACATGTTCCTCGTGTTCCAATTTTCTATGCTTCACCCACACAACACTCTTTGCCTTAGATTTTCGTAGACCAAACCACCCTATGGGGAACCTTAGTTCTCGAGCAAATCATTCCGCCCACATTCAATTCCTCAACACTCTCCCTCATCCGCATTACTCCCGATCCTTTGTATTACTACTCCAAGACCCCTACAAAGAACTAAGATCCCGTAAGAACCAGATCCACGGTTCCACCTACCACCCACATTTTCACAATACACTACAAATGACCTCTTTTTCCATTTTCTTGATTTTTCTAAGTCTTTTGGCCAAGTAGGGAGTTGAGGGTATGCAAAGGAGAGGAAAACCTTTAAACACTTCAATTTTCCAATTTTACCAATTTTACCCTTGTCTAACTCCCAATAATCATCAGAAAGTTATCAAAATACCTAAAAGGGTATTTTGGATAATAGTAAGTATCTCTAACCCTTATTTGTTCTTTGTTTCATGTTTATTGTTGTGTGGATGGTTGATCATTCATTGCTATATATTAGGGTATATGTATGTTTGCTTTAGTTTATTGTTTTGTCTTATTATGTTATGCCCCTTGGCTTTATCCATATTTTGACCTACCCTTATTTTGAATCCTAATAGGATACCTCTCTTTACTTTAGGTATAGGCCTTGGAAACCTATAATTATCTTAGGGTTAGGACTATTTTCCTATAGAGTTAAAACATTTATGTTCCTTGAGCACATTTGGTGTCTACATCTTGTGTATAAACCTATATTTGATTCTTAATATTTGAAAACAAAAGCAAGGATTCATATTATCTCGTCATACATGTACTACCCATAGTAGATAAAAATGGATAATATAAAGGACCGAAAAATGATGAATTCCTAGAGTGCGTATATTTTGAATTGAGGTGATAACAAATAAATGGAGACAATAAAAAAATTATGATGACATGGGAGTTCTTGGAGGGATATAATAAAATAGATAAAAGTGAATACTTATATATATGCATTCCCATGCATTGATTACAATAAAGGAAGAGATGAGATTCTAAGATGTGTGGTGTTAGGGATGTTTTCCTAATTCATGATATGAAATGTCATTGATATCATTGCTAGCATTGATGCCATTTGAAAAGTGTGACATAGACATTTTAGGGCCAATTAAGCCCACAACATGGATATCCCATGCACGATTCATTATCATCGGTATATTATATCTCATAAGATAAACAAAAGCCACACCAAAAAAAGATTATACCATGAAGAAATCAATGATGTTCCTATGCAAAAACATCATAAAATGATTTAGATGCCCACTTAGTAACTTACGTGACAAGTGACTAGGGGAACACTTTGTTAACGAGATACTCTGGAAAAAATGGTGAAACACTTCCTAATTGATCACAACAAAATTACATCATACCATCTACAAACAAATGGAAAAATTAAATAATTTAACAATGTATTAGAGAAAGTGTTTACTAAGGTCTATAACTTAAAAAATTATGGATTGGGATTTGAATATGCATGTGTTACTTTGGGAAAATTATATGACTTTTAAAATATTTACTACACATTTTCCTTTTCAATTAGTTTATTGACTTGAAGTCGTAGTCCCTATAGAATTCATCATACCTAATTTAAGAATTGTGATGGTGTTTAGAACGAATGAGGATAAATCTCTACATGAATGATTGACGGGGTTAAAAAAGTTAGATTGAGCAAGGTCCTCTAGGTCCCCTTATATGGGGGTAACCCCTTTATAAAATGTCCATGTTGTGGATTACAACCAAACACAATAAAAGTGACAAAAAAAGGCATGACATGATGGTCAATGTAAACATAAATAGTTTCAAGAAGGTGATGAGGTATTACTTGATGACAATAGATATAAAAAGTTACGGAAGATCAAGATAAGATGGTTAGGCACATATGCAAAGAGTGCAAATGTTTCTAATAGGGGCAATCAAGTTGAAAAAAATGATAGACATATAAAGAAATGGGGTTTTTAATGGTGCAAGGCTAAAACCTTATGTTTCCAAATAGTAAGAGGTAAAACACTAGTTCGAAGAAGAAGAAATAAAGAAAAAAGGGATTTTTTTAAAAGGATAAAACTAAAAATAACTAAACAATTTTGAGAAAAATATATGAAAAGCTAACAAAATAATTTTAGGAAAAAGAGGAAAACATCAAAGAAAAGGAACAAAATCATTAAAAATATTAAAATACAAATTTGGGGATTTTTTTAAAGAAAAGCCAAAAATTTAGAAAAAAATATAGATATTAATAAAATGAAAAATATAAAATTAAAATCACCAAATTTAAAATCATAACTTCAACAAACTTGTAAAGGTTAAAAAATTAAAGGGTACTTTCCCGATTAGGAATAAGTTCAAATTAAGATAAATGTATAATTTGATGGAGAATTGAATATTGGATTCAAGTGAGAAATCAAATTGATAGTAAATTTAAGTAAACAATTCAACGAACAACTAAATAACATGGAAGTTGAGGATAAAGGTAATGAAAATGAAAATGGTATGAAAAACCATTAAATGTGTAAAGAAAATGGGAAAAGGAGTACACAATCTATATGTGAAGGGTGGACCACTTCATAATCACAAAGTGGTCAATAAAATAAACAAGAAAAGTAGAGAAACAAGAATAAGATGAGAAGTTGTAGAAGGAAGGAATGAAGTAGGAAATAGAGTATAGGGTTCCTCATGAGAGATGGAGGATGAAGAGTACAAAAAGTGACAAGGAGAAATGGTGATCCCAACTATAGTATCAAAGTGAGAAATCAATATGCTTTGCATAAAATATTTAAACACTTAAATATTTTCTCCCATATCCGGAAGGGAATTTTTGTGTGATTCCATATAAGGTTGGTTCTTGTGAGGATACATAGAAGTATATACATTACATGTTGGTCGAGATCAAACATACAACTATGGAAATGGATAGGTAACAACTAATTCAATCAAATGATGAGACATAAAGGTTGGAATGGAAAGAAAATGTTAAGAAAAGTTTATAAGTGAAGTTAGATGTTTAGAGTAGGTGCCCTTTCTTTAAAATGATAGATAAAATTATTATTATTATTTTGAGCAGATTACGTAATGTATTTTAATTTATAGATCAAACATATTAAATAATACCAAAGGTTATAGAGTGAATAAAGGGATTGATGAGTGAGGGTTGCACTATACATAGATTTGAAAAAGGGGTAGTAAAAAGATCAAATATGTAATAAAAATGATGGACTATATGGAAAATAACTAGGAATTGCTATTTGGCCATACAAAATATTCAATTGAGATATGTAGTGATAGACATTGTACCATGCCAAATTGCACATATTCAATAATGGCGAAGAGAGTTTATATAGCCTATAATATAGTCACCACATCCTTCAAATACCACCTTTGTGTGACATTACTACATGATCTCAATTAGATTATTGAGAAGCTTAAAAGGGTAAGTATGATTTCTGCTACAAATCCTTTCTTATATTTTTGGTAATGTATTTTACAATAATCCTTTCAAGGTGAAAATTAAATGCAACATGAACACAAGATAAAATTCTAGGAGAACTAATAAAGATACACGTGGACACTAAGATGGTGGGGGAATAAATCAATAGTGTAACACAATGGAGGGAAAGAATAAGATGAATGGTAATTGAGATGTTGTGGATTTCAAATAAGGCGGTGATAACATATTAGAAATAGGTGATGTTAAAATTTAATATAGACTTATTCTACATTTTCCCTTACATAAAACATATCACAACTAGTGCTCCACTTTGTAAGAACCACTTCGGGAACACTAGAAAATAATGACTTTTTTAGTTGTTCCGCTAAAGGATTCTTAGTTAATCCAAGCTCCACCATGTTTAATAATGGCCCTACTACTATTACTAGGAATTACAAGTAATTTTGATAATTCTAAAGTTGATCAAAATGATTCACTATGAAGTTTATATGCTACCACATGATTACTTCCATGTTACTCCTAGGAATAAAATAGATAATAAATAATCCATTTGTTGAATTCAATACTAGGTATTTCTTAAAACTTACAAATATGTAAACTTAGTCATATATTTACATATGAATATTAGGTTACATGTTTAATATTAAAATCAAAGTATGTGTCCACAATAAAGGGATGAAATAGTACACAATGCAATATTACTTTCTATGTGAAAGGTAAATCTATACAATATAAGTGAAACTTTACTTTCAAGGTCAAAGAAGTCATTAATAGTAAGTATAATAACTTATTAACAAAAATGACTCCCTAAGCGGGATTTAGGGTTCTAATGTTAATCTAAATAGGAGGACTAAAACGTTATATAAATGTAGTAAATAAAGTAAAGAAATATGTAATAACTACAAATAATTACTCTAAGTGAAAGAGAAACCCTAATATGCAAGAGGGGAGTAAGGAAATGACTCATCTGATTGAAGGTGATTGTCGTAGGTTTTTGTAGATCTAGAACTAGAACTCAACAAGATAGAAAAACACTCGGGGCCCTACAGGAGGGCAGATCTCAGCTATCTAAGATAACACAAGCACTGGAGTATATCGGGGTTCCCCCTGGCCTAGATTCAGGTGCTATGAATTTTGTAGGGGCTTACGAACTATGTTCACAAGTGTTGTAGCTAGGTCTCGAAACCTTGCCTATCTCTGTCACACTAGATTCATTGGATGAACTAGATGACGCCCTACACATGAACAAGAAGAAAGGTTCGGATGACCTTAGTTTCCAAACTGATGGTTTTATTGCTAAGCGTTGCACTACATTACAGACCTTGATGTAGTTCTGGTGAGTGTGTGTATGTCGTGCCCTAGGTGCTCTCGTGTCAATCACACTTTGTGTAGTAGTGAGCTATGATAGCTATAGAAGATGTAGAATGTAGAATAGAATAGATAAAATCCCTCCTCTAAGAATGTGTGAATGGATGTGATGCATACTTTTCTAGCTATAATGTATGGAGCTATGTGGATGGAGATGGTGTAATGGATATATCCCTAGATGGAGTGATAGTAGTGATAGGATGCAATGACCTAGGACCCTCATTATGGTCTTATAAGCTTTATATTTATAGGGCTCTCAAGTTTGATTTCGTAATTAATCCTAACAATGTCAATTGAGGAAAAGATAAGGGAGACCAATGACTAAAAGTGACCCAAAAAGGAGCGAAAGAGGTTAAACATAGAGAGGGCACCCAGGGTGGGACTAGGGCACCCCGGGGTGCCCAGGTAAGATAGGGTAGGTGCCCAAAATTAGGGCTAGAATCTCGGGAAGTTGCAAAATGGGTGGATAGGTATCGGGAAAGACGAAGTAAAATATAAAACAAAGATGGAAAAATATGTGATTAATTGGTACTTTGTACACTTGAGAACCTTCTAAATAGTAGTATAAGACTGGGCTAAATATTGTCTAATGTGCAATATTTGTGTTTACATTTGCCCCACTTTATGTTGGTGAGTGAACAACTCGGTAACATAAAGTAGTCAGAGAAGCATACCTGAAATCTGTGTAGAGTGTAGAAGAAAGCGCATCAATGGACTAGACTCGAACGTGGAGGAGTGTGGATTCTAAAGATGAAAAATGTAAATAAAAGTGATGAGAGTGAACCTAGGGCGGAACGTGTGTGTAGTTGTTGCATGTGTGTGGTGTACTTACATGGTTAGTATGGTAAGTACCGTCGCAGTGTGTTGTCGTTGTCATTGTTATTGTTTGTTGTTGTTGCCCCCAATTTGACTATTTGTTTCTCATACGATGGACCTGTAAGGAGAAAACACTCAAGTAGTCAAATATGTATGTATGTAAAAACGTTGTGTAAAGTACACAAATGTAAAGTATGCTAGGATAGAAAGTGTAAATGTAAAAATGGAACATGGGCACTGATCCATATTGAGAAAAAGGATGAGAAGGATATCCTATAATGTCGTGATATTTTCGAACGATCTCATGCCACCTCGGCTTAATAAGTATATTGAGGAAATTCTCGGTGTCCTCAACTCTAATCGCTCTGCTATAATTTTTGGACATATATTTGTACTGCATTGGGTTTTTGGGGATCCTACGCCATTAGATGGAGAAGTATAGAGAGGCCACCCACTCAGTAACCCCCGAACATGTGACCAATCCGCAAAATTGTCGAAGGACAACATGTCTTATTATAAGGCCACTTTGTGTATGTAGTTTGGTTTGATTTGAACTCAATGATTGTGTATGGAGTTTAGTATGATTTGAACTCATTCATTGTGTACGTGAACCGGTGCTAAGATGTAGTGTTAGTGAAACCCATAATGATGCCCCCAGTTTGGGGGTGTATGCGACGACCTAAAAAGGAGAATGTAGCCCCAAAAGAGGACTAACTACACTCTGACATATAATCAAACTCAGCCCTACAGGGGGAAGGGAAAGCACTTAGTAGAAACCAAGGCGTACACAAAAGGGGATGGCTAACCAATACAAGTGTTAGTCCAATCACGTGCATGCAAATAAGTATAAACTACATAGATAATGTAGAAAAAATACTAAGCACAGTAGTGTAAACACGCAAGAAATAACAAGAAGACCACACAAATCCGGTTACAAACAAGGGACATCACTCACGATGTCACAAGACATGCAAAGGCCCTCATGGCCGCAAACAACAAACAAGTGTGCACACAAACAAAGGGCAAAGCCCGCATACAATAGTAGACAAATAGAAATACAAGTAGTCATGGGAACATGTAGTCCTGCAAAATAAGTGTTAGACATGGAACACTTCTTAGCAAGTTAGAGTGAAAACCAACATGTCAAAACATGTATGAGCAAGTAGTAAAATATGCTAAATACAAAATGAAATAACAACACCCGTATAAGTCGAATGTGGATGCCCCTAGCAACTAGTATAGTAAGGGTAGAAGGCGAGCATTCATGTCACGTGTAGAGTCTTGTATATGTGATCACACTAGACAAAGAGGTGAATCTGCATGTGTGTATGATAATGACATATAGGAAAGCAAACTTACATGTGTAATAGAATGAGCATGCAAAACACTAGTAAGCAAAAATAAATTCTACCAAGACAATGCAGTATGTTGTGGATGGATGGAATGGAATGCAAAATGGAATGATAGGAGCAACGTGCCCCCAGTGTATGGAAGTGTATGCAGTGAGGTTCATTTTGTTTTCCCCCTCAGTAGTCAAGAATGAACCGTAAACAAGAGTGTGTCATTGGGAAATGGTCGAGTAGTGTTGGTTGTGTCTAGCGTGCTACAATGAGTGTGTATGTGTAGTGGTGATGTAATGTGACATGAGGAGAAATGATGTGCATGAACCCTATAGCCGAAGCATATATCACGACTTTTTGATCAAAGGAGTGATGATTTAGCCCTAAGCATATATCACTATAGAAGATGAGAGGATGGTGATAAGATGTATAGAAAGATGTGTGTGGACCCTATAGCCTAAGCGTATACCATGACTTGGTTGGAGACAGGGAGTGATGATTTATCCCTAAGCATATATCACTACATGATGGTAGAAGAAGGTGACAATTTAGCCTATAGTGTATGTCACTATGAGACGGGTGATGAGGGCGTATGAAGCATAGATAAGTAGGTGGTGGGTAAAAGGTGTGGTGATTTTAGCACTTAAGCGTAGACCACTATGTAATGAATAAGGCAAGGGTGGTGATTTATCCTAAAGCGTATACCACTAATGGATGAGTAGGAGGAATGATGATGTGGTAGAATGACTTAGAAGAGGATGATAGAATAGGTGATGATTGTATGTAAGAGGATAATGTAGAATGGGGAAAGGAGTGGTGATTTAACCTAAGGTGTATACCACTATGTGATGATGGGTGTGGGTGACGATATATAGCCTAGAGTATTGGTCGCTAGTCCGATGGATGTGGTATGATGACATGTCTCATGTAGGTATTCGAGTATGGATTGAGGAACTAAAGTGCATCATAGAGCGATGAGTGCAACGCATAGAACAATGTAGTGTAGATGACCAAGGTAGTTGAATTTGTGGTGTAGGCAATGTAATGTAGAGTGTGTAGTGGGTATGGAATGTAATTTAATACATGTGTAACTAGAAATAGAATGTGTAATGATGATAGATAAAACTAGACCCAAGTATAAGGAAATCTAGTGTAGGATGTAGAATAGGTAAGATGTATGAATGTAATGATAGCAATGTATAGAAATGGTAGATGGAACGATGATAGATGGAACTAGACCCATGTGTAATGGAATCTAGTGTAGTGTGTAGGATGTACATGATGTATGAATGACATAGAAAACTAGACTCATAGATAATGATAGCTAGTGTAGTGTGTATGAGATATATGAGGTAGAAATGACTAGGAGATGAGGTATGTATAGGATGATGTAGGATGTATATGTATAGGTCCGCTAGTGCAATGTGTGGGGTTCAATGTAATAATGATCCCTCAACAGTCAGTGTGAATCTAAGCACTAGGGTGCGTCATCGGGTAGTGAGTGTGATAACGAGGGGGTTGTTTAATGGATAGCCCCATAGCTGGGTAAGAAAGGGAATCAACCAATAAGGTCAAGGGATGGATGTCCATCGACCCGTACATGAGAGGAGGATGGTAGAGAAGGATACTCTCATAATGGTGGGATAGGAGATAAGCGTTATGCAAGAGAATGAAGTTGATATGCACGCGAGGTATGTATATAAGATGAATGACATGGCTTAGTAAAATGTGTAGTTGAGGGAGTTTGATGAGATGTTGTGCGTAAAGAGGATAACTGTTGGCATGGAATAAAATGAGGTGGTCATCTACAAAGAAGAGGCGATAATGGGTTTAGGAATAGGGTTATGCCAATGTGCAAGACTAACAGAATGTATTGGTCGCGTGGGGGCCAATTGAGGTGGGGAATTGCAAATAGGATGTGTAGGTGGTGACAGTAGAGGAGTTGTGGCAAGAGAGAGGAAGAGGTGCAGGAGAAGCAGAATGAGAAGGCGAGGATGCTAGAGGTGAATGAGGGATGCCATCAATGGAGACAACTTGGTTATCGAGGATGAAATTAAGGTGCAAGTGGTTGATGGAGACAATAGCTTGGGATTTACGGATCCAATTTAAGCCAAGAAGTAGGTCATAGTGGTGAATGGCTTGATTAACGATGCAAGGGAGGAGAAGAGTGAGAGGACCAACTGTGATAGGTAACTTAATGACACCATAAGGCCTCTTGAATAGAAATTCAATTTGCGATGGAGGGTAACTGATAGATCGTAGAAGAGAACATGTGCTAATAGGAGAGGATGGTTCAAGTAAGTGTTATTAATGGGGGTTAAGGAGATAATGGCCTCGTATGTATAAATGGTCGATGTAAATGTAGCGTGATAGTCAATGTGAGAGAAATAAATAATAGGTGGGGTCGTATCAGCATTGACAACTAAGAAGTCATGGTAGGCATGATTAGCCTTTTTGTCACACTGGTTGGATTCTTTGTTAAAAAGTTTGACTTTACCCTTGTCCTTAGTGGGAGGAGGGCTAGTAGGTTTGGGGAATTCAAGTTGGTCATTTTCAATTAGATCTTGGATAAGTGCCTGAAGTTTCATACAACAGTTAGTAGAGTGGCCTACATAGTGATGGTAATCACAAATGTGCTTTCATTGTAATTGTGTCCTTTAGGTCGTGATGGGTCTAACTCAAGTGGTGGTGGGAGGATGATGAGGTTTCTATCGAGGATTCACCGCAGGATGAGGTGTGTTGCGAGAAGGAGGGTAGTAAATGTACGTCGAGGCGGTTGTGATGGTGTCTCCTTAGAAGGTGTAACAGTGTTGACTATGAGTTTAGTGTCGATAGGCTTAAATATAGAAGGTTTAAATGGTGGCTTGGTTGGAAAACAAGAGGAGGTTGAGGATTTTTCTTGATACTTGAGCTTGCCAATAGAGAGAAGCTTAGATTCGCGAAGCTTAAGAGTATGACACAGTTGGTCAAAGGAAGGAAAGGTTTTAAAGAGAACACTTTTGTAGAGAGGTGGTAAAAGGCTTTGTATAAATAAATCTTGTAACTCTGAATCGCAAGGACATTAGTCATTTTGGCAAGATTATGTTTGTAGCGTAGAACATAATTAGTGAAGTGCTCATTGGGTCCCTATTTAATTTACACTAATTAGGCGTAGGTCATCTTAGAACCGATGTTGATGGAAAATTGTGTGAGAAAAGCATCAACGAGATGAGTAAAGGAGGTGATGGAATGAATAGGTAAATCATAGAACCAACACATGGTGTAGTCCTAGAGACTGCAAGGAAAAAGTTTGGCTAATAGGAGGTGATCGTTAGTAAATCAAGACAGAAACATGAAATGCACAAAGATGCTCCTGTGGGTCACCATGTCCATTAAAAATGGGAAATTTAGGGGTGACAAAGTTAGGAGGAAGAGGGTAAGTAGAGATAAGAGGTGAAAATGGGGTATGTAACAATAAGGTAGAATCTAAAGAGGGAGATGTGGTGGCCTGTTACAACTTGCGGATTTGAGCCTAGAGATCATGATACAAGGAGGTTAAATCTTGATTGCCAACAAAGGATGTTTTTCACTGATGTGACACCAAAGGAGGGGTGAAGTGGTTAGTGGGAGTGGGAACTGAAACTGGAACAATGGAAATGGGTGGAAGTGTAGAGGCGGGAGGTTGAGTGGGCAAGGCTATAGAAGGGTTGAGTTCAGCCAAGTTAGTGGCCTCTTCACAAGCCACATGTAGAAGTAAATCTAAATCATGTGGGTGTTCAGCAAGGTGATCGTTGATGGATTTAAGGTGAGCTTCGGTAAAGTCCTCATGAGTTTGGGCCATGGAGATAGGGGTGAATACACCTAAGAAACGATGATAAATAAAAGTGGGGTTCACCAAAATGATTAACAAAAATGACTCCCTAAGGGGGATTTAGGGTTCTAATGTTAATCTAAATAGGAGGACTAAAACATTGTATAAATGCAGTAAATAAAGTAAATCAATATGTAATAACTACAAATAATTACTCGAGTGAAAAAGAAACCCTAATATGCGAGAGGGGACTAAGGACATGACTCACCCAATTGAAGGTGATTTTCGCAGGTTGTAGCAGATCTGGAACTAGAACTTGACAAAGGTATACGAACACTCGGGGCCCTACAGGGAAGATCTAGGTTGTCTAAGATGACACAGGCACCTAGGAGTGTACTGGGGCACCCCGGTGTGCCATGGTTTGGATTCGTGGTGTTGTAAAAAGCGTGTAGGGGCACAAGAACCGTGTTCGACAAAGCTAGCTGCAACTAGGTCTAACACCCCGCTTATCTATCACACTAGATACACTGGATAAACTGGATGATTCCCTACACATGAAGAAGAAGAAGGGATCGGACCAACTCACCAAAATTGGTGGACTTATCGCTAAGCATTGCATTACATTACGAACCCTGATGTAGTTCCTCGCGAGTGTGTGTATGTCGTGCCGTTGCACTTTGTGTAGTAGCAAGCTATGATAGCTATAGAAGATGTAGAATGTAGAATAGAATAGACGAAATCCCTCCTCTAAGAATGTGTGAATGGATGTGATGTAAACTTTACTAGCTTGAATGGATGTGATGCAGACTTTACTAGCTAGAATGTATGGAGCTATGTGGATGGAGATGGTATAGTGGATGTAGCCCTAGATGGAGTGATAGTAGTGATAGGGTGTAATGACCCAAGACCCTCAATATGGTCTTATAAGCTTTATATTTATAGGGCTTTCAAGTTTGATTTCACAATTAATCCCGACAATTCCAACTAAGGAAAAGATAAAGGAGACCAATGGCTAGAAGTGACCCAAAAAGGAGCGAAGAGGTTAAACATAGAGAGGGGCGCCTAGGGTGGGACCAGGGTGCCCCAGTACAGGTAGGGTGCCTGGAATCAGGGCTAGAATCTTAGGGAAGTTACTGAAATGGGTGGATAGGTATCGGGAAATACACGTGAAAGATGAAGTAAAATATAAAACAAAGATGGAAAAAAGGTGGGATTAATTGGTACTTTGTACACTTGAGAACCTTCTAAATAGTAGTATAAGACCAAGCTAAATATTGTCTAATGTGTAATATTTTTGTTTACAATTACTTATTTCACCTCTTCCTTCTATTTGTAAATATAAATGCAATAATTGTTAAGTATGTACTAACTAAGACAATCATATTTCATATTTTGTTGTACACTGCTCAATTTTAAAATAATGCATAAAACTATATCTATCTCATAGTCATATTGAATGGAAACTTATATTATTTTACAACACCTTAATTATTATTTTTCTTTTCCAAGTATTATATAATATGCAAGTAAGTGTATAATTTTACCTACATTAGGCATATACGAACAAACATTTATAAGGAAATATATGGAATCTTTAAGTATCATCGTTGTTGTTTATGTACCATATACAAAAGAAGATGGAGAGCATAATTGTAGGATTTTCATGCAACCCAAAGCCCTTTTATCCCCTTGCACCTCACATCCACTAAGAATGGTGCTACCCTTTAATAAAGATACTAAATGCAAAAAAATAGTAGACCAAGAGAGGCCCAAGTGATATACATGTATCCATAGATAATGCATGTTTCCCCATAGAATTGTAGACTAATATATGATAAAATGAACCATAAATGGATTGGTGTACCTTCCTATATATCATAAGATGTAGAACATCTTGTGCACTAATTTAATTTAAGGATTTTCATTTGAAATAATTATCATTTCCTAAAAGAGGCTCTTTATCCAACATCCCACATGTGGGATTCTTATTAATAAAAAGGAAATAGGTTTGAAATCTATTTGAACCGTAAATGTCCAAAAGGTTCATTTCCCAACCTTGAAATCGCTCCAAATATCGAATGATCTAAAGGAATTGCCTAAGGTCCTTAGCTATCCAAACTAATATTTGAGGCTCATCACCACAAATATCATTTAAAATTTGGTTGAATTTTTTTGATGAAATAGACTATATTACTTAATAAAATATTACAGCTATCCACAAAAAATATGGGTGGTAAAGGGCACACCCCACGTTCAAACTAGCCAAGGCTAGGAGACAAAAGTATCAAAAGGCAACAATGCCACAAAACATAAGGAAAACAAACTAAGCTGCCGCAGCAAACATAGCAGAGGGGCGGTGGTGGAGGCCCTTTATCCTCCAGTTACCACCTGGAAGATCATTTCCATCTGGAAGGGGCGGCCAGCCGGAGCCAACTTCTTCTTCTTCTTTGTCATTCTCGCAGATTAGGAGATATGGCAAGAGCCAACCGGGGGACTTTTCCAGAATCCCATCCATCCCATTGCGCAAGAGGCGGGGAGTGGTGGTGGGAGGCCCAGCCACTGTGATGCACAGACCGTTGTGGGAACCCCTAACCACCGTGGTTATCGGGCTTCGCCGTTGCTCGGGTTTCCACCGGGAGAGCGATTACAGTGGGTACGTTCATTCGAGCGGCCTCAACCATAAAGAACCTCTCAAACGAGCACTCCCGATAGGAGAGGTGGGGGCTCCCGTGCCATAGTGCAAGGAGCGTTGGCCCAATGATCCAGAAGGGTCTAGAGGTGCCGCACTTCCAGCTCAACCTTACGAGGCCTAGTCTTGGATCTATAAGAACACATTCGAGATAAGCATGGCCTTATCATAATGCGAAAGAAAGCAAGAAACTACGAATTAGCAAAAACAACAGAATTGTGTTCTTTCCATATAAAAAAAGGATCTCCACTTTGAAAGTATGCCACACTTGCACAAAAGCATGGGGAATGGAAATAGAATCCCCAAGAAAAACATGTTGCCAAAGAAATGGAGCTAGTCAAAATGACCGAAAAGAAATCATGGATCCAGTCCCAAATAGCCTGAGCTTTTGGGTAGTACGCAACGATGCATAAGCATCTCAATATGCCCACAAAAAGGGCAAAGCCGAGGAGCAATCCCGTAATGAGCTAATCTACGCCCAATAGGGAGGCCTTGAAAGAGTAGGCACCAAGCAAAATAAGCTAGCTTGGGCTGAAGGATGGCCTTCCAAACTGTGTGAAATCTAGCTTCCCAGAGGACCATCCAAAGTTGATGGACCACCTGGAGTTTAGCAAAGCCACCATTGGCAATCTAGGGTGAAGAGAGCATACCCTTTTCCTGGGAGTAATTTAAGAATGGGATATCTGGAAACCATTTCCAATCCTTCCACCAAGGCCTGAGAGAGACAATACCCACTTTGTGAAGCATCTCAGTAGGAATGGAATCAAGAATTTCTGATAATACTCTTTATCGGCTGAAACAAGCCAAAATTTGGCTTTAGCTTGAGGCCAAGTGAGAAGTAGTCTGGACTGCCTGCAAAAGATGTCATTAAGAGTGTGCAAGCCTTGATGATATAACTTAAGGGCATGAACCCAGGGCACTTGGGCAAGCGGCACATCATGAAAATTGATGAGAGGAGACCACCAGATGCTTTGTGGTCATTAATGGAAAGCCCATTACGGAAGCCATCCCCTTCCCAAATTAAAAAGGGTTTGAGAAATTCCCAAGCTTTCCATATGCTTTTGACAACAAAGGTGCCCACAATCTTGACCGGGCTTTGAGAATGAGAAGACTGTGAAAATCTAGCCCTTGCCAAGTTTTGCGCCCTTGAGGGGAACCTTGGCAAATACAATTGTGAATCAGAACTTTCCAAGCTTCATTACTAGTGCAAGCTCAAATGATCCACTTGGCAGCCAATGCAGTCCCAGTAGCCAATGTCGGTCAGCCCAAGCCCACCAGAATCCCTAGGGAGGCAACAATATTCCCAGGAAACTCTGTGGAAACCTTTGCCAAGCTCCGAGTTAGCCCAAAGGAAATCTCTGAGAAGTTTTTCCAGCTTCTTGTAGGAGGCTTTGGCCGGCACCCAACACGAAGAATAGTAAACATGCGTGGCAGCCAAAATCTTGGAGCAAATCTAAAATTTTCCTACCAGCGAAAGGGGTTTAGTAATCCAGTACTCCAACTTGCGGGTGACCTGTCAATAACATACTGCCAAAGTTGACTGGGGCAGCATCAAAAGCAAAGGGGATACCCAAGAATTTAAAAATTTCTCCATACTAGATGTACTTCCAGTCAAATGATTAAGCCAACCAGGCTTGGGGAGAAAGGATTGCCTAAAGCACTGGTCTTATGCCATTGGATACTGGAACCTGAAGCTAAACAATACGTGTCCAAACATTGCATGGCATTGTTGATATTAGTTTCTTCCTCCAGGAGCGTGAGGAAGGAGTCATCCGCAAAATGCCCATTGATAAGCTGAAGGGGAGTCGGGAAGGGAGCTGAATTCCATGCACAAGCCCTTGGTCCCGAGCATGGGCAAGGAGAAACCCAAAACCTTTAGCGGAAAGCACATATAGAGCAGGTGCTAAAGGACAACCTTGCCTAATAGAGTGAAAAAGCCCAAACTACTCGAAGTATGACCATTTATAGATAGAGAGGCAGAGGCATCAACAAAAGCATTTTGACAGAGGTGATGAAAACCGAACCGAAGCCCAACACTTCAAGCATCGCCAAAATGAAATGCCATTCAATCTTGTCATAAGCTTTTTCAAAGTCAATTTTGACAAACATGGCAGATTGCTTAGAGGTTCTAGCCCACTCCATGCCTTCCCAAACAACCAAGATATTATCCAGAATGTACTGCTCTATATGAAACCGATCTACTCAGAACTAACAATAATTGGCAAGATGAGCTGAAGCCGAAGAGCTAAAGCCTTAGCTATGATCTTATATGAGACATTGAGCAAGGTAATCAGCTACCAATTGCATATGAGCTCTGGGTCTCCCGCTTTAGGGATGAACTTTATGTGACCCCGATTAATAAGGGCATCGAGGGACCCTGAGTGGAGAGCTTCGAGATAGACTTGCAGGTAGATCCCGACCCACCATGAAAGTTGGTTGAATTTTGAAAAAATCCTATGTGATATTATTACCCAATAAGGTTTCAAAACTCCCGATAAATAAAACATTCTAAGAATTAATTTATCCTCCGTAAAAATACATTTTTCTCAAATTTCAAATATTTACTATCATTCCACTTAAAATCCTTAGATTGTCCATAATCAAGAGTTTAGTTGTTACAGAGACAAATTTAAGAAACATGCCAACTGAGCATAGTGAACCATTGACAATGTATCCCAAAAGTGTTTGATACCACTTATGAGATTCATTTCGTAGTGTACTATACAAGTACCAATATCAAAACAAGTAGGTGGAAGGATTTGACCAACTTAAAATTAAAAAAATTAAAAACTCAATTCCCACATCTCAAATCCTTTATCCATTTACAATTCACACTCTTTATGTTTACACAAGATATGTGAGGAAGAGGTGGTCTAAATAAATATAATTAAGAAATAGTCACTAATATAATTTGTTGATATGTTCAAGTGCAACCGATGATTTGTAAATGATACTCGTTGGGTTTACTAAATACATCATAATATTCATGTATTCGAAGTAGAATAATAAGATATATTTATTGTTTATTTTATTAGTTGCATTTGCTTTCCCCACCCACATAACCCGATCAAAAACAAGTTGAGTTATACTCCATTAATGCATCCTATAGGACTAAACAACCTATGGTGAGCTTCCATTTTATGAGAATAATTTGATTGATTAGATGTGATATCAAAAATCCGATTACAAATAGGATTTAACTTATAAGGTGTCTTGATTTGTCATATTGACAATTGAAACTTGACTTCAAGAAGGAAACGTGTGGCCTGGATTTCCAAAACCTACCAATTATTCTCATAATTACCATATATATAGATTGTCATTAGTTAGTATCTCATGTTAATAGAGATGATAAGTTAATTAAGATGCCAATTTAATCATTCAAAGTAACAAATGAATGGAATATATGGTACAGAAGACATAGGTATTATAAATGCAGTATGGGTTTAGTGGTGATCATCCACGATCTTAAATGGGTGGTAAAATATGCTACAATTGTGATTATATACACAAAGGGATATTGATATGGTTAGTTTAAGTCTATCATGCACTTCTCACCACATCATATCCATTAAAGTTTTAGCACTAACTAGACATCTCAAAAAAATTAGTATGATGTCAGAAGCTTCCTTAAGAAAAATAGTATCATGTTATAAAGGCACTTCCTTATCATTTCTTAAGCTAGCACTCTTCAAATATCTCACATTTTATGAGACATACTCGGAGGAAAATAAGGAGGTTGGGTTTATATTAAACCTCGTAATATTTCTTATATTTGCACAATAACAATTAAATTAAATTAAAAGTACATCACAAATTTATTCATTCCAATAAATATTTATGAAGGAGAAGAATAAACCAAAAGTATTTTCCACACACACACCCAAAACTATTTAATTCCTTTCAAGTTTGTACTTATAATAAGAAAGGTTTATCAAAATCTATAACTAAATATATACAATGTTAATATTCATCAAGTAAGGGAATTATTCCAAGAAACGGATATACATGCATTACAATTTAAACCATTATCTTTAGCACCTCTTTAAAACCATTATGTTAGGTTATTTATTTGTATCTATAAACATTTTGCCCAACTATTAAATCTTTTTGCTTTCTTTTTAGTTTACCAAAACATTCAACTCAAGTTGAATAATATATTTCCATATTAAAATAATTTACACATTATTTGTTAGTCAAATATAGGTGGATGTCAAAGTTTAAAATAAATTGAGCAAATTAGAAAAGGTTAACTATTTGAAAAATTACCTCGCGGTGGCATAAAATTTAATAAATGTGGAATAAAATGATTTTCTTTGACAAGATTAAATTATTAATTCACTTCCTATGAAGCCAAGCTTCATTTCCTCTCGATTTCTAAAACAAATTAAAGAAAAACAATGTTGTTGAGTGGCAAATAATCTTACCGAATAATGCTGTTAGACGAGATATCTATTGATCTCCTTAACTATACTAGTTTTCTAAATTTCCAAATGTTCTATTATAATTATTTAATTTATAGGTTAGTGTATGACCATATATATTTATTGACTTTTTAATATATCATGTGATTTTTACCCTATATCTAGAGAGAGAGAGCATATACTCAAAGTTTCAAAAATTCAATGTAATTTTCAATAACATGTGTTATATATAGAGAGAGAGAATCTCTAACTCATATATCAACTCCACCAACCTCTCACCCTTAATCTCAATGGGTTGTTTAACCACCTTAATTCTCTCCTTCCTATTTTCTCTCCCAAATTTCTACATAAGTTGTATTAACAATTTACTTACAACATGTTAACATGTGACAATCACATACTAACAAATCTTCATAAAAATGTGTATACTAATAAATGTAGTGCACTAAGACAAAAACACCCATGTGGGGACTAATTCCTAATATTCCCCCTTAGTGTTCACATGGGGAGAGAATGACGTGCACTGGAACAATGACATTCGTTGGCCTTATTTCTATTGACGTTTGAGATTCGTCTGCTCACATTCCCCCCCCTCCCCCACTATAAAATTTCCTTAAATGGCGGTTGCAAAATGAGAATACATCTAATTACAATTATGTAAAAATGACTGAATCAATTCACCCTTCATAATAATTTTAAAAAAATATTCCTTACAAAACCTTTTCCATCTCCCTCCTCTTTTAAAAAATGTAGTGCTCTTTTTAAAAAGCACCCCCTTGATATATTTACCCCACCTTTCAAAAATTGACCTCAAAAATTTGACTCCCTTTTTATTTTAAAACGACCCTCTAAAAATGTCCTTTACAACAAAAATAACTCTAACAATATCAATATTTAAAAAAAAAAAAACCCAAAATCTAATTTCAAACCCAAAATAGGAATTTTAGGGTTAGAGTGGCCACTTTGATCCAATGGAATATGGTTTGAGTTGCTCGGCCGCATAGATGGTGGAGGTTGCCTACATTGAGAGGTGAATCTACTTGTGGGTGGTTTTGGAGATGAAACATATGTTTTGGTGGCTTTGGGGCTTCCGTAGTGTAGGATAAGAACTCAATCTTCAAAATCCAAATTGAGATTGAATGCCACATAATAATGCAACTTGCCAATGAATGAAGTAAAATAAAAAACACGCACAAAATACAAGTTTTATAATACCAATAGTGCCAAAGACATTGATTCAAATCATGCACGATCCAATTGAAATCCCAATCAATCTGATTGTGAAACAAATCCTACAAATGAAGGAAAATGTTATGGTTGCACTCAAAGATAATATTTCTTTTTAGTTCTTCTTCTTCCTCCTCATTTAGATATGCAAAAAATAAAAATAAAAAGCTTAAATCCAACAGTATCAAAAGTATATCATGTCTACAATCCATCCTAACAATTTTTACGTTCTTGACTCAAATATGAAGTTTGAATTGCTCCAAAAATTTGTAGGTATAAATTTACTCACAAAAGTGCTTACAAGCACACACAAGACAAGGAATATACCCGATGTATAGCTAGACTAAACACACCTAAATCTAAGCATAAACACAATGAACAAAATGGATGAAAAACTATAGAAAGAGTGAACAAAATGGAGATGAGAAGGAGATGCAAATGAATGATTCCTGCTAAATGGGTTCATGTGATGTCTACTATGTTACACCATCAACAAATTGCAAAGAAGGGTGATTGGACTAACAATGGGTTTTACACGATGTCATTATGCATATCCATTACTTGTGTGTTTTGAAAAAACTACAAATGGATGGAACATAGACAAAGGAGAATAGGTTGCTCGAGGTCCACTCTACTACCCATTACCATTGTCTATCATGACAAAATGAAACGTGGATGGAGTGAAGGTTAGAGAGGTGTCTTTAAAAAAATCTCGATACCAAATGTGGGTTTTACCTCATATCTAGAGAGAGAGCATACGCTCAAATTTCAAAAATTCAACATAATATTTAGTAACATGTGTCATGCATATATAGAGGAGAGAATATTTAACTCCTATAACAACTCCACTAACCTCTCACCCTAAATCTAGGTGGTTTGTTAAGCCACATTAATTATCTCCTTCTTATTTTCTCTTCCAAATATCTACATAAGTTGTATTAACAACTCACTTACAATATGCTAACATATAACACTCACACACTGAAAAATTCTCATAATAATGTGTTTACTAACTAGCAATCACATGCGCACCTGCAACGTGAATACCGAAAGGGATGTGGTGAAGGAATTGTATGTGGAAAGGGGAAGGTAACTGAGAAGTAAAGTTGTGTCGGTTAAAGTATATTATTTGTCAAGTATATGGAGGAAGTGAGAATTGAATGGAAGTAAAAATTAGTATGGTGGGTGGTTGCATAGTGTGGGGTAATGTTAGAGAGGAGTAACCATTGTGGGTAGTTGTTTAAAGGAAAGTACATGAAATGTGAGTGAAGAGAAGGGAACAAAAAATGTGGAAAATGGAGTTGACATGTAGAAACGTTGTTTGCGAAAGGATTAAATTTGAGGGAGAGTAGGAGCGAAAAATACTTGTGATATGGAAATCAACCAAAACATCTAAACAACGGAGATTTAAAGGAGTAGACATAAAAATATGCACATATCACTATTACACTATGTTGTTATATGTATGAATCTTAAGTAAGAAAAGTATTCACTGGTGATATTGTCTCTTGTCCATCTACGTCTTTGATTGATTTTTATTGTAACTCTCTTCTACACCTTTCATTTTTGTATCCACTTCTGTCAAAGTCACAAGGATCCCTATGTGTCGGTCTTTTTATATATGTTGTTATTTTTCTCATGACACTAGCATGTGCCCTTATGTCCATTCTAGGTGCTTCATCTATTTGATATTTTTACACATTTTGACATTTGTGGTTGGCCTTGTTACTTTTCTTATCCTTATCCTATGTTCCTAGTCAGTCTTTTGTGTCACTAGTGTCGAAATTCAAGAAAAAGACTCATATATATACACAACATACTTACTATTATTCTGTCTGGAAATTCAAGAGGGCTATCCCATCTACATAATAGCAAAGACTATTATCAAAAGGATTGTATCTTTAGGCTAGATACATCGCGCGTAGAAAGGGGAAGTGTTGAATTCTATACCACACATTTGCATCAAAGCTAGATATAGCTTGTTATCTTGGCATCACTTGTGCGAGGGAAAACGCAAGGACACTATTTCACACACAAGCACACAAAACTACATGGAGTCTGAAATGTAGTGTTGTGCTCAGTCTAAGTTCACTCATCGGGTGATGATCAAGGTCGATCAATTCACATTTTACATATTTTATTCAGACCTAATATATTTGTGAGCTTGTGCAGATAGCTAGGGTTTATATTGTAGAGTTACAGGTGTGATTGAAACCCTAACAGAGAGGTCAAAGTGACAAATTAAATATTGAAGTGAAGACCCGTAGACCTAGAAAAAGAACAGATCCTAAATATTCACATAGACACTAGTACCCGAGTGCTCCTACCCTCCCGTAGGTGCTCATGTCCAAAGACAGTTCAAAATCCTAGAACTCTTTATGATCCATTGTGACATCATTTCCAACATATACACACGAATTCCGACTACCTCCATGTTATACAAAAATCAACTAAGTCACCTATCTCTCTCATTTTCTTAGAGTTTTACATTATTGAATGCTTATCACTTGTATATTGCTATATATTATCATTTGTATATCATTATTTACAATAGTTACTATATTAGGTAGTTTTTGATAAATGTTATCAAGTGCTAAAAATACCTAAAACTCAAAATAGCATGGTTTATTGATACACTGCGCGGACAAAGTCAATGTCGGGTTGGAGGTATATAGATAGTGAAGAAGTGCTCCTCCTTTCACCAAGTGAAGAGACCTGCAAACAAAGTAAGCTAGACAAAAGATATTAGATAAATATGATAACGAGTTGTTTGGCAACGGCTTATTCCAAGAATCCAAAGGACTTCCTTGAAGGATGTCAACTCATTTTGATACAATTAAGTTGTGTTGATAAATATAGTAAGATAGATAATGACAATATGGACGATGCAAGATAAGGAAGCTAGAACTCAAGATGGAAGGAAGATCCTGTTCGGCCGTAGGTGGCCCAGCTAGAATGGCGTGATTTGGAGATCTTCTAAGTAATTGTACCAATATTCTTCGGTTGCTTCGTGGATCTCGTCAAGAATCTCAAAATGTTATTTGGTATCTTCGAGGCTTGGTGCAAATCTGATGGTGCACAAAGTGAGCTTGTGGAGGATGTAGAACTGCTCCCACATGAATGGTTGTTGGACTATTGGGAGATCATAAATGCTTGTGATTAGATGGGATTGGCCTGGAACAATCATCTACATGAAAGACATCTTGAAAACAAACATATTAAGTCCAGATTGATAAATAAAAGGTGATGAAAAGCAATGATTAATAAATATGGCTAGATTGGCTACAATCACAAGTGATTAGTGATAATTGTTGGCAATTGAGGGAATCATGGGTGATTCTTATGGAAAAATTGATTGTTTTGAGAGACGCTAGACTGATTAAAACAGAGACTAAAATGATTATTTTGTTCTTGTTTTGATGTGTAAATGAAATGAAAACAAAAATAAACAGATAGATTTTACCTTTGATGTGAGAACAATTACGAAATCCTTACAAGAAATGGCTAAATTTGTGGTGATGAAATTGTTGACTATCCGATCAAGCACAAATAAGAACCAATCGAGAGTAACCATTACCACATTTTATTGAAGGTGGTATGGACCATTTGAATGCATTAATCATTGTACTAGTCAAAAACATTAATCATACCAATCGAACTCATATTACGACATTTAATTAAGAGTATTGTAAATGAATACATATATTACGATCTACAATTAAGAGTAATGTTAATGAGTGCATTATCAAATTCATATCAAAATGTCTAATTGAGAATGATGCCAAAGAAAGCTAAATTAAGAGCAAACGATTATCAAATTTAATTCAAAGTAAAACTTAACAATCGATGCAAACTTCCATATAAAATTAACAGCATTATCAACAAAATATCCACTAAAACTCAAATTCATGTATAAGTGCATAACAAATTCACTAATCTTTAAATTCGGTGAAAACCCACACAAAAATTACATGTCACACAAACATATTAAAATAAAAAGAAATTAAAAAATAAATAAACCTTTACCTATTGGGATCTTTGATTTTAAAACTCAAATTTAAGTGGGAACCACAAAATAAATTAGATCCTCAAATTCACAAATTTGCCTAAAACCCACGCAATAAAATAAGACACGCTTTTGATCACCGTGTCAAATATAATTTTATCATGTTTTACATATTACAAGTTTTTAAAAATACATGGTAAGAAAAGCTTATGGGTGGTGCACAAAGTTACACACCTTAACCATATAGGTGATGCCACTTGGTAGTTCTAAATCAATGTTAGGTCATAGTTTTTACTTCATCTATATGCACCATAGTTTTGTATATGAATCATACTATACAAAGTATTGTTTGCTAGTCATTTTAAAAGGTAGCCCAACAATTGCCACCTAATCACTACAATTGTCGAACAAGATTGTGCTAGTGAATAAAATGTTCCCTTGAAATGCAGATTATGGCTCTTCAACATCCCTTGAGGCTACTACATGTCATTAATAATGCAATCAGCATTGTCAAAGTTTGATTCAAGAGTAACCAACCCCTCTAGGAATGGTATTAGTTTTCAATTGGATGATGTTTTTTCGAACAAAGTTTTTTTTTCCTTCAAGCACAGACCATTGGCTCCCAATCAATACATTGATCAATGCAAACTCCCCTTTGTTCTGCATGGAAACCGTTTCACCTGGGCATCATCATCAAATACTTGCCAATTTTTCATGTTGTCGAGTGGCGAGATGGCCTTGTTAGTACTTCAACATTATATTCATAATTGTGGGACATTGAACAAACATCAAACCAAGATCCCAAGACTGCAAGCTAGTCTCGCAAAAAACATTAAACTTTCTATCATGATGCACAATATTAAATGAGTCAAACATTTCAATCAAATCCCAAATTGCATGCTTGTATTGTTTCATTCTCTGATTTCTAGTAGCATACGATTTCTAATTTGTTTGACAATCAGTTATGAGTCTCCTTTGACAATGATATCTTTAATATGATACTTCCAAGCAATTCTCAAACCTAATAATAATGCTTCATACTCAGCAATGTTATTAGTGCATTCAAAGTTAAGTTTGAAATAAAATACAAACTCTTCTTGGCTTGGGGAGATCAAAACAATGCCAACACCATTTCCAAATTTGGAACAGGCTCCATCAAATAACAAGGTCCAAGGTAAACCAACATGTTCAAGACATTCACACTGCTCAATCTTGTGCTCCCTGTCATCAAAAAACCCCACAAAGTTATCTGCATCCACATCAACATATAACACTTCATAAGAAGCATTATTTGGATCCTCAATGAGGTGCAACATTTTCTTCTCTCCATACACTTTACAAGGCTACCTTCAATTGGAATGGTGGAAAAATACATATCCATCTGAACACTTCCACCAACACTTGCAGCCCACTTTCTTGATAACAAAGATGCCCCATTTGGCAGGCAATCAACAATGACAACATCAAGTTTCAGGTTCTTACCTGGATAAGCTGCAAGTTGTACCACCAATCCTTTCACACATCCAACAATGGGCACCTCTCTAGAGTCCATGGTAGTGCATCTTCCATATGTTGTTGTCACTTTGATATCCAGCTCATTCATGACCTCAAGAGGCATGACATTGCATGATGCTCGGAATCAAACATACAATTGTGCAACAATCTGTCCTTAATGATCAAAGTTGTAAAAAATGGATCAACATTTAATTGGGATTCAACCAAAGATGTCCCCAAGTAAACCTCAGGTGCTTCTCCAAGCTCTTCCAATGTTGGTGGTGTTTCAAGGTCTGCAATGGTTGGAGGAGGAGTTTCTACAATGTTTACATTTCTGCCTAGGGTACTCTTTTCTTCTTTCAATCCCAAGTACTCAAATGCTCTCTTCTTGTGCTCAGGAATCCTAAGCAACTCAACAATTGGAACAATAACTTTGATTTGACTCAAAACTTGGGCAATGTCATATGGAACATTCTTTGGCAAGGCAACATTGGAAGGGAGATTAGCAAACTCATCAAATGGCATGGGATTCTTGATAGTTTGGGCATGAGGAGAAGTATGAATCTTTTTGGGACAGCAAGGCCTTTGGAAGGTGTATCTTTCTTAGGAGCCTCTTTAGGAATACTAGTAAGAAATGGAGTTTTAGGTTTGGCTTGAGGCCCGCTCCTTTGACAACTCTACTCCTAGTATTATAATCCTTTTCTTGAGCAACAACAACGTTCATCAATAATTGCCTATCTTCCTCCGAAGGGATTCCTCCATCATACTTCTTTATCATTAAAGCTCTTAAATACTCAAAGTCATTATTAGGTATTTCAAAAGCTTGCACTACATCTACTTCAAAAGTATGAGAAGGAGGAAGAAGTGGTACCCGTGAATGCAATCCCAAAAAGTTGCAGCAGTTCGAGCACTTATCACTTCGGTTGAAGTTGCTCCTTGTTGTGATCTTGAAGAGCAACCCATCATGTAAACATCATCATCAATACCATCATCATTATCAAATTCTTCTTCTTGTTGATTTACTTCACATGGAGGATGGGGTAGAAAGCATCTATCACACCAATCAATCACATTGGCTTCATCAATAGCAGCAACCTGAGCAGTTAGAGGATCATACACCATTCTATTTTCACGTGCTTGGGGATGTCTATTTGTAGATCCCATGGTTCCTTTACCTCTATCATCTGACCTCTGATCACCCCTAGGATGATTGCCAAATTTGTCATGAATTTGTGCCTTTTTCTGACCTTGTGAACTCTGCCCAATTCCTTTTCTTTGACACACCCTGCCAAAGTTTTAACAACCTCCTCAAGATCCACACTCTTGCTTGCTTGAGGTTTTTCTGGGTTTATCAGTTTGACACCCTCCCTCTTAGGAGGTTTTCCAACTACTTTTATGTTGTTCTCAATTTGTAGAGCCATAGTAAAGGCCTGCCTCAAAGTGCCAAGGTTTTTATCCCTCAAATAGTATGCAGCCTTCTTGTCAAATGCATCAGCATACTTTATAAGACAAGATTCATCACATGGCCTCAAATTCACAGAAATATTCTCAATGTCTTATTGAATCTCATATTAAAATCATGCACTGATTCATTAGGATTCTTTTTAATATTCTCAAATTCTGACAAAAGAAACCTAGGGTCTGTTTTGTCACCATACTGCAATCTAAATGCATTCTTCATTTCAGTCCAAGAATCAATAGAGTTATCAGGAAGAGCTTTATACCAGTCCCTTGCATCCTCTTCTAATGTATGAATAAATAATTTAATGTATACATCTTCAAACTCTATTTTGAAATCCTCCATCATATTGACAAAGAGTTTCAAGTGTTGATCACCAGTTATTACATTATTTCCTTGAAACTTAGGCAATATGTTTCTTACATCATGTGGCACAAAGATTCGGATAGCCATCCATACCTCTAAAACTAATGGGACCAAAAGTATTAACAACAAATGGAGGTCTAGGTGGAGGTTGAGCCATATTATTCTAAGGAGGTGATCTTACAGGAGAAACAGAGTGATGAGGAGTGAGGGGTCTGTGTGGTACATGGATATAATTTTTAGAATGACTATCCCCTAATGGCTCTTTTTCACGGCAGACACTATCAGATTTGGAAAATACATGGGTAGAATGAGATGTAAATATTTCAAATACGGGGTAGAATGAGATGTAAATATTTCAAATACATGGGTAGAATGAGATGTAAATATTTCAAATATAGGGGTAGAATAAGAAGGCCCCTCTCTAGATGGAGAATTCGGATTTACAAAGAGACTACCTGATTTAGAAGCAGTTGAGGAAGCATTACAATCTTCAATCACGTGCCGATCAGTTTCACCAATGGAGATCTCTTTTCTTGATGTTTGATCTCCAACAACCTTCCAAATTCTTTCTCCTTCAGAATTAGACTTTCCAAACTCTGGAAACAACCTTCTAATAGGGTCCACGGTGAAGAAAGATCTTCTTCCTTCCAGCTTTGCAAAGATTAGTAACAAATTTACATTGATAAAGGTTAAGACACTGGCATTTACCAAAAACAAATCAACACAGAGTGGCCACTAAGGATTTTCACCCTAGTTATGCAAATGCACTAAAATAATATATCAAATGCTGTCAACACTAAAAATCGTGCAAAGCTTTACAAATCGACGGGCTTAGGACCTCAGATGCAGATATGGATTCTGGATACAGTGCAGAGAAAATAAATCTGTAAAGAAAGAAAATAGATCTGCAAGATGGAAACAGATAAGATTAGATGATGATATACGGGGACTGCCTGACAAAGCAGATCCGGAAGCGTTAACTTCCTCGGTGGCTGTCAATCCCCATGTTCATAATAAAATAACGAATATCAAATGATAAGATGACATGCCAAAAACTATTAAAAAAATAGCTATATGTTGAAGAACAATATAAATATGATACCAAACTAGTATCTGACAGAACAACCGATTGATCGTTAGGCTGGTGATATGAAATCTGGTAGAGCTTCCTCCAAATACTCCACAATATGATGCAAAATTTCACAGACAAATGAATTTAAGCTTCAGAATTTCCATAATTTTCTCCTCTCCCTTCAGAGGGGGAGAAAGAGTTCTATTTATAACTTGAATTGAGATTAAAATAAAGGATTACAAATAATTATAATTTGTAAAATAAATTTTGATTAAGAGGACATGATGAAGAGGTGATTTGATGGTGGGGTTCATGATGTGAGAAAAGGAAAAGATGTGATGTGGAGTAGGGACACGGTTAGGTGTAATAGTGAAGTCATGTGCTCACTTTACACTATTGATTTTTGGATTTGTTGTCGGAGAGGGAGATTTTTGAATTATTGATTTTATGGGTGGGGTTCATATTTTAATAATTTGAAGAGATTGAATTTTTAGGTGGGAATTGATTTTTAGGTGAGAAGTGATTTTGACTTAAGTGGGGAACATGTGGGGTTATTGATTTATATATATATATTATGTATATGAATTATTTAATTATTAAATAGAATGATATGACTTATTTAAAATAAATTATTTAACATAATATAGTTTTGGCATGTGATAAGATATTAATATAGTTATAAGATTAATTAACTGAATGTGAATTGTTGGTAGGAAATGAGACCTGAATAAGCATGTTGAAGGAGATCAAAACCCGAGGATGATACCAAAATTTGGTGTCTACATTTGCCCCTTTTTGTTGAGTGGTTTGTGATAGCAAGCCATGAGACAAAAAAAAAAGGATTAGATGAAAGATGTGTCTAAGGATGGATGAAGACATGACCAAAGGAAAGATGCCCCAGGCAAAAAAAAAAGGATTGCAATAAAAAAAAAAAAATGTATGGCGGTGACTTCAATATCACATCGGTAGAGGTCAATTGTGGTCTCAATGGAGACAAACGACAACGTTCTACAAACTAGTGAGTGGGTGAAGACCACTACAGTATGGATGTAAACCATGATGACCAATGGGTCATAGGAAAACATCAAAATATGTGCAACTAAATGTGAAAGATGTGCGCAATCCTTTGTCTGACGAGGAATTGTGTGAAAAATCATGCATCCATAAGAGGGACATGGATGAAAACAATGATGCCCCAACACAAGACACAAAGTGAGTTATATACGCCGACAAGTACAAGGATGAAAAAGGTGCACCATGATAGGGCACGAAGATGACATAATGGGAGATGGATGTGTAAATAAAATTCCCCAGGGGGAAAAATCATAAATGTGCACATGATGAGAAGATAGGATAGAAAGCTGAGATAAAATGACCTAAAGGTGTGATAAATATGATGATAATCATGTTTCATGAGAAACATGCATAAGTGTGAGTAAATTATAATGTAAAAGCAGTCCTACTTGTCGATAAGTAGGACAAGAAGTCAAGATACTTTTGCGACAAAACAAAAGTAGAGAAAATATGCATGGAAGAGTACAAGATCAGATAGGTGTTGGCCGTTATGGTATCCTCCAAGACAAAAATGTCCCAGAAGATGGGATGAAAGATGTGGATGATAGATGATAGAGATAAGAGAAAGTGGACATGGTTGAAGTAGAAAGGACATGGTGGAGGAGAGAGGTCAAGTAGAGAAGGACGATAAGAGAGGTGAGAAGATAGACGAAAGCACAAAAGAGAGAGAATAATATTCAATAAGAGGGTAGTGGAAAAGATAAGGGGGAAATAAATAGGTAAGGTACGAGGGACCTGGAGAAAAAGAAAATAGAGACAAGTGAGCAGGAGGAGAAGAGAGGGAGGAAGTTTAAACAAGAAGAAGATGAGATGAGGAGGAAAAAGAGATTAGAAGGGAAGTTGAATGTATAGAGATATATCATAGTAAAGAAGCAACAGAGATAATAAAGAGGAGAAATGGTGGCAGAAAGAAATGATGGACAAAGAAGAAGACAAGAAAATGACAAAAGAAGGGATGAAAGGGAGATGGAGATCAAAACAGAGGGAGAGAAAGAATGGATCACGAAAGAGATGACATAACTGAGAAAGAAAAGTTATGAAGAATATGAGAGAAGGACGATGATTGAGAGATGAATATATATAGTAAGATGGAAAGATGAAGGAGATGAAGAAGATGAAGAAGTTAAAGAAGATGGGGGAGGAGGTAGAATGGAAAAGAGAAAGAAAGGCACCATACGGAGCTAAGAAGATAGGGGTGGTAGAGAAAGAAGCTCAGTAATGGGGAAATGAAAATAAGAGGGAAAGAAGGGATGATAGAGCCAAAATAGGAAAGAAATTGAATATGAAACCGAATGTATGGAAATGCATGTGGATGGTGAGATGGTTAAGAAGATGGGACAATGTTGGTGAGTCAAGTTATCAATGGAGGAGTAAGACAAAAGTGTGAGGAGAAGAGGAGATGAAGATGATACAAATGATATGAAAGAAAACCAGAGGTAGAAAGGAGGAGAGGACAACAAAGAAAATGATGCAAAGGCAGTATGTGATGAAGATAGTAGAGATATTGAAAAAGGCGAAGGGAAGATGAAAAGGCAATACCAGAGAGGGATGTTAGGAGAAATCCTCGATAATGATTAGAGGGCACAAAAGGAAAAAGGGAGGAAGAGAAAATGGAGGTAAAAAAGAGTGAACCGGTATTAGTAGAATGGGAAGAAACGAGTTTTAGGAGAAGTCCACCAATAATTCTTAGCACGAGAATGGAAGATGACATAATGTTAGATGAACCATGATAATGATGAGTAAATATATGTGATAGTCAAGATGGATTTTAAAATGAGGGATGATGGAGATATTCTAGAAAATGGACCAGGAAAAAGTAAAGAAAGAGGAGTGTTTGTGGGGAATGAAGAAAAAATATGTAAGAAGAATAAAGGATGAGGAAAATGTAATGGATGAGATCATGTGGATGAAGATGACTGACAAGTAAATCGATGAAGGAAGCAAAGCATAACATGATGAGAGGGGTATAAGTATTAAGCAAGATTTTAAATGAGGGATGATGGAATGATATTTGAGAGTTTGAGATGATGGGTGACCTCCGAAAAAGAGAGTGAAATGATTTGTTTTGTCTGATGGGAAAAAAGAAGTGGAAGAGGATGTGTTTGTGGGAATGAAGAAAAATGATGAGATCCCTCTCCACCAATGATGGGAAGATGAAGGAAAGAGGAAAGGTAAGGAGACAGATCATTCTTAAGAGATACTCTTAAGTAAGATCACCATGCCGTAGGAATGATTAAGTAGGATCACCAAGCAAGAAGAAGAATGAGGAAAAGACTGAGCAATGTATACCAAGATGGAACAGGAAGTGAAAGGAGGTAATAACAAGGAAACAAAGGAGTGTGAAATGAGTGGATGGAGGAATATATGCAGTGTAGGATAAAGAGTGTAAGGGGAATTCTTAATTAGGATGCCTATGTTGTATGAGTGATGATGTCAGAGTGTTAAGCAGAAGTTTTACGAGTAAATATGTTGAAGGGAATGGAAAACAATGAAGGAGTTTCTACGGTAGGATCTTAAGAAAGAGATGCATTGTGATCAAGAAACCTACGTGGAATGGATGATTAAGTAGGATCGTCAAGCCAAAAGAAGAATGAAAGGGAAATGGAATGATAAAATAGATGGCAGTAAAAGGATATTAAGAGAAAAGCACAAAAATAATGGCCCGGTGGATGACACGTGAAGTATCAAACAAACAACGGAGAAGGACGAAGTGGGTGAGAAGAGCAGCGGAGAATGAGATGAGGTGAATTTTAGGAGAAAATTGGGTTGATAAAGGGGACTAGGAGGAAGGAATGGTCAATAGACACAATCACGAATGAGACCTTGTCCTGAATGACAGGTCTACTTCAAGTAGGGTTTATGTGTTGCGCGGGGAATTACGTAGATGTGCCAAGTTGGGGGTGAAAGGTCTGAGATGGTGAAGAAGAGGATAATGAACAATGGTGGGGGATGAGGATCTGCCAGATAATGAATGCTACTTGAGAGTTATCCTCAAGTAGAATTCACAAACTATGAATGGAGGTCAAGTAGAATTCCCAAACCGAATAATGCATTAAAAATATTGTTTGAAGATAATAATTGATTTCATGGATTTATGGATGATGTTGATAGGGGACATCTTTAAGAGTAAACATATCGATACAAATTTTATGACATGAAATTTTATTTCTAAGGAGATAATTGTGATAAAAGATGACTTTGATGAAATGAATGTCACATAACCATAGCAAGGGTCAAGTAAGAAAGTTATGCTTTTAACCTGATAAGAAGTAAACAAGAAAGATACTACTCAAAACATTGCACTTGCAGCTCGATAGCAGGTGTTAGTACATAACTAATGAGATTTGATTATATCACAAGACCAAGAAGAAGATATGGATGAAATATTCTCATAATCCTAATGTCGACATGACAAAGGAATTGGAGATGTATCTTGTACGTGGGAAGAAGGTTCTCCAAAGATGGTATTCCTTAAGTCTATGCCCCAGCTCTGGGAAAGGGAAGAATAGAATAAAAGAAAGTTGATCAATGCGGAAGCTTTCTGGGAATGCTTGATAAAAGGAAGGCTGATCAATGTGGAAAACCTTCCAAATGCCATAATAAAAGAGTAGCCATCCTTCTAGGGTATGGTCTACTTTATACATAATATGGATGGCAAGAATAATATATATGATAGCCGTCCTTTGAGGGATCGGTCTATTTCTCTTGATTTTGCTTTTGATTTTGATTTGCATTTTTTTTTTTTTATGCACAACTGTCCTTCGAGGGATCAGTCTATTTTAATAACCTTGATCTTGCCTTTTATATACATGAATTTGAGCTTCACATGGGGAGAGCTAGGGATAGCTAGGTAGACCACCTAGGAGGGGAGAATGAATGTACAAGAGACACCCCTAGACCCTCTACATGAGTACAATAGGAAAATGAGATGGTGATGGATGTAATGATCATGGGGTTCTCACCAAATGGGAGAACTTATCCATAGTGAATATGCTACGAGTAGAGCCATGGTACTCATATTCAAGGTCATGACTAGTAGTGATGGTAGACCACATGATTCAAAATCATTACGATGATAGATGGAAGGGGATACTTGATGGAGGAATGGTCTAAAGATAAGACTATACTCATAAGTGTGTGTACTAACAATAGAATGGCCGTAAGTGCAATGCATTAAGAGGTTCAATCTCTGGTTTACCATCAGGAGAGGCTAAATGATAAGCCCCAGACCCATACTTATGTGTGATAATATATGGTCTGATCCAGTTAGGAGAAAATTTTCCCGTTGACTTCTTTCTAAGGTAGTGACATTTTGATTTTCTTTTAGAACCAGGTCACCTATTTTAAAATCACGCTCATTGATGTGTTTATTATAAGCACGTTGGATACGATCTTGATAGACATGATGGTGCTCAAGAGCGAGAAGATGACATTCATCTAATAACTCAAGTTGCATTAGCATTCATGATAATCTTCATCAAAAATGAAATTGTGAAGAGACACACGTAAAGATGGAATTTGGACTTCAAGAGGAAGAATGGCCTCGAGAGCCATATACCAGAGAAAATGGAGTAGCTCCTGTGGAAGTGTGAATGCTAGTGCGATAGGCCCACAAAGCAAAGGGAAGTTGGAGATGCCAATTTCATCCTGCTTGATCAATAGTTTTAGCCAAGATATTTCGAAGAGTTTTATTAGTAGCCTCAACTTGACCATTAGCTTGAGGATAATACGGGAAGAAAAGCTAAGTTGGATTTTGAATGCATCGCCAATATTTTTAAGGTCTTTGTTTTTAAATGATTTTCCATTGTCCATAATAAGTTTATGAGGAATGCCAAAGCGGCAAAATGATATGTTGATATATAAAATTAATGATTGGGCCAGATTTAGTAGAGGTGAGTGGGATTGCCTCCACCCATTTAGTGAAATACTCAGTAGCAGTGATGATAGAATGATGTTGTTGTGATGAACGAGGATTTATTAGACCAATAAGATCAAGGCCCCACTATGAAAAGGGCCATAAATCTTGGGCAGGCTATAAAGCCTGGCTAGGAATACGGATAAGGTTAGAGTGTTGTTGACATCTTAGACATTTCTTGACATATTCACAACAATCATGATTTAGAGAAGGCCAATAATAGCCAAGATGAAGAACACGTTTGGCAATAGATAATCCACTTGAAATGCCCACCACAAATACCATCGTGAACTTCTTGGATAGCTCTAGAGGCTTCATGGGATTGAAGGCATCGGAGAAGGATACCATCAAACCCACGCTTGTAAAGAATACCGCCAAGGATTACATAACGAGTAGCACGTTGGATAAAATATCTCTTAGCATTTTTAGAAAGATCAAGGGGAGTAATGGATTTGGATAAATAATCAAAAATTTGTGAATACCAGAGGTCTGATGAATTAGATTCGACCAGATGAATCTGAGATATGTCATAGAATGGTTGTTTACGATGATGTATAATAACCAAAGTTGGGATTCTTGCATTGTCCATGGGATAAGGGCCACAAGGGAGGCCATTGTATCAACAAAACGATTGGTCGAATGTGGGACAAATTGAATAGTGTAAGAATCGAAGGATTTAAGAAGATGATGAGAAATATCACGATATTGTTGTAAAATATCATTTTTACACTGATATTCACCAGTGACCTACTTTATTATTAGTTCAGAATCACCAAAAATGTCAAGGATATGAACACCTAGAAATATAGCAGTTTCTAGTCCTAGTATAAGGGCTTCGTATTCTACCATATTGTTTGTACATTCAAAATCTAATTTGAAAGATAAGGGGATTGGGAATCCCGGGAGAATGAGAACAACTCCTGCCCTCCACCTTGCTGGCATTTAGAACCATCGAAGAAAAGAATCATTTTAAGGGATCATGATAAAATTGATTGATTGATTCATCTGGGAAATGATTAGAAGAGTATGTGTATTTGAAAGAGGGGCCTCGGCTAATTGATCCACAATAGCTTGACCCTTGATTGCCTTTTGAGGAATGAATTCCAAGTCGAGCTCGGCCATGAGAAGGAGCCATCGGTGATGATGATCATTGTGATATGGCTTAGAATGCATCACTTTGAGGGGTTGAAAGTTAGTAACAATATAGGTTTTATGATTAAGAAGATAGTGTCAAAGTTTTGATGCAATGAAGAAAATAGCGCAACACAATTTTTCCGCTTCAGAGTATCATGTTTCACAATCATGGAGAGTATGACTGATATAATAAATGGCTTGTTCACATCCCTTGATTATCACGGTGTGCTAACATAGCTCCTAGAGCATGATCAGTTATAGAAACATATAAATAGAAGGGTTCTCCTTCACGTGGAGGTGTGAGTACTGGTGGAGATAACAAATATCGCTTAAGATCTTCAAAAGCCTTTTGGTAGTTTTGATCCCAATCAAAGGTTATGTCTTTTGAAGAAGGTGATGAAAGGGCTGACAATGATCAGAAAGTTGTGATATGAAGCGACGAATAGATTGAAGTCGACCTTGAAGACTGCGAAGTTGTTTGAGATTGGAAGGAGGAGGCATTTCGAGAATTGCTTTGATTTTTTTAGGGTCAACTTCAATGCCTCTGATAGAGACAATGAAGCCCAGGAGTTTTCCAGTAAGAACTCCAAAAACACACTTCACGGATTGAGACGAAGGGAGAAATGAATGAGACACTCAAAAAGTATCTCAAGAACTGAAAGATGGTCACATCTATGTTTAGATTTTGCTAAGAGGTCATCAACATAGTCCTCTACGGTTTGATGTAAGAGGTCATGAAAGATATACGTCATGGCTCATTGATATGTAGCCCCAACATTCTTTAAACCAAAGGGCATGACACGATAACAAAAGGTACCCCATGGGGTGATAAAAGATGTCTTGTGTTGATCTTCAGGTGCAATCAAATCGATTATAACCAGAAAAACCATCCATTAAAGAGAGCATCTCATGCCCCACTGTAAGATCTACAAGTTGGTCGATACTTGGAAGAGGGAAATCATCTTTAGGACATACGAGGTTAAGATCTCAAAAATCAGTACATATACGAAGCTTTCCAGATGCTTTTGCGATGGGTACAATGTTAGAAACCCATTGGGGATAATCAATGGGGATAATGAAGTTGGCGGATAGGAGACGTTGCAATTCTTCTTTCACAAGAAGAGAAACTCGAGGATGCATTCAAAAGCTTCTGTCTGACTGGTTTGGCATTGGGGATAACAACGATGTTGTGAATAACGATGGAGGATCGAGACCTGGCATGTCCAAATATGACCATGCAAATGCTTGGCTATGCTTGGATAAAAATGAAGTGAAGGCTTTGAGCTCTTGAGGTGTCAAAGACTGACCTATTTTGAGGATGTGGTGCTCCTGAGGCTCCAATAGTAATGTCGATAGTGGATTCATTCAAGAGATTGGATTTTTCTGGCGGATGGATTTTTCTGATCTTGAGAACCTTCGGCTCCCATGTAAGAGAGAATGGAAGTGTCATCATCGCATTGAAGAATGTCAATGATAGGGGAATCTTCCTCTACCATTTCTGGATATTTAAGGGGAAAAGACCGGGTTTCATTTTTGGCTTGATAAGTCACGGTCCAAGAAAGATGGTCGAAATAAAAAAAAAAGTTAGGAGGAATAGGAACCGTATCGCCTTGATCTGGATCTGTGAGATAATTGGATGGAGAAAAATCATTATCTGAGTTGGAAGGATAGTTGGAAGGAGATGAAATATTATTTGAATCTGTAGGATAGTTGGAAGGAGAAGAAATATGTTCTGAATCGGTAGTATATTCGGATGGAGAAGAAATGGATGAATCAATATGAATGGGAGAAGACGCATATGTTCCAGGAGGGTGTATGGTGGGATCGTCATATCCCAAACCAAATTTTTGACATGATTCCTAGGCTCGAGCAAAGATATTACCATGAGGGCCCTATTCATAGCGATCCTAAACCAAACCCCTTCCATGCACAATGATAGAGGTATGTGTGAGCGAAAGATGGTTTACTAAGAAATCTGAAATCACCTGTATATATCGTTTGGCATGAAAACGATTTTCAGTGTGAGAAGAAGGTTGATCAAGGCCGCCATATACTAAATTGGTTTTGAGGGAAGAAGGGCCAAACGAGACAATTTCCCCAACATTCGATTGATACATAGGGGCTTTATCAGGTGGCGAGGTGATTGGGAGAAAAGGGTATTGAGAGTGAGGAGTTGATATTCCCCTAAAGCAAGATTTTACGTTATAGGATCAGAAGAATTTGTATGAGGTAGGGTAGATGGAGGTACAGAAGAACTGGTGGATGCATCAGGAGAAAAATTGGTTTTAGGAACAAGGACATCTTTAGGTCTATAGATCATGCGACATGTCTTGGAAGGGGGATCTCAGCTTGGAAGAGCATAAGTATTCCCTTCATGTTCATATTTGATACAACGATGAAGAGTAGATGGAACACAATGCATAGCGCGGATCCAAGGATGTCCCAGTAAAAGATTATATTGGAATTCTCCTTCAATGATGTAGAAAAGTTCATGGAGGAGTTTATGGCCGACACGGATAGGAAGAACAACCATTCCTAATGGGGGAGTGACAACATCGTTAAAGCCACGAAGAATGGTAGGAGATTTGGCAACAATGGTATTGGGAAATTTAAGTTGATTGAAGGTATGAGAAGAAATGATATTAATACTGGCACCATTGTCAATCATGGTTCGATGGATGCGCAGTGTCATCGATATAGACTATGATGAATAATGGTAGATCATGTTCTTCTTGTGGTATCCTAGGGATTTCTAAACTTTCAAATGATACGGTAGCAGATGTTGCGAAGGCATGAGCTAAAGCCATGAAAGGTTGGGGCTCATCGGAGGATACTGGGATCTATTGCAAGACCTCTATGAGAGCTTGTTTATGATGTGGAGAACTTTGAATGAGCTCATAGAGTGACATTTTGATAGGGGCCTGGTGAAGTTGTTTAATAATGGTATGTTCAATGGAGGAAGGATTCGGGGTGGCCAGAATAGATACCTTGGCTTTAGAAGAAGATGAAGGCGTTGTTGCGGGATGATTGGTAGGAGCAGCGATGACAACCTTTGGCTGTGATGGAGGTGCGGAGGCAGCGAGCTCCTTAGGAGGAGGGATAGTGACATAAGTCTTAGGGGTGGATGGTGAGGCGGAGTCAGAGTTATATGGCTTTGAATGGGTGGTTATCAACAACAATTTGATTACAAGAGGAGGACGATCCTGAGGATCATCCTCTTTTGGTAATATGTTGGTGGCATTGGTGGTTATATCTCTATTTGGTAGTGGAGTACTGATAGGATTTCTTAATGAAAAGGGTGGTCGAGATGGTTGAACAGATGCATGTTGGGATGTGGAAGTTGATGGAGGAGATGATAGAATTGGTTTTTTATCGTTAATATTTTTATTGAAAAATGATGCATGATGGATTGGAGAGCTTTGCAATGTTCAGTGTCATGTCCAGGGGCATGGTGAAATGTGCAAACAAGATTGGAATTAAACCAGGAAGGTCTTGGCATGTTTGGATCAAAAAATTTAATTGGCGGTAAAGTGATGGCTGAGGCTTGGAGTAGTTGGTGAAACATAGTGGTATAATAACCTGGTGTTATCGACGGAGAACTTTGGGAGGATGCATGGGAAGGTGGTGATGTAATAATGGCTTTGGATGTTGTTTTGGATTTGGAAAAGGTAGATGAATGTGCTTGATGTGGGATAGTAGTGGAAGACACAGACGCCTTTGAATTTGTTTTAAGATATCGGTTGGAAAAGGGTGGTTGCATTGTTCTAGTGGTAGTATGTGTTGTTGGTGAAGGGAAGGTTCCTAAAATGGAAGAGGAGAGGGGTGTGGTCCTAAAATAGAAGGAGATGATGTGGTTTCCGAGGAGCTTCTATCGGGAATAGTGAGGTCTACTTTTGGACGAGGATGTGAATGAGAATGCTTGGGAAATGGGGGTCTAGATCTTGTATATGAATGTGGATTGTTAGAGGGAATGACCAGAATCTCTACAGGAGGATCCAGAGATATTGAAGTGGATATTTGTGGGAACTGCGCCGATGTGTGAGTGTCTAATGGTATAGAAGAAATGGGATGATAATTTGAAATTAAGGAATGTTGGAATGTTTGCCAAAAATCATCGAGTAATGACATGGCCATGGAAGAGGGAGATGAGATAGGTGATTGTAAAATAGTAGATGTTGTAGGTGTTGGTAGAAGTGCAGAAAGAGGGATTGGAAGAGATGCTAAGGATGAGATAATAGGTAGAGGTGGGATAATTTCTGACAAGGTGATTGGGTTTAATGGAGTAGATGTAAGGGGCCATGATACAAAAGTGATATTTGCATCTGAGGAGAGGGTGGTAGGTGTTGAGAAAGATGTGAGTATAGGAAAGGGTATTGACATGGGTATGGATGTAGCCAAGGCTGATGTAGAGATGAATGTTGATGGGTTTGGGGATATAGATAATGTATCAAAGGGAACTGATATAATGGTTGATGAAGAAGGTAAACTTGTGGGTGAAACTTGGACTTTTATTGTTAGCATGGATAGTGTTTATGGTGTGGGTACTAAGGGTTTGAGATACAAAAGTAGGAGCAGTCTGGTTTATGGATGTGGGTGTATGATTTGGAAATGGTTGTTTAAAAATATCTAAAGGTTGATTGGATGAGGCATTCGGGTTATCCACTTGAAGTTCTCCCTGATCGATAAGCCTTTGGACAAAATCCTTGAATGTTCGACATTTTTCTATGTCGTGTCCTCGGACTTGATGATACTTGCAATAGTGATCCTCTCGATACCACACAGGTCGTGGCCTAGATTCGTTAACAGGTTGGATAGGTGGTAGTGTGATCAAGTGTGTTGTTATCAACTTGTCAAAGATGGCACTTGTATGATTCTCCTAAGGGAGTATAATTGGGCATTGGCCATGTGAATCATTGTTGAGTCACTGTAGATGTCGGGGTAGGAGATGATCTAACAATGATGGCATTGGCAGTTGTCTTTGATTTATCATTTGATATGGATGGTCTGACAAATTTGGTTTTGGCTTATTGGTCTTCAATTTTAAATGCCCCTGTTCCAAGGCACGTGTCTCAAGCTTGCGGGCCATAGTAAAAGCCTCTTCGAAAGTGTGAAATGATTGGATTTGCAAGGTGGAGGAAATATGCTTGGCGCAAGAGCGCGCGAAGAGCTCGATGAGATCAGTTTGAGGTAGTGGAAAAGATAATTGATTTATCATATTGCCATCGTGCGATGAAAAAATCCGTGATGGATTCATCTTTGAATTGGCGGATAGTGTACAGGTCATTGATGGTTATTTTACGCGATATTAATGGAAAAATGTTCAAGAAATAATTGTGCAAGCTAGGAAAAAGAAAATATGGAGTACTGGGGAATATTATTATACCACTCTAAGGCGGGACCAGCCAAAGACATGGGGAAAGTACGAAGCATCAAGTCTTGGTCGTGTGCAATGAGATAACATGTATGCTTAAATGCTCTAAGATGTTGTTGGGGATCCTCCTTGCTGTTAAACTTGGTGAACTTTGGCAATTCCCAGTGTGGAGGATATGGTTTCATGGGCACGGATGGATGGATGGGTTCATTACATATTTGTTCATAAGACAATGTGAGCTTGGACCCTAACGTAGCAGCCTCTAGGTTGGCTAACCGACCTATCAAGATTTGCATGGGGTCATTAGGAAGTGTCTGTTGAGCAATGAAAGGTGGTGGTTGGATTTGAGTAGGTGTGGGGATCTGAGGAATTTGGTATGGGTGAGTGTAAGTTATGTGTGATAGTTGAGGTGGTTGCTGATAGAATGTGTGTTGGTGAGAAACAGGGGCATGGTGTGATTGTTGAGATTGTGGAGGTTGTGGAAGTAACTGTTGAGTGGGGATGTGAGTATATGCGGGTTGATAGCCTGGAAATGACACTTGTGTGTTGCAAAGGTATGGTTGGAGGAAGTTGGGAAGTGAGGGTATAGACTTGTGATGTAGTAGGAATTTTTATCCGGATAAGGGATTTGACACCTGGGATGGTTGAATGGAGGTACCAGTGACCATAGGAGCCATTGTAGTGGTAGGGATGGCAGTCACGATAGTCATGTTGATGTGAGGAAGATTGGGCGGAATGGGCGTAACTACCTGGGTGGTCTGGTGTGCCGATGGGTTGGTGGAAGATGATGCAAAATCATGTAAGGCCATAGATTGAGGAATGTCAGAACCAACATTATAAGGATAGACTTGCTGAAGTGGTGGCCCATCCAAAGGGAGGTGTATGTATCTTCTTAAAAGATAGTCTTGAGGGCCACAGGGTTGGCATCAAGAATCTGTCTAAATTCTAGGTCTCCAAGAGGGAAGACTGAGTACCAATAGGCTCTGATCTAATAGAGGGTGGAGTGGCTGGCCTAGATGGGATGGAATGTTGGTCTAATGCCATAGTGTGGGTGAAAGGTATTGAATGAGGAATATTAGTGAGAGGATGGGTGCCTGTGAGTGAGATAGGAAGAAACACATGGATGATGAAGTTGTTGATGTAGTGATTGATTGGGATGAAGCACTATGTGTGGCGAGGTTGTGTTCCATCTTTTTAGCAGTGGATCGAGTGATTACGGGCATAAAAAGGAAATCATTGTTATATTAACAAACAAGTCAGACAAATAGTTTTTTTTTTTTTTTTTTTAATCAAGAACGTGTGTAAAATAAAATAACAGCTGAAAGAGGACCTAGAAGAAGGTAAACTATGTTTGGTTTTAGGTAATTTATGGCTGGGAAATGTCTAAAATGGTTCGGTTGGGTGATCAAATCCCAATCAATGAACCAGGTGCAATGAATGTTTCGATGTGTTGATTAATTTGTGAATTTTCAGGCAGTGTGTGATGATAAGTGTGATGCAAATACTTAAACCTCTAGTTACACTATGTGAGCAAGCAGAATGCACAGGTTCATTTTACTCCAAAATTGAAATATGAAGTTCGATGCTGACAATCAACTAGGAATGGGAAAGTACAATGCAAAAAGAGAAAAATAGGAAAATCAAGAATACCTGTATATCACTTTTCCTTTTTATCTGACAACAAGTTGAGCCAAGCAAGGAGTACGCTTTAAGCACAAGTTTTGAAAGCACCACTCAGTGATCTAGAATGCCAAAATGTACCCTAAAATGGCATCATTTATGATTGTTGGTGAAGTCGATAAAAATGTTTTACACGATGTGTTTGGTTTTGATATTGTTCTTTGACAACATTACATTTTATGATCACAACATTGTAGACGTTATCTTGGAAAAAGGAAAACAAATTAAGAGGCCGAAAGTAATCTATTTAAACAATAAAATATGGTAGTTGGAAATGATTTGTGAGATAATTTTCAAATGATAAAAAAATAAAAAAAAAAATGATATTAAATCAAAACATTAGGATGGAAAGCGAACCAATATACTATCAAATAATTTAAACAAAGTGAATAACCTCAGATAACTTTTTTTTTTCTACTAATAAATATGAAACTACTTTCAATAATAACCATAATTTGAAATTCACAAATTGACTACCATTTATTATTACAAATTGATGAAAATAAGTTGATGAAATAGGTTAAATACATCAAAATAAACCAAACAACGAATAACATTAATAAAGATATACTCAAGGAACAACCTAAGCACCAAAGCAAACAACAATTTAAATGTATTTAAAATCAAAATTACAAAAATGGATATAAAGTATTACTAAATATGAAATCTAATCCCATATGTATTTGAAATGAATACGGTGTTATCCATAGACTTGTAAACAAACTATTTTAAAGAGATACGCACATGGTTAGTTCGTCCACAGAGCTCTACACGGAGTCGAGACTCGAGCCAAAATAATGGAGTAGTATGATGACGTGAGTTAACAAAGCTTACCTAGGTTTGAAACTATGTTAGAAATAGTTAGAAACCTACAAAAGTGAGATCTTGTGAATCACCGACAATGGAGTAAATAATATATGTGTGATAAATGATGATAGAATAGATTAATTTAAAATATTTTCCTTCGCTGTTACAAGGCTATGCGTAGGTCAAAAAGAAAGCTACAGATTTAATGTAAATATATTGCAAGTTTGGATAAACAATGCATTGGGTGGGTGCTGGGAAATGGCACAAGGTGTGAGATATCTAGTCGTATGGAAGGGTGGTGGGGTGGAACGTGCTGTGTGATGAGTTTGAGGTGGGATGGAGTTAGGAGTAGGTAGTCATGGAAGGAGATCTTTGATCGTGGAAGGTGGATGTTCAAAGGGAGATGATGTGATAAGTGAGTGTACGCAGAAAATTAATGAGGGAATGGCAGATTGAGGATTTTCCTTTGCTTAGGGGGGATAAAGAATGGGGAGAACAATGAGGTGGGAATGGAAGGTAGGCTGAGAGTTTAGAGAGAGTGTGGGAGGGATGGGTGGGTGGAGAGAGATGGGGGAGGTGTGGAGGTGGTGAGGATGGTGGCGAGTCGTGGGTGAGGGGTGGTAGACAGTGGTGAGAGAGGAGAGAGGAGACAGGGGAGGAGATCAAGTGGAAAGGGGATATGAGGGTTTCTAGGGGAAAGGGTCAGTGGAAGTGGAGAACTCGGGGGTGGTGGGATGGGCTAGGTAGATGGCTCGAGGTAGAGGAGAGGGAGGACGAGGGATGATGAGGTGGAGCTGGGGAAGTGGAGAGGAGGGAGATGGAGGGAGGGAGGGAGGAGCCGGGAGATGGAGTGATGGGTGAGGTGGAGGGGAGTTGAGTGGGAAGGAGGGGGAAGTGGGAGGAGATGGGATGGAGCAAAGGTGGGAGGAGATCGTGGAATAAGGTTGGGTGGAGAAGATGTGAGGAGTGAGCCGAGGAGTTAGGATTGGAGTGGAGTGAGGCTCTATGGAAGAGTTGAGGATATGGCTTGTGTTGGGTGAGGATGAGGTTGATGGAGTGTGGGTGGGTAGTGGATGGGGAGGTGGCCAAATGGGTAGAGTGGAAGGTGAGGAGATAGTTAGGGGAAAGTTATATATGGGAATGTAAAGCTTTTTTTTGTTTTATATATTTTTATTTTTTTTTTATTGTTTTTTTTATACTTTCCTATAATGAATATAACAATAAAATTTTATAATTATCATAAACAAATTAAACAATAACCTTATTCAAAATGACAAAAAAACACTTACCTCATGAAGATGACCAAAACTTTCAAATGTATAGACATACACCACACGAGGGAGATAATACCAAATCCTACAAATAGTGAGTTTCTAAAAACGAAATATCCACAAAATATATCTAAATGATGACAACAAAATGAAAATAATATAATCTGTGATAACCGTCACTTTATCAACACCCACACAAAAAAGTAAAGTAAACAAAAAAATGACCAAATCTAGAGTCTGGTCCCACCGGGCGTGCCAAATGTTGATCTGGAAAACTTTCATTCTCATGTGGGTGAAGTGTACGAGTAATCAAGAGACACAAAACCACCAAGAACTCCAAATGATAGAGGGCTTAGGATCTCGAGAGATGATATATGGATTCTAGATATATATCGCGAGAGAAAATAGATCTATGAAAAAGAAAATAGATCTAGGATGGAAATAGATAAGATTAGATAATGATATACGGGGGCTTCCTGACAAAGCAGATCCGGAATCGTTAACTTCCGGTGGTTGCATCAATCCCCATGTTCATAATAAAATAATGAAATATCAAAATAAGATGACATACAAATTGATAAAAAAAGAACTAAAATGGTCAGCATATGTTGAAGAACAATATAAATATGATACGTGCAAATTAGAATCTCATTACATGATGAACCCAAATTGATGAGTTAGAATGTCATGGAAATCCCATAGAGCTTTGCCTCTCAAATAGAATAATAATGCAAAATTTCATAAAATGAATGAATTTAAGCTCACAATTTCACATAATTTTCTCCTCTCCCTTTTGGGGGGAGAAGAGTCCTATTTATAATTTGAATTTGGATTAAAATAAAGGATTAACAAATAACTATAATTTGCAAAATAAATCTTGATTAAGAGGACATGATGAAGAGTTGATTTGATGGTGGGGTTCATGATGTGAGAAAAGGAAAAGATGTGATGTGGAGTGGGGACACGGTTAGGTGTAATAGTGAAGTCATGTGCTCACTTTACACTATTGATTTTTAGATTTGTTGTCGAGAGAGGGAGATTTTTGAATTATTGATTTCATGGGTGGGGTTCATATTTTAATAATTTGAAGAGATTGAATTTTTAGGTGGGAATTGATTTTTAGGTGAGAAGTGATTTTGACTTAAGTGGGGAACATGTGGGGTTATTGATTTATATATATATTTTGAATTATTTAATTATTAAATAGAATGATATGACTTATTTAAAATAAATTAAATAATATTTATGTGATAAGATATTATTATAGTTATAAGATTAATAATATAGTTTTGGCATATTTAAGGATTTAAATTGCTAATATTCTTTTAAAAAAATCCTACTCGCAAAACCACCTTTCTTTTTCATAGTGCTTGTGGTGAATATGTTTTCTATAGTGTGTTTTTAAGTAAGTCAAGCATGTTACTTCAAGTTCCTCCTCGATTTTATCAATGTAGATTTTTCTAAATGAATTATAAAATATTTTGTCTCTAAAAATCACATAGAATAAATATTTCCAACTAATTTCTCTAATTTCAAGAGATTATGACACCGTAATAATGACATGTCCTCATTCTCAATATAAACGTACTAGAAACATTGTGGATGTTTGGTATGTGGCATGAAAATGTACCATTTTAAAATCTCTTTATTCTTACATATTATTTGCATGTGTGAGTTAGATTGTTGTCATTGATGTAAAAAGTGAATGCACATTAATGAAAAAGGTGTATGAGGTTTAGGTGTCTTTGGATTGAGTTTTTATGACATAGTCAAACAGGTTGTATTATGGTTGTAAGAGTGGAAACAATGAGATTTGCTTAGTCAAAATGGCCTAATCAAGTGACCTAGTCTATATGGGTGATAGAGCATGATGGATCGAGATGCATGATGGCTTGAGGAGCATGATAGAGGCATGGAGAGCATGATTGGTGTGTGTTGAGACACTCATGAGAGTTTTAGAGTGCAAGTACATGTTGAGAGCATCATTTGCAGGTGATCATCTAGACCTAGTATAGGTACTTGGAGGCCTAATGGGGCATGAATATAAGTTGCAGAGAGTTATGTGAGCCCATCGGGACATGCAAATGTGTGAAACATGTTGTCTCAAGGGTGTTAGGCCCTTTTGAAGAGGTTTTCGACCAAAGTATGGTGGTTTCTTCATTGTCAGGTCTAAACCAAACCATATTCCTAAGACCTAGTTGGGTGAGTCTCGGTGGTTGAGAATATTCAGGGCTATTTATGAGCATATGAGCATTAGATAAGTTAATAGAGGTTTTCCTAGTGTTGTGGGAAAATTTTCAGGTTGATATGAAGAAGATTTTGTAAGTTATGATGTTTTTGGTCATATCAAGCTCAAGCGAGTGTGTTTTCCAACTCGAAGTGAATAGTTTTGCATTGGTTGGAAAGAGTAAGGTTTGCATGGGACCCTGAGCCTTTTAAGGATGTTGAGGCATGGAGTTTAGAAGATCTCAGAGTTGGAATGAGATCAAATGAGGTCCTAACCTTTATGAACAATTGCTAAGAAGGTATGGAAGTCAAAAACCTTAGTTTACTAGCATTGGAGGAAATCTTCATTGTATGAGCCCAGAATGGATTGAATCATCAAATTTGATGATTGAAGGATGGAGAAGACTCTTCTAGATTTCAGATGGTGGAGGTTTGAGATCGTGACTATAAGTGGAGCCCACTCAAATATGTAAGTTTTCAGGAAAGTTTGATTTTCTCTCATGTTTTCCATTTGAAATCCGAACTAAATTAGTGTTATAAGTTTTGGAGAGTAATTCTAGATGTTTGGAGTGATTTCAGAGCTTGATGAAGTGTTTTAAGGTTTTGCACAGTCAAAACATGAATACTAGTTTTTAGGGCTAAAGGCGCTTTTATCAGTCATAAAGGATGGATGTTCTTGGCGATGTATGGCCTAAGTTGATAATGCTAATAGATATGGATTTTTTTACATCTAATGTGATGTGTTTCAAGTGTTGGTTCATCTCTATAAGTTATTTTTTTGGCATGGTTGAGGTCACAAGTTGACCTAGTTTGACTGGTTCAAGAAAACACTATTTTGTCCAAGATTTGGTTTGGAAGATGAATATTTTAGATTGGTTGATTATTCCTATCCATTATAGAGTGAAGAGGGATGAAATTTTATCCTATTCCATGTATTTAGAAAGCTTGAAAGTTTCATAATTTTTTTAAGAAGGTCCCATTTTAAAAATTGGTTTCTAGGAAGATCAAGTTGCTTGAAGGGATAAGTTATTCTATTGGCTTTGTAGGTTGAATAATGAGGTATAACATGTTTGGTGATGATATTCAGGTCATTTTATTTCAATTGAGTTGTTACATTCCATGGTTAATTTGTTTTGGTATGTTCTTGGAGTTCATTGTTTGAGATCGGTTCTTGGAGGTGCCTAGTTTCGAGTGGGAATAGTCCTACTTGAAGGTGTTATGAAAGAAATGAGTGAATAAGAGTTCCGTGAGCTTTTGAAGGATGTTGTGAGGTTTTTTTGATATTTTTGAGCCTTTGGAGCAATGACAAATCTGGATGAATCCCTTGGAGGTCATGGAGTGCGTAGTGAAGGAGAAACTAGCTTTTTAGGCCTAACTATGCATTGTAGTTGTCTTGGTGCATTGCCGACTCATATGGGTCTTTCATGTTCATTTATAGGATTTTCTAAGTTTGATTTGATGTTGTAATGACTGACCTTTAAAGTCACGGCTGACCTAGTTATGTTTATGAGATGATTCATGTATATAAAGTGCATGTATTTGTTCATTTGAACTAGTTGAGAGAGAGGGAAAAGTGTGAGCCTAAGAGAGAGTGTGAAGGAGGTTTAAGGGAATCAAGATAGAGCTAAGAGAGTGTGTGAATGTATAAGGATATTTAAGTAGCAGAGAAATAAAAAGTGATTGATCAAATTAGTCCATGAAGAAGCAAGCTTGAGCGAAGTAGGAGAGAGTGTGTTTGAAGAGGGTTTTGAGAGAGTGGAGCTGAAATTGTGATCACTATCAGTTATAACAACAACATATCTTCAGTGGTCTTCATCTTCAGGTGGTTGAGTTGGTGTTTTATCACCTTAGGGGTTGTAGCCTCCTTGCAAGGTTGGTGCCTTACTAAATAGGGGTTGGTGCTCCTTGTGGGGTTGGTGCCTCACTAAAACAAATCTTGTGTGATGTGTCATATTCATGCAAGTATTTTGGTTTGAGTAATATAATCAAAATTTTCAATGGGTTTTCTTCCCCTTGAGGGTTTCCCACTTACATTGGTGTCTTTTGTACTCTCTCATTCTTGCATATGGTTGATCATGCTTAATATGTTCTTAATGGTTAATGAATGTTGATGTGATGTTCTAAATGATATGTACAACTTAAAAAAATAAGTAAAGGTTTTGAATAACTGATTCACCCCCTCTCAATTCATTGTGCTTCCAACAATTGGTATCAAAGTAGGTCCTTTTAAAGAAGTTTAACCACTTGAAAGGAGATAATTTAAAACACTAAAATGGTGAGTGAGAAGTGTGGCTCTTCTTTCAACAAAGCTCCCTTGTTTGATGGAATAAACTATACATTTTGGATTCTCAAGATGAGGAATCACATCATGTCCTTAGGGTTTTACATTTGGCAATTTTGTTAGATGGAGATGTAATTCCTCATACTCTTCCAACAAGAGATGGTGACAAAAAGTTAAGTAGTGACAACTCAAGGGCTATGAATGCAATCATGTGTGGTCTAGCTAAACCATAACTTATGAAGGTCATGCATTTCATATCAACAAAAGCAATGTGGGAGAAACTTTAGGTCATTTATGAAGGATACTCCAAGGTAAGAATAACTAAACTCTAAACTTTCATAAATCAGTTTAAAGGCTTAAAGATGAGTGAATAGGAATCCATTGTTGCATATTTTCTCAGAGTTGATAAGGTTGTCAATACCATGAGAGGATTAGGTGAATAAGTGAAGGAAGAATTTGTGGTACAAAAGGTGTTAAGGTATATAACTCCTAAGTTTGACCCTAAGGTGTCTGCTATTGAGGAATCTAAGGATTTGAAGGTCATGTTAATGGATGAGTTACATGGCATCTTGATTGCATATGAGATGAGGATTGTTGACTCTAAACCTATTAAGAAGGATATTGCTTTCAAGACTAAGAAGAAGTGAAGGTATAAGAATACTAATGATGATGATGCTATCCTGGGATTGAAGATGATGAACTGTTTGCAATGATTTCTAGAAGATTGAAGGTTGGTTCAGGTAAGTACAAAGGAAAATTTCCTTTTAAATGCTTCAATTGTGGTGAAATAGGTCATTTTGCAATCAAGTGTCCTCATAGGCATAACAAAAGCAAAGTGATGAAGAACATGAAGATGATCATGATAAGAAGAATCACAAGTATGGTAAAGGAAAGAAGAATTTCAAGAAGTTTGATAACAAGAAGAAGTCCAAGAAGATTTTATATTCAAAGAAAGAGTTTTGTTCATCTAAGGTAAGTAGTTGTGATGATGTTTCTAATTCTAACTCTGAATCTAAAGATGATGTAGGAGATGAGGTCCTATTCATGGCCAAAGATGCTAAGGGTTTCAAAATTTAAGACTCTATGTCTAAATCTTGCATGGATTTTAAAGAGGAAGAAGACTATGATCTTGAGATTGAACTGATTAGTATTCAAATTGAGTTGAAACATGCTAAGAAAAAGAACAAGAAATTGAAAACACAAATCAAGGACTATGATACTCAAATCAATATAATTGAAAAGAAACTAAGAATGGGTGTTAAAGAGTTTGAGAAATCAATAATTAGCTTAAAAATCAACTTGAAATCAGCTCAAAAAATCTAGAAGAAAAGGAAAAGGAGATTATGTCTTTGAGATCAAAGATATCTGACATCATTAGTAGGATAATGCCTTTCAAAAAGTTTGAGAAAAGCTTCAGGGATCTACATGATCTCTTTGAATGTCCGAAATCTACGGGACGTAGGACAGGTTTGGGATTCAAATAAGCCATCAAAGGAAAAGAAGTGATGCAAGATGGCACTATTTCTTGTAAGGATATTGAAAGACCAAGCACCAAAGAGAAGTATAAGGAAATGAATTTCAAAGACAATGCGAAGATTAAAGTCGAGTCAGATAATCAAATGCCTCAAGGTATGAAAGAACCTTCAATGGATATTGTTACTCTTATAATGACTTTGGACATAGGGCAAAGGAATCCGAAGTTTTTCAGGATTGATAACCCATAGAGGACAACATAGATGATCAATCAAAGAATATCATATGTTACATCTGTCATGAGAAGGGGCACCTAACAAGATATTGTCTTCAAGAATCATCAAGATAAAGTTGGATAAATGAAGGTAAGAGGCATGTTGTATGTTTCAATTACAATCAAATTGGACACATTGTAAGGCAATGTTATCAGGAGACACCTAGATAGATTTTAAAAGATAGAGATTCTAGAGGTATGAGTTCTGTTATTTGCTTTAATTGTAGTAATGTTAGACATATTGCAAGATTCTATGAATGGAGGATGAATAGTCATGAAAAGAAGACATCTATGAAGCCCAAATATGTTGAGAAGGAGGAACCTAAAACAACAAGTTGTTCCAATCATGTTGAGCATAGGAGTCTTTTTGGTGTTGTAGAACCACAAGAGCTTTCATTGTCTACACAAGAAGACTACTAGGTAGATGATAGAGAGGAAAAGGTACAAAAGTTAAGAAAATTAATGATAGATCTTGGTATCATGTCCCATAAGGGCATAAAATTTTTGCCTTGTTAGGTTCAACCAGGTGTATAGAATGCCTCCATTAGGCTTCATGGAGTCATCTGTATGTCTAGACAAACATGAGGGTTTGTTGAGCTTATATGGTTAAAGTAAGTAAGTTCAAGATAAAGGTATGCATATTTCTCTGTCTACATTTGAAGATTTGTTCTGTGAAAAAGGTTTATATTCTTATGAGGACAGTCAAATTCATATTCGTAATAATGAAACCATGTGAAGGGTTGTATATACAATTTTAAGGTATGTTGCAACTATTTGAAGAAGATGATGATGTCTACAGAAGGTCCTTAAGGATCAATATGAAGGATGACACGTTTTAGGTGTTGAAAGTGAGAAAGAATGTTGGATTCATGAAGAGAAACTCATTCATATTAGATGATGACTTGATTAGACCATCAGAGGTAGGGTATATTGGTGCATTTCAGGTATGTGTTTGGTTTGACTAGGTCTACATGTTGAGTTATTAGTTCTTGAGTCATGTTTTAGATGTCTTAAAGGTTTTTATACATCATGGAGCTAGTATGGAGATGGTTAAGCATTGCGAAAGTTTGGAAGTGAAAAGCATGAGTTATTCAATTGATAAACATGGCTACAAGTCTTTGTGTAGAAATTGCGGGTGCATGCGGAGTTTCGAACAAGAATATTGAAATACAAAATGGTTTGTAAGGCTATTTACATCTTGATGATAGTCCACAAAGGTTGTTTAAAGGAAATTATGTTCCTATACTTATTCCTTGAAGCGATTATAGTGTTGCAATATACATATAGTGTTATAATGTGTGCTTGAAGGTTCATGGTGTCTTGTATGAGTGAATGAGTTGAGGGGAGCTTAAGTGTCTATTACACTTGAGATATGAAGCTACAAAAGTTACAAAGGCTAGTATGTTTGAATAAATTCATCATGGTAGGTCTCTCATTGACACTACTGACAGAGCATAATAGACTATGAAAAGGAGTAATGGTGAGCTATAGGTCTATGAAGGCTTCCTAAAGTAGGTGGAGCTGATATTGATCCTCGGTCAGGTATATAAGGTGTCAAGAAGGAAAGTGGATATGAAAAGATGGTTTGATAAGCTATAAAGGCCTAGAAAATAGTTTTGAATCTTGGTGTAGGTATGTGAAAAAGGTATGCAAGTACATAGAGACTACTTAGGCCACAAAGAGTTGACATCGAATCTAAGAATAAGTGCATAGAGTATCAAGGAGAATAGTAAGGTAGAATTATAAATGTTTACAAGAATAGTTTCATGGGGAGCAAGTAATAAGGTAAATAAGTCATAATATCATGCAAAGAAGGCTATGAACACTGAAAAGGTTCTTCAGGATTGTGTTGGTATGTTTGATCCATCTCCATGCATGAGTGCAAGGTATATACTTGTATTCTTGTTTTTTCAATTATATAGAGGTAAAATGATTCTAGGGGAGAAATAAGGAGGTTTTCCATGTTGTATATGGGATTCTATAGAAATGTGAAGTTTGGGATTTTTTGTCTAAAGAAGAGCTTTAGGGCTCATAGTCCTAAATGAACTAGCAATATGTGTATGACAAAGTTTAGTCTATTCTTGAGTATCTTCAGCTGAGATTAGCCAATTTATGAGTCAAGACAATGATATTTATCATAATCATGATTGTTAGCATGTGTGTATGCCATGAATGCATTCATTCGAGAGGGTGTTATAGTGATCAAATACTCTTATGAAGCCAAAAACAAAGATTAGTGAAGAAGAAAACGGGTCTATGAGCTAGTTTGATGATTTTGGTTGATATTTCCAACCAATAGGTGATCCTATTATGCCAATAAAGGTGAATAATATGTGTTTAGGTATGTGCTTTGTCATTAATGTAAAAGGGCAAGAATATTAGGTTGTTTTTCATCAATTACAAAACAGAGATTGTTGACATATGTGAGTTAGATTGTTTTCATTGATGTAAAAGGTGAATGCACATTAATGATAAATGTGTATGAGGTCTAGGTATGCTAGAGGAGTTTTTATGATGATGATGTGGTCAAATAGGTTGTTTCATGGTTGTAAGAGTGGAAAATGATATTTACTGGGTCTTAGTTAAGATGGCTTAATCAGGTGACCTAGTCTGCATGGGATAAAACATAATGGTTTGAGATGTATGATGGATAAAGGATCATGGTAGAGGCATGGAGAGAATAATATGAGTGTGTTGAGACACTCATGATAGTTTTAGAGTGTAGGTGCAGGTTGAGAGCATGGTTTGTAGGTGATCATATAAACCTAGTCTAGGTGTTTAGAGGCCTAATGGGGCATAAAGATAAGTTCTAGAGTATGTGTGATCCCATGAGGGCATGTATAGGTATGAGAAATGTTGTCTCAAAGGTTTTAGGGCCTTTTGAAGAGGTTTTCATTTAAAGTATGATGGTTTCTTCATTGTTTAGGTCTGAACTAGACCTAATTCCTAAGACCTAGTTGGGTAAGTCCTAGTGGTTGAGAAGATGTAGGGATATTTATGAGTAGGTGAGAATTGGAGAAGTTAGTAGAGGTTTTCCTAGTGTCATGGGAAAAATTTCAGGTTGATATGAAGAATATTTTTGTAATTTATGATGTTTTTGGTCCTATTGAGCTCAAGCAAGTGTGTTTTCTAGCTCAAAGTGAAAAGTTTTGCATTGGTTGAAACATGTAAGATTTTCATGGAACATTGATACTTTTAAGGATGCTGAGGCATTAAGTTTAGAAGATCTCAAATTTGGAATGAGATCAAATGAGGCCCTAATCTTTATGAACGATTGTTAAGAAGGTATGGAGGTAAAAACCCTAGTTAAACCTTAGTTTACTAGTGATGGAGGAAATCTTCATGGTTTGATCCCAGAATGGATTTAATAATAAAATGTGATGATTGGAAGATGGATAGGACTCTCCTAGATTTTAGATGGTGGTGGTTTGAGATCATGACTGTAAGTGAAGCCCACTCAAATATGCTAGTTTTTAGGAAAGTTTGATTTTATCTCATGTTTTCCATTTGACCTATGAACTAAATTGGTGTTTTGAGTTTTGGGGAGAAATTCTAGATGTTTGGAGTGATTTCAGAGCTTGGTGAAGTTATTTGATGGTTTACACATGTCAAAACATGAAGATTGGTTTTTAGGGCTAAAGGGCAATTTTAGCAGTCATGAAGGATGGATGTTTTTGGGCATGTACAACCTAAGTTGTTGATGCTAATAGTTATGGAGGAATTTTTAAATCTAATGTGATGTGTTTCAGGTGTTGGTTGAGCTCTGCAAGTCAGTTTTAGTGGCATGGTTGAGGTCACAAGTTGACCTAGTTTGACTAGTTCATGACAACACTACTTTGGTTTGAAGATTGGTATGGAAGACCAATATTTTGGATTGGTTGATGATGCCTATCCATTGGAGAGTGAATATAGACAAAATTTTATCCTATTCCATACATTTATAAATATTTAAAGTGTGAACAAGGGTGCAAGAAGGTACCATTTCTAAAACTTTTTCTAGGCGATCAAGTTTCTTGAAGGGGAGTTGTTGTATTGGATTTTGGGTTGAATAATGAGGTATAGAATGCATGGTGATGATCTTAATGTCATTTTATTTCCATTGAGTTTTTATATTCCATGGTTGTGTTGTTTTGGTATGGTCTTGGACTTCATTGTTGGAGACTGGTTCCTAGAGGTGCCTAGTTTGAGTGGGAAATAGTCCTACTTGAAGGTGTTATGAAAGAAATGAGTGAAGTAGAGTTACATGAGCTTATTAAGTATGTTGTGAGGAATTTTTAACATTTTTGAGCCTTTGGAGGCATGAAAAATTTGGATTAAGCCCTTGGAGGTCATGGAGTGCTTGATGAAGGAGAAACTAGCCTTTTAGGCCTAGTTGTGCATTGTGGTTGTCTTGGTGCATTTCCAACCCATATGGGTCTTTCATGTTGATTTATATGATGTTGTAGGTTTGATTTAATGTTGGAATGACAAAAAATTAAGGTCATGGCTGACCTAGTTATGTTTAAGAGATGTATCATGTATATAAAGTGTATGTATTTGCTCATTTGAAACTAGTTAAGAGAGAGGTAAAAGTGTGAGCCTAAGAGAGAGTGAAGGAGGTTTAAGGGCATCAAGATAGAGGTAAGAGAGTGTGTGAATTTTTTAGGAGAGTTGAGAAGCACAACAAAAAGGGTGATTGATCAAATTAGTCCATGAAGAAGCAAACTTGAGTGAAGTAGGAGAGAGTGTGTTTGAAGAGGGTTTTGAGAGAGTGGAGCTAAAATTTTGATCACTATCAGTTGAAGCAACAAAATATATTCAGTGGTATTCATCTTCAGGTGTTTGATTTAGTTCTTGATCACCCTAGGGGGTTATACCCTCCTTGTAGGGTTGGTGACTTGTTAAATAGGGGTTGGTACCTCACTAAATAAATCTTATGTGAAGTGTCATATTCATGCAAGTATTTTGGTTTGAGTAATATAATCAAAAAAATTATTGGGTTTTCTTCCGCTTGAGGGTTTCCCACTTACACTTGGTGTCCTATGTACTCTTTCATTCGTGAATATGGTTGATCATGCTTTATGTGTTCTTAATGGTTAATGAATGTTGATGTGATGCTCTAAATGATATATAAAACTTAGGAAATTAAGTAAAGGTTTTGAAGAACTAATTCACCCACCTCCTCTCAATTCATTGTGCTTCCAACAATTTTTAAATCTTAATGTCATGATATTATACAGGTCCTTATCACTTGTTTTATAGAGTTATTTTGGGCTCATTTTTAATTTACCATATAATATTGTTTTTTCTATACTTTAAAGACTATTATGTTATGAATTTTACTAATTTGTTTTTGAGTTTTTAAGGTATTAATTAGAATTTTTACAGGTGTTGGAAAAATATTTTTTTGTAGGAAAAATATGACACTTTAACAATAGTGCACGTCGAAAAAATTTCCTCCTCTATTGTAATGGAAAGCACCCTTTATTAAAAGCCACAAATAGAAAAGAAATCATATGTACAATATCTACATTAAATAACTTATGGGGTAGTATTTTACTCACGAAGAAAGTAATATGAAATGTGAGTGAGAAGAGAGTGGGGTGAGAGAGAGAGATAGGGAAGGAGGGAGGGGGAGGGGGAGAGAGGGATATGGAGAGGGGGAGAGAGTGATGGAGGGAGGGAGAGGGGGAGGGAGAGAGGGGGGGGGGACAGGGGAGAGATGGAGATGGAGTGGAAGGGAGATATGGGGAGAGAGGGATAGGGAGGGATAGGGAGGGGGAGAGAGATGGGGAGGGAGGGAGGGATATGGAGGAGGAGAGGGATGGAGAGGGATGGAGGGAGAGTAAGACTAGGAGAGGGAGTGGTAATGTGAGCGAGGGAAAGGGAGGGAGGTGGAAGGAGTGGGAGAGGGAGGGAGGTGGAAGGAGGGAGTGAGGAGAGGGGGAAATAGAGTAAGGGAGGGAGAGTGAGCGAGAGAGGGAGTGAGAGGGATAGAGGAGAGAGGGGAGGGGTGGAAATAGAGGGGGAGAAAGAGGGGGAGAGGTGAAAAGGGATGGGGTGGAGAGTGATGAAGAGGGAGATGGTGGGTCAAAGAGAGAGAGGGAGAGAGAGGTAGGGAGAGATAAAGAGAGAGGGGAGAGAGAGAAACATATAGGAAGGGGGAGAGAGGGAGGAGGGGAGAGATGAGAGAGAGAGGGAGAGAGAGTGAGTGAGAGGGGAGGGGGAGAGAGAAATAGAGAAAGGAGAGAGAGGGAAAGAGATAGGGAGAGAGGGAGAGAGGAGGGCGAGAGGGAGAGATGCGAAGAGAGAAGGGAGGAGGAAGAGAGAGAGAGAGAGAGAGAGAGATTTCATTTCAAATAAGAAAACTTATATCCTATTTTAGTTTGCAAGGAGAATTTTAATATAAGAAACACTTATGATTGGAATCTTGTATTGCAAAAAATAATAAAGAAAAAAACTTCTAATATAAGAGCACACATTATTACCAAATATACCACGAAACAAAGTTTGAAAAATATCCTTTTATTCCTTCACAAAGATGAATACAAAGCTTCATACACTAATTTATTATCAAACGAGATATTGTACAAAGTTCTTGACCAAAAATTATCTCCAAAATCTCCCTAAGCATTCAACAATGTGAAAATTTCAAGAGTCTCAAGAAGTGTCAAAAAAATTCCTTTTGAAAGATTATGAACAACATCAATTCTCTCCACAAATCCTTGAAGAAATTCCTTAAACAAGTATTTCAAAGCAGTCCCTCTAATAAGTAAAATGTTTGGGTGTGTAAAAGTCCATTATAATGGCAATAAGGCTAGCATTTCTAACCAACAAGAAGAAAATAGTTACAAAAAACTAATTTTACTTCCAATTACATGGCTATAAAGTCACTTTTTAAAAGTGGATGATTTTTAGTGAAAACATAGTTATTTGAAAAGTGACATTTTACAAGGCGTAAAAGGTAGAAAATCAACATTGAAAAATGATCACATGAAAAATCAAATAGTAAGAATATATAGGTTGATCACTTTGTTCGAAACAACCTATTGACTAATGCCTTCAAATGTATGACCTTTTCTATTAACATGATTTCCTTGAATAATTATATTATTTTCTTTTTAGTTTCGAAGCAAGGGTATGAGGCGTGTATGCTTCATCGAGGATTGAGGAGCAAAGTGCCACTATGGAGTCGAGGGTAGTGCCCCTATCACGGTGCGAGGGGGGGTAAAGGGGCAATCCCTTGAAGCTAACAAATATTTAAGCTTCTCATGGCCTATAGAGCACCCTAGTTTTTACATCACCATGCCAAATATTCACATTTCAGGAATCCAAATGCAATTTATATTTATTTTTCACTATTGATCAAGGTCTCTGCATGCCCGAAATCCCGTCGGTTATTAATTAACCATGTTATAGGAACCAAAATATTTTTTGTGCTAACTTAGAGTTGTTTTTGCACTTGAAATGCCCCTTAGAAAAATGACCTATTTTTCAGATGGAAAGCTTTGCAATAGGGAATAAAACTACCTTGATGGTCAAAAATTTTGATGCGGGTTTTCAAGGTTGCTTTTATAGTTGAAAACTCTACTACTAATACTTAGAGTTGCTTTTGTAGTCCAAAACTCCACTTTTTTCCTATAACTTCTGATTTTTGAAAGTATGTTGGTCAAGAAATCGGGGATCGAAAATTGAGTTACAATTTGTAAAAAAAAAATATTTTCTCCAAAACCCCAAAAATTCATTGTGAAGCAGGGATTGGGACACGCTACACAATTTTGATTGCTTTTTTGCCTCGCATCCTACAAAATTCTACCTTTTCCCATTTCTTTCAACACTTAACCAAGTGTTGATATCTCGATCCTTGTAGACTTATAAGATTCATTTCAAGACTTCAAATTGACTGAATTTGATCGATTGTGACCAAATTTACTTTGTGGACTCAAATTTTCACATAAGTTCAAATTAAGAACAATAGTTGGTAAATTTTAAGTTGTTTTTACATAGCATGATTTCAATGATAAAAATATTGTTAGAATGGATGTATACTATCAATTTAGAAATTGAAAATTTGGACATAAATGTCTTTGTCACTATATATTGCTATTTCATATGGTGTTTGTTTGAGACAAATGAGATGATTCAAACATTTGAATAATGCACCCTCAAATTTTCTTCCCCATTTTGATAAAATTCATTTCAATTTTAAACAACTCTAATTGATATGTGGTTTATTGTAGCTTAGAAATGTGATTGTGAGCGTATCCATCTTTTGACTATGTTGTTCGTTAATTCCCCTTTTTGATTGGTTTTGGTTTTAATAGTATTTTGAGAAATTTTATAGATCATGAGAATTTTGATACAAGATTTTCATGATTTGGTTACACCGTTATAACATTGTGTCAACACATGCATTTAATATGAGGGATTAGTCACCAATGAAAATCTTGATGGGGAATTGGGGATGCTTTATTTTGCTTAGAAAACAAGGCCATGAGTATTTCATGTTCTTCTCTACCAACAAGACTTGTTTGAATACATATTTCATTTTATTAAGTTTTTTTGGGTTTATTTTGTTCCACCCATAGTTGACTAGTCTGTGATCTTCTCAATATTTTCCATCTTGTTAAAGCAATTCATAATACTTTACATAGAAAAGTAAAAATACCTCGCATTGATGTGAGAATGGATTTACAAATACTTTTAACAAGGGTTTCGATGGCAATGGCATTAAATGATGTTTGGTGAACCAAGCCCATCAAGTTCTCTATTTTTAAACATATAAAAAAATTAGGAGGCCCTTGGTCTTCTAAGTTGTAATATATTAAGATAACCCATGTTTTCTATTCATAAGAACCAAATGAACTTCTTCACTTATCCCATTTGTGTTTCAAAATGTTTGGAAAGGATTATGGAAGTGGCTTTGCCTAAAGTTTAACATATATTTCTTGGAAATGTAGGTTTGCAATAGTTAAAAGCATGTTGTTCCAACCTTCACCTAATTTAGGACTATTACATGTATATTTGGAATGTAAGGCTCAATATTTGTATAGATGTATGCAATTTTGAATAATTGTAGTCCAATAGTTTAGTGGTTCAACTTATGATTTTGAAAATATGCGTGTCTATTTAGTATAACAAAGGCTAAGAATCCGTAATGTTTAGAAAAATATTTATACAAGAAGTGACCTTTGTATGAATGACATGCCCATATATTTAATATCTTTGAGGTGGAAATGCAAACATAATTCTCAAGTTCTTAAACATTATGAGCCACGATAATGATTGATCAATTTGTAATGGAAGTAGCACATGTGTTTACAATTTTGAAGCATTTCAACATAATTAATCTATCAATTTCATTAATCAATCAAAGTGGGAAAGTTCAACTACTATCACAATCATTAGTGCCCACATAGCTACTCGGCCCTCTCCACTAGTGTCCATAAAAAATCAAGTAGCAAAAAGATGATGCACTCGATAATTCAATCCAATTCATAGAACTCTTTTTTATGAAACAGGTTGAACCACTTTTTGTATGAACACAAAATTCACATTATCTGATTTATAAATGTAAGTCAACACAATAATTATGCCTTTTCTATATATTTTTTAAAGTATATCAATTCTACCAAATTCATTACAATTTATATAAGACTCACATCTAACCTTGCTCTTTTTATTCAATATATTCAAAATTCATATCTTAATAAATATTATGCATGATACACTTTACCACCATTCACACCATTAAACTACAAACTAAAGTTTAAATATTTTTATGATGAAACAACAACTATACTACTAAAAACAAAACAACACAACTATTCACAAAAATCTAGCGATAATACAATATGCCACGAAGTCCAAACCAACCCACAAGCATGGGACACAAAATGAAATGAGCCCGCATAAAACACATAAATTACAAAATCACATCATAAAATAAGAGAGCGTGAAATTAGGCCACAACAAAGGTAGAAAGAGGCATGTGGAGGATATGTGTCATTGGGCTTTCTCCACCCACCATTTAGAAGGCCCGCCCATTAGGAATGGGCTCCCAATCAATGGCAATGGTTTAACTCGCTTTGTTTTTTCCTTGAGAATCATTATCTTGGCCCGACCAACAAGATTGCTAAGGCCAACCAAGGGTACTTTCCATCCATGGAGGCGGATTAAGCTATGATGATGAGGGGGCGGTGAGCCCCATCCCCGCGCTAAGGTTGTGGTGGAGAGTGGCGGCGAGGTGGTGAGCCCTATCCAGATTGGTCGCGTTGTCAACCCCTTCCCCTTTATGAGTGACTATGAACGACATGGGATGATGAAACCCAAGAAAGCAGGCAAGGGGCATTGCCCCAATGGTACAATAGGGTTTGGATGTGATCCACCTCTAGCACCACCTTCTGCACTTGCACTTGTACATGTAATTTTTTTGACACAATCATTATTTTGTTAAAAGTTGGAAGATTACATTCCACAAAAAAATGAGCAAAAATAACCGATTTTATCTCTTTCCAAATGAAGAAAAAGATTTCCACTTTCAAAACCTATTAGTCTAGGGTAAAGGCCATAGAATGCTCGACTAATCCCCTAGTAGGATATCGCTGCCACCAAGGTCAAAGGTTCAGTCAAAAAGGCTAAAATAATTCACAAATCCAAGCCCAAATGGTTTGAACTTTTTGATAAAACTAGAAAACATACATAAGGATTTCACTTTGCCCACAAAATGGGCAATGAGGCTTTAGAATACCTAATTGAATTTGCTTACAACCAAGGGGTAAACCTTGATAAATAATACACCAAGCGAAATGTGCAAACTTAGGATCTAGAATTTTCGACCAAATAATAGAGAATCTGCATTATCGACAAAAAATAGAAGAATGCATGGACCTATGACAGTTGAGTTTGTCCACCATAGGAAGCTTAGGAGATAACAATTCACAACCCTTACTGGGTGAGTAATTTTGGAATGGCGTATCTAGAAATAATTTTCGGTCCTTCCACAACGGCCTAGATGAAACAACCCCAATCTTGTGCGACGTGTTGTCTGGAATAACTTCCACAATTTTTGGAAATATTCTTGGTCACCAATGGCTAAAGAGAATTTGGGCTTAGCTTTTAGCCAAGATAGGAGTCTTTTGAACCATCGACTATAAATGTCCCACATAGTGAGAATCCCATTTTTGAAAATTTTGAGGGCATGCTCCCATGTAACCTTTATTAATGGCACATTGTATGTTGGCTAGATTTTCCGCATAATCGAAAACCTAGGCGAGTCATGAGATATGTAATGAAATTACTTGTATAATTCAGATTAAAAGAAACAATAGAACACCAAATAACACAATATTTTAGAATAATGATCTCGATATGCAATTAGAATAGCTTCGCCACCTCGAGGGAGCAACCTCCAAACAATATACTAAGACTCAAATGCTCAAATGATAATGAAATACTACCTATAATCCCCTATATATACTATTCATATGCTATGGCCATCACCAAGGCCGACCTATTAAGCATGAGAAAGTATAAATGATATAATAAAGTGATATGGTAAACCACAAGTCGGCTACTCATATCCTAATACAAGCAATAGGTTAAGGGTGTAGCATGCCCTTCCCCTTCAAACCAACGTTGTCCTCAACTCTGAATAATCCTGGATGTTGCTGCAAAAACCTTCATCCTCCCAAGTGGCATCTTCTATGCTCAGATTCTTCCACTTGATCAGATATTCCTTAATGTCTCTAGTTCTCAACCTCTTAATACGTTTTGCGAGAATCTTCTCTCGGCTCCAAAATGATTCTTCCTCGTCAAGTTCTGGTAACTCTGTCTGGGCTTCAAATTTATGTCCAATAACCTTCTTCAGGCATGAAACATGGAATACTGGGTGTATGTGTGAAGATGGAGGCAACTCTAGTTTATAAGCAACACTACCAATTTTCTGTAGAACTTGATAAGGGCCATAATATTTAGGAGCAAGTTTGTTTTCCTTTTCTATTGCTTTAGGGACATCTGTTTGTAAGGATGGAGACGTACAAAAACCCAATCACCAATTTCAAAATTTCTTTCACTACGGTGTTGATCTGCTTGTTGTTTCATCCTGTTTTGTGCTAATGCTAAATTCTCCTTCAAACTAGCCAAAACCTGTTGTTGATGTTGAATGCATTCCTCAAGATCTCGACCTCGGTTTGCACCCTCAAGGAGGACGTGATAGAAGGTGGATGGTAACCATATAATGCTAAAAATGGGTCATTTGAGAAGAGGTATGAAAAGATGTGTTATACCACCATTCTGCCAGTGGTAGCCATTTAATCCACCTTTCCTGCTTATCTGATACAAAACAACATAAATACCCCTCTAAGCATTTGTTGACCACTTTTTTTTGCCCATCAATTTGAGGATGATAAGATGAACTGTGAGCTAGCTAAGTACCCAAACATGAAAATAATTCCGTCCAAAAATTACTTGTGAAAATAGGATCACGATCACTTACAATTATCTTTGGGGTTCCATGTAGCCTTTGAACTGTCTCCAAAAATAGTTGCATGACTGTACTAGCTACAAATGGATGTGATAGGGCACAAAAATGGGCATATTTTGTGAGCCTATCCACAATCACGAAAATAAAATTCTTACCCTTTGAACAAGGCAATCCGGTGATGAAATCCATGGAGACCTCCTCCCATCTCTGGCTAGGAATTGGTAAGGGTTGCAACAGACTTGGTGTCTTAATTGTTTCCCCTTTGTTCTGTTGGCACACTAAACACTCTGATACAAACTTTTGTACATCCCCCTTGAGTCCTTCCCAAAAGAATTATCTTTTTATTCTATGACATGTCTTCAAAAACCCAGAGTGTCCTCCAACAAGTGAGGCATGTAGCTCTGCAAGAATCTTATGCTTCAACTCATAATCTTTACTCAAGTATAACCTATCCTTGTACCATAGGGCATTACCTTTCCACTCAAATTTGTTAGATGTCATAGATCCTTGCTTGATATTCTGTATTAGAGATTTTGTATCCTTATCTTGATTCCATTTCAATCTTGCTTCATCCACCTAATCGGCCGTCAACATGGACATTCCACATAGTAAGGCATCTGCGGATGTATCCCTTCTGGACAACGCATCAACTACTACATTTTCTTTACCCTTTTTGTATATGATTTCAAAATCATAACCCAACATTTTTGTTACCCACTTTTTTTGTTCCTCAGATGATAACCTTTGCTCCAAAAAGTATTTGAGACTATCATGATCAATTTTTACCTTGAAGTGTCTACCCATGAGATAGGGCCTCCATTGCTTGATTGCATGAAGAATAGCCATCATTTCTTTCTCATAGATAGGTTTGAGCAGATATTTTCCTTTGAATTGGTGACTCTCAAATGCAATTGGTCTTCCTTCCTGCATTATAACTACTCCCAATCTTGATCCTGAAGCGTCACATTCAACAATGAAGGTTTTTGAGAAGTTGGGAGTAGCCAAAACAGGGTGTTGCACATGGCTTCCTTCACCGCTCAATGGATCTAGTCATTACGCCTCTGCCTAATGGAAGGCATCCTTCTTTAGCAATGCAATGAGTGGGGTTGCTATTCTACCATATCCCAACACAAATATTTTGTAGTACCACTGTTAGTCCTAGGAACCCACGAAGATTTTTGAGATTTTGGGCCTTGGCCATTCCACCATAGCTTTGATCTTTTGAGGATCAACTTTGACGCCTTCATGGGATACAATATGACCCAAGTAATCTACCTCTTGTACACCAAAATAAAATTTGGATGGATTTGCATATAGAGCATGTTTCTCCAAAACTTCCAACACGTTATTTACATGTTGCAAGTGTTCTTCCCATGTCTTATTGTAAATCAATATGTCATCAAAGAAAACTAATACAATTTCCTTTAAAAAGGCCTAAAAATAGTGTTCATCAAGCTTTGAAAGGTTGAGGTGCATTTGTAAGACCAAAAGGCATTACCAAAACTCATAATGGCCCTCATCCCTCATGAGTCCCGAAAGTCGTTTTATGAACATCTTCCTCTTTTATCCTAATTTGATGGTACCCCGAACGAAGATCTAATTTTGTGAAATAAACAGCACCATGCAATTCATCAAGTAAATCATCAATTATTGGAATAGGAAACTTATCTTTGATGGCGTACTTGTTGAGTTCTTGGTAATCTAGACACATCCTCCATGTTTCATCCTTCTTACGTACCATGACCACTGGTGAAGAATATGCACTCTGGCTATGCCTGATGATACCTGCCTTCAACATTTCCTCCATTTTCTCGATCTCACTTTTATGGGAATATGGGTATCTGTATGGTCTGATGTTAGGTGTTTGGCTCCCTGGAATCAACTGAATGGCATGATCATGATCCCTAACTGGTGGTAGTCCCTTTGGAATTACATCAAAAATAGATGAGTGAGCATCCACAATATTTTGAAGATCGGGTGGCATTGAAGACTTTGTATTTTGTACTTCTATGGAAAATAAATTTGCTATAAAGCCATCCACTCCTTTTATGAGAACCTTCTGCATCTGATGAGAGCTAATAATTTGTGGAGACTTACCTACCATCCCATTCAATTGTATTGTCCTTCCATCTAAATGAAATCGCATGAACAATTCTTGGAAATTCATCTCTATAGTACCTAAGGTTGTGAGCCATTGGACCCCAAAACAATATTTGCCCCTCCCATAGAAATAACAAACATAGGTGAGTCTAACATGTAGTCTCCCATGGAAAGCTTGATACTATGGCACTTTCCTGTGCACTTGACTGTCCCACCATCCGCAATCATAACTTGCATTTCTGGAGCTGGGTAAATAAAACAATTGAGGCGGGCAACTAACTTACTATTTATAAAGCTACGAGTACTCCCCGAGTCAATCAACACCGTCACCTTCTATTTTTGAGATAGCCAATAACCTTGAGTGTTTGAGGAGTACTGATACTGACAATGCATGGCAAGAAATTATAGGTTGGTGATCCTCTGCTTCATCTTCTACTGGTTCCTCAGCCTCTCCTATAATTTCAACTTCCTCATCATCCTCATTACCTCCGTCAACATAGAACAACTTCTTCTCAGCACATTTATGTCCCGGTCCATATTTGCTATCACAGTTAAAACATAATCCTTTTGCTCTCTTTTCTTCCATTTGTTGAGGAGTCAGTCTAATTGGCCTAGAAAATGAAGGGGAAGAGATACTACGGTCTCTGGTGTTAATGAAAGGTGGCCTCTTACTACAAAGAAATTTTTCCTCTGCACGACGTGCCATGATAATAGAATCAGAAAGCTTGATTGGATTAAACATACGTACCTCATGCTCAATGTGGTCCTTAAGACCCCCAAGAAATAGGTCATTCAGATTCTCTTCTGGAATATTCTCCACCCTTAAGGATAGGTTTTGGAATTGATGCACATAATCTTTGACTGATCCTGTTTGCCGTAACTTTGCTAATTGACTAAAGTAGTTCTCTGAAACACTGGAACTATAGTGCAATTGCAACTCCTCGGTAAAAATTGTCCAAGTGACACCTAGACCATTCTTCTGCCTCTGAGCACATAACCAACGATACCAAACAAATTGGTCGGGTTCAAGATATAGGGATGCCAATGTCACCTTTTGTCCTGATGGTGTTTGATGTAACTCAAAGAATTTCTCCATTTGATTTATCCAATTCAGGGGATCCTTACCATCAAATTTGCGCATATCCACTTTCGGCATCATGTTCCGTGGTTGCGAATAAGTTTGATTCTGATGGGACTGGAAAAGTGATCCAATATGGTTAGTTTGTCCATGATTTTGAACTGAAGGTCCTCCTTGGTTGATATGGGCTGGATTTGGGCCATACTGGTTACCCTTTACATGTTGCATGATATCATCCAACCGATGATTGATTTGGGCTATGTCTCCTTTACTGCCATCTCGATTGTACATTTCACAATTCATACTCAAGTTGGCTCACCTTATAATAAACTCGAGGTAAACCCTAGTGCTTTGAGGAATATATATTTAACCTTTCTCGACTCCATCTCTTCAATCACTACCCCATCTATATCTGGGGTTTTACCCAGAGTAACCGGATTCTTTTTTGCTCTTGTGGAAGGCCCCACCATGATGTCAAACCTTAGGGTTTAGGGTTTTAATACAATTTCAGCCGAACAAGAAAAACACAAAGAATATACTAATACTATTTTTTTGAGAGCTTTCCGAAAATGTAAAGAACTTGAAAATTTTCCACAATTTGCACCCTAGGGAGTGATTTTATGAAAAAACTCTAAATTTGTAATAACTTTTGCAAAATAAATCAAAAAAGTCTAAAATTTTCAGGAACCTTACTTGAAATGCTTCGCAACTCTGGTAAAAATATATCTCACCAATTCACTTTGGTTCACAATATGTGGCGGAAACAAAAAATTAGGGTTTTTACCCTAATTTCGGCCCAGATCGCAGCTCTGATACCACTTGTAATGAAATTACTTGTATAATTCAGATTAAGAGCAACAATAGAACACCAAATAACACAATATTTCAGAATAATGATCTCAATATGTAATTAGAATAGCTTCGCCACTTCGAGGGGGCAACCTCCAAACCATATAATAAGACTCAAATGCTCAAATGATAATGAAATACTACCTATAATCCCCTATATATACTATTCATATGCTATGGCCATCACCAAGGCTGACCTATTAAGCATGAGAAAGTATAAATGATATAATAAAATGATATGGTAAGCCACAAGTCAGCTACTCATATCCTAATACAAGCAATAGGTTAAGGGCGTAGCAAGATAAATCTCCCTCATTTACCTGAGGCTCCGTGTAAGATTTGTCAATAAAATATACTAGTATCTATTTAGGGGTTTTACTTTAACCATGCAGCTCTTGAACCATAGTTATATAGTTTTGCAACAAGTAAAAAGCTATTAAAGAAATGAAATATCTAATGAAGAGGGAAAATAATAAAAACAGGAAAGAAAGAGGGAAGATGTGTAACTTGAATCAATAGATATAGAGTTGATTGCATGCACATAGACATGACCAATAGATATTAACACACATAATTATAAGCAAATGAAGCTTTCAGATCTAGATATAAAATAACACAAATTTTATAAGTAGATCTAAGACAAAAGCTAGAAACAAAATGCACCGTGACACAAAGTTCTCCTAGGAAATCTACTCCTTTTACTCTTTTGCTTCAAATAGCTATCAGGGATTTCAGCACAAAGTTTGGAACACAAGAATACTGCTTACAAATTATGATCCTTTAACTCGTAGGTTCTTCCTCTAATTATAGAATGCAGAGGGGCAATTACAAGTCAGAAGCTTTTAGTGAACTGACACATGTGGAAGTCGGAAAGGAAACAACTGGCAATCTCCCTCCTAGAATTCCTCTTTACATGACATGCATGATTTGCAACTGAAGATAGAACCTTCTATTTTGCATGTCTGCCACCTATTTCCAAGTAGTTGACTTCTTCAAGTAATGGCTTTTAAACCAATCACTTAGGTTTTATAATTTAATTGATCGCTCAATTACTTTGTCGGAGGAAATAAGAGAAAGAAGAAGAAAGAGGAAAGTGCAGTCTTGTCCTTTTTCATATTCTCAGTATACTGATTCATTCTTTTGCCTTTGATTCTCACCAAACTGAATCTGGAAGTAGCTGGATCTGGAAGTGGTTGGATCTAGAATTTTGCTTACGGGTGTTGCCTTTTCCTTGTCTTCCCTCTTATCCTTGAAGCTTTTGCAATTCTTCTCCTGTACATGCATCAATGTAATGTTTGTTGTAAATAACTCATCTTTTTTTATTTTTAATTGCATATGAGCAATTAAAAATTCTAGAAAGCACTCCGGGTGAATGCAACTTCAATGAAGGCTTCAACTGGAAGATTGGGAGCACATGCACAAGATCCTAGAAGGAATTTTTCATGCACTGACTTCTACACGGGCTGCATTAGAAACAAGAGGATGAAGCCTTTGCAATTATGGATCTGGATCTGGATCTGAATCTGGATTTGAATCTGAATTTGGATCTAAATTTGGATCTGGATCTGGATGCTATGCATGATTCTGTTGATCCTTTTCTTTCATCATGCTTTGCCATGGCCGGAGCAATCTTTGTCTGAGCAATTCTTTTTCTTTTAATTATGTCGAATTCTTTGCAATTGGTGCAGATCTGGGAATTTCTTCAGATTCGGAAGATATATTCAATGTATTGGACATTGATTTAAGCTCCCTTTCAATTATATAAGCACCTGTAATGAATACCTGCAATTAATTCAGACAAAGACAGAATCCGGAGCATGAACACTTGATTTTTATCATAAAAATTTGCATATAAAGCTCTTGCCCTAAAATTTGAGGCTTTGTTTGCATGCGAAGCAAGCATGAATATTGTCAACTTCACCTGAGCACTTGTACCACTATGCAGACAATTAATCAGACTTAAATCAAGCTCCTTCAAACCTAGGTGCCAAACTTTGAAGCTTTCTGCAGTGAAAACACCTTTTTCTGAGCAAAATTCCTCCTTCTTTGGGCGCCAAAATTGCCTGGGCTGCACTCCTTTGCTAAAGAATTAATAACTCCATTAATATGGCAGCCCATGCTTATATAACCTTGATCATTCTATAATTAATAATTGCCCTTCCTATTTCCGGCAATTAATTAATTAAAAATCATGTTTTTCTCTTCAATTTGGGCGCCTATTTTGTGCATGCTCATGGCTGCCATTAAATAAATTAAATTTATTTAATTTTAGCTTTCTACTTCCAGTCTACTTTGACTTCACACTATGCTTTGACCTCATGCGCCAAAAATAGGAATTAATTCCATCAATAAATACTTTAAAAAGTATTATTCCTCCTCTAGGTGGGTTGCACTTTTTGCCATAGCTGATTTCTATTTTTAAAAGTCAATTTCTAATGGGATTATTCACCCTGCACCGCAGCTCCAAAAATCCCATGATCCACTTAAGCTATTTGACTTTCATAATGGGATTTTTACCTGCAAGGCAGGTAAGAAATTCCCATCAATGCCTTAAGTGATTTTCTTTTATTTCACAATGGGATTTTTACCTGCGCAAGCGGTAAGAAATTCCCACATGGTTGCTTCCTCTAATTTTCCCATCATGACTTAAGTGACTTTACTTCCATGGGAAAAAGTACCTGTCATGCAGTGTACAAAATTCCCACCTCTTTTTCTACCAAAAATCCCATTGTAGCTTAAAACCTTCCTTTCCCAAAAATGTGACCTTTGAGAAGAGGCCTTTTTGTGCATGACTTCATCTTTTTAGAGAGAACCAGACCTCATGTGGCAAATTCCTTCTGGCATGATGTCCGTAGATGATCTCCAGATACTCTAGGCAAGAAAACAAACTGAACCGACAAAGGAATTGACCTAGAGAAATTTCACAGAAAACAAAACGAGAAAAATACCAAAACACAAAACATTGCCAAAAGTCACAGATAAAGCCCAGGATCCATTCCTGGTGGAAACCCTACTGATATATGGGAATATTGACATGTAAATCCTCAACAGGGTTAAACCGGAGTACAATTTACCTCAAATGGGGCTTAAAATAATTAAATAAAAATTTCCCATGAGCAAACCCCAACGACAAAATATAACGAGTTTGGGCATCTGGGTATTTGGCAAAATTGGCTTATATGACTCTCTGGGAATATCCTGACATAAAACAGACACTTTCTTGGCAATTAAAACACAAAACGACCCATTATTTTAAAAGTACGATTTTTTTACATGGGGTAGTCTCAAATTTCGTAGTGAAATGCTGGGACACCATTGTCTGACAAGGTAAGAATTGGTGACCACCACACTGAATGAAAATTAAAGGAGAGGCCATTTCTGAACTCATATCCATCCCATAGAAGCCAAATTTTGTTTTTTCCCAAACCTTTCAAATGCTTTTGATGATAAAGGAGCCCACCACTTTCACTAGGGCTTTGACAATGAGAAAATTCTAAAAATTTAAACCCTTCCAGTCTTGCGACCTTGTGGAGCACCTTCCGAAATACAATTGCTCATGAGAATTTTCCAAGCCTTCCGACCCTCAATGGCTTGAACAATCCATTTGGGGTAGAGGGCATTACCTTGATGCCCAATGTCTAATAATACGAGGCCACCAAACTCCTTGGTCAAGAAACGTAATTACCAAGTAACTCTATGAAATCCTTTGTCGAGTTCCGAGATAGGCCACAAAAATCTCTGAGCAATTTCTCAAGCTTTTTGTAGAAGCTTGGGAAGAGACCCAACATGAAGAATAATAGATATGTGTGGCAACAAGAAATTTGGAGCAAAATGGAATTCACCCACTAATGAGAGGGGTTTCATGATCTAGTATGATAACTTCTTCCCAACTCTATCCACCACATATTGCCAAAGGCGAGAGGGGTTGCTCAACTAGAAATGAGATGCTCAAAACCAAAAGATTTCTCCATGTTGAATCCACTTCCATCGAAAAGCATCTAACCATAGAGACGAAGCCATAACAGATTATCTATAGCATTGGGTCTTTAGCCACCTGGATGTTGAGTAAGAGGTGAGACAATACACTTCTAGGCAATGCATAATAAGTTGACCGCTATTTTCATCTTCAACATGGTGACAAACGAGTTGTCAATAAAGTGTCCATAAACTAGTTGCGAGGAGGCAAACCCGGAAATGAGATACCTTTAACCAATCCTTGTTGAGTGGCATTGGCTAGGAGATGTGAAAAACCTTCAACAACTAAAACATATAGAGCATGTGCAAGAGGGCAACATTGCATAATAGATTGAAAACACCCAAATTGCTCGAGTTGATGCTATTGATAAAAAGATGAGTCACGGCATCGTTAAATAACATGGACACAAAGTGGATAAAGGTAGGTCCAAAGCCAAGTGCTTTGAGCATGGCTAGAATGAAGTGCCATTTGATCATGTCATAAGCTTTCTCAAAGTCAATTTTCAAAAATAGGGCTTTCTACTATATCTAGCGAGCCCATTCCATATCTTCCCACACTCTAATAATATAATCTAGGATATATATAAATTTGATAGTCATATACTTTTTGTATTTTTAATGTAAAATACTTACAAGTTTGTGAAATAACTCGCATGTGTTTCATGAGATGTGAATGCCGAACGGTATATGTTATTTGATTTAGAGGTACAGTTATTATTGATCCACTTAATCTGAAGGTTGTTTCTACATTTCAAACTTGTTATAAATTCGTACATGATTACTTGTGATATCGTTTTCGATAGTTAATCAATTTTATAGTTGATGTTGTTAGTTGTGCATCGGTTGTTCAGTTGGTGTTTTGTTGGAGAAACATTTATTATACAATTGATAATGTGTGTGATTGATAGTTGTAGTGTAGGACTTTAGTTGAAACATTACATTGTAATGTTGTATGTGTACATTTAATTATGTTACAAGTTTGTACTTTTAAAGTTGCATACCATATTTGCAAACAAAAAATAAATGTAGGTATATGTACACGTAATGAGACATGTATACGTTTGCAGTATTTATATCATGAGTGGTAGCATTTAGTGGGCAATTTTAGTTTCAATAAACTTGATTACATTTGATATCCCTTGAACGACCTTGCCGCTTTCGATAGAAGAAATGTTGAGTATAGTAGTATTTGAGGTGCTATGAAAGCAGAAGCTAGTATTTACGATGGGTTGAGTGATAGTAGTCTTGCTTCCTCCTTTCTTCTTGCTTGAGTCTTTGATACGTGCGCCATATTTGAGTATCTCTCGAATGAAAAAGCGGGTGAAATGCGCATATTTGCAAGCAAGGGTACTATGGAGAAAGGCTGTGAATGTCGGACCACGCTTTCGGTGGTTCCAATGTCGGCGGTTGCTCATGTGCAAAGTAAGTCCTGCGACTTGTGGATAGTTAATCCCGAGCCATTTTAATCGGCAAGCTGTCTTCGATTCCCTCTGGAAATAGGGGGTATGGGAATATGTAAGGGGTTGGAGGGATCCCAACATGGGCCGTTGTATCTATCAAATTTTACAACAACAAATAAAGGTAATGATGGTGGTTGCGCATTGATGCGTCGTAGACAATGTCTCGTGATTGTTCTGTGGCACCATTCACGAGGCTGCATCAACCCATAGATTTGCAATAAGCATGATTTTTGTTGTTTGCATAATGAAACGTTGTGTTGCAATTGATCATCATCGATTTCTGGTCGATCCGCTTTGTTACTTTCGTGATGGATTGGGCGATCGGAATTGATGCCTTGACATCTGTAGGTTGTGGCATGCCACTTGATCATTTTTGCAAACAAATGTGGTGCATCCCTAAAAATGTTGAGCTCTGCTTTGAGTTAGGTGTGTGTGCATGCGTGAGACATCAAGAGTTCCCAATCCTCGGTTAGAGGGGTTGAATCTCGCATGTGGAGCGATAAATTCGGAATGAAACACATGTGCATTGGTTGTTCCTTGTTGCCAAAATATTGTTCGCAATGTAATGGAAGATTGAAATCCCTTCCAAAGGGTTGCTCCGTAGGAATTACTTACGTAAAGAGGACTGTCCAAAACCGGCGGTAATTTCCCGAGGTCACCGAGGAGGACGTGATCTGTTCCCAAATTCGGATGTTCTTGAGTGTGGGAAAGCTTCGTGGAGCCTCTTTATCGATTTTGCTTAGCAACTTTGGTCCGATGAAACTCATTTCATCAATAAGAACATATTCTATATGTTTCAGCGATTCTTGAAAAGACGATAATGCACTACCTTCAAGGGGTTTTAGTTCTTTGATTGGAATACGCATGGCTGCGTGGATTGTGGATGCAGAGATGTTGAATGCTGAAACACCGGTAGGGGCGAGCACAAGTAGAGGAGAGGGAGATATGGTTGATGTTGTGAATGAATTCCAGATTTTATTTATCAGAAATGATTTTCCTGTGCCAGCTCGTTCCTTGAATTATCAATCTTAGTGGAGGTAGAAGGGATTTGTTTATTGAATGGTGTAGTATGGTATCAAGAGCTATTTGTTGTTCTGGAGACAAAGGAAGTGTGGAAGATGGTGGTGTGGCATGTATGTTGTTGTTAATTGTGTCTGCCTTCTCTCTCTCGATGAATGATGAACCAGTTATCTGCAAATCATGGGGAACGTCGTGTATGGTCCAATTATTGTGTATGTCAAAATCTCGTTTCCCCAACATTTCAAGACTGTCTAGACCCGTGTTGTTTCGGGGTGAAGTTGTGCAAAGACCTGCCATTCTTGTAATGGTTCTTGTTGAATACTGCATTCGGGCTCTGAGTCAGAACTAACATCTGTTGCAAGTCCTGTATGTTTGCGGTAGTGCGTAGAACATGCCACGGTCTGTAGTTGTGCTTGTACATGTCCCAAGTGACATTGATGTCATGTGGGGTTGAGCCAAATTCAAACGCGATATTTCTGAAAGGCTTGTATAATAGGAGTTCTGACCAACAGAAAAGGTCATATGACGTTGATTCTTGAGCAGGGACATCCACAAATCTCGGGTGGACCCGTACAATTGCTTGTATCGGTCGTTTTTTCCATTTATCACCTTTACGGTGCTTGTTGTAGCTCCAATCTCGAGCAACTTGAATAAGTGGTAGGTGTTCCATGGTTGTTGGACGAACTTTATATGCATCCAAGAAAGCGGTGGTTTGTTGTGCATCGGCGTCACTTTCAACGACACGTCTCAAAATCTTTTTTCCAACATTTAATGATACGAATGGATGGCTGCACATAACAAGTGGCATTTTTTGCAGCATGTGGCATGTTTCTTGTGCGCTTATGTCATGTTCAACAACGCTTTCTGTGAGCATTTTACGGATCGCGATATGTGCTGGAGAATCTGCGTCTGCATCTCTTGAAACTCTGGATAGCATTTGGTGATATGTTTCTGAACGTTGCTCGGCTTTTGAAGCATATTTTGCAATATACTTAAGAACGGCATGGCGGGAAAGTACCGGTTGGCAATCGACATTTGCTCTCCATATGTATATCATTGTTTGATTGTGGATGTTCAATCTGTCATCGTTTCTGGAAGGGAGGTACTTTATTTTCCTGTCACCTTCAATGTGTAAGGAAGAAGTAGGTTGCATGGCCCAAGGAGCATTGTACCTGCACTGCAGCTGTGATTGCTTTCTACGCAGGCATGTCTGCTCTGAACATTTAGTGTGGCGCTGAACTCGATTAAGTAGTTCTTCAAGGTCCGCATGCGGGGAGGTGGATAGAATTTGTGTTGTATCTAGCAAGCAAGGGTCATCTAGGAGTGACCTGCGAACAAAATCCAAGCGGTTGCAAGCCGGGCGGGGTTCCAGGCAGACACGAACTTATCAAAGTATTGTTTTGTCACCTCAATAACTGTTGTGTCCTCCCAGTCCAGTTCGTCTACCTTTGGTGCATTCTCGAGCCACAATAAACCGTGGACATGTGCAGAGCCTCTATGTTGCCATTCATACCTGCGAGACGAGGGAACATAAATATTAGATATGTAGTTTGGGAAAAACTTTAAAATAAGTAGATTTGATTACCTGTACCAAAAGTCTACTGCTCCAAGTTCCTTCTGCAATATTTCTTCCCAAAATATTGTGAATCTGTGATGCAGGTATGTTGATACTCGATGAGGGTTAGAGACAATGTTAAGTGTTCTCCAACGTTGGGCGGCTCGAGGATCTGTTGGGCATTCACCAGACATAATATTGTGGAGATCTGGCCATTTAGTGTCTGCAGCACTTAGAGTGAAGAATAAGGTTGGTGTCCCTAATTGTTCCACCATATCTGAAAGCTCGCTTCTACTTTTTGCCCAGAATGAACGTGTCCCTCGAAGGCTCGATCCAAAGCGCATTAAGCTATCTGGGAGGTTGTCTTTGGGGCATTCCAGTAGTTGTCTTCGTAGCTCTCTAATTGTTGGAGGGATTCCAGATTCGGTGTTCTGTTTCATAAAAACTGCTGCCGTGGACTGGCTTCTGTGTCGCATTATGAGGTTTAGAAGGAAGTAACGAAATCTTGGGTGGGAACCGAAACGCCCATCATGGTAACGCATCAAATGAAGTGCGTATTCATGCATTGGAACTTCTTTAATGCGGGGTTGTTGCCACATTGCTTTTCCTGTCGGAAATAAAGTTGGGAAAGCCATTGAGAATAGGCCTTCCGTATTATATTCATTTATTGGCGAAAGCCCAAGCTCTGGCCATGGCATGGTAAATGGAGTGTTACCATCGTGGTTGAGCAAGAACTGTTCGATTTCCTCTTCTTCTGTTCCTGTATTGTGAGGTGTTGGCACGAAAGACGATGAGTGTTCATATGTTTCATCAAAGTGGGTGGGAACACCACTACCATGAGTTGTAGAGCAAGTTTGCATTTGGGGAAGTTCCATTGTGGCTGTGTTGAGAGAGGAGGAAACATTTGACGATTCAGATGGTAGTGAGGAAAGGGCGTCATCGTCGATTAAGACATCTTTGTAATAGGGGTCGTGTTGGATTTTATATTGCAAGGCTGCACAAACACGAGATCTACTGACGTAGAAATCATAATTTTTTAAATTAGATCCTTCCCTTTGTATGAGAACTATGTCCAAATCTCCAAGGCGGCGGGGTAGGGTCTTTGCTATTGAAGTAATGTTTTGCGGGAAGCTTATGGTGTGTCCTGAGTATTTGTATTGCCCACCACGTACTTGGGCGACTTGCATGAATGGATTAACTCATGCGATAAGCATCTCCTCGATTTGGGTTAAAGATGCAAGAACGATAGGTTGTTTTTCAGGGTCCATGTTGTTCCATGAAGAGAAGCGGTGGCCTTGTTTTTCACTTTTGCATCTGTTACACGAGGGAAAGCCTTCGGAAAAAATTGTTTTAATTCCAGGGTAATTTTCCAAACAGATTGAGCAAGTTTGGATGTTCGCCAACAAATCTATTCTTTTGCGAAACCGACGTTGGGCTTCTAAATTCAGTGAAGAGAGCGGGGATATGGGAAATCTCTATGTATTAGAAGGGGTGGGGTGTTCTGTTTCAGTCGTTTGTGGATTGCAAGGTGGAAAGCAGTCTGAAGGAGAGGAGAAACCGGTTGTATATGTGGGATGAACTGAAGAGAGGTCAGTACTTGAGACAGTTTCATGTGGCATCCCAGACATTTGGGGCAAAGTGACAGTTGCTAGCAAAGATGGGTTCGTACGGAAGGAAGTGGCATGCTCTTGAAAGGTTTTTTCCATGGAAGTTACATGCGGAATGTTGGTTGGCAATTCTTCAGTAGTTGTATTTGATGGCAAGATTGGAATGTTGGGGGATCGTAGGTTGTTGGTCGTTGTAAGTTGAAAGATATTAGAGATTTTCGTTGTTCTATGCTCTAATTTACGACGCCGTTGCTCAGAAGTTATGTGTACTTTATTTTTGCGTAGTTTCTCTTCGTTGGGCTCGTTTTGCGAGTCGACATGATTGCGAAGTCACGGGATTATGGAGTACCACCCGTTGGATAAAGATCATTTTGGGTTAGCGAGGAGCGATACATAGTTTGATGACAAACAAATGCAGAAATACGTGAAAATGTAAAACTAAATTCAATTGTAATGCATGTGGAGTTCCAATGGGAAATACGCATAAGAGGTAACAATTTGAGTTTTGAGAAACTACTTTTTTATTAAGGAAAAGAGTATTAGATATATAGAAACATACAATGTGTTCACATACTACAGAAGGATGTAAATACGTACATAACAAAATTGAATATTTTTTATATTTATTTTCTTAAAAGTACTAACAATCCGCATAATAGAAGGAGACAATAGTATGTCAGTGTATAAGGGAATTCAACAGTTTTCTTTTGAAGCAGGGAAAAAAGTGAAACATAGATATGAAATAAGAAACATAGCAGTGATAGTTCAAAGTATAGAATGGGATGAGTGAGGGTGTAATGTTTGAAGGGACGGGTGGGTTGGAAATCCTTGCGTAAAGGTTATGGAGGAGTTGCACTATTTTCTGCTTTCTTTGAACTGAGGATGACACATTTCAATCTGTTGTTTCCGCAATATGTCTCTTTTTTCAGTGAAAGTGTGAAGCAGTATTCGTTTCCGATGACATTACTTATAATTTCACTAGTCGCATCTTCGTCTATAGTCAATATATGGAGGTCGCTAGCTGCAACACCCATGATTAACTCAGCTATCTCATCAAAAGCGGTAACTGATTGAAGTTCTCCTGTTGGGTCCTTTAGATCGATTCTGAGTGCATATCTATAATCATAGTTTTGCACTTGTCTGTTGCAACTTGAACATAACCATGAACCATTACCATTCTCTTTCACCTTTTTCCTGCATTGTTTGTCACCTTTTTGAAGAGGACATGCCTTGTAAAAAAAGTTGTCCATGCTAATATTCGTGATTTCTGCAGTAACCATGGCCCATTCATTTCTCTCAGTGTTCCCCATATTTAGTACCTCCGAAATCGTCGTTACAGAGGTCATGCTTTTTGGAGGGCCTAGAAATTGGGTTGTGATAGAGGCGCGGAAGGAAGTAGTCATCGGAATCAACCCAGCCATGAAGTGTATTTGTTTCTGAAATTTTAGGGTTGACGTAACATTTGGTTCTTGAAACAGTGTCCACTGAGCTTCCATTGAAACTGGAGACGCGGGCAGCTTTCAAGGCGAGGACCGGAAGAGGCGGTATAGAAAGCATGTCTTCAAGTTCGTTGCTTATATCATCTAAGTGATGTCCCCACAATGTGACACTTACACTGAAACCCGACATGTCCTTTAACTGCAGTGTTCTTCTCTTTGTTTCAGACTTGTCATACCGACGAATTGTTGAGCATGGTGACATCGTAACAACAATTCCAATCAAATCAACTGTAGAACCTTCAGCGCTTGCAGGTAATTCCTTGATTTTGGTGAAGTGAAAGTTATGGGAAGGTATTGTATCTTCATTTGCTATGAGTGGAGATATGGTTGAGGAAGGTTGCAGGAAAATCTCCAAAGCATTGTTCAAATGGTTATAACATAGCTTTGCATCAGCAATCCTCGCAATCCTCCCATTGGAAATTGTATATAGCTTCCCATTCTCAATCTGCTCATAGAATGCTTCCGCGGCCTCGTTGAAACAAGTGATGTGGATTTCTCCTCCTTCCTGATCAACAAAATCAAACCCAAACACGGATCCATTTCCCCTTGCATTGTGATATTGGCGAAGGGTTGTTTTTGCTAGGGCACGGCCCTCTACGGACCACATGTGCATAGATGTATTCAAAGCACTTATTTTAGTTGGTGTTCTCGTAAAATATTTGTTAACCCGATTTGCACTTGCATCTGTTTGTGGCAACTGACTGTGTTTGAGAGCATTTGTTGGTAGTCGGATTGGAGCACCGATTACCAAATGTGTTTCAACAACAACATCCATTTCAATGATAAGAACGGTGCTGCAATGGAAAAGAAAAACAGGATATAATTAGAACTGAGCAACGGATGGAAAAAATAAACAGAATTAAATTTTAATTGATATAGCGAGTTTATGTACATTGGTAATTGAGCAAGAGATGAAGCTTACAGTTCACTTTTGATCATTCTAACGAGGGATTTGTGTAAGCACACGATGGAGCCTTCTTGTATTGAATTGTCGGTTACACGACTTGCAAATTTGGAGGGTAGAAGTGTTGTCTGAAAATGTATCCCATCTGAAAGGTCAACACGATGTTGGGCTCCCGTGTTGAGAATGGACCTTAGAGAGCTCAAGTGCAGTATCTGAAATGTGGGGTCAACATTGGAACCACCCTCAATCAATTGAGAAATGCCTTCATGTGTCAAAGTTATTTCCATGGCAACTAAAAGATGCTCGAGATTGTGAGAATTCTACAAATATATGGTGGAAAATGTAAACTTGTAGGGCAGTCAATCATGAAATGAAGGATTTGTTCAGGAAATCATGCATTTGTAAAGAATGAGAACCTTTAAAGTTGACTTCCTTATTATTTCATATTTTCTAAAAAGTGCAAACATGAAGTCTAACCCTTTAACAATTCAATATGCAAAAAAGTGATATAATGTACAAAGCTTTGGTTGAAAACAACTAAAATTTGTATGGTTGTTTGTCGGCATTTTAAAACTATATGTATTTGTGTGCAAATATTATGAAGTACACATTAAAAATGCGTCGTTGGTTTACATAAAGAAGCGAGCAATTGTATAAAGGAAAGATATAATGAATAACTCATTAAAAATGTGTTGTTGTTGTTGTTGTTTGTTGAAAAGTTAGATTCTGTGCCCCATATGTTCCGCCGCAATATATACATGCATTTATTTGAAATGAATTACATATTATTATGTTAAGCAAACAGAATGGAATACAATAAGAACAATATGTACACTTGAAGTGAGAAGACTATAGGTATTTGTATGGAAACACAAAGATAAAGAAATTAGGAAAGCATAGTTGTTGGATAACAAAAACTGAACATGTGTTTGATAAGTTTGATTCTCCGTCGGATATATACTGCGACAATACATACATGGAATATTTGGAACGAGTTACAGTTTATTTCAAAAATACTTATAAACAAACACTTATAAACTAACCACTACAAGCTATTTTTTAAAATCAAATTTCTTGCTTTTTGCTTGTGCAATTTTCTTTGCACGTTTCTTGTAGTTTTGTCCAGTTGCAGATGCCTCGATTGGAATTCCCATTCTCCTCAATTTGTGGGGTGGTTCATATTTCAGTGCATCTTCGTTCGAATCATAAATCAAGCAAAAGCCTCGTGAATGATCTCCAATCGTTCGGATTTTGGAGAGAAAAATTGGGGATGTTGGCATCAGGTGGAGGCGATCTCTGATCATTTCAGCTATCACTGTTTTAGGTGGTTTCGGTTGCCTACAATGCAAAACATTAACAACACATTGAATACGCTTAAAATTTTCCTCCCTCTGCAAGTGAGGCGTAGTTAATGTCAATCCCGTTGTGGGGAGGGGAATTGTGTTTCTAGTCTGCATCATATTAAACTGGAGAGGGAAAATAAGTATGTTAGTCCACCAAGATGTTCTTAGGTATGACGGGCAACTTTAAAAGCCTTGTCGCTGATCAGTCTAACGTCCAACTTGGGACGCTTCGAAATGGCCTCATTGGGGAACGAACCCCTCAGCACATAACGAATCATGTCATTGACGAAGGCACGTGCCCCCACATGTCACTTCGGAAAAAGGATTGGAGTCTAAATATAAATGTAACAATCAAAAGAATATAACATGAAAGCTCTCTACAATAATTTTTTAAACCATAGCATGCAATAAACGAAACAAATGAATAAGCACTTGAATCAATATTAAAACCCACCTCAAGTTTGTTTAGAGACGACGCTCTTCTTTACCGCGGGAGAATGAGAATCACAAATAACCTACAAAAAAGTGAAAAAAGAATTTAATAAAACTAAATATATCTACACTGCCAATGTCATATTCACTACATAATGCTACCACTCATGATATTAAATCTGCACATGTATAGAAATCTTCATGTATTCATGTTTAGTTCAAATAAACAAATATGCAAAATGCTACCACTCATGATATAAAATTGGTAAATGTATATGCAAACTCAAAATTTCACAAAAAACTGCTCAACCTCAAATTTTCCTTGTAAATGCTTGAAGATAGACCGAATAACAGGTAAATCGCATAAATTTCCTCAAAGAGCCACACAAGACTCAGAAAAATAGAAAAATTCCTCTCAACATTGCTCAAATCTTCAAAAAAATGGTCCAGCAACTGTATAAAAATTGACAAAAATAGCAGAGAAAAGGACAACATTTAGCGAAATTTCCCGACGAACATAAATTCCAAGAAACAATCCGACAAATGTTTAAAAATCAAAATCGAAAAAAAAAAATTGCATAAACTTCAAAGAGTCATATGAAATTCATACTGTTTTTTATATTGAAAAGAAATTGCATAAATTTCACCTAAAGCCGTTCCAATTGCTTTATTGAGTATCTTTTCCACTATTTTCTTCGATACATACTCGTAGATCAAGAATTTCGCGCATGTACTACATCTCAAGTTAATGCACCAAACTAAACACAGAAACCCTGAAAAACTCCAATAAAATCGATACCTGATGGATAAGATCCGAAGATGTAGACGGATGAGGAAGCCGATGTAGACAAGACGGGCGCACACGAGCGATTCGCACAATAGATCCGAATAATCTGCAAAACACCGATGCTTGACAGAAAAAGACCACGTTAAAAGATATTTAAGTGGACTGCCCGAGAAGCGGGTCCGAGAAGCGATAAGCTTCCTCGGCGGATGTCAGTCCACGTTTTCAATTAAGAAAAGAAGCATACATAATAAAAGATGTAAATAAAGACTAGATTTTCTAATTGCAGTAATAAGAATCTAAGCAATGCGAGAGAGAAATACGAAAACAGGAACTATGAAATAAATGCTGATTTGTGTTACCCGTATCCTTTACCTATCTGCAAATAAATCGGCGTCGTCGATCGAGATCGGTTCGCGTCGATTGAGAGGATCGGCGTCGATCGATAAGATCGGCGCGATCGGACAGACATCAATCAATCAATCGGGGATCGCGTGCGACAAGATTCGGGAATGGAAGGTGAATGTGGTCTTTGGATGTGCCGAAGTTGGCGAGACACTGGAACAGGTCACCGATGATGAGATGGTGTGTACGATGTGATGCGATGCGACAGGGACGAGTAACGGTGCTCCTCTTGGATTGATTCGGACGAGATCTGCCTAATTTGATACAATTGATGCTAAGAAGATCTCTCTTTCTCTCAACCTGTATCTTTCGCTCTCTGCTCGCTTTTTCGCTCGTTCGTAATCTCTTCTTCGGTCTCTTCGCTCTCTTCGGTCTCTAGAACTGAGTTCTGGACTTGCTTTTATAATCGGCGCCGCTCCTAGAAAATCGGCGCCGACCATATGGGTCGGCGCCGATCGCGGAAAAGAATCCCGAGATGGCCAAATTGATTGATTCGAGAAAGATAAGACTTATCCCGACTACGGGAAAATATCCCGCTTAGGGAAGATTAAAAATAGATGTGATACATGGGTAGAATAAATTTGGGGTGGATAAGTGATTAAGATGCATGGGAAGAAGCGTAATTAAATATTTAATATTTAATCACTCATGGGCAAGATGTGATGGGATGAATTAAATTTGGAATAAGTGATTAAATCACAAATTGGATAATATCCCAAGGGGATAGTTGGTGACGTAAACGTGCCCCAGGTTACCTAAGCAGGTAAACGAATGTGAGGGACACTAAATTGGGTAACCAAATTTAAGTGTCTACATTTTGCCCCTTTTTGTCAAGTAACTTGCGATAAGCAAGGTTATGAGACAAAAACAAGGAGATGGAAGAAGAGAAGAATTTGTGGTGATGTGATCCCCCTCAAACTAGGGATGGGATGGATAATAGAACAGACGATCCCGAGTTTGAAAGAGGTAGATGAAAAATGCAGGATGCCCCAGTCGGATATCTGGAGTAGATCTGATCATTGATGACGCATAAAAATAAACAAAAGGGCAGCAACCTAAGGAACTCACATTGGTAGGGAAAACTAGCCGGTCTCCTCATGAGACAACGTTAGTGCCTACAGACCCATGAGTGTAAGGAGAACTGCAAAAATAGTCAGCATCTAGAGAGAGACACATTGGTAGGGACAACTAGACGGTCCATAAATCAGACGACGTTAGTGCCTACAGACCCGCGTAACTCTAAGCGGCCAAACAAAAGGCGAGTGCTCCACGCAAAGGGAACAAACTCGAAATAGATCGTGATATCAAAAAGAGGTGCCAAAAGGCAATTTTCAGCACACCACAATGATCAGATAGATAAGTAAGCCAAGCATCAACACTATGGCAAAGAGACATGAAAAATCGGCGGCGATCAAACTAATCGGCGCCGACCAAAACAAGCGGCGTCGACCCAAAAAATCGGCGCCGACCAATCCAGACGCATATAAATATGCGAACGGAAAACGTAAACGATTTATTTGCAACGTGACGATTGATTCAGACAGAGATAGATTTTTGATTTGAACACAATGGAAGCCTCTGGGAGCGGACAGAAGCGCAGGAGGACACGACCTGGGGTAAGTGATCATTCTTGAACCCACTTTTCTTATTATTATTTTTTTTTTGATTTTTTGTGCATGGGAGGCCAGGTACTGGTTTACATCCGGACAGGAAGTCGGCGCCGATTGTTTTAATCGGCGTCGATTTTTTGTGGATCGGCGTCGATTGGTAGTAATCGGCGCCGACTTAAATGAACGACGCCGATTTTATTAAATCGGCGCCGATTGAAAGATAGGCTTTTTTTTTTTTTTTGTTTTGGAAGATGAGATTTGGGGAAAGAAGAGACTAATTATGTTTTGTGATGTCGTGGATGCAGGCACGAGAGGCTCTTCATATGAGGGATGCCATCCCTGAGCTATTGGAGACGATCCTTCCTGATGTGACAGATGCAGACTGGCAGCATTTAGAGCTAGCCGGGCTCGGGGGTTTCAGATATTATAGACGAGTGCCACGAGATGTGGAGCTCATGCGGGCATTAGTGCGACGGTGGGACAGCCACACGTGCACATTTTGGTTCAAGACGGGTGAGATGACGATCACCACGAGGATGTATTCGAGATCCTCGACACCGATTACTGGGGACCCGATCGAGATCACACCTCGGGAGCAGCAGCAGAGGGCTCTGGTGCGACTATACAGAGACAGGCAGAGCATGATGGCTCGAGATAGTATCTCAGGGGCGTGAGGATAGCCTCACAAGAGCGAGATAGCCCTCGAGCAAGCGGATAGCCTTGATTCGAGATGGCTATCTCCTATTTTGCCTGCGCGCACTCGGGAGGTGGGAGATTCCCATTGCTTACTATGCTAGATCAAGCCATGCGACATCTTGCAGCAGACGCATGTGTTTTGCCTTTGCCGATGCCCTGATAGCTCAGGTATATTATGAGCTATGGATGTACACCACTGGTCGGAGGACAGGGATCGATGTCAGCTTTGTGCTCCATTGCTGGGCATATGAGCACATAGCGGTGATCAGGCCATCCGGGCTTCCTTGGATGCCAGCAGCCGGTGGGGGTGTTGATTATGGATTTCGGAGATGGCGGGCTGACATGGCCGCAGGAGATACAGGTAGATCAGCCGAGTGGTACTCTGAGCGTTTCAGGACGCTTACACCAGATCAGGTCATCTGGAGGCCATACCGGGCATTCCCGACATGGGCCGGGTCGACGCCCACCTCCACAGCGATTGAGACGGAGTCGGGTGGTCAGGGGCCGGAGGCCAGATATGTGGGAGCGAGTCCCATTATGCGGATCGAGACAGTTTGGCCTAAATGCATGACAGATGCACGGCCACCTACACGCCGTATAGGCGGGATAGCAGAGAGACGGATTTGCCGATTTTGATCCCTGCAGACCCATTGAGAGAGGCCCCACCCTCCGCAGACAGTGATGATGACGCGGGGGTGGATGAGGGCTACGCAGCATGGTACGACACCGAGTTCCACGACATCTCCCGCCCTCTATAGATGTTGATGAGGAGGACATAGCTGCTTCTGCCTGGGACAGATTAGAGGAGAGCATGCCACCCTCACACACAGACACATCGTAGCAGCTCCGGAGGAGATCGGGGCTTTGATAGAGGAGAGGGATGCCCTGATTGTGGAGAGAGACACCGCTCGCCAGGAGCGAGATATACAGCCCGATCCAGCGAGAGGGGACCGCTACTTTCGGCATGACAGGAGGCCCTCAGGGCCAAGTATGGGGAGACAGGTGCCACATCGTAGTCCCAAGCACACAGTGGTACGACCTGGGAGGGGTACCACCAAGCAGCGGCCAAGCCCCAAAGAAGACCAAAGAAAGATTGCTACGAGCACCGGGTACTGTGAGCCTGAGCACGTACCAGTCTCTCCTCGCTTGCTGAGGTGAGATATTACGAGGATGCCCTAGCGCAGCATGCCCCAGATGTGCCTCGATACGGGGCGAGGAGGAGAGCAGCGACGGCTACGGCGAGCGGAGCCTCAGGCGGAGGGAGCACTGGGAGAGATCGAGGTGGGCCGAGACCTCCAGCGGCAGGTGCATCGAGCTCGATAGGCGGCGGCCAGGAGAGACAGCCAGGTGCAGAGGAGGGTGGAGGAGATAGTGTCCTCCACGCTTCGGATTTTACCATATAGAGATTTGATAGATTTTGTATTTGTACAGTGATGTAGCCTCGATTGGAAGGCATTGTATAGATGGCTTGATTAGAAGCCATCCATTTTTGTACAGACACACATGTATATATAGATTCATTATTTGTCATATAATTGTACTCATGCTTTTAGTTTAGATATAGATGGGTAGATGGATATAGATAGAGGATAAAATAGATGTGATTGGATAGATATAGATGATAGATGATAGAAATAGATGTGATTAGATAGATTGAAATGTGGATAAAATAGATGTGATTGGATAGATATAGACTGATAGATGATATATGTGATGTGGATAGAACTTTGATAGATGGATATGATGTAACTTGGATGTACATGTGTTTAAATATTTTGATGAATAAATAGATAGATGTGTTTGATGTATGGATTAGATATAGATAGATGTAATGTATCTTGGATGTACATTTGATGGATAGATTTAGATATAGATAGATGTAATTTTAATGAGAAATGAAAAAAGATAGATGTTTTGATAGATAAGAGGAATTTTGATAGAAGATAAATTTTGATTTAATTAACATGTGAAATGCCAATTTAACAGGGTTGCAAGACAAAGAAATGGGGAATACTCCTTGCAAGAGCCAAAGATGAAAGCGGAAACAACCGTGACTTAGAAGAGAAGATACTCGGAGAAGAAGAAAAATGATAAGTTGGACTTCCAACCGACCATAGATAAAATCCAGAAAGGAAACCGAAAGACCAAGCAGACAAGGCCCTATATAAGATTAAAATAAATCTGACACTAACTAGTCGCAAACCAGATCTAGGATAGAAACGGAAAGAAAAGTAAGTAAGTATCTTGTCGGAACTTACAAGGGACAGAATACATGTCCATAGTGGGAAAATAGGATTCTCCATATGATCGACAAAAAGGTCCTAAATCTCAAATTTCATGATTTTGTGAGAAAAGCAAACTGATCAATGCGGGAAGTTTGCTTGATATGGAAAGACTGATCGATGCGGGAAGTCTTTCAGTGATGCTAAAAAGTGTATAAAAGCGATCTGGAAGGCTGATTGATTACAAGAAGCCTTGAATATTTCTTTGAGAAACAGCCGTCCTTCAAGGGAGCGGTCTGTATTTTGAATTTGAATGATAGCCATCCTTCGAGGGTATGGTCTATATTTTTAGAATTTTTGATTCGCTTGGTAATATATGGATAGCTGTCCTTCGAGGGATCAGTCTATCTTTTTGGATAGCATCTTTTTCTTTTCTTTTTTTTTTTTTTTTTTTTTTTTTTGAAACTTTTTGAAAGAAGCTGAGTTTAGACCTAGATAGATCAGATGGAGGGGAAGAGAGCATAGAAGAACATGTACTCATGCCCCGAGTAGATCCAATTAAGATAAGTACTTGGGACAGATGAAGTGGTGATTAAGGTATTCCTACCATGAGGAGGAACATATCCAAAAGAAACGTGCAATGAGTAGAGCCGCGATACTCATATTTAAGGTAGATGAGGCAATAGGCGGAGAACCACACGATTTCAAATCACCACAAAAGTAGATGACTGGTTATTAGGACGGATGAAAGATCTGAGTTGCGACTAGATTTGTGTAAGATAGATTTTAACAATAGAAGGGCCGTAAATGCAAAGCATTAAGAGGTTCCGCTTCAGGGATACCATCCATGGAAGATAAACGATAAGCCCCAGACCCATATTTATGAGTGATAATGTAGGGGCCCATCCAGTTGGGAGCAAACTTACCACGTTGACTCCTTTCGAGTGTAGTGACATTTTGATTTTCCTTAAGAACAAGATCACCAATTTTGAAGTCACGGTGTTGCAAGTGCTTGTTATAAGCACGTTTGACACGCTCGAGATAGACTTGATGATGCTCAAGAGCGTTAAGACGCCGCTCATCTAATAATTCAAGTTGTGCTAGACGATTTTGACGATAATCCTCATCGGAGACAAATTCTCTGAGAGAAACACGGAGAGATGGGATTTGGACCTCCAAAGGAAGGACGGCCTCAGACCCATAGACGAGAGAGAAGGGAGTAGCACCAGTAGGAGTACGAATGCTAGTCCGATAAGCCCAGAGAGCGAAAGGGATATGTAAATGCCAATCCCTACCAGCTCGACTAGTTACCTTTGCGAGGATATTACGCAAAGTTTTATTGGAAGCTTCGGCTTGACCATTAGCTTGAGGATAGTATGGAGAAGAAAAACTGAGCTTGATATTGAAAGCATTGCAGAGATTCTGCAAATCAGCGTTCTTGAAAGACTTACCATTATCTGTGATTAGCTTGTGTGGAACGCCAAAGCGACAAATGATGTGTTGATAGACGAAATCAACTATGGGTTTAGCCTTTGTTGAAGAAAGAGGGATAGCTTCTACCCACTTAGTAAAGTACTCAGTGGCAGTAATGATAGAATGATGACGTTGTGAAGAACGGGGATTGATAAGACCAATAAGATCAAGACCCCACTGCGAAAAAGGCCACAAATCCGCCGCAGGTTGCAAAGCCTGACTAGGGATGTGCGTGAGATTGGAATGTTGCTGACATTTGACGCACTTCTTAGTGTATTCACAACAATCTTGATTAAGAGAAGGCCAATAATATCCCAGACGTAAAATACGCTTGGCTACAGCTAAGCCACTAAAATGTCCACCACAGATACCGTCATGGACCTCCTGGATAGCTTTAGATGATTCATGGGTTTTGAGGCATCGAAGCAAAATACCATCAAAGCCGCGTTTGTAAAGAATCCCGCCTAGGATAGTATAGCGATTGGCGCGTTGGACAAAAGACCTTCTACCATTGGAAGTCAGATTTGGAGGAAGGATCGAATGAGATAGATAATCAACAATCTGTTGATACCACTCATCCTGAGTATGGGTTGTGATAGCATGGATTGAAGATAGTTGCCTAAGATAAGATGGTTGATCTAATCGTTGCACAGCCACATAAAGACGCGAGTCTTCGGTAAAAGGCGGGATAAGGGAGGCTAAAGAGGCCATGGTATCCGCGAATCGATTTGCAGTACGAGGAATGGCTTGGATAGTGAACTTATCGAAAGATTGGAGTTGGGCAAGAACGATGTCACGATATTTTTGAAGGATATCATTCTTGCATTGATAGACACCCGTGACCTGATTAACGATGAGTTCAGAATCACCGAAGATGTCAATATGACGAGCGCCGAGATTAATGGCATTTTGAAGACCTAAGACAAGAGCTTCGTACTCAGCCATATTATTGGTGCACTCAAAGTTTAATTTGTGTGCAACTGGGATAGGCGTACCCCAAGGAGGAATCATCACGAAACCCGCACCTCCCCCTTGCTGGCATTTGGATCCATCAAAGAAGAGCTTTACTTTAAATGGAGATAGACCAAAATCAATTTGTTGGATATACTCATCGGGAAATTGAGCAAGGGGGTCTTGAGTGTCCGGAAGAGGAGCATCAGCTAATTGATCTGCAATAACCTGACCCTTGATAGACTTTTGCGGGATAAACTCGAGGTCAAACTCAGTCATGAGCATAAGCCAACGAGTGATGCGATCATTGTGATAAGGTTTTGCATGGATTGTCTTGAGGGGATTGACACTTGTGACAATATAAGTTTTGTGATTAAGGAGATAATGACGAAGCTTAGAAGTTGCGAAGAAGAGAGCACAACATAGTTTTTCAGCTTCGGAGTAACGTGTTTCATACTCATGGAGGGTGCGACTGATGTAATAGACAGCTTGTTCTTTACCACAAGTGTCCCGATGCGAAATCATGGCTCCCAGAGCATGGTCAGTCACAGAGATATAAAGATAGAAAGGCTCCCCCTCGCGTGGAGGTGTAAGCACAGGTGGAGAAAGAAGATAAGCTTTGAGATCATCAAAGGCCTTTTGGCAATGTTCATCCCACTCAAAATGAACATTCTTACGGAGGAGATGGTGAAAAGGTTGACAACGGTCCGACAATTGGGAGATAAAACGACGCACTGATTGAAGACGTCCTTGGAGACTGCGGAGTTGCTTTAAGTTAGACGGGGGAGGCATCTCAAGGATAGCTTTTATTTTTGCGGGGTCGACTTCAATACCCCTGATGGAAATGATAAAACCTAAAAGTTTACCAGTGAGAACGCCAAACACGCACTTAGCTGGATTTAGACGAAGACAGAAGCGGATAAGCCTCTCAAAGAGAGGTGCAAGGATGAAAAGATGATCCTGACGGCGCGTGGACTTGCCGAGGAGATCATCAACATAATCCTCCACAGTTTTGTGTAAGAGATCATGGAAGATGTATGTCATTGCTCGTTGATAGGTTGCTCCCGCGTTCTTAAGGCCAAAAGGCATGACACGATAGCAAAAGGTCCCCCAAGGAGTTATGAAGGAAGTCTTATGTTGGTCTTCTGGTGCGATGAGGATTTGATTATATCCGGAGAAACCATCCATAAGAGAAAGCATCTCATGACCCGCAGTTAAATCTACGAGTTGGTCGATATTAGGAAGAGGAAAATCATCCTTTGGACAGGCAAGATTAAGATCCCGGAAGTCGGTACAAATTCGAATCTTCCCAGTAGCCTTAGTTACTGGTACTACATTGGACACCCATTGCGGATAATCGATGGGTTGGATGAAGCTAGCCGAGAGCAAGCGTTGTAACTCTTCTTTGACAAGAAGGGCTACTCTAGGGTGCATCTTACGCAATTTTTGCTTAACTGGTTTGATGTTGGGAAGGGTAACGATATTGTGGACCACAATATCGGGATCGAGTCCTGGCATATCCTCGTATGACCAAGCAAAGGCTTGACGATGTTTGGAAAGAAAAGCGGTAAAGTCCCCTAATTCCTGTGGATTAAGGGATTGGCCGACCTTGATGATGCGAGGGTCTTCAGAAGTCCCTATATTAAGGTCGATAGTGGCTTCGTTGAGAAGGGTAGACGTGTCAGAAGGAATAGTCTTGGGGAGATATGAATCCTCTGCCCCCAGATAGGTGAGGACAGAATCATCATCCGCACAGTGGATAGTATTGATAGTAGGAGAGTTGTCTCCAACTATTTCAGGGAAGATTAATGGTATAGAAGCAGACCGATTGTTAGTCTCATAGACTAACGGCCCTAAGGAAATGGTATTGATCAAAAAAAAAAGTTAGGTGGGATGGAAATGTCATCGTCCACATCAAGTGATGCTTCTGACTTGGTGGGGGAAGATGGTTCTTCAGTAGGAAGAGGCTCATCAAGAATAGTGATAGTGGCCTTCGAAAGAGGTTTAAATCCTAAACCAAATTTCTGATGTGGCATGAGAGTAGGAATGGATTTGAGATCATGTATACCTTGTTCATATTTTCCAAGGCCAAAACCTTTCCACGCGCATCGATATAGATAAGTTTTTGCAAACGTGGGATTCTGTAGATAATCAAACCCTGTTAGGTAAGGTTTGGCTCTAGGAGGAGAATCCGGGCGATAATAAGGCGTATCAAGACCACCGTAGATGAAATTGGTCTGTTGATTGGGCAGACCAATGGTGACGATGCGACCGAGACCTGGTTGATATTCAGGTTGTTTGTCTGGTCTACCATACTCATTAGGTTTGAGATGGGCATCGAAAGAAAAGAGAGGAAGCTCTCCTAGTGAGAAACGCTGCAATGTCTCTTCCAGATTTTGTAAATCCGGTAGTTTGGTTGCAGGTATGGAAGAAGATGAGGCCTCGTCAGGAGAACATGCATTTTCTTTTAAAGGGGCAGACCTTGTGGTCATGTCGCATTGTGCGGAAGGAAAAGGATCTCCTGGATGAGTATATATTTTGCCCTCATATTGATATTTTAGGCATCGATGGAGGGTGGATGGGACACAATGCATTGCGCGAATCCAGGAGCGTCCGAGGATCATGTTATAGTGGAACTTTCCTTCGACGATGTAGAAGAGTTCATGAAGCAGCTTCTTACCTACTCGAATGGGTAAGACCACAGTTCCTAGAGTGACTGCTAGCTGATCGTTAAATGATCGAAGGGCGAAAGGTGGGGGTGACACCACATTCTTTGGTAACTTAAGTTGTTCGAATGTGTGCGAGGAGATGACGTTGAGTGCAGCTCCACTATCGATCATAACACGTTTTAAGGTAGTGTTATTGATTTGGACTGTGATGAAGAGGGGAGCCTCCAAATCTTCGGAAGAAAGAGAAGGAATTTCTGAATCTTCAAAAGAAATGGTAGTTGATGGTCTATTCAGTCCAACAACCAACTCGAAGGGCTGGGGCTCATCGGAATTCACTGCGATGCGACGCAGATTATCAATCAAAGCTTGGCGATGTTGTGGAGAGGATTGGATGAGGTCAAAAAGAGACATTTTGACCGGGCCACAGGTGAGTTGTTTCATAACACTCTCCTCAACAGACACGGGAACTTGAGCCCGAGGTGCAGCACGAATAGAGACCCTGGGTCGTGGGGCTGATGAGGAAGGAGAAACGCCTTCAGGGGCTGCAGAAATGACAACTCGTGGTCGAGATGCTGAAGATGAAGATGGGTTATCATAGTGTTGGGTTCTAGTGGCGATATGGATTGTGTCAATTTGGGAAGGTGGAAGATCAAGTGGGATGGAACCACTAGAGGTCTGAGTGGATGGTTGAGGTTTGGATGGGGCTAAGATGACAGGAGGTAATTGTTCCTCCTCCAGCAAAAGGTCACTTTCTTCCAGAAGGTTCTTGATAACGGCTTGAAGAGCTTTACACCCCTCAGTGTCATGACCCGGGGTACGGTGGTAAGCACAAATCAGATCAGAGTTAAACCAAGTAGGTTTCACTCCTTTAGGATTATAAGGTTTAATCGGAGGAAGGGTTATGGATGAAGATTGGATGAGTTGATGAAGGATTTCGGTATAGAATCCGGTAGACGAAGAGGAGGATAGAGATGATGAAGATGGTTCTTTTACCTTAATCGATGAGGTAAAAGAACTTGCATGTTAGGTTTAACAGTCTCTTTAGGGATCCTCTTGTTTGTTTGGACATTTGGAGGAGCAGTCTTGGGCACTTGAGATGGGAGCAAGTGAGACATGATTGACTTTGGTGGAGGAGGAGCCCCTAAAATAGATTTTGAAGATGAGGGATATGCGACAAATTTTGCGGTCTTTGGAGACAAAGGGGGTTGCTTGGTCGAATGTACTGATGATTTAGATAATGTTGGTTTAGAAGAGGAAGAAGCTCCCAAAGTAGATGAGATTGGAGGGAGATAGGGTGCCTTGGTTTTTGGTAATGAAGATGATGATCCTGATAGAAGAGGTGACGTCTTTTTAGTAGGTAAGTCTACTTTTCGGGGTATTGATGAAGAATGTGTTGTGGAAGAAGATGATGGCTTTGATAAGTGTGTAGAAGAAGACGCCTTCTCAGCGGGCAAATCCAATCGTTTATGAGGCGTGGAGAGAGATTTTTGTGGAAGAGCACCAAGAGTTTTGATGGTCCGAAATATGGGCTTTCCTTTTTCAGGGATGGTGACGACTTCAACGGCATAAGGTGATTGTAACCTTTTTGGGGGAAGCAAATGGGGAGATACTGATGGTGTAATGTTAGATTTTGGTTGTCTCGGTTTAGGTTCAGGAACCGAGTGTATAGGTGTTGGTGCTACTTCTTTTGATTTTTCCTGAATAGGTGAAGTAACATTGGTGATGGAAGAAGGGGGTGATGACGAAGCAGTTCCTTGCGAAGGGACTACTTCTGATGCAGTAATCATTGGTGAAACTACTGTAGGAAAAGAGATAGGAAGGGTCAAAATTGAAGATGCTTCCGTTGAAGTTGGCACAATGATAGGTATGTTCACCAAGGGCATAGTTGCAGCGGGAATGGGAGCAACAGAAGTGGATGTGTCTGTAGTGGAAACTCGAAGGGATGTAATTGCCTCGAGCATTGAAAGAATGTCTGATGATGAGACAGATGAGGATGACACTGTCTCGGGTATGGATGGTAGATCGGACAAAGGAGCGGAGAGAGATGACTCCGTGCTTAGTAATGTAGGAATATTCAAAGGTGGGTTATCTGAAGATGGAGGAATTCCAGTGATTGATGAAGTGGAAGGGGGTTCTGATTCGATTGATGGGTTTGCAGATGGATTGGTTTCAGAAGAAGAGTCCTCGGTAGAGATGAAGTTGATGGTGTGGGTGTTTGGTTTTTGAGATTCCGAAGAATTATGATTTGGGGCATGATTGGGGAAAGGTTGTTTAAAAACGTCCAGTGCTTGATTTGGGGGAGCATTTGGGTTATCCAGAATGAGCTCGCCTTTATCAATGAATTTTTGGACAAGGTTTTTGAAAGTCTGGCATCGTTCGATGTCATGACCCTTGGTTCTGTGATAATGACAGAAATCGTTTTCCCTATACCAGAATGGGCGTTCTCGGCTTTCATCAATATCCCTAATGGGTGGAAGTTCGATCATGCGAACTTCCAACATTTTTTCTAAGATAGAGGCATATGATTCCCCCAAGGGAGCAAAGGATCGAGATGATGAAGCCCCTTTACGAGCAGATGAAGGGTCTCTTCGTGGTGGTTGATTAGGAGTACTATCGGTTCTTGATGTTTTTAATACGATAGCATTTGTGGACCCTTGATTCTTATCTTTAGGAGGGAAAGAATTTGGTTTGGTGAACCGAGAGAAATCTGGTTTAGATTTGGAGCGAAGTTTTAGTTTTCCTTGTTCAATGGCACGAGATTCAAGTTTGCGTGCCATCGTGAAGGCTTCTTCGAAGGTATGAAAAGTTTGGATCCTTAACGTGGAAGAAATGTGACTAGCACAAGATCGGGTGAACAACTCGATCTGTTGGGATTGAGGAAGGGAGAAAGACAATTGGTTGATTATCCCTCTCCAACGAGCGACAAAGTCTGCAATAGACTCATCGTCGAATTGGCGAATGTTGTAAAGATCTGTAATTGAGATCTTATGGGCAATATTTATTGAAAAGTTTTCAACAAACATCTGGGCCAATTGAGAGAAAGAAAATAAGGAATGTTGAGGAATATTATTGTACCAGTCCAAAGCGGGACCCGCTAGAGACATAGGAAAGGTACGGAGCATGAGTTCCTGATCCTGGACGATGAGGTAGCAAGCATGTTTGAATGCTCGCAGATGTTGTTGGGGGTCTTCCCGACTATGAAATTTTGAGAATTTGGGAAGTTCCCATTGGGGAGGATAAGGCTTAAAAGCCACCGAAGGATGAATGGGTTCATTGCACACTTCTTCAAAGGAGTATGAAGGACGGGCTCCTTTTGTGGAGGCTTCCAAGTCTGCAATTTTCTTGAAGAGAATTTGAACTACGTCGGATTGGGGAGGAGGTATATTGGTATGTCCTACATAAGAAGCAAGTAGTGGGTGTTGTTGGGGTGTCAATGGAGGATTCATCTGTTGATGGATAGGATGATAAGAAGAATAACCAGGTGTTCTGGGTGACACCGGGTGGGGTATTTGTTGTGAGATAGCTTGCGTATAGGCAGGCTGTGAGATAATAAGTGGTTGAGCAAATAAAGGTTGGGTGACGGATGGAGCCTGTGATTGGTGGACTCCTATGTTTGTTGATTGGATCGGGACAGATTGAGGAATATGGGTGTTGGTTGGATTGGACATGTTGGGGAACAAGACCTGAAAGGGGCCTTCTACTGCCGGATTAGGTATTAAGGGTGCCGATGTTAGAGGATGGGCGAAGGTCACAATTGCTGGAATATTGGAAGAAAGACCCCCTAGAGGACGAGAAGTAGGAGCCAACTGACTATTCGGAGGGGGTTGGCTCATGAAGTGATACTGACCTTGGGACACGATGGAGGGCATAGATGAATTGACGGCAATGTGCGGGTGTGCAGACGCATTCATTATAGCCAAGGCAGAAGACCTCTCAGAAGTAGGTTGTGGAATATTTGAGGTAACTGCGGTGTTAGGGATAGGTAAGACTAATTGAGAACTAGTCGACATGGTAGGTGGAAGAGAAAAGGGAGGCATAGGGGCCTCGCCCTTCTCCGTGGCTCGAGGCAAGAGAGATGGTGCAAACTGCTCTACAAAGGCCTGGGATGATCCACGAGGATAATTGTACACTTGTCGGATTGGTGGGTCTTGGTCAGATATTTGGATCGACTTGTGTACTAGGTAGTCCATGAGGGCTATTGGATTGCGATCGAGGAAAGCCTGAAATTCAGGATCCCCGCGAGGAACATACTCCGAGCCAGATGATATCTCGGAGGGGCTAGGAGAAGCTGGACGTGATGGAGGCGCTTTGGTTTGATAGAAGGGATTATACGACCATGAGGGGAACCAACTAACAGCGGTCCCGAGGAAGATTGGAGGGGTGCCGAAACATCCACGCTGGTGGTGATTTCGGAGGAAGAAGGAACCTGTTGGGCCATTTTCCTAGATTGTGACCGGGTGATAACCGTCATAAACAAGCAAGAAAGAAGATTGTCCTAACTAATGCACAAACAATTCAAGCAGCGCAAGTGATTATCTCCTTTAAATTTTGATGCTTTTAAGAAAAGAAAATGTTAGGGAAGGCTTTTTAGAACAGGAACTACTCAGATAGCCAAACTAAGGATGGTTTGGGTAATGTTTGGTGAGGAGTCCCGAAGGCACTTCAGTAAAAGACCGGTACGTGGCTTGATATAGGGCCTTCCCCGCACTTCACACACCGCTGCGATAAGGGAGTCGGGTGCTTTGCCAATATATACCAAAATCTTTCGTGAATTTATAGCGCGGCCCGAGTACCGCGTAGGCTCTTCCTCTTGGATATCACTTCCAAGTAGGCGAGGCCAGGGAAGGAGTTTTGTTTAGATGCTTTATACCTAGTGATTTTGGCTTTGTGTGCAAGGGTGAAAAATAAAAATCAAATAGTGTCACTACCGATTTTGATCAATTTTTCCAGCCTATTTAAAACTAGGTGAAAAGCATGTAGCAATGACAAAGGAAAATGTTCTTTTTAAGCACTTAAAAATGAAGTGTTTGATTTCGATGAAAACAAGCCAAACAGATTCTTTCCCCAAATGCGATTAGGTTCTTTTTAAGCACCAAAAACTGAAGTGTTTGGATGTGATAGACAACCAACAAAGAAATCCTAAAAAGGAGAAAACACCGAAAAAGAGGAATACCTGTAGGTTTAGCTCTCCAAGGTGTGTGGACTTCAAAAAGCGCGTTGTTGAGCTCTTCCCCTCGAACAATCCCACGAACAAGCAAAGTGCTCCGCAAGAAAAGATCAAGCAAACAACAAACAAGATCCGGAAAGATACATCCAGATAATGGCGAAACGAAAAATTTCTATTTTAAGGAAATAGAAAAATTTCAAGATAATGATTTCGCCTAAAAGCAAGATTGAAATGATGAACAGAAATGCTCAAATAGGACTGATAGAAATCAGTGAAGAAAAGGAACAAAGTTCAAAACTAGAAAAGAAATGAACTTACCAATAAGGGACTTTGGTTAGGTCCCACCGGGCGTGCCAGAATGTAGATCAAGAATTTCGCGCTTGTTACCTGTCCAAGTTAATGCACCAAACTAAACACAAAAACCCTGAAAAACCTCAATGAAATCGATACCTGATGGATAAGATCCGAAGATGTAGACGGATGAGGAAGCCGATGTAGACAAGACGGGCGCACACGAGCAATTCGCACAATAGATCCGAATAACCTGCAAAACACCGATGCTTGACAGAAAAAGACCACGTTAAAAGATATTTAAGTGGACTGCCCGAGAAGCGGGTCCGAGAAGCGATAAGCTTCCTCGGCGGATGTCAGTCCACGTTTTCAATTAAGAAAAGAAGCATACATGATAAAAGATGTAAATAAAGACTAGATTTTCTGATTGCAGTAATAAGAATCTAAACAGCAGACAGAAAGTACAGAAAACAGGGAACTATGAAATAAATGCTGGATTTGTGTTACCTGTATCCTTTTACCTATCTGCAGATAAATCGGCGTCGACTGGGTAGAATCGGCGTCGATTGAGACTGGTCGGCGTCGATTGAGGGGATCGGCGTCGACTGGATAAGATCGGCGTCGACTGGAGACAGATCAGTCAATCAGGGACTGTGCGACAAGATTCGGGAATTGGAAGGTGAATGTGGTCTGCTGGATGTGCCGAAGTTGGCGAGACACTGGAACAGGGTCACCAGATGATAGATGGTGGTGTACGATGCTGATGCGACAGGGACAGAGTAACGGTGCTCCTCTCAGGGATTGATTCGGACAGGATCTGCCCTAATTTGATACAATTGATGCTAAGAAGATCTCTCTTTCTCTCAACCTGTATCTTTCGCTCTCTGCTCGCTTTTTCGCTCGTTCGTAATCTCTTCTTCGGTCTCTTCGCTCTCTTCGGTCTCTAGAACTGAGTTCTGGACTTGCTTTTATAATCGGCGCCGCTCCTAGAAAATCGGCGCCGACCATATGGGTCGGCGCCGATCGCGGAAAAGAATCCCGAGATGGCCAAATTGATTGATTCGAGAAAGATAAGACTTATCCCGACTACGGGAAAATATCCCGCTTAGGGAAGATTAAAAATAGATGTGATACATGGGTAGAATAAATTTGGGGTGGATAAGTGATTAAGATGCATGGGAAGAAGCGTAATTAAATATTTAATATTTAATCACTCATGGGCAAGATGTGATGGGATGAATTAAATTTGGAATAAGTGATTAAATCACAAATTGGATAATATCCCAAGGGGATAGTTGGTGACGTAAACGTGCCCCCGTTTACCTAAGCGAGTAAACGAATGTGAGGGACACTAAATTGGGTAACCAAATTTACCGAGAAAAAGAGACACGTAACTCCTCTGTTTACTATTGTATTTCCTAAACAATTCCTTCCAAAACAAATCAATTATTTAAACATTGCGAAAAATCACCTAAATCAATCATACCCTTTATCAACATCAACTAAAAACATCATAACATAATTAAAAGTACACATTCAACATTTCAATGTAATGTTTCAACTAAAGTCCACTACAAGATAAATTATTGCTGCAAATCTAATATTCAAGTTAAACAAACTACACTCAATCATAATACTGGTAAGATTTAGATCTAATTGATATGAAATTGTAAGACTAAAGATCAATATAAACGAATACATAATAGAGGTTGTGTTTCAGTGTGAATTTACATTTACAAACAAATTGATAGGAATTGATTACAATTCTCAAACTATAAATCAATATTAACAATCACACTTAAAAAGATTACAAAATTAAAAATCAACATATAATATAGAGACTCGAATCATAATTACAACAAATTACATCTAAATCATAATTAAAAAATTAAATATCAAAACTCTAAATTCTTGAAAACAAAGAAACTTTCAAGCCTATGTTATCTAAATAAAAGAAAATCAAACCAAAAACAATAAAACACAGAAGATAATCATAGTTGTTCCTCTATATATATACACACCTTATGTGAGGGCCTAAACCTGCCTTCTGTGAAATAATATGGGATCGAAGGAGGCTTTATATACGTGTTGGAGCCCTTCTCTCCCGAAATAAAATATATACACACTAAAAGTTTTAGTGGGAATATGTGCATTTCAAACTAAAAAACTATCCCTCATTAGTAGTAGTGGAGCACTATGAATACTTTTGTGCAGAGATATTGAAATATAGTTGCAGTAAGCAACCACTGAAGGTTATAGCCATGCTTCATGTCCGCTGGCAGAGATGTCACTCCATGCTATCAATACATGTTAAATAAATTAAGAACAAAACAGACACCCACGAAATTATCCTCATCATTAACTACAACTCTTTCCATAATACCAGCATATTTTATATAAACAAATAAAAGTAAGAAAAATATCAAATATTCGTATATGCATATTAAACTAAAGTAAGAAAAATATAAAATATTCGTAAATACCTATTAAAATATAGTAAGTTTTGTACTGCCTTCCTGGAGGCACATAGCCGTATAATCATAATAAAAAAGGCGAATAAGTAGATGTTCCGTAATAATTTTGACAACAAATTTTAAAAGGGATATGATAAGATAAAAACATGTAAAAAGGAACTTTCCCTTGTCACAATGCAGCGAAGCCATTGAGGGACAAAAATATCTGTTTTACAATTCAACCCGATAAAAAAATACAGATCAAACAGATTTCATACCAGATGAAAAAGATGTGTTTACAGTTCTAAATCCCTCTTTCGCGAAAACGGCCGCGAAACAAAGAGTAAATTATCGCGAAAACGTCACAAGGCAAACCAAAAAAACCTCGTTTGCCTATGCACCAAACAACGTTGTTTGTCTGTCACTTTCTCGGATCCCTCTTTCGCGAAAACGGCCGCGTCAAACAACATGTAAATTATCGCGAAAACGGCCTCCAAACAGTAAGATGAAGCAAATTATAATATAAAACGGTGTGGGGTTTCTTAAGAAAAGAGAAAGGGGATGCGAAACTCGTTGGGGAAAAGGGAAACTTATACTGGATTTGTTTCAAAAAATAGCAGTTAAAAATATGATCTTAAAAATAGAAACGAATAAAAAAAAAAGCAGTTAAAAATATGATCTTAAAAATAGAAACGAATCAAAAATTGCATGCAAAGTAAAAACGACATGCAAACAGCTGTCAAATTTAATCCCGTTTGAAAAACGTCTAAAAGGCTGTCAAATTTAGGACAGTCGTAGAAACGTCCGGAGGTCCTCTACCATAGGGGGAACGCCTTCGGCGTAAAAATGATGTAGCGATTGACTATTTCTTTTGTGGACCAAGCATAAGCATGTGGGTCTCCTCAGGTAACTTTTTCCCCTATCATAGCCCGCCAAAAAGTTGGCTGACAATCCAGAGAATCTTGAACACAAGAGTGAATCATTTCACATTAATGAACGAAGACAGGAGCCCAAATTTCAGAGTCTGACTTTAGCTATTTCACAATTTTCTGCTGAAAAATTCGATTCTCGAAAGGAACAAACTTTTTCGTGACCTATTTTCTCTACTGAGAATTTTTGTTAATTTCTTATATTTCGGCATCAGGAAAGAAACGCATGAATCCTTCACATGGGCGGACTTCCTTCTTGCTGTATTGATCTCTGCTGAGAATTGTTATACAAATTTTTGACTTGGGTATCAGGTAAAAATCTGGGGTTTTCCCAACGAAGAAACTTCTTGCTTGTTCTATTGACCTCTGTGGAGATTTACTATGAAATAAGTTCAGCTGGATATTAGGAAAGAAACGTACGAATCCTTCAAATGGGTGGACTTATTGATCTCTGCAGAGAATTGTTATAGAATTTTTTGACTTGGGTATCAGGGAAAATCTGGGGTTTTTCCAACGAAGAAATTTCCTGCTTGTTCTATTGACCTCTGTGGAGATTTGCCATGAAATAAGTTCAATTGGATATTAGGAAAGAAAGAAATATTTTTTATCCATCGATCTCTGCTGAAAATTGTTATGAGAGTTTTCTATTCGGGTATCAGGAAAAACAAATGGGATCTTTCAAAGGGCATGTTCTTCCTGGAAGCCTGTTTCTCTTGGTGGGGCTTTGGCATCTGTGGAGCAGTATAATGAAATATGTGTCTAATCCAAAGTCTCACAGAGTCAGGATATGGCATCCCCTGCCTGGAGTCAGTGGGCATCTTAAGTATTTGGAGATATACATCATTGTAATAGGCTCTTTTGTGGATATGAGCATTGAGTTTTTCTACTCCTCCCACTTGAAAATTCTTGTCCACGGGGTTCTTAATCCATCACACATGAATGATTTTGAACATGCAGGGATGCTCTTTATGTTCTTCATTTTTGGAATTGCTGTGCTGGTCAGTGAGAAAACAAGGTACTCTTCTAGACCCACCTGATTTATTTTTTCATTTTTTCTTGGAATTAAAAGTTTATATAGGAATTATTATTTTTTTGATCTGCTTCCTCATTTACATAATTTATGTCTGTGATTCATGCAGTTGGGTTCTGTGTGTTTTTCTCCTTTCTCTTTGTTTTGAAGGTTTAGATGTGAATTAAAGTTTCTGATCTGCACCCATACTTACATTCTTTCTCTCTGTTATTCTTGTGCGGGGTTCTTATTCCTTTTTCTATCTTTTCTTGGCTCTGAATATTTTGAGGGGATTTTTTTCCATTTGCGCCCGCATCCAGATAGTTTCTCTGTTCATGCTGCGGGATAACCATTGGTTTTGGGGTCTATGTCATGTTTCCGGGATGACTTGGTGGGGATTGACCTCATGACGACCATTAGGCTAGTACCGACTTTAATCAGACATTTCAAAATATAGATCTATGCTTCCTAAAGGGATTTTGACCAAATCTGCTCAGGACACTATTCCTGGTTGTGGATAAATTTATATATAGTCGGTGCTGCCGCCTATTCGCTTATTCATGAATGTGAAAAGCAGGAGTCTCCAAGATTAAGGGGTTCTGACGCCCTGATTGTGACTGAACAACATCTTACTTCTCTGAGCTAAACCCTAATCAAATGTAGAGGAGTGGTATCTTTTTCTGGCTTACCAAATGGCTTTGTCTGGAGCTTTGAAACCAGAGTACAATTTTTCCCCAAAGGATACACACGATGACTGCCCCGAAGGGTTTAACAATACAAACTCCCTTTGAAGGGAATCGTACCATGGGCCTCCTTTTGGTCATTATGGTCATCTGCTGCAACATCACCAGTCTTGTGTAGGAACAGTTAATGATTAGTTTTACATTTAGCTATACCCTAAATTGACGTCTAGCTGTGTTTCCCAAATTGGGTTTGGGATGTTCTTTGAAGCATCTTAAAAGTAATCCAGCATTGGTTCTTCTTTCAAGGTATATGTGTTGTTATTATCATGTAATATTGCTCATTTGTTTAACATTTCAGTTTGCAGGAACTATTATTGTACTTGAGCATTCTAGAAGATACATGGCTTGCGTCAATTCTGTTTTTTGTTGTTCTAAGTATTTTAGTAGATGGTAGGCATCAGTGTTCTTTATTGTTCCTCCATGTGAAAACTCAATTTAGAATTTTGAGTCTTTTTAGTTTTTATGTTTGGGAGGTCACTGTGTGGAGCAATTGGCTGCGTGCACAACTACATTGTACAGTATGGTGCAGATTTATTCTTTATATCGTCAGATTGAATCTGCACTGTGCCATTTGATGCATGGTTGTGCCCAGCGAGTCAATGTGTCAGTTTGATATCATTATCAAATGTTTTGATCTCTAGGATTTCATTCTTTTATATTTCCAACCTTAGTCTGCAATCATCAGTGCTTTAATTTTTCTTCTAATTGCCTTAACTCAAGATGGCACTGATTCGTAACAGGTATTTACCTCTTCCAAATGGAGCTCTACAACTTATTGCAGCAACAGCATTTTGTGCCGAATATCTCTTGTTTTCCTTCCATTCTACGAGTCATGCTGGTCTTGAAGGTCGCTATCATCAACTTCTAGTGCTACTTGTGGGTCTGTGTAGTATTTCTGCAATATTAGGAGCAGCATTCCCTACTAGCTTTGTGGTGGATTTGTTGAGTGGTATGGCAATTACTGCGCAGGGTGTATGGTTTTATCAGATTGCTTTTGTATTGTATGGTCCAATGATCCCAAATGGATGCAAATTGGAGGCTGGAGAAATAGTATGTCATCGCAGAGAGTCTGAAATTCGAGGACAATTCCTGGCAAACTTTCAGCTTAGTATGATAGTGCTATTATTGATAGCAATGGTGGTGTTTTTGTTTGGATTTGCAGCATCTCGCTATGGCCATTCAAGTTTATATAAGTCCGATAATAAGTCACAAGACTCAAAATTGAATCAAAATGGAATGACATTACATGGTTAACCTTTTAGAAAATGACTTGTGCAGTTTTGTGGATGTCATTTGTTGGAAAGATGAAAATGTAATTAACAAAAATCAGTGATCAAGGTGGACTAAGATGTAAACACTGTCACGCCAATTTGAAAATGAACATATGAATGGCTATTGTCAGTTAGATTTCGTTTCGGCATATTAAACTTAGCTGTGGGTATTAGACCCATGTGTTGAAGGTTTGTTTACTATGATGCCTCTTTGTTTCTTTGGTGTTCACGCGAAAACTTGGACAGGAGATTTGCATTAATCAGAGGTGGGTCGTCAAATCCAGTATGCCTTTTCATATTTTCTGCCTATTCTATGGGATATTTATATCAAATTTTCTACCCCACTCTAATGCTTAATAAATTTGTGTGTGTATGCCTAAGTTCTGTCTTTCTTAGATCATATTTCCTACCCCCACGTTATGCTTATCGAATCTGTACATGTATCCCTAAGTTGCTTGCTTCCTAGATGTTCCGTTTTTATTAAGCAGGCATCAGGGTGTGCCCTTACCTTGACAAGCACATTGGGCATTTCAGTTTAATATTATTTATTGCTCACCTAAGCCAATACCAGTTCGCTTTTTTTTTTATAAGTCTTTTAGCTTTGTCTGTTTTTCGCTTTCTCTTATCAGTTTCATCTCTGAGTGTGAGATGTCGTAATCAATTGACAATTCTTTCAAATAGGTGCCCTTAAGCATATTATGCAGCAAGGTTGGAAAGTTGGCTGTTTGGCGGTTGAAGTAAGGCCAGACAAGAGGAATTGAAAAAGGCTTCTGGCTTGCAAGCTTGCTCATATGTTTTTTGTTTTTGCTCAAAGCTTTGATTATGCAATTTGGTATTTGCTAAGTCATTAATGTTTGTCTCTTTCTGTCCTTTTCTTTTCTCTTTTCATTTTTCATTTTTCATCAGTAAGGGTGAGGTGAAGAAATGAGAAAGTACATCTTTAAAGAGGTAACTTGTAAATACACCCTTAAAGAAGTAACTCGTGAGTTGTGACTTTAAAGGAACAAAATTGACTATTTAGCATCAAAGTAGGTCGAGGACTGCAAGAGGAACTGAAAAAGGCTTCTGGCTTGCACGCTTGCTCTTATGTCTTTATTTTCTAAAAGCTCTGACTATTCCATTTGATATTTGCCGACTCTTTGACCCTTTTTTCTTTCTGTCCTTTCCTTTTCATATCTTATTTTCCTTCATTAAGGTGTACAAATAAGGTGAGTACACCTTTAAAGAAGCAACTTTGAATGTTTAGCAAGGTTGAATAACTGTTTTGCATACAAGGGAATTCAGGATTGCAAGCTAGCCTTTATTTAAAAATCACTATCTCAGTAAATTTGAAAACATTCTTGTTTTGCAAGCGAGATATAATGAAATGAAAAAGAAGGCTATGCTTGCAGCCTTGTTTTGTTTGGATGTCCTGCCATTGGTAGGGTTCATGCTCAGGTATTTCTTGGAGATATTCATTTTCTGCTTTCATAGTGATGGGAGGAAAATCATAGTGAGAGTCACATTTATCTCAGAATTTGCATCTTGGAGAAGAGATTTTCCATGAGCCGTAAAAACATGCGAGTTTGAGCCTTTAGCATAGAGATTAGCTTATTTGGGAACAGTAGAATCATACCTGCACCAGAAGCTTTGCCAATCCAGAAGCAGGGCTTTTGCGTATGAGTCCTGATGTTGATGTGGTAGTATCCTCCCTTAGTCAGTACTAATATCATTGGCAGTTTGGGTGTCATGCCTTGTGGGTCCTCACTAGGTGGCGTCTGTAATTTGCAAGCTGTTTACTATAGTGGCATATCCCTACAATGAGATTTTGTCCCACATTAAGGCCAGAGTCCCATTTAGGGGGCAACCACAGCGATTATTTTGCAACAAGCAGTCCCTTGTAACATGTTTAAAGTAAAAATGTGTGTTAGAAATAGATGTTTCCTTGATATGTGGAATGAGCAATTTTTCAGAAAAGTCTTAGCTACTGCCAGATGTGGGGTACCTGAAATTTGTAGTGCGTGATTCAGATTGTTAAAGAAAACTATTGCCAGATGATAGCTCTCTGCCAGATGACAATTTTGTCAAATATTATAAACTCCATGTTTTTTTATCCCAGTTCCAAAATGTCGTAGCAGAGCATGATTCTATTCAGCCACGGAACCATTTTATTGCTAAGTAGCTCCTAAAATTTTGCAGCCGTACCTGCTAAGTAAATTTTGGACTGCCCTCCATGTGACCTCTAGGTAATACTCTCCTCTTTCTTATGGCCAATGTCTGCATTCAGGTACATTTGTAAGGGAGCTTCGACCTATCCACAAGTTGATGGCAACATTTGGAGACATTTTGATTTTATTGTATCTGAGATACCTTTTTATTATCTTGAGATGATATTTTCCCTCTCTTAATCTCATTATGACTGCATACATATGCTATTTATCTTTTCTACCGTGTATTGCGTCCCACAAATTTTGATGGATCTCCACAGCTTGTGGGGCCAGCTCCCTATGCATATTGATACTCTGCAGATTTTGATGATACCAGTAATCCATTTAGTCAGAAATCAGATTTGTTTTGCTGTGGATTTTTTTCGCTTGCATCAGGTCAATGGCTAACCCTCATGCGTTCAGGACAGACCCTTAGTTTGTGTTTTATCTGGTCTTCTTACTGTTTTTATGTTTTGGATTTCTATTATTTCTCTCTAAAACTTATGTTTCAAGAGAACTCAATTCAATTCTGTGTATGAGAAAACCTAAGGTGAAAACCTGTCCCGAATACCAACAGTTTAGAACTCCAGTCTTCTAGTTAATTTAGGGATTTAATTTGTTATTTTTTTATTTTTTTAATACGAGGAATCATTACATATTAACAATTAAGCAGTCTCCCAGCCTCGGTAAACTTTAGCCCAGTGTGAGGAAGTGACCACCAAAAGTTTAGTCGCCTTCCGTAAACATTATTTTCATATTTTCACCCAAAGTTTATCTGGCCTTTCTTTTCTAATGAGAGGCCGAGTAGGAGATGATGCTATATGTCAAAATATGTGCAAGAACTCCTTGTGGGATTCAATGGTAAGGAGGTTTGCATACCAAATGTATTATACATAGGTGTCAACTATGTTACTATATAACCATATAAGTCTTAAGCAGTGGTGAGCATCACTTCTTTTCCTGCTGAAAGTCATGATGGTTATGTTAAAAACATGAAGTATATTGTCTCAAGTCTGTAGATTGACATGTTAGCATTTTCTTGTTTCTGCTACTAACCTCGCCAGTAGCTTGTGGGTGTTATCTATTTGATATCTGATAATTTACAAGCTATGTGAATGATTTTGTAAAACCTACTAAGTTTTAAGGCAATATAAATGACCAATATTTCACAAGTAGTGGTTCATAAGAACCCATCTCTCATGAGCATGAATGGTCGAGTTGGCTCTTATTGCATCCAAGTGATGTTTACAGGGATGAAGCACCACAGCTTATCGCGAGGTCGCCCATCCTAGTACTGCTTGGGTAAAGCACACTTAATTAATTACAAGCTATTTATAGAGTCCATTATCTAGATGATCGAATCGCTTTCCACATAGATAATCTCTCTCAAAATGACTAACATTCATGATGGTCTCTGAGCGAGACAACCAGAAACTAACAACACTTGCAGTTGATTCCTACGGAGCATTGTGTGTTTATTATCTTGGAACTTGCCACCTACTACTGGGAAGACTTTGTGATCTTATTATGCAACTGTTTTGTGTATGATTTATCCATCAATTATGGGTTGAGGTTTGCAAATGATGTCTTTGATTCCTGGTATTGAGATTTGTTTTCGATATTTCCACTACAATAGTGAGCTTTATTAATCAAAATGATGTGTATGCAGAATCCACGGTCTTTGGTCATCAGCCAATATCAAACAGGGGGCTGAAATAGTTTGTTGCAATATTTATTTGGAGCACTTTACGTGAGCTCGTTGAGCCTCTCTTTGTGGTCAACTATGAAAACTTAGTTTACATGATAATGTCCGTTGCTAAATCCTTGGGCCCTTTGGATGCTCTCTTGCGCCTTCTTTAAACCCCTTTCTTTGTGCCCTTTTTGGGATCATGGCAGCAACCTTTGCTGGTCTCTTTAGCCCCCTCATGGAAGCTAGCTATGTGTCACATTAATAAATTCCCTGATACATTAAGCATTAGATTTGCTTATTTGTAAAGAGTTGAAGAGTTTAGATTATAGCAATTGCAATTCTTCGAGTCTTTTTCAGATTGTTAGATAAATTTATGGCATAAATTTTACTCTTGCCCAATGGGAAGTGATAAAAATGCGCGACTTGCATGAAACCAATATTGAAGATCTCTCTTGATTTGAATACTTTGCAGTGTTGATAATCACTTGGATGCCCTCGCTGTAGACTTCTTCAAACCCTTGCTTTACTGGTGTGGATTATGAAGAACACAGGTTTTTCACCCTTGCCGGTCATTGGTTTTTGCTCCATGTGGCAGCCATTCACATGGGCATTTTGAAATATTGTAAGAGCCCACCTGGGTTAATATGCAAGGTAACATTGTTTTAAGTATCTTCTATTGTTGATAATCGCTTGGATGCCCTAGTTGTAGACTTCTCCGAACCCTTGCTCTACTAGTGCGGATTCTCAAGAACACAAGGGTGAAAACTAGTGCGGATTTTGAAGAACACAAGGGTTTTTCACCCTTGTTGATCGTTGGTTTTGCTCCTTGTGGTGGCCATTCACATGGGCATTTTGAAATCTTGCAAGAGCCTAATTGTTTGTTGCACTTGCTAACTATTATAAATGAAATTAATTGATTGATTCCCTTGCAACGTTGGAGAATACTTTGTTGACAATGAAGCGTTGGTTACCTCTTGGAGAACACTATTCCATCCGGGTAAGAAACGACAAGCAAGAATGATAAGTCATCTTTTCCACTACGAATGGAAGGTGAAAGCTTCTTGTGGCGATTCAAATAATCCAATGAACTCTAAAGAAGGTAAGCTCTATGAATATCAAGTGCCTGATGCAATAGTGAACAAGAGGTTTAGGAAAGGGATATATCTCATGTGCATTTTCCTCCCTTGACCACGCCCAAGCTGTTTTGCAATATGGGACTTGGATTCTCTCAGGATAGATTTGTTATTTATAGGCATGTTTGAGTTTCACCCCAAGGGACCATCCAAATCAAAATACCCAATGTGGGTTGAGTTCCCTTCCTAAACCTTGCATTTTAACCTTTTCTTAAAGAAATTACTAGACAACTTGAGCATGCGATTTGGTGCACAAACAACATTGATAAATTTGCCAAAGGCCCATGTACATCCTATGGCCTGTGTTGAAATGGACCTTACTCAACCTCTCCCTGAGAACATTAAACTTGTAGGACCCGGGTTTGAGACAATGCAACTTGTTAATTTTCTTAACAAGCCTAACACATGTTTCTATTGCAGAAAAGAAGGCCATCTTATTAGGGATTGTCCGCTAAGAAAACCTCACAATCCTCATGAACATAGTGAAAAACCTAAAGATAAAAGTGTATCCCCCACTATAAATCTTCCTTAGAACGAGACAACGACTCATTCGCAATCCAATAAGCTCAAGTCCATTTCTAGCCTCGCCTTCTCGAACCTCCATATCTTTTGACAACTTAGATCAAATAATGTGCCAACAGACTTCCGGAAATGGTTCCAACTCTACTATCCTTGTCAATCACCAATCTCACCATACACAATCTAAACATGGAAAAGACGATCTTTCAATAACTAAGGTTAATGATGGGTGGCACACAATTCTTAAATGAAAAGAGCCTAGCTCTTCCCTCACTCTCTCCTTTATCCTCTTTGGTTGTAGACAATTAGAGCTCTTGGATCCTTGTGCCCCCGATAGTAATGAACCTCTATCTCAACAAATCTCATAACACATGTCAAAATCTCCTACCGGTTACATAGGGATTCCAGATAAAGGAACGCTTCACCACTTGCCTTGAACAATAGTTTTCTTACCCTCATGGATGACAAAGACAATGGTGACTTGCCCCAATCAATTTGAATTGTATAAATGCAAAGGAGCTAAAATAAGATCATGCCTAAATTGGATTAAAGGAGGGGATAATAATTCTAAGCTCTTTCAATTTCTCAAACACAAACACAAAAGAGAACGAATTATTACTCTAGGACTCGAGGGTAGTTTAACAACCTCTACTAATGATATCAAACACATTTTTTACTCTCATTATAAGGATTTATTTCAAGATTCTCAAACTGAAAATGTTGCTTAGATTGAGCTTGATAATTTTATTCAAAATTGCATTCCACGGAAAGTGAATCATAAAGTTAGCCAATGTCTTGACCGCCTCCTCACTCGTGAGGATCTTGAAAGAGCGTTGTTTTCAATCGCCAAATATTAAAGCCTAGGACATGATGGACTTCCCATGGTATTTTTCCGAGCACAATGGCCAATCATACACAATGATTTCTATCAGTTGTATTTGGAAGTCGAACATATTGGTTTGTTGGGAGAATCCTTAACAATGGTCTCATTAAATTGATTCCTAAAGGCAATAATAAAGACATTGTGGTTGGTTGGCGTCCCACTACCTTGTTTAACACTACTTATAAAATCATAGCCAAGAATAAAGCCAAGGATAAAACCAATGGCTAAAGATATTATCAGATCCGAACAAACCGGTTTTCTAGGAGGGAGATTCATCCTAGACAATCTTGTTCTAGCTTAGGAATCTGCTGATTGGGCATCTTACTCTGGAAAAGACTCCATACTTCTCAAACTAGATTTTGATAAAGCTTATGACAGGATTAAGTGGTCATTTGTTCTTAAAATGCTCCATTGGCTGGGTTTTGGAACAAGAATAATCAATCATATCAAACTTCTCTTTACCGACGCTTCAACCAAAATTATAGTTAACAAAACCCTCACTAATTCATTTGATCTTCAACGCTCCATTCGTCAGAGGCTATCCCTTGCTCCCTTTCTTTATGTACTAGCAGCGTGATGCTCTGGGATACATGTTTCAAAAATTTTCATTCCCTTGGAAAAATCAAAGGAATAACTTTACCACATCAGCATGTTGTGATCAACTCTCACTTCGTTGATGACAACATGCTTTTTCTACAAAATGAAAAATCAGAAATTAATAATGCTTTGCATGTTCTTGATATATATTGCATGGCTTCAGGGTCCAAACTTGCAATGCATAAAATTGAATTCATCCTAACTGGAGTGGAAAAACTGTCTTATTGGATTCCCCAGGAATGGAAACAACTAAAACATGGTGAAGTCATAAGATACTTAGGCATCCCCTTTGGCATTGGAGTAACTCTTTCTCAGATGTGGGATTGGTTTCTTCACAAATTCAATAGAAAGATTAACTATTGGGAGGTTAAATTTTGTCTTTGGTTGGGCATATTCAAATTGTTAATAACATCTTTTTGGCTACTCATGTGTATTATTCTTCTTGTTGGATGCCTTCCAAATCTTGTTATTCCAAATTTGATTCAAAAGGTCAAACATTTTCTTTGGGCTAAATGGGATGGTCAAAAAGGTGTCATTGTGGTCTCTTGGACTCTTTATACTCAACCCAAACATAAGGGTGGGTTGGGTATTATAGATCCTTGGACTCAAGGCAAATGTCTTATCTCCAAATGGATTGTTAGGGCTCTATTTGGCAATGAACCTTGGAAAATTATTCTAAGACACAAAATTCAGCTGACAACAATTAAAGCCAAATGGAAACATATCAATCTTCATGATAAAATAATAAATGAAATATTTTTTAAAATCCAAGGTTCCCCACTAGGGATTAGCTTGTGGAAAGATGACAAGAAACTTCTTAGCTAATTAAATGGAAATACTCTTCTCTAAGGCACAATGTAAGTTTTCCTAATTCCTCAATTTGGTGGAATTGCTTGATAACTATTAATGGTTGTCCCTTGGCTCTTGTGAGTACTTTACGTGGCTCAAAACTTTTTAATAAATGAATTCATACTTTCAAGGACCATTGGAATTCTTTCACAATGGAATGGCTACCTTGGGTAACAATTAAGAATGTTTTCATCTTGTTGAAAATGATAAGCCCATAATTGATTTTATCATCTCACTGGTCAAAGATGAACTTCTTATTAAGATGTCTATGGAAACTCCTTGTAATTTTATCAAAGATTGGTGATGGTCGAATGACACTAGACTTAATCAATTACTTAAAATATCTTATCTCAAGTTGTTGTCTGATATTTCTTTTCAAAAAAGATTGAACTTAAAATGGAATTGTAAGATGTCTGAAACAAATTGGATTCAAATATGCTCTAATGTATGGAGATCGAAGGTTGAGTCTAGTGCCCAACTTTTAGCTTGGAGAGTTATTCATTACAAGCTGCTAGTTGCAGATAGACTTGGGTTTTTGCAAGAGTTTAAATTGTCCCGCGCCCCTTTCTATAATAAGAAAGAAACTATCATGCATGCCTTTTGGAAGTGCAATTCTGCCAAATCAATCTGGAATCAAATTCAGTTTGATGTGCCAACATTATTTTTAAGCAAGTTGTCATGGAAAAAGGCCCTTCTTGGATTGGGAATATCAAAGAATGTGATTTCTGAATCTTTTAGACAAATTACAATTAAGCATATTTAGAAAAATAGATGTCATTCTTGCTTCTATAACAACATTACTCAGACAATTGTTATTCACAAACTTTACTCTGACTTTTTGCTTCAGTTCTCCTCCATGAAACAGGGTTTGCATTCAACTTTTCTTCATAATGAAAACCTATCGAAGCAGATGAAGGATATCAAAGCTCAACTGAAGCACCTTGTGGACAACGATGAACAATTAAGCAAGAAAACTAAAGAATTAGTTGAATTATGACAACCTTTTGTGGGATCTCCAAGTGATTTGTCTTGGGGTTAAGCTCATTGTTGCTCCTCTTATTTGTAGTGGTTTGTATTAATCTTTATTGTATCTTTCACCTTTTGGGGTGCCATGTACTTTGATATTGTAATCTTATTCATTTTTCAATATAAAAAAGATATCTTTGTAGTTGAGAGACACAACACCCTTTTATGCTATGGTTTTAAAAGTGATGATTTCCCTATGTAGTTGATAGGAACCCTTGTATACTATTTATTTTTGCTCACTTTCGATGCAACACCCTTATATGCTATGGTTTTATTGTTCAATTTTGGTGCACCATGCTTGTATAATATGGTTTTATTGCTCATTTCATAGTAAAGTGAGATAGACAAAAAAATAAAAAATCATAGAACCCACAAACAAATATGAATAGCCGAAATCACTCAAAACCCCACGAAAAATGTGGAAAGCTAAGATCCTCTCCCCTCCATGGATTAATTGTATGGAAAATGTGCGAACAATCGTTACACAAAAGAGACTAGTGAAACCCTATTTTCCCCTAAACTACAACTCAATTGATAGACTTTAGGAAAATCGTGGAGGGCTCGAACTTCTCTTGACCATTATTAATTGAGAATCCATGACCTATAGTTTAAACCAAACTCTAGGTAAATTTATCAAGATTATCGTGAAAATAATTCATTTAACACAAAAAAAGATATATTAATTTTAATTAAAAACCAATTAAATACACCCCTTCAAATAAAAATTGCAAGGGAAACTCTATATTCATTACTATAAAATATAAGAGCGAGTAAAATAACAAAAGTTTGTAGGTTTGAAATTGGATGAAGAGAAGAGCTCTTCATTAAAACATTATTTCCTTGAACTTCTAAAGTAAATAAATGAATTGTCACAAATACATATAAATTTCATTAAATATATATAACAATATTGAATTAATTATAGTTAATTATAATGGTAAATGCACATTTTTAATAGATTTTTGTTGTTGCAAAACTACCATTTAAATTTAAACTTAAAAATGCATTGTTAGACTTCTTACAATCTTGCTTTAAAATATGGGTATGATTGGGATCTATTAGTGCTAGGAGTGTTGTGGTGCTTATGACAGTAACAAACATCAAAAACTAAATCAATGGTTGGGTTTCCTTACTTCAAAGCAAATGTTTCCTCACTCTCATGTGCATGTTATATTCATGTACATATGAGATAAAATTGGTTCTCTATCTTGGAGTCTTTAAAGAAGACAAAGTGAGCTTAAGGGCCAATGTTAGGGTTTGTGACTAGTGTAACACTATCTCATCTACTTATCAGAGCCCTAGGTGGGAAACAAAGCTCATGAAAAACAACAAATTACATATAAGGAATCGTGCATAAATTGAAATCACATAAATATAAATTGAATAAATGGAAATGACTTCAATTAGAGCTACAATCTTGCTCCACAATAGAATAATAAGTCAAACAATGTTAAATGCTCTCATGAATGCTTCAACACTCTTGTAAGTTTTTTATGAGTACTAGATTGTGCTTATTGATACTTATTTCCAAATGAGCTACAACACTTGTGTATTTATAGACAAATGAATTCAAATTAGTACCTTATTGGTGCACAAACAAACCTTTATTGTTTAGAAGTCAAAAGGATGGGGGAAAAGGATGGGTGCATCCTAACTTAGACACACGACCAATAAAGGGATAGAAACACCCTACTTAGAGAACACCAACAAAGAAGGATATAAGTGTCAAAGTTGTTTTGTCCAACAAGTGTCAAGAGTGCCAGGATATTTTTGGTACATGGTCCAAGAACCATGAGAGATAGAAAAGTGAGATTCACAAAGTTAAGAAGGGAAGAACCATCAAAAGTTGAAAAATACACCAATAACACTTAATTTGGACCATTAGTTGATAAATAGAAAACATCCCAAAATTTCATGAAAAAACTTAATAAGTGCCTCGGGTCATTTTCGAGCATCTACCTTTACTTCACTTAGAAGGGTGTGTGTGAGCATACATGTTAACATGAATCATGTAGTTTGATGGACGTCATACTAACTATGAGGCTTAATGTGTTATAATATCATAACCTAAATTGACAAAATAAGAATTACAAAACCAACAATATTTCATTGCACAATGAGAGTGTATAAATAAGGGAAATCTACATAGGTGAAGTGCATGCGTAGAACTCTTCTTCTTTACACAATGTTATTTACTTTATAGTTTTCCAATGCGTAAACCTAAAAGTTGCTAAAATAGTAATCAAGGGTTTCAAACGGAACCAAAAGGTCACCCCATATGAATATGACATGTATTCAACTTGGAAATGGAAATGAATGGAAAAAAGTGGACAAATAAGTGAATTTTGGTTAATGACGTTATTACTCTAAGAGTGTAATCTGCTAAGGCTATATCTCCTAACTCGTTAATCATAAATTAAAATTGCAATATGCATTGGAAATCTTGTCAAGCAAACTAGTTTAGGTCCTCTTTAAATGTGCCTTCGACAACCTATATAGGGCACTCAATCAAAGTTTAGTGTCCAAATTCCACATCGACGGGCCCAAAAAATATGAAATATGAAAATGACACAAAAACTAACAAATAATTTTTCTTTTTTCTTTTTTTTTTTTTTCATTGATCTGACATATTTATGCTCTGAACGGCCATTTGGATGCTTTGAATGACCATCTATATCATTCATCCCTCTTTGAGAAGTAATGGATCATGTTCCTTTTATACTTTAGACTAAGTGTGGAAATTTTTGCGAATTTGGTTCTTGGTGAAGCACTTTCCTTAGTGTGTCAACTATCATGCCTCAATCACAAGGTAAAGAGTGGTTTGTTGATGTTTCATTTCTTTGAGAACTATATTAGTGATTTGATCAAGAGTCACATTGTCTATATTTATCTTTGTGCTTTGTAACTTCCCATATGACATTTGATGTGTCCAAGAGTGGTGGAGAGTAAGGGTAGAGAAAATCTACATTGAATAATGGATGTAACCTAAAGTAGGTTGGCAAGTTTCACTCAAATGCATTTTCATCCACTTGTTTGATGATTTTGTATGGCTCATATCATGCAGGTTCGAGTTTCCTATTAGGACACTTGATCCAATCCTAAATATGTAACTTGAACTTTTCATCTACTTAGAACTCACGGGGAACGTAATGTTGATCATGCCATTGTTTATACTTGTGACTAGTCTTCTCCATAATTTCATGAATTTAATATTGAATTTGTTCAAAAACCTCATCTTATTCATTTTTTAACATGGGTGAATCTTCCACCACCACAATAGACAAAGATACATCGATGGGTGGTAGTGGTTGAGATCCAAGACATACTTGCAATAGGATATGTCGTGTGAAACCATGAAGAGCTCGATTGTAGCTTATGTTGGACATATGTGAGGCTCTCATCTCATGTGCACATATGTTTTAAATGGCACATCTAAACAAGATACAAAATCAGGCAAATGTTATTCCCACCAATTTTTTACATGTAAACAGGCATTCAAGAGTTTGGATGTTATCTTTTTATTATAAGAGAAATATGACTCGCTTGGTCTAGCCATTTATCCAACTCATCAACATTAAATTTTTCCTTCAAACTATGGAATTCTAAAGTTTACTTCTACCATACAGGTGTCACGACCCCAAATGGAAAATGGAGTACATGATTACAAGGAGGGTGCACCCTTAGGCATGACACATGAGAGAACATTAGTGAAGTGTGCCATTATCTCATTCATCTTCTTTTAAAGGGCTTCATAAAGCATATCTTTATAAGGATCTCCAATTTTCTCTTATGTTGTCGAGGTCATTTGAATCGACAAGGAGATAATCCAAAAGGTAATGAGTCCTAAGATCATGTTTCTTGATATGATTTCATGCGGTGAGACATGCAAGAATGGAATGAACCACTTTGATACCATTTATCTGAATTAAGTATGCAATTTGGTGGACGAAATGTTAACTATGGGGCTTAATGTGTTATAGAAGTAGAACTGAAATTGATAAAAATAAGAATTATAGAACTAACAACATTTTATCAGCAAATGAGGGTGTATAAAAAAGGGAATCTTTGTGTTGTGTATGCCTCAAACCCTATCTTCTTCGCATCATATAATCTACTTTGAAGATTTATAATGTAGAAACTAAAAAAATTGCTAAAATAATTAATGAAGGGTTCCAAATGGGAACATAAAGATCACCCCACATGAAGATGATATGTATCCACTTAAGAAGTGGAAATGAATGGACATAAGTTAAAAAATAGCCAAATTTTGTTTGATGATGTTAGTATTCTCATAGTGCCACTTGTTGAGGTCATATCTCCTAGATTGGTCATTAGAAATTGAAACTAATATATGCCTTGAAAAGCTCATTGAACAAATTAATTTAGGTTCCCTAAAATGGTGTCATCGACAATCTATATAGGAACCCAACCAAATTTTAGGTCCTTTTTTCATGATGAAGGGCCTCTAAAATGTGAAATGTTAAAATGCATCAAAAATCGAAAAATAGTTTTTAGAATTTTCCAAGTATTATGCTCAATAGCGATTTAGATCTCATTTCAAAGAAGACAATGATATAATAAAAGGATATAATTACAAATCTGCATCTCTAGAGATGATGCTCTTCAAAACTTAGAAAACCACTTCCCTTTTATGTACAAGTATAGGTAATTTCAATATAATAATAGATGTTACAATTTGAAACATTGAAATAAAATACCACTAAGAATCACATGTGTACAATGCAATGTGATCACCAAACGGTATACGTTATTTGATTTAGAGGGATATTCATTACTTTTGTAGTTGATGTTGATAAGGGGTTTGATTGATTTTGTAAGTGTAGATATCACTTCATTTAAAGGTTTCATCTCTACATTTCAAACTTGTTACAAATTTGTACATATACATTTGCAAATATTATATCATGAGTGGTAGCGTTATGTGGAGTAGTTTATTTGAACTAAACATGAATACATGAAGTCTTCCGTACACTCGATAAGGCGTGTGATTGATAGTGGTAGTGTAGGAATATAGATGAAACATTACATTGAAATGTTGTATGTGTACATTTAAATTTGTTACAGATTCGTACATATGCAGTTGTAAATCTTATATCGCGACATCTAAACTAAACATGTATACATGAAGACCGTACATTTGCAAAATTTATATCATGAATGGTAGCCTTTTGTGGGCAATTTTATTTCTAGTAAACATGAATACATTTGATACCCCTTGAACGGAAATGCCACTTTGGATACAAGAAATGTTGAGTAAAGTAGTAGTGGAGGTGCTATTAAAGTAGAGGGTAGTATTTACGAAGGGTTGAGGGATAGTAGCCTTGAATCCTCCTTTCTTCTTGCTCCAAGTATTGGTACGTGCGCCATTTTTCGAATGAAAAGGAGGTGAAATGCGCAGATTTTCAAATAATATTTCGGCAACAAGGAACAATACACTAATTATTAGAGCAACACATCAAACCAATTAAAATCTACAATTGAAAGGAAAAAAAAATCCAGCTTAATTTTGAAACTCATAAAAAAATTAACACTATCTCCAACATTCTTATTCTCCTCACTTGCGCTTCACGAGGACTTATAGCCCCCAATTGCCCATTCCCTCTCTATCTTCAATCATAGGAATGAACCAATATGGTTTAGAGCAGCATGCTATGTCACATCTCTCTCCCCATGTGATCACACAATTGAACAATTAAGGTCTTGGTGTGCTTGCAAGATCAAGAGCCTAGCAATGCAAAGGGGAAGAACCTAGGCGGGAATTTATAATTCTTGGGGTACCGATTCAAATAGTCTTTCAACCAAGGTATGATGTTAAGTCCGGTGCTAAGTTTGGTGTGAATTTTGGGTATTAAAAAAATATTTGGTTGTGGCTTCTAAGCTTGATGGTGATCTACCTATATTTAGTTCAAGCAGTTACTTGATGCAAGGGCCGAGAAAATTTTGGCCATATGTGCACAAAACTTACTGTGATTTTGAAAGAAGAATTGTTGGAGGAACCTCTCCAAACAAACATGAAGAAAGGGAATAATGAGGATAGACTAATCTCTGCAAAGAACTCCAACCAAACATGACGAAAGGAAATATGAAAGAACATCAAGGCTTAATGAGAAATCATGTATACGATTATGGGAATTGTTCTTACCGGAGTTGCTTAACATGATCTTATATAGAATAATTTTCATTGTATACGTGCGGTTCCCAGTGCAATGATGGCTTGGGTTTGCTTCAGTTTATGATCAGTTTAACATCTTGTTTCTAACAATAACATTGCTTTGCATTGTCATTAACCATGTGTTATGTTTTTAGGTTTGTTAATTTTGCTCGGTTGGCATTCTTTTTTAATGTTCTAGAGCCTCTTCTCATATTAAAAAAATTAAAAATAAATTGTTTCTCATATATGGATGCCAACCACAAACTATTTTAACACTTATAAAACAAAACATTCATTATTGTGAGTGCAACATGTCTATGTTTCTTACTTATGCATGTCACCACGAATTTTTAATGCTCACTCCAGCTTTTGTTATTCTTCAAAATAATATAAATTAAACATTTAAAATTATGAGACGATCCAAATTTGGCATGGTCCCATGAATGTCCGCAAAGCCCTTTCCTATAGGGGATTGCCTTCGGCGTAGTTACGTATTTGGAACAAGCAACGTCACGATTCCCTAAAAGAAAGTGTAGACGCTGCCATTACTTTTTAGTTTGCGGGGTCGTTACAAATTATCATCCGCCCGACCACAATGCCTTCTAAGTTTTATTTCACAATGCATATCCATTTCCTATATAACATGATACTTTGCATTCCATTTCCCATAATGTGTAACAAATGTCTAGTAACTTCTCTATATATTTTGTAATAAACATACTCAACTATATAAAATTTTATTACACCAAGACGTTGCCTCGTTAAGACGTTGACGATACCTCTTAATTTTATCGTTCACGTAGAAGCATGCTTTTGGTAAACATATTAGTAAGTACGTAGTTCAAAGTGAAAATCAAACATTGGACAAAATATGCACGTGACAAAATACATTCATCCTTCTTTTCCGTGGTGTTGGAATCTTTTGATCCTTCTCCACCTTTGCCTCCTACCTCTTCTAGCATAAAACTAGCTTCCACAGACTGAAAACTACTCCATTGAGCAGGCACTTGGCCATCATTGAATTCGCCTTCTCTTTGTGGGCTCTAATGTTTATAATTTTCATTTCCATGGCTCTCATTTCATTATCTACACCTTGAAAGCCTTCCATAGTCGTGTTTAACCGCGGTTGTGGAAATCCTTCTTCACCAAATCTAAAGTGTTTAATTATGATGAAATCTTTGTTCCTTGTGTGTATTTATTTACTTTCGACTGCAAAACACCCCCTTCCGAAAGATAAAAGAGGTACGCTTAAAATCTACTTAGAATTTGTTTGTTGTTATTTTGACACACAACAAAAATATTTGGGATGTTCGACAATCGTGTTGGAACGAGCAATACAACAAGTGCTTCGATGACATTTGTTTGCTCTATTGTTGGTGCATTCTTTATTTGAAATTCTTTGTTTTAGTCGAATATATATTGAACCTTGTCCACTCTTTTTACACCCAAATGTGTGCCCTTTTCCCTCGTTATGCCTAAAGCTCACATATGTATGTTCACAATTTGATTTCAAAGTTAAATTTAAATATTTGTAAGTATTTTATGGTCAATATCATTAAAAACATCTAAACGGCCTTGAGACATTAAAATGGAGCACATATAGTAAATATTATTTGGGCAAAGGGACAATTTCAGTCATAGAAGAGGTGTGCCACATGCATGTCTTTAATCACCACCCTTTTCTTTCCAACTTTCCATTCATGTCTTTGTCTTATTTGATAAAAAAGAGCGTTGTCCAATTGAAAGTCTCGATGCCGTAAAAAATAACATAGCCTATTTTCCCCATATTTTCTAAAAGAGTTTGATTTCTTTCAGTTGTGTAAGGGTTGTGTGTTGAAAACAAAGAACTAATGGAAAAGGTTACATCGTTGACTTAATGAACCTTCCATATGGATTTTAATAGATGCGGTAAAATGTTACTCTTAAGCTTGCTATTACATTTTGTATAAGTACTTGTTTGCGTTGGGAAAGACCCCAAGTGTGAATGTTTTAATTTGCAACATGTCTCCCACCACAAAATAATAGAAATAAACCCAAAAATTAAAAAAACTTCAATTTCATTAAGAAAACACATACTATTAAAGAAGATATTTATACACAAGAAAATATAGGCCATCCATGAATTATCCACAAACAATACCGCACAATATCGGTTGTTGGATTTATAATGTTGACAGGTAATTACATCAATATCATTTTCTTCAAGCTAAATTGTTGCCATTAAATTTTGACATCTCTGGGTTCTTCGTTCTTTTCCTTATAACCATATTCGTGTCATGAACAATATTAGAGGATTTTTCATTTAGGAAAGGAGGTCCCACAGAAGGGTCCCACATTCCTCATTCCACCTCTGAATACACCTTTTGATATTTGTCTTGGCTCATTCTCCTTCATATACCCATGTAAAGTGAATGCCTTGTCTCTCTCCTACACTTCACTTGGCTCCATGTTAGCGTTGACCATTACACTTTCATCGAGCTCAACTACATCTATCAACTTTGATCTGTATTGGATTTGCATATGGTTCCTAATCAACAAACATCGACATTTAGATTGCTAGTCATTCAACCAACTCGACATTGTATTACATTATGAATCATGTATTGAGTATTGTGATCCATGCTTACATCTAGGATCTCCTCGTACCACTGAGAATATCCATAAAGTTTACATCTTCCTTTGGCTTTCCCATCATTTCACATTATATGTGGTGGTTAAACATTGCATTGGTCGAATCTCCAAACAACTAGATGATGTTGGCTACTCATGTCCCAATGCCTCAACATACAAGTCATCATCTCTTCCAATTGTCCTCCACCAACATCCATGCATTCAATAGATTCCATGAATTCAGATTTGTTGCCTCGTCAATAGATTGTAATCTCTAAACCAACCTTTCAAATTATAATCTTCTAATCGATCCACCGAATTATAATCTTCAAATTCACACATTCCCTTTTTGTAATCTTGGATGACATAGACAATTGAAGGAGGACATGATGGACTTGAGAAATAAATCCCTCTTTTACCAATGCCTCAACCATTGATTATGCTAAAAAGCATGTTTCCAAATGCAAGTCTTGGTAGCTGGGACTATCAAGCTTCAGGTAAATGAGAGGTCAACAAGCATCTCGTGCTTACATTGTCAATCCTCCAGCCAACTCAAAATTGTATTGCATTATGGATCATGTATTGATTATTGTGGTATGTACTTTCTCGTATCTAGAATCTCCTCACACCACTGAGAAGATCATAATTTTCATCTATTACAAATATCCTCCATCGACATCCATGCATTAAACAGATTCCATAGATTCGGATAAAAAATTTATAACCTTGGATGACCTAGATGATCGAAGGAGGACATGATGCACACGAAAAAAATCCCTCTCTTGCCTATGCCTCAACCATTGATAAAGCTAAAAACATTTCCAAATGTAAGTATCGGTAAACGTGCCTTTCAAGCATTAAGGAAATGAGAGGTCAAGGTATTATGACTTCTCCTCCCCCAATATTTTCTATCACCCTCCTCCTCCCACATTTAATTTTCCTCACATTTAACTTCTTCAACACATCCCCTTTGGTGTTTCCATCAGGTAATTCCACGTGTGATTGCTAGTTTTAAATTACAAAGCCCCTCTCCCTAATAGAAAAATTCTAGGTGTGTTCTAGGATGCCTGTTACAACCCATATTTATTATTCCTCGTATTAGGCTCCTATACACACACAAAATTTTCACGTTGCAATATTTTAAATAACCTAATGATGATTTAAGGACCTCAATAGACATAGAAATTCTCGGACCCGATTTTCCTACTTACACCTATCTTTCTTTCTTTTCAACACTTTCCAAAACAACATAGTCTAAATATTCTCTACTTTTTCCACTCCAAGATCATTGTTCACCTTGGGAAGACAAAAATGCCCTAATAGTACCATCATCAACTATCAAATATTTGCAAACTACAATGGAATTCTTGTCACTTGACCGACGATCTTGCTAGACATCACTTGTGCAACTTCCATGTATGTATACGGATGGTTCTACCACTCTTGTAGGAGCCTTCAAATTTTGAACCCGATAATTGTCAATTCTCACATGTTTTACATGAAACATATTCTACTTTTCATGAAATCTTACCCAACTCACCTCTAAACAAATGAATATGAACTCTACTTGATTCCAATGCATTCAATCACTATTGTAGATCATTTTTCTAACTTCCACTTGAATTTCTACGAACTCTCTATGAGAAGTTGCGTCTCTTTCATACAATATAGAGTACGTGATCATTCAAGTGTTAGAAGATTTCAGTTTGGAGTTGGAAATTATGAGAATTAATATTTTTACATACTTTGCCATCACAAAGATCTTGAGATTTGATTTTGGAGAAAGACCAAGGGACACAACCCAATATTTATGTTAGTTACCATTGAGATTGAACCAAAGTTTAGTTGATGGTTGTTTTTTCATCTCATCATTGGTGATATTTCTAGCCACTTTGCTTTCATTTTCCTTACTGTTGAATATCTTTTGGGCTAATCGAGCAAGCAATCCAAATATAGTAAATTGATGGTCGAATCAAATTATCTCCAATTTTGCATCCGCCTTTGATAGGTTGGAGAATTCATTTTTATTGCTTTATTTGTTATATTTAGTTGTATAAAATTCATTAAAAATACAAAAATAAGAATTAGAGTTAGATTCATTTCTATTGGTTAGGAATATCAATTTGCTCTAGGTTTTCTTTTGCATATAAAATAAGATTCTAGGTTATAGTTTGCACTTATACTTTGATTAAAAATACTTTACATAACATTTAGGAGTTATTATAATTCATATAAAATCAAATTACTTTCATTTGTTCATTGCATCATTGCATAAAAGCTAATTTTAGTTTCTAGATACATATTTAGAGAATAAGAGTTCATTTTATTGGAGATTACTCCAAGATCGAGCATCCGGAAAATTAGAACATACAATGCTTGAAAAATGCAAATTAACAAATGAACAAGAAACTATGAAAGAGAGAGAGAAATCATATGAGAGCAATATGAAAAAAATGACTTGCATTTCAAATCAACACGGAATACTTTATAATAGGTGTTACAAATGGGAGGTGTAAACACTAATTTTAGTAATTCTTGTCTTGCAACAACAAAAATTATATAGCACTTTTACATTAGCCCACACTTGCTCAATTTGACCAATTATGTTATCCCTCACTATATCTCACTCATTCTCATTTGCACCCACAACCTATTTGTTTACATGATGTTCATGTTAATTCATCAAATCAAGATATACCCTCACATATTACAAATCCAATTTTCAAATTACAAGCACATGCATTCAGGACCATGGCACCTTAAAAGGCCATAGGGTCTATACACTATGGGCCGATCTGGACGCTTTCATCCCTTTCCCTCCAATGACACTTTTCTCAATTTGAACCTCTTTATTACAATCATATTTGGATTTACCCGAGTTTTCCAGATCCATAATGCATATATAAGAAAATTATTCATCTCTCATTAAAGAGGAGGGCATTTTATATCCACTTGGCACCTAACATTCTAATGAGAAAATACTAAGAGCCATCACAAGAAAAGCTACTCCAAGACTCCCTTGAGCTGTCATATACTTTGCATATTCATTTAGGGTATTCCTCTACTTGGATTTTAAAGCACAAAGGGAAAAGGGCATAGAGAAAGGGCCATAATGTCCATACACTTTGGGCGAGTGCCATACACCTTGGTCTAAGCGGTTCCACGAGATATAGTTTCAAAGACAAAGCTTTGTAAGAGCATTTCCAGCCGTTTCCATTCATCGGTCATCCCATATCAACGCACAGATCTAAAATAAACTAATTATTCTTCTCCCTCTCATTACTAGTACTTCATCTCAATATCTATTGTTACTTGTATTTGTTTCATGTATTTTCCTGATATTGCTATAGTTAGCTTTGGAAACTAGTTGATTATGATAGTATATCATCATTTACTACCCCCTTAAATTTAACCATTTAGGTTAAATAATTTGGTGAACCTAGGTATTGTACATTGTGCATCAGCTCTCTCCCTCTTGAGTTATTTTTCTATATTCTATGGTCATAAGGTTTCTAAAAATTCTTTATTCTTCTACATCATAGTTGAAGCTCATTCTGAGGAATTTACTAGTGAACATTCAAATGATCTAAATGCATACATAGCTATCAATCCTTGTAATCTATATCTTTTCTTATATGCCACTCATGAGGGATCATAACAAATCCAATATCCTACTACTATTGTTTCTAATAATTTCATCTATGTGGTTCTCACATCTTTCTATTGTCATGTGTTTTTTCAAGGGTAAAATTGTCAAAAATTTTGCTTATAGACCCTCCCGAGCACTCATCCGGATTAGTTCACCCCCGTGTCAAGCCTAACCCAATCTTATTAGTTCTTATATGTGTTTTAATGACATTTCCCATGTGTTGGAAACATGAAATCAAGTTCATGAAGTTATTTCGAGGTAGTGCCTCTCAAAGTAGATTTTTCAGTAGACTTAGAAATGGCTATTTTTGGCCTTTCTAAAGCAGGTGTACATCCTATGAAGCAAAGTTGAAGGCCCAAATTCATCAGGAAATGGTATTACGTATATAAGATCTTATTTTAAGTGATTTAGGGAATATTAGGAAATATTTGGAGGTTTAGGAACAAGTTCAGTGAAAGTGGGTTTTTGAAGGTGAAGGAGCTTGCACTTCAAAAAAGCACCTAAACTTCAGAAGGTGATTCCAGGAGCTCCAGAATGATTTGGATGCAAATAAATATACCATTAGAAATATGATTCAATTATCTACATGGTGATATTTTCATATTTTTCACACAATCTAGAGTTTTCTTTCCACATCTCATTCTTGGCAAACACATCATGTGATCCAGAGAAAAATGACATTTTTAGGGGGTTTCAGGAAGAATCATACCTTTAAACCCATCCCATTTTCTTCATAATGCTCTTGTTAGTAAAAATCATATAAGGGTTCATCAAAAATTCCTCCCAGAGCTCCAAAACTTCATCTTCAAGGTCCTTCCCAAGGTAAACCTTCCATACTTAGCCAATTTTTCCAAGTGCCACATGTTAGCATGAGGTGAGGCACACTTTTTTGTCCCTTTTTTCCTTTCCAAGGGGAAAATGGGGACACAAAAATTTTCCCCACCCCTAGTTGAGCCCCTAGACCCATTAGATGACCTTGGGAAGCCTTAGTAAGCTCTTTTTTCAAATTTTCTAGCCCCGCTCCGCGAAACCTCAACTTGCCACTTGTCACCATAGGGCTAAGGCACATTTTTTTGTCCCTTTCATCCCATTCTAAGGGGAAAATTGGGACACAAAAATTCACCCTCCCCCTTTCTCCCACATGGTCTCTCACATGACCCAAACTTGGCCCCCGTGTGCTAAAATTAGCTCTTCTCCCTCATCCACTAACGAACCAATGATCGCCACTTGTCATCATAGGGATAAGGAAGAAAAATGTATCCCTTTCATGCCTTTCCAAGGAGGGAAAGGGGGAAAAAAAATTCCCCTCCCATGTATGAGGTATTAAAACCATAAGATAGTTTTTTCAAAGCTCCTCCTCCATATACACAAAAAACCCACAAATGTTGCCAATTTTTTTCTAAAAATATTTCTTCCATTCATCTTCCTTCCATTTTCCTCCATACCCTCATGATCTCAATGGAAAAATATTCATGAAATTTTCATTTTTTCAAGACTCCATACCCATTTTTTGTCTGACTCTGTACTTGGGAATCATAAAAAATTCATATCTCACAATCCAGTAAACGGATCGAAGTGAGATTTTTGCAATCTTCATCTTTTCTAGGTGCCTTCGATATACATGTATTTACAAAAAACATTCATACCCCATATTTTTAATGGTGAAAAACGCTATATTTTTTCCCTAGTTTTCATTCTTTTTTTTTTTCACCATTCGGTGGTCGGGATCGGGGTAAAAGTTTGTACATGAGATCTAGAGAAAAACCCTATCCTGATGAAGTTGTTTCGCTGCACGCAATCTGAGGTGTGAAGGAAATTTCTCAAAATAGTAAGTCTTGGGTACACCCACTTACTATAAATAACAACCTTTCAAAAAGGCAAACTTCCTCAAAGTAGTGCCTTCAAAAAACAATAGAGACAATAAGCTAGGCAATTTGAAGCGGAAAAGCGCAAAAAGGGCATTTTTCTAAAAATGTTAAGTCTTCATTTCAAGTGCAAAAAGGTGTTGTCATCAAGTATGAAATTCAGTTTTATAGGTCTTGATCCCATTTCAATTTTATCATTTGAATACTCGAGTGTGGGTGAGAACAATGTCACCCATATGGATCTGTAAGACCTCAAAGACAGGATGCTAGGTGGACCCAGGGAATTGGTGGAAGATAAGGTCTACACAAGCGGGTTATATGTTGTGGGTGGTCATTTACTATCTGTTCAAATATCTGAATTGATATTTTCATGCTCCCACCATTATGAGCCGATACCGAACCATAAGATTCAATGATAACTTAGTCCTGGCAAAGATTTACTCACTCCCAAGGAAATCTCTCACTCTCTGTAAATTTAGTTTGGAACAACATGGTCGTCATTACAAAGGATGTGATATTGGGTGAATGGTCTAAGACATATTCCTATCTCCAAGGTCTTACACTAGGTTTACGGTTAAAAAAAGTAGAAATCCATTGTGTGTGCAAAATCTCTCTCCCGAAGTGATTTTCATGAAGGCTTCTCAGATGCAATCATCCTTCTAAGTTGGCTAGTGGGAGAAGGAACAATGAAATATTTACATGATTGGATGCCCTTGTTCATACTCACCATCATCGAGGGTAAACACATGGTAGATTGGGGAAAATAATCGGTGATAACTTGCGTCATCAACTTCTCCAGTACATGTATCCAAGAATTTTTGATTGACTTTATACTTGGTATATTCTCTTGCAAGCTCGAGGGCATTTAAAGGGTTGATACTCACCCAAAATATTTCCCGAAAGGTTCCTGCATTTGAAAACTACCCTCGATCTCAAGGAAAGAAACCAACATTTCACAGATTGAAAGATAAATTCATAATGTTTGTCATTAGATTATTGGAAGGAAACCCTTATTCAAGGTTGTCTCCTCAAGAAACTTCTTTGATCAAAAGGTACAAGTATTACTTCATACAGTTTGCAACCTTATCTTATATCCGAGTATCTAGTTTCAATTTTACTCCACGAAAGCTTCCACGATATCTTTACGACAAGATCATGTTGTTCGAGTTGTGTAGGCAGTTTGCTCATGTTCATGGTAAGCTTAGGAGCTGGAAGAAGAAGACCATTTTTTCCCCATCTCCCTCGAAATCTTCTCCTGCAAGAATGTTAGTGATGTCCCAATCTGGAAGTTTCCTTCACCCCTCTGAGTCTGTATTCATACACCCCAAGAGCAGACTTTAATATCTAGAGTGATCCAGACACCTTTCACCTCCCGAGTTTCATCATGTTCCACAGATTGAAGACTACTGGGTGAATTATACAGATGATTCTAAGTCGATAACGAGATCATACAAGATTAGCCATTGGGTAAATGAAATGATTTAGGTTTGATTGCTATGAGGAAGACATCCAAGATGATTGCATGGAGATGTATAACCCAAATATCAAGCAATAAAGGTCACCCCTTCCTTTGGTGACATGGAACATCCACGAATCGGGAGATATCAATGAGCGGACTGAGGCCATAATCAAAATATCGAGAGAGAGTTTCAGGAAGAAGATATTTTCCCTTATTGCATTAAGAAATTTCCATACCCTCCAAAGGTATGTATCCCATATTTCTTCTTCCAAGGTCAAGGAGAAAGCTTCGACTTAGTTGACTCGGGAGAAAGTTCAAAGTACAAGGTAGTGGAACTAGAAGCCCCCTACTACAAAAAGGCTACACAATAAGGTAAGAATAATAGATGATCATGTGGTAGAAGTGGAGCTAGGGGAAAGTGATCTAGTTCACCTTTTAGTCCCTCAACAATCCCAAAGCTTCTCACCTTTCACTTCCGCACCAGATCCCTCCTGTATAAGATGTTCCTTCTCATCCCAAGCAAAAGACAATAATCATGTCAATTATCGAGCCTGAGACAAATGAGATATTTCCTTGGGTATAAGAAATGATCATGAAAGAATCCCACATAGTTCAACAGGTGATAGTCCCTAATTTATCATCTATAACCTCAATGGTCAAGGGAAGGAAGAAAAAGATCACTCAAGTAACTTCATGCTTCTTCAACGGTACTTTGGGTAACCAATGCGTGGAAGTATTCAAGCCAAAGGTAATCAAGCCCATTAAATAAATGACCCTAGCCGATTATGAGATGAGCACCATTTCCTAGGCCCAACAACTCATGAGGGAGATGCACATTTGTTCAAGGAATCTTCCACTCGCCTTCTCATGAGGAATCAGGAGTACAAAGAGAAAAATTGATCAGTTGGAAGATCATGTGAGAACACTCACCTCGTATGTGAAAATTTCATGGACCCGAATACCTCTTCATCTCTTCCAATTGAATAAGTTACTCCCATAAGTAGCTTTGATATGGAGTCCATTAGGAAGAAACAGGGTTTCATCATGCATGGACGAGCCAACGAAAAATCGGTGAACAAGATTGTGGAAAAAGGGAAAGTATTGCTTCTAGAGATGATCTCATTATTTAGGTACATGTGTACGACAAACTACTAAAGTCCAAATGACAAGGGACGATATTGAGAAATAAAAGGAACACTGGGATTAAGTGTACCCACCTATGATGGAAATGGGGAGATCTCATTCTCATGTATTGGTAGACATGAAGGTATTCAATTCTCCATACGATAAATTTTCACAGGTATGGGCGAGAACTCTTGTTTCTCGGTATGAGATGTTGAACCATGCTCTAGATGAGTTGGATTCAAATGAGGAGCATACTTTCAAGATGCATGATGATGTCAACACCAGGATACAAAAGCTTAGATTATCAACCATTAATGATAACATCTCAGTGGATGATTCGTTGAATTCATTTAAGGAATATGTCAAGAAAGAAGTCAGGGATCCCCTTTCCTTTAACGAGAAAACCACGGAGTATCTCACCAAGATAAGAGCTACAATATCAAACATTGAAAAGAAACATCATTCTTGGCTCACTAAGAGTAAAAACATCAATTTCATATCGATGGTTGGCTCAAGTCCTTGACTTGTGGTTGTATTCCTCATCTTGAGAAAGTTACACTGTGGTGGCCCAATATAGCACAAAGTTTAAATGAGTAGATATTTTTCCAATTGAACTTGGTTTTTGAACCAATTTTCTTGTCCCTATTTTAGATTAGTGAAATGGCAACAAAGAAAACAAACAAATCCAATATGAGAGGGTTTAAGGTACCTCTAGATGAGATGACAATGAATACAGTGCAAAGAAATATCCTCCTCGTAGTGTTCTTTATTACACTGCACAACAAAGAGAAACTCAATAGAAAAAGGATTAGTAGATTGGATGGTGGGTTGCTTGACAATGCCATTCCCGAGAAGTGAAAACTTCCTAGGATGGATGTCAACCCACTTTTAGATAAGATAAAGTAATGATGGATCTAATATGATCTAGCAAATATGATATAAAATAGAAAGTTGAAATGAAACTGATAAAGTAAAATGTAGATTGGATATAAGTAAATGTAAACCAAATCAAACCTGGGTGGGTTGATGGCGAACCAAGACTAAAAATCACATTTGACGATGATTGAGACAATGTAAGAAGAAATTACAAAAAGTAGACCTAAAAGGCCTCCTAAAGCCCGAATGGAGCTAATCGAAATGGGGATGATGTTGAGCTATGGTGAGAAGATTAGATCTAATGAGAATAGAAAGGATGCAAGAAAATTAATGAAAGATAAGAATTGCTTGACATTGGTCCTAATTGGCGGCATGGACTCGATGAAGATAAGAACGGGGTTCTGAGTGTGTGTAGAATGGAAAGATTGGAGGATGTGGAAGACTACGAGAATTAAAAATTAGATGATGGAAGAATGAATGAAATAAATCTAAACAAATGAGAAGCTGGGTCGATGGTGACCGAGATAGGGTCTACGACGATTGGGAGTGATCTAGGGTTTGATGGAAAAAGATGGGTGAAAACAATGATCTATAAATGGAAATGAAGATAAGAAAATGCAGAGACAAGGCTCCAGGGGTGGTGATGGACTGTAAAGAAGCTAATAAGGAAAATTGATGGAATGGAAAGGGTGGACCCAAACATGCAAGAGAGAGAGGACTTAAAATCTCCAAGGGTGAAGCGTAGTATCTCCAAAGTAGCTCCAAAGTGGTGATATTAGCTACAAAGACGAGCAAGAAACGAAGGCAAGATCACAAGAAAGCTTGAAGTCTCCAAAGTTGCATCTGGAAGAGGGAGGGGTATGGTCATATTTATAGGGTCAACGGCGACCCGAATGGGTTACCGAATCTGCGGTGAACCGTCTATTTAGCGGTGGGATGATTCCCAACTCGATGCAAATGGGCCTAACGAGGGAAAATTAGGGTTTTAAGGTGCTTAGGCAAGTTAGGGTTGTCTAGGGATGATAAAAGGTAGGTGAGAGGTAGAAAACATTAAATAAAGGAAAGGGGAGGTAAAATTATTAAATGAAGGTGGTTGGGTGCTTAGGGATAACAAAAGGGATGCTTAGGGAGAGTAAAAAGACCAGGGGATGATTTATAGATAATTAAACATGATTAATGATGTTTAGGGAAAATAAATTAATGGTGTGATTAAGATGAGATTAAGGTGGAAAATGATAATTAAAATATAATTTAGGAGGGAAAGGGGATTTATAGAGGTATGTGTGTGATGATGATAAAGAGAGCGAACACGGGGTGGGGGACCAACGATACCAAAAATTGGTGTCTACATTGGTAACGATCCATATGACAGTGAAGCGAGAATCGAGAAAGGCAAAGGTGTCTTCATCCGAGTAGTTATCTCTCGGGCTCTTCCTCTCTCTTATCCCCCTTCCCCTCTTCCTTCATGTTCTATTTCTTCGTTGGGGGTTTCAATTTTATCCTGTCTTATTCATTTTTGTCTATTCATTTAAATGTGACTATAGTTAACATTGTAATATTTCACCCTCAATTAATAAAAAGGGGACTAAATTTCATTCTCGAGGGATGCGAAGAGTCACATGTTGTAAAGGACAAATGAAAATTCATGTGGGGGTAGGTGAAGAGTCTTTTCTAAGTCTATATATTGTAATGACTTCCCCATTCTTAAGGGTTGTCAATTTTGTAAGTTCTAAGTAGATAACTACCAAGAATAAGCAAAAAGATAGCAAGTTCTTATATTTCTCTCTATGTTTTCCTCTTTCCCTTGCATTGTAAAACTTTGTGAGAATGTCAATAAAGAAAGGAGTTTCTACTTTTCTGGATGAGTGAATAAGTGAAACTTTGTGTTCATGGTTTTATCTTGTCTTGATATTATTAGCAAAGTTGTTATTCTTCTCAAATTGTGTGTGTATATTTATGATTAATCTTTGCAAGAATATGATTTTTCCTACTTTTAATATTAATCCCTCTCCTAATTTCTCACTCCCACTTCCCCACCTTTGTATAAAATTCCTCCCTTGCACAAGATTGAAAGCATTTTCCGCAGTGCGGTAAAGTGTGCATGTTGGATCCCTGGCCTCTGGCCAACAACAACATTTTATTTTATTTACACACAATAATGGAGCTTCCCCATTTAAGCGAGGGACCTTTTCCCAAAGTGTTGGTGGAAATCTACCAATTTGTCCTATTGACAAATTTTCTCACCAACACTTCTATTCCAACTTCTTCTCTCCCCACCTCCATGGGGTATCTAGTATTAATGTATCCATTCCTATGTCTACTACTCATTTTTCTTCTCCTCGTATCTCTCATGTTCAACCTGATTCTTCTTCTGGCACACATGCTCTAAATTCCTTGGTGCACCATCTACAAGCCCAATTTCATCAATTACAATGAGATACCACTACCTCTTCTTCTTTTATGGATTCCTCACTTCTTCTACACAATCCTTGCACACCTGAGGTTGCATCTTATCCTCTTCCTCCCGGTTTTGTTCCACCTAAAATTCCTCTTTTCAATGGTAAGGAAGATCCATAAGAACATCTTAGATAATTTCATGTTGCTTGCTTAGATTATGCTTTTGATGATACATTATTAACAAATTTGTTTCCTAAAAGTTTACAAGATTATGCATTGTAATGGTTCTATGATTTACCTATTCATTCTGTACGATATTTTACTCCATTATCAAATCAATTTTTGGCACATTTTTCTATTAATATTAGTACTAAAATATCCTATGCACAAATGGATAAAATGAAACAAGTATCTAATGAGCACCTTAGTGACTATGTTTACGTTATAAGATTAATTTTACTAAATTAAAAATGTCCTACTTATTCTAAATTGTAAGACCTATTTTTACAAATCCTTTTGCCTCCTATCCAAGAGTCAGTCATATTTGATACCTTTCATTCCTTTGATCACTTGTGTCATATCCTTAAGGACCATGAAGGCAAGCTAATTTCTATGGGAAAACTCAAATATAGTGACCAAGCTTCTAAGTCAGTCTAATGTTAAATTCCAAAGTAAATCTACTTTCAGAGTAAAACTATTGAACCCCGATTTGATGTTGAGGCCATTGTTAATGCAGATGTCATAATTAATGAAGATCTCCAACTTTAGACTCCTCGACAACATTTTATTAAATTTCCTTATGCCACCTCGGGTGGTGTTGCAATAACTACTTGATAGTAACCTTATCTCTCTTCCTCCACCACTCGAGTTGGACTCTAGTCATCTTTAAGGCAATAAATTTGATGAAAAATCATACTATGACTATCACCGATGTAATGGGCACTCTACCATTGATGCTTCAATATTAAACATGTGATTCAAGACTTAATATATTATGTTACAATTGAATGGGATGAGCCTACTTTTCTAAACCTACAAACGATAATGATAAGATCAATATGTTCAATGACCGCTTCCCAAACATGAAAATGATGCATTTGAGGCAATTGTTAATCATGCTTATTATGCGGTTCCACCTCCAAAATCTACCAATACTCCTTTATATTTTCTCTTTGGTACTACTACTACTTTACCACTTAACCACTTCATTACTTTTATTGATGCGGACTTCCATGCTTCTTTCACATATTCTAGGATTCACATTGATGCATATATTGACAATAAAGCTCTCAATAATGTACTAATCAATCCTAATTTCAAGCATAACATGTGTTTTCTTCCCCTCTTATGTTTTATTGGCTTTATGTTATCCTAAATTAAACGTAAGTCACCTACCTCTTTTGGGCGTGTAACTCTTCCCATCATAGTTGGGCCTCTTACTATATACATGTCATTTATCGTAGCATCAGGAATCAAGCATTGTGACATGATCTTAGGTCTTCCTTGGATCAACTAATATTAGGGTTGTTCCATCTATTGTGCACCAATGTGTCAAATTCATACATGAGTGTCAAGTCATCACTATTTAAGGTATCCCACCTCGGACCCCTTTACCTATTATTTCTCAAGCTTCACAGTCCCTATAACTAGTGCACCCCCACTCCAGTTAGCATTATTCCTATTCCACCTACTATTACAGTTACTCCTACATTTAATAATGATGGTCTTATGGTTTTGTCACACACTCCTAGTGCTAGTCCCACACTTTCACCACCGGCTACTAGCCCACATAGGTCTCCTTGAATTTCAATCCCCATTACTCACTCTCATATATCTCTAGGTCTCATAGCCCATCACATAGGACTAGGTCGTCACACAGGGTTCATGGTACACACCACATATAGGTCTTATTATAAGTCTATTTCACCTATACATGGTACACAATCCTTGGGACACAACTTTCTTTCTACACACACAATCATGCACACAGTCTCACATGACACTAGTCTCTTGATTCATGATCACATGATTTCTTCATTCACTATGGTAGATAGTGGGCCTTCACTTAATGTACTCATTGGATAGTTCATATGCTACTCACCCGTTGGGGGCATCCGACTTCCCCTCATTTCCCAATGACACACTCTATTTATAGGTTCAACTTGACTATTGAGGGAGTGACTACACACCCAAACCTCACTTTGCACACACACACACACGGGGAAACCTTGCTTTCCCACCTCTAATTACATAAGTCTATAATTCATCAAAAACACTAAAAATCTAGATTTTTTCCCTTGGGGGCATTCTTGGATCACCCTTCCTTCTCTTTAGAGAATAGGTTTTCATCTATGCCCTCGGGGGCCTAAAAATACAAAAAACATTCAAATATACTAAAAATTCAAAAACATCTAAATATGCCAAAATCCAAAAACATTCATATATGCTAAAAATATTCAAATATATACACATATCCAAAAATATTTGCATCTCTCTTGCTTGGTTGTTTCTATTGCATGCACTTATATTATTCATGTTGCACATTATTTATCATGTTACTTGATACATAGTTTGCTATATCCTTTTTCATACACATGTGAATTCATATGTTACATTGAGTTAAATATATGTTACACATATATTGTTACATGATGCAAGATGTTTGACACTACTCTCTACCAGTTCTTCTACAACAACTGGGGCATCCACTTTACACTTTCTCACATACATGTGTTATTATTCCAATATTTACTACTTTACTTTCTCTTACCTCATTCACTCAATACATACATCATGTGTCATACTATTTATTACTCTAACATGCTAATGGGTGTTTCATGTGTAGTATCTATTTTTTCAAGTTACTTCCAAACGAGATCATTTATATACTTATGGCTTGTTTCTTGTTTTACATGCTTTCTTTATGCTTTCACTTGTTTGTGAGAAATGCCCTATGTTACTTTTTTATTTCTTGTTGTCCTTGAGTGCCTCGATTGTCTTGTGACATCCTAAGTGGTGTCCCATGTATGCAATTCTTATTTTCCATGATTTTCTATTTGTGTGTCGTTTGCATGCTTTTTCTTACATCTACTACATTATTTCTATTTGTTTGTTACTAACACTTTGCTAATTTTTCTACTATATTACTATGTATGCGTTATGGTATAAACCATGTGTACTCCCCTATTTCCTTTATATAAATCCTACAACACATGTGCACATCAACTACATGTCCTCTTGTTTGGGCCGCACTCACATTGCTCTATCTCATGCACCCTAAACAAGGGGGAAATCATCGGGTGATATCTCACCCTCACGATAGTTTAAAATAAGGAAATGAAATAACATGGTATAGAATTAGGAAGTTCAAAGTTCTAGAAAATGGATAAGAAACAAACTTGGTTCAAAAAATAAAAAGGGACCAAAACATACATAATATACCATAGTGCTGAGACACTATGGCCCATTCAATACGCTTTCATCCTAGGGAAATTCAACTATTTTCTCAGTTGGTACAGGTTCTCAAGGGACATTCACAGGATCTTTACTCGATTTTAGTGATAGAATGCACGGTTTAGATTTATGGTGACACCAAGGGTATGTGCAAGTTAGCATTTCCCCAATACATTGTGTCATCATTTTCAAATCAATTGGGTTTTTTTTCATCTACAGTGGCACATATCCATGGGTCTTGAGAAGTATCGAGGTGACTATTATCCTTGTAAGATTGAATTCCAATGTTCATTTTTTGTGAAGGTATGTTGAATATCTTGAATGCTCCCCATGTAATTATCTTCACCATGTGGGATGCATTTGCACTTCTTTCTATTCTCCTCGGCACATTCCACTTGAGGGACTGATCACCCCCATGTCCTTCCAACCAATTCTAGCACAAAGCTCAAAAAATCGCTACAACAATGGTAGAAGGATTACTCTCTCCCCTTCTCTCTACAAAATAATCAAGTGTACACTTTCCTTTATTTTGTTTTATACTTACATGTTCCTATTTTCACGCTAATTTCTAAATTTCCAAGTTAAAGTTTGATTCCTTGTGTTATGGACATTGACAACAACTGTCTATGTAGGTACTCATCTTAGAAAAAAAAAAACACAACTAGAACAAAGACAAAGTCCTATCACAAACAAAAGATGCTCCGAGTGAAGGCAAAGTGTTTCTACACACTCAAGTAACTTTTCCTTTAAGTACACAATTTTCAATTCCATACTTAAAGGGGGGAAATGTAGACACTCATTTTGGTAATTCATGTCTTGCAACAACACAAATTATACAACACTTTTGCACTTGCCCAAAAGTTTTCAATTTGACCAATTTATGCTACCCTAGCTATATCTCACTCATTATTTCTTGCACACATAACCTATTTGTTCATATAATGGTCATATTAATTCATCAAATCAAGTTATACCCTCACATATTATAATTCCAATTTCTAAATTACTCACATAGGCATCCAAGACCATAGTGCCCAGTGATGAGACCAAATAAGTCTCATCGATTGCACAAGATAACATTATTCCTTCTCTCATAAAGTGGATTTAGATGTAGTATTAAGAACTAGATATCTTATTTAAGATTAAATGTAGAATATATTTGATCTATCTTTGAAAATTTCATTGCAATCTAAATGTTTTCATTTCCTAATATTTCTTGTAAGTTGGAGTGCAATATTGTGTATGAGCAAGTCATTTTATCTCTAGAATGTATTACAGCAAGTTCAAGATTCACATAGCTAAGAGTGCATCACTCAAAAATATTGAAACACTCATAAATATAGGAGCTTATGAATCACATAACTAAGAGCCCATGACTCACAAAGAGCGCAGGACTCACAAAACTAGCACATGACTCACAAAATCAACGTAGAACTTACTACAACGAAAATTGTAAAATTGAAAATGAGAATCGAGAGAGGTTTTGTTCCTCTTATTGCTAGGAGTAAAAACCTCTCTTTTTACACAGAAATAATGGTTTTGAAGATATCAACATTTTAAGAAGAATTTTTTCAAGCGCAGTACTAGTAGAACCAACACAAGATTCACTCTAACTAAAATTGCAGATCTCCAAATGAGATGAGAGAGTTTTGTTCCTATTATTACTAGGAGGAAAAATATCTTTTCATTTTTATATATAAATAATGGGTTTGAAGATATTGGCATTTAAAGAAGAAGGTTTTCAAGCGTAGGATTTGCACAAGTAGCATCAAATTTGCTCTAAATAAAATTACAAACCTTCAAATAAGAACATGAGAGTTTTTTTCCTCTTATTATTATGAGGAAAAAAATCTCTCCATTTTTACACAACAACAATAATTGAGGAGATATCTTCATTTGAATTTTCAGTAGAATAAGGTTGAAGGAAAGAATAAATAAAACAAAAAACAGTTCAATAAAACTGCAATATCTCCCTCATTTCTCAACAAAAATGATAATTTCAAGATGTTTTGGAAATCTTACAACAAGGAGCACCAAACCTAGAAAAGGTTTGAAAATATTCTTCAAATTGAATTCACAGTAATGATAAAAAAATCAGGGATGAGAATATGGCGGGATAGCTTTCATGTTGAAATATTCAATCATGCAAGAGTAGACTTGAAAATTAAAAGAAGTAGTTAAGTGCATGTGGAAGATAGTTCAATGTAGAGTTATAATATTTGATTAATTATCTTCCATGATTGTCTCCTTGTCAAGTGGAAGAAGTAGTTGAGTGCAAGTGAAAGGATTTCAATCTAGAGTTATAGTGTTTGATTAAATATCTTCCACATTTGTCTCCTTGTCAAATAAAATGAGAAGAATTTAAATCTAGAGTTGTAGTGTTTGATTAAATCTCTTCCACATTTGTCTCCTTATCAAGTGGAAAAAGTAGTTAAATATAGAGTGTTAGTGTTTGATTAAATCCCTCCTACATTTATCTCCTTGTCAAGTGGAAGAAGAAGTAGTTAAATATGGAGTTGTATTGTTTGAATAAATTCCTTCCACATTTATCTCATTATAAAGTGGAAGATGAAGTCAAGTATTGCCCAAGATTATAGGTAGGTAGTTATATAATCTTGGAGTATTGGCCAAGGATGAGTTATAAATATCTCTCCAAAGCACTCAATGCAACAATGGTAGGAGATGAATGATTTTTGTAACATCATTTTTGATTAATAAAATCCACAGTTCAAGTTTCTTGGCAGCAACTTATTTTTAGTTTTGTTAACCCAACTCTGAGGGAAGAGAAAGGGCCCACTCTTACCCAAGGAGGAGGATGGTTTATTGTTTTTTTAGAATAGATCATTATTATTTTACTTAGTTTGTTTAAATTTGCTTTGTGTGTTTTATTTTGTTTTGTTTGTGAAGCTTCACTTTTATTTGTTTATTGTCATTTATTTGTTTTCAGTTATTCATTTCACTTTGATAGATCAGATTTGATTTCAATTATTTATTTCAATTGTTAGATTAGATTCAATTTTAGTTATTGAATTTCCTTTCAAGCATTTTCAATTCTAGAGCAAAGAACTAAAAATCATTGTTTCCTTTAGCCCCTTTTATAGATAGCCTTGGACATTGCTTGGTTTTGATATTCTTTAAGATTAAATGATGAGGATTGCTATGAATCTTGGTGTCACTCAGATTTCACCCTGAAATCTGTGACTACCCTATCCAAAAAAAAATTGTACTTTTAAAATAATGGGTCATTTTGTGTTTTTATTGCCTGAAAGTTCTTGTATTGCGTCAAGATAATCCTAAAGAGCCATATTAGCCTTTTTCGCCAAATACCCAGATGCCCAAAATTGTTTTATTCTGTCGTCGGGATTTGTCTGCGGGAAATTTGTATTTAATTATTTTGAGCCCCGTATGAGGCTATTTGCGCTCTGTTTTAACTCTATTATGAGCGAATATGTTATTATTCCTATGTGCCAGAAGGGTTTTAACTTATTTTAAGTTTTGGGCTTTATTTGCAACTTTTGGCAATTTTTCGTGTTTTTGTGGTGTCCCGTTTCGTTTTCTGTGAAATTTCTCTGGAGCAATTCCTTTGCCGGGTAAGCCCGATTTTTGGCCTGGAGCAGCTAGAAAACATATACGCACATTATGCCCGGAGGAAGTCGTCATCGGAGGTCTGGATCACTGGGAAAAAGTGAAGTCGTGCACAGAAAAGCCCCTACGAGGATGGGCGCATTTTTGGAAAACAAAGGATTCAAGCTGCGATGGGAAAAATATAAGCCGCAGGCAGGGTGGGAATTTTATATCTACCTGGCAGGTACTTTTTCCCGTGTTATAAAAGTCACTTAAGCTGCAGTGGGAAAAATAGAGGCTGCAGGCAGGTGGGAATTTATTGCCTACCTTGCAGGGTAAAAATTCCCATGATATAATAAAAGGAAAGTGACTTAAGTGAAATCATGGGATTTTAGTGCCTGCCTTGCAGGGTAAATAATCCCATTGTCAAAGTCAAATCACTTAAGTGGATCACGGGATTTTGGTGCCTGCCTTGCAGGGTAAAGAATCCCATTGTTGAAAAATTCTTAAAAATAGAATTACATGTGCAAAAAAGTGCGCCCCCTTTGGTGAGAGAATAAAAGATTAAATTGATTATTTTAATTAATCTTTCCTCTCAAAAAGTGCGCCCAAGCTTGGAGGAGGTCAACAAGTCAAAGATGGAATAAAAAAAAGGAATTAAATGCATTAAATTTAATTTATTTAGTGGCTGCCCTCTTCCTCTCAAAAAGTGCGCCCCATTTGGGAATTGTTTAATGTTTTTAAAGCATTAAAACATTAAATTAATTTCTATTTTCAGTGGCTATGGTCAAAGCACACTGTGAAGCTTAAGTGAAGTGTTGTGTGAAGGATTAAATTGGATTAATTTAATTTATTGGATGGTTGTCCTTAAACATGCTATTTTAAAAAGAGAAAAGCATGATTTTTAATTAATTAATTGCCTTTAATTGTTAGGAAAATTATTAATTATAGAATTATGAAGGTTATATAAGCATGGGCAGCCATATGGGTGAATTATTTAATTCACAAGTAAAGAATTGCAACCAAGAGGAAAAGTGCGCCCCCATTAAAGGAAGGATTTTGTTCGACAAAATGCTAACAAGGCTAAAAGCTTCCGTGATTTGGCGCATGCTTTGGAGGAGGTTGATCTTTGTCTCGCATAATTATTTACACAGTGTTACGGGAGCTCGTGTTGTTGAAAGGATTCATGCTCTCTTTATGTGCAAATTAAACACCATTTTTTAGGGCAGCAGGCTTGAAAAGTGCAGATTTTTATAATTAAAATTCACTATTCATGCTCCGGTGGCCATTTTTGTCTGAATAAATTACAGGAATTCATTACAGGTGCTTTACAAAGGAAAAGGAGCTTTTATCAATGTCCAATACATTGCATATACCCTCCGAATATGAAGAATTGTCCAGATCTGCACCAGTTTTGAAGAATTCCAGTTAAATAAGAAGAAAAAGAATTATTCAGACGAAGATAGACAAAGCTATGGCGAAGAAAGATGAAAAAGAAAGCACAACGGAGTCATGCATCACTTCTAAATTTGTAGATATTGGAGACACGGATCTAGGCTCGGAACCTCTTGCTGAATTGATAGACAGATCCAGTGCAGGAGAAACTTCACTCATGCGTGCAGATTAAAAGCAGTGGAATTATTCAAGTTGCAGCTTTTCCATCCATAGCCCAGTTGCCAAAGTTTGTTATGCAGGTGCAGATCCATATCCAGATGCGATGTAGATGCAGATGCAAATCCATATGCAGATCCAGATCCAGATCTCATAGTTGCAAAAGCTTCCGACACAAAGGCTTCATCCTCTTGTTTCGAATGCAGCCCGTAGAGAAGACAATGCGAAGGCAAAATTCCAGCTTGCTTCCAATTCCAACTGCTTGCAATTCCAGCTTGTTTCCAGATCCAGCTGCTTCTAGATCCAGTTTGAATCAGCTGCATGCAGACATGAAAAAGGATAAAGTCAGCTTTCCTCTTCCTTCTTCTTTCCTCCGACAAAGTAATTGAGCGATCAATTAAATTATACAACTTAAGTGATTGGTTTAAAAGCCATTACTTGAAGAAGTCAATTACTTGGAGATAGGTGGCAGGCGTACAAAATAGAAGGTTCTATTTTCAGTTGCAAATCATACATGTCATGCAAAGAGGAATTCCAGGAAGGAGATTGCCAGTTGTTTCTTTTTCGACTTCCACATGTGCCAGTTCAACTAAAGCTTCCAACTTGTAATTGCCCCTCTACATTCTATAAGTAGAGGAAGAACCTTCGGGTTAATGATCAATCAGAATTTGTGAGAAGCAATCTTGTGTTCTAGACTTTGTGTTGAACCCCTGAGAGCAACTTGGAGCAAAGGAATACAAAGGAGCAGGTTTCCTGGAGAACTTTGTGTCACGGTGTACTGTGTTTCTTGCTTTTAATCTTAGATCTCTTAATAGACTTTGTGTTATTTTAGATCTAGATCTAGAGCTGCCTTTGTTTTATAATTCTGTGTGTTCATATCTATTAAGTTTCTTCTATGTGCATGTAATTAGCTCTGCTATCTACTAATTGGGATGCACATCTTCCCCATTTCTTCTCTGTATTTCCTTTACTTCCTTCTTCTATAAAATACTTCCTTTCTTAAACAACTGCTTACTTGCTGCATAACTTCTTAGTTATGGTTCATGAACTAAGTGGTTAAAGTAAAACCCCTGATAGATAATAACACATTTTTATTGACAAATCTGACACGGGAGCCTCACCGGTTAAATGAGGGAGATTTATCTCATGACCGCCTAGGTTTGATGCTATGCAGAAAAATCTAGCCAACAAATCTCATCACCCAAAAATATCCATAACATTCATACGCTATGGGATGACATAGATTCTTTCATCCCTTTCCCTTTAATGGATTTTTTTCTCAATTTGAACTTCTTTGTTACAATCATAATCGACTTTACCCAAGTATTCTAGATCCATAACACATATATAAGCAAGTTATTCATATCTCATTAAGCATGGCATTTTATATCTACTTAGAACCTAATATTCTAATGAGAAAATACTAAGATACATCATAAGAAAATATAATCCAAGACTCCCTTGAGCTATGATATACTTTGTATATTCATTTAGGGCAGTCATCTACTTAGATTTGTAAGCACAAAGGGACATGGGCATACAAAAATGGTCACAGCTGACCATACCGTTTAGGCCATACATTATGCGTTGGTCCAGAAGATCCACATGACACGCTTTCAAAGACAAAGCTTTGTCGAATATTTCCAGCCCTTTCCAATCATCAGGTCATCTCATATGAGCACACAGTCTAGAACATCAACGAAGTTTTCTTCTCCCTCTCATTACTAGTACTTTGTCTCAAAGATCTATCGTTACTTATCTTGGTGGGTCAAAGCATACAATTGTATCCCAATTTTTTGACTTATGTACTTTCAAAAAAATATGGCTCAAACTCAAAACTTGACCAAACACATATAAAATTACCAAACATGTAATTTTAAAATCTTAAATATACCAAGGTACAAAGTATCTATAATTTACCCGATTTTTTAAGTTGTAAATTTTTTTAAAGATTTATTTACTAATCAACTTTTAAAATATTTTTTTCCACCAAGTAGGATGCACTTATATTCTTTGGCCCTTGTTTTATGTATTATCTCAATATTTCCTTAATTAGATATGTAAACTAGTTGATTAGGATAATATACCATCATTTACTACACCCTTAAATTTAACCGTTTATGTTAAATTGGGAGGAAGAAAGTGTAACCACCAACTAAAATAGTCGTAAAAGATCCACCACCTAGAGTAATGATCAAATAATAACCCCCATTAAAGTGTAATAACCACCTAGAATAGTAAGTCCCACTAAAGTGTAAAAACCCACCTAGAATAGTGATCAAATATTTGCCACCTAGAATAATGATCAAATAATAACTCCCTATGACAAAAGAAACCTAAGTAAGCTAACTCATCAAGTGTAGGAATAATCCATGTGTATGAATAATACAAAATAATTAAATATGAGGAAAAATAATATCCTAAACTAACAACCCTCTTTAAGCATAACTCGGTGGGTAGAAGAAATGTATCCCGACAATGAGGCATGGTGAGGTACCCAAGTAGAGACAAACACATAATAGTTTGGACCTAGTTTAGAGAGTATAGAAAGAATTAATTGATCATATTTCTTATCTATTCCACATTCTTTTAACTATAATTTTAGAGATTTGAAGTTAGTGAAGAAATCTTGTAGGGTGTCAAAATTTCTAGGACTCAAATTGATGAGCTCGTTTTCTAGCTAATTACCTCTCATCACATCCTACTTCCCAAAGAGTTGTTCTGAAGAAGTCTAGAATTCATTAGGTAATTTGGAATATTCTACATGAAAGAGTAGATCAAAAGACACATCAAGACACAACAACGCATAAGCTTCATCACAACGATTAAACCATTTTAAAAAATTTGCATTGGTTTTTGGTTTAGTTTCAGTAACCATTGTTATCTAATGTGAACCATTCCCAAGATGATTTACATTTTTATATTTACATATGAGATAATTAAATGGTGTGAGAGATGTAATTATATTTGGATCCATAATGCGAGAATCAAGTTTGTTATTGTTGCGAGAAAAGGCATGAACAAAACAAAAACCCACAACACCCCCTTGAAATTATTTTTGATCATCTCCCCAGATTTTGGATTTTTATTATTTTAGTGCGATTACAAAATGGATGGTTCCAATGGAATGAGACCACAAAAATAACCACTTTTGAAAAAATGGCACTCAAATCTGAGTTGTCTATCAAAAGTTATTACAAATTCTATTTTCTGCCATTAATGGCCCATTTTAAATGTTTGCACAAAAATTTAAATGCACTTGACTATAAGAAATTTCAGTCACATGAGGTGGGATTTGACCCAGAGACCTATCTTAAAGTAATACTAAGTATTACACAATCCTACATACAACTCAAAGGATAAATTTCCTTTTGTGGGTATTAAAAAATCAACTATTTTAAACAAATTAAAACATGCCATTTTAAAAATATTTTTAGAGTGTTATAGATTATGGTATGAAAATTAAATTTTGAAATAAAATTCTTATCGGGATTGCTGAAGATGCAAGATTCTATTTGCTACCACCTTAATATGTTTGTACACTTATCTAAGGAAAGTTGAGGGCTAGTGGTGTAGAGGTCCCAAAATGTTAGGGAGATGTGGTGACATCGGTCCGGTTGGCACCGAGGCACTTGTTGACAGATAAAATAGAAAAGTGGTAGATGTTGTATGATTTCATGGCAAACAAGAGATGATCAAACCAAGTAAACCAAAACCCACACAATAAGCATGAACAATCCAAAGTGAAACACAAATCTCCACAAAACTAATGCAATAAAACTCAATGTTTCAAGTAACTAACACAACAATGAAAAATATTTTATTTATGAGACCTTCAATTTGATACCATATAAAATATTATGCCAATATTGAGCAGATGGAAAAATAAAACATACAAAATCTTGAGCAAAGCAAAGTTTAAAATGAACAAGAAGTTGAGAAAGAGAGAAATCAAATGAGAGCAATATGTAAAAATGGCTTGTATTCCGAATCAACTTGGAATAACTTTACAATATGCGTTACAAATAGGAGGAAGAAAGTGTATTCACCACTTAAAATAGTGGTCAAAGATATGCCATGTAGAATAGTGATCAAATAGTAACTCCCACTAAAGTGTAACAACCACCTAGAATAGTGGTCAAAGATCCACCACCTAGAATAGTGATCAAATAGTAACTCCCTATAAAGGCACCTAAGAAAGCTAACTCCTTAAGTGTAGGAATAATTCATGTGTAGGAATAATCCATAATAAATAAATATGAGGAAAAATAATATCCTACACAAACACATTTTTAGTATCACACTCATTTAAATCTAGGAATTTGCTTTTGCATGTGCATCTAAATCTATATTTAGAACTTACTTTCAACATTTAGAGGTAATTTTCCATTTATTTTTATTCATTCAAATAAATTGAATAAGGAAATACAAATCAGATATAGGTTTTTGTTTCTTGTCTTTTGTGTGGATCTTATATAATATAAATTTGAAATTCATTTACACTTGTAATTTTGAACAACATATTGATTTAGGATTTGCATTCATAAATATAAAAATACAAAAATAAACCCATATTGCATTAATAATTCAACACTACATCTTTTAAATAGGGTTGAAAAACAAAAATACATTACGTCCTCTACACAACCAATCACTTCCCTTCAACTTAATAAACAAAATAAATAATTTTATTGAAATTTCACCCCTTTCAATAGATAGAACTATAAATCCATACAATTCCTCAATAGAAACTAAAAGATATGAATAACTCCAGTTACAACTTGCAATAACCATATCTATTTTGATCTAGCTACTAACAAATGTTGGATTTCCCCTCACACTCTTTGGATAACACTTGATAGTCAAGTGTTTCCCGACATCGCAAAAAATTTATGACATGTCCCCGCTACTTTTTATGTAGATAGCATTAAAATAGACATTGAAGTGTAGCTAAAATAATAGGTATTCCATTTAATCATCCTTCCAAATCTCATTATTGAATAGTTCCATGTTTTATATGCACAAGCCCCCTTCTTGAAGTATAACTTTTTGAGAAAATTTGTGCACTCCACCACCAACAAGGTAGCCTCTTGATCGATATTACTTTATCATCCTCGGGTATAGCCTCGTCCTATTTTTGTTTGCTCATGTATATGACCATTCCTAGGTGATACCAATGAAATAGAAATACATAATTTCCATGAGTTACTTAGCCTAATTTCAACTTTGTTTAAGGAGAGCGATATTGATCAAGAGCTGCATTGTTCGATCATTCTAGATTTGGGTTATCCAATTGAGAATATTCTTTAAAAAATATTGCCTTGAACTAACACATTGAGGTTGTTGAGAAACATTGGCATAGACTTGGGCACCCCCATAGAGATAATTAGATGCATCCATCACATCATCTTCTCTTCGGTTATTTCATCTCAACCTCAAGAATTTTAGTACACCTAGAAGACCCTGCACTTTCTAGTGTGTACAAAATATGGTGAACTTGACATGATATAATTGTTCTTTCTCATTTTCCTATTATTTTTTTCTTTCGTTCCACCTCTTCTCCTATTTCATTATTCTGCAGGTGTTCATATACCCCGGAATATGTCTGATGAGGACTTTGACATACTTATAGGCATGTATATCTCAACAAACAATAACTAGACCCAACAAGACCCTTTACTCTCTAGTTGGGATGATAATCACACTAATAAAAATTAGTCCCCCTTTTATAGCTCTTCCCCTTACATTGCTTGACCCACATCTTGCATTGTGATAGAAGAGCTATGGGACTTGACCAAAAGTTTCAACAAATTTTGTACTCTAAACAACATGTCCTCAACTACTAGAAATGAATTATATCAACATGTATTGATTATAACTCATATTATATTTCAAGTCCCTAAAGATGAAATTTCAACACGATTCAACCAGAGCAATCGATTGGATTCATATTGTAAAAGACATATTAAACAAGCTACAAATTCAATTCTAAACTTATATGGTCAATCATGTCAAATTCACACAAACTTGAATGGCCTAAAACGACTTAAAACAAAATATATTTATCTTTGGGTTATCAAACACTTCCCTTGGATCCCCTTTCAAATCAAGTTACTAAATCATCATGTTGAGTTACTCTCATCTCTACCTTGATGGTACACATTGGGAATTAAAGGGTACCCAACCTTCTCCTATGATTGGATCTTTTAGTAAAAATGTGGCTTCAACAACAGCTTAACAATTAGGGTTATATTATTTCAACTTCCATTCCAAAAATATTTCACAAATGTCATTAACATCAACATGGTAGCATTCTAACGTATTAAAATTTTTGTAACCTTCTTACAGACCTAAATCCTTAGGGACAAATAAAAATTTCTATACACTCCTATTCAAAGACATATTGATGCTCTCTCTTTCTACGTTATTACTAACAACATGAGTGCTAACATGCTACCACCTTTCACTCATGTGAATTGCATAGTGATGGGCACACCTTCACCTTACACATACCATAAGAAGTCACCTACTTTTGCTCCTTCATCAAGCACCCTACCTCCATATTACCACAACATTTCTAAGTCTACACCACTTGATGGTTATTTTACCATGTATTATTCACCCCTTATACTCTAACTCTTTTATCTAGTGGATTTGTAACAAATACTTATCTAAATCCTCCTCCATCCGACCATTGTGATGCTTCTACATTGGAATATGGTGTGATAAGGACTTATGCTTATTCCCTCATGGAACTATGTGACCACATGATTCAAGATGTTATTCTAGTTCACACATTGCATGAACTCCCTTAATATAATGGGAAGGGAGATCTCAATGCCCACATCAAGGTTGATGGACCAAAGGTAGTTATGTGATATTTTCCTTCACTCTCTTAACCAAGAAAGCAAGGAGGATGTGCCAAAATTCCCCTAAAATTCTTACGAAGAATCATGAGAGATTGCATTAAGAATTAGTCAAGCCATCATTGATAGTGGATATAATACCTTTAACACCAACGGAAGCTCGTTACCTCTAGCCAAAAAACTTGAGGATATCAAAACAAATACCAAGATAACCAAGGTGATTAAGGCCCTTTAATCATCAATTACATTTAGAATGCCACCATCAATTACATGGAGAATATGGAAAGATAGGAATGCTATCATCTTCAAGAATAACAAGCAACACTACAAGATCAACTTTGCTAAGATTGGGCATGCTGTTAAAGATGATATTGGGAGATTCAAACCCCCCAAAAATAAGAAGTATCATGTTGACGAAGAGTACATTCTTTCCAATTGGAAGATTGGAAATGCTAGTTTGCAGCTTAGGAATACCTCAAGCATTGATAGGTCTTTGGTCCATTGGATTCCTCTTGAGAAACTGGTATAAACTCAACTTTGATGGCACTTCCAAGGGTAACCCTGGTCTTGCTTTGCTAGGGGAGGAGTTATCAGGGATCACAAAGGTTGTTTAGTTGTTGCTTTTGTTGGTAAAATGGGGATTCAGATGAATCATTACGCCAAGACCTTCACTGCTCTTTAGGGGCTAAGGATTTCCAAATATTTTGATATCCAAAACTTTATTTTGGAAGGGGACTCTCTTAATATCATCAATCATTTAAACCAAACTTCTCCTCCTAGTTGGACCATCAAGGACTTCATTATGGAAGCAAGAAATATTTTTCAAAATATCAAGAATATCATCATTAGACATACCTATAGGGAGGGGAATAAGGTTGCGGACACTTTGGCCAATATGGGCATCAATATTAATCTTACCATATGGGATAATGCAAACAACATCCCTAAGGAGGTTCAAACTAGCATTAATGTGGATAATAATGGAATTACATACGTGGAGTAATTTTAATTATGACATGGAGCGGGTCTTAACGGAGGTGAAAGATATCACTTGTGTGATTTATCCTCCTTTTTATGGCCACATTAAAGCCATCAAACCTCGCACAGGTGGGAGGTATCTCAAAAAATAGGATAGTCATAAGAAAATAGCAGACTCTTACGAGGGTTTTGAGCAAGATATTTGCAGAATTTGTAGGAAGAAGGAGAAAATGGGAGGGGCGCCGTGTCAATTGGAGCCGAGTTGTGACCCGGCCTGGAAGAATAACGAGGTACTTTAGAACCTCCTTCACAAAGGAGGCATTTCAAATTTCATTGAACGAATTCAGGGTCATGACCTGAACATTTCGGTTCACTTTGCTATGGATTGGAAGGATAGGAGGGTCAAGTATGGTGGGCACAAGGTTATTATCAATGAGGAGCTAATTGTTGAGGCAACAGGCCTGGAACTGGAGGGCTACCATTTTTCAGTAAGAGGATTGACAGGGTCACTGAGGCCAAGAAATTCTCCAACGAGGGCAAAGAGCTGGAGTTTGTTGTTACAGGCATAAGGGTAAGCTCTATTCCCACACCGTATGATGAAGTGAGGAATATGATGGTTAGATATATTTCTCTGGAAGGGCGTTATAAAATGGTCCCTGTTAAACACCTTATTTTTTAAAACCATTTTAGAAGGAATTTCACTGGTCTGTTTCCCGCATTACCTTCTCAACTCCCTTCAATGCTCTGTTATGGATTTTCAAAAGCACTCCCGTGCTATTCCTTTGCATCAGGGCCTTATCTTTCTGTTGCACAAGATTTGTGTTGCCAAGTTCCCTAGCTTCCCAATTGCTCCTAGTGAGCCGCTCACTACTACCTCCTCTGCTCCCACTCCCACTCTTGGTGCCCCTTCCAAGTCCAAAACCAAGAACCCCATAAAAATAGACACCCCTCTCACTGACAGGATTCTCGGAATTTCCAAAGAGATGGAGGTGGTTCAAAACTTGCTTCATAGCAGCAATGTTGGTATTGAAAAGACCCTGCATCAGGAGGAGTCTCAAGTGCCTAATAGACCGGAAGCCCTGGAGAAAGAGATGAAATAGATAAAGAAGGACCTTCATCGTATGGAAAAGTAGAAAGGGAAAAAAAAAATTGATGAAGAGAATGACAATGGCAAGGATCGGTTTACTAATATATATAAGAAGTCGAACTCTCTGATACCAAATTGGGGAGAGCTAAAGATGTAGACATGATCACAACATGGCTATCTTTAAATCCATAAGTGACTTCTTCGAGTGGCAAGTTCAAAGCATTGCTATGCTAAGTGGGATCCCTGAAACTATTTGGGGGAATGAGAAAGAGAGGAGTATGACTATTTCAGTGGGGACGCTTCAAATGAACGCACATAACCACTCCGGCATTGTTTACCTCGCTATGAGACAATCCAGTCCAGAATTGAAAGAGCATCCAAGAAATAGACTCACTTGGACTAGCGGGTTTCGTAAATATGTTGTTCTTTTGTGTTCTTTGCTGTGACATTGCTACTTTTTTACGGTTTTGTTGCATGTCTCGTGTCCTTTTTGCTTCTTGTCAGTAACTTTGCTCTTGGTTACTTTGGGAAACACTGTTATATCTAGATTTTGATCCTTTTTTGTAGAATCTTCATAGTTATATCAGGCTAGTGAGCCCTTTATGTAACAGGTATAGTCCCTTCAAAACTATTTACCAATAATAAAAAAATGGTGTTACTAACCAATAAAAGAAGACCAATACTATGAATAACATGTAAAATTAGCCCACAAATAATAATAACAACAATGTTGAGAAAATAGAAATATCAACACTACTTTCATTGCCTACATGATGGATTTCAACTACTCTCATCCCCATGAAAATAAAATCTAAACACATAACCCTAATCCTAATAGCCATTACCGAAACCATTATTTTTACGCAAACAAATCATATCAAAATAAAAATCAATAAAGATTCGATCAACAAAATTATTATTATCATATTACAATTCCAATCTTTATTTCTTCTTTCATGAGATCATTGGACATAACACTATAACTCGTAACAAGTATGATTATTTTATCTAATGCATCCCCAAGGATCAACAAAAATTATTCATTGATATGTTTTGTAGGATATTTTGGTAGCACACACAACCAACTTGAACCAATTCCATATGACTTTATAACATGAATCTTCTTATTGATAAGAATTCATTTTCTAACCATAAAAAACACATTATGAAGAACGTGTCACAAAATAACATTCATGTCCAATCAGACACAAATTCACGCACTTTGGGTATTATTTAGTCTCGGTCTCATACTACTATTCATATGGTTTTTTGAGTGAAGAAAGTACTAATTATCCCAAGTCCTTTGGCCATTTTAGTTTTCTTTCTATCGTCACTACCGACCTCCTGTATGTACTCGCCTTGACCAATTTTGACATTATGTGTCATATTATCCCTAATTGGGGCACCTAGCCTAGTATTGAGGAAACCAGGCATCTTGGTCCCATTCGGGGTGCCTTCATCATGTTCCTACTTTGCCTCCATCTTTTGGGCACTTTTTAGCCGTTTGAGCTTTCAATATTTTTAGTGGTCGACCTTTTTGGGGTTAATTATGAAATTAGAACAAGAGAACCATATAAATATAAAGTTATGAGACCATAATGAGGTATCAAGCACTAGGCACTAATATCACCACCTAAGGTTACATCCATCAAAGGCTCCATTTGCATCCATCTAGCTCCATCACAAGGGACAAAGTTGGTTCATTTGCATCACACTGCATAGGAGGGAAGTTTATTTTATTCCATCCACCATTTATTTACATTTTTACATCTAGTTATTGCTCACTACTTCACAAAGTGTGATTGGCACAAGAGCACCTAGGGCACAATTTGCACACACACCTAGAACTACATTTGGGTCTGAAATGTAGTGCAACACTCAATTAGTAAGTCCACCATTGTGGTCGTTGAGGACAATCCGACCCCTTCATATGCATATTTCTTTTTTATGGTTTTGATGCTTGGTTTGGGGTTTTACAAGTCTCTTCTTCCTCACTGATTAGCAATAACATTCAACGTAGTTCAATGAAATACACACGACAAGAAACAAAGGCTTCTCATCACTTAGCGGCCCTACAAATTTGGTTTCTAGACCTCCTTCCTAAACTAGGGCACCCAAATCTCAGACCAGGTCACCCCATGTACCCTCATACTTCCCCTTAGAACTACACTTTTCTAGGCCTCGACACAATCATTTCCTCCTGTTTATTTAGTCATCTTTGTGACACAGTCCTGCAAGCTCGTCGAATCAACTAAGCTCTTTCTAATCCTCCTTGTTCATTAGGGTTTCACATTTCTATTTACTTAGTTGTTTCAGTCACTTTCTTTATTTATTTAGCCATCATTTACTGCTTTGCATAGCATTAGATTAAACTAAATTAGGCCCTCATATTTTCCATTTTAGTTTAATCATTTTGGTGAACCTGATGTATCCAACCCTTTCTTCTGATCATGTACTTCTTTGACATAAGGAAGTTTCCCACAGACATAGAGGTGGCTAGGAGAGGTGATACTTCATTATACATACAAGACTATATTTAAAATAAATTATTAAAAAGGGTGATGGTTGATGATGAAGCTATAATTATCATTTTCCCCTTATCTTTCTTATATAATTTTGAGAATGGTGAAACCAACTATTCATCAACTTGAAGCACCCTTTGAGGATCCGATAGCCATTTTCTTGCCTATGAATTTTGGACCCTAGATTGTGCTTACAATTTATTTCATCATGGATAGATATATGAACTCTAACATAATTTTCAAAAACTTGGATACATAGAATGATGATCATCCCATCAATCTTGTTTCAAGAATTATGATTCTTACATATAGGGATATTCTTCATCACCTAAAATGACCCAAAAACATTATATGTTCTCTAATAAACCCTCAAAAAGAAACTGTAATATCACATGGGTTATAAAATTCCCACTAAAAAGTAGTTAATCCTTCCAATGATTGAGAGGATCTTGTTATAAATAACAAGATTGTTCAAAATCATTCCCCAATGCTTGAAAATGTACCACATGCCCAAAAAAAGGGCATAGAGACTAAAAATAAAGCAATTCCATTATACGAACAAGAATAGGCTATTATGGTAGCCATGTCAATGAATTCAATTATGGAAATCATTAATATTTTTATAAGGATAAACCTATATTCATCCTCTTTAACCTAAGAGGCATAACCACCTTCCAATATTACAAGCATGAGTGTGGTAAGTCATATGAATTTCTAGTGAATATACTTTATGTTTCCATGGTTAAAATATCTAAAAAGAAATGGATGACATCAAAAAATAGTTACAATCCCACTCCCTCAAACGACCAATGCATTTGTCCACTACGATGGGGTGAAATTTTATTTGGGTTTTGGTGAAGGTGTAATTCTGAATTTTCCTATATGATTGATCATACTCTTTGGCTATAAGTTAGGGTTTGAATGAACCAAAAATGAGGTAGAATATGAGGTAATACTATTAGGTAAGACCATTTATAATAAATTTGGTGTCTAAAACCTTCGATTCGTAGGGGAATCATAGTTAGTAGCCAACAAAATTTTAGGAACCTATTAGGTTAAAGCTAAGAACCTTAAACTTTATAGATGTTTTGACTAGAAGTTAACCAAAGAGTTTAGATTCCTCTTTATATAATTTTTCCTAGAGAAAAAAACTAGTTGGTTGATCTAATAGACACTTCCTTGTCCCAATTATGTCCTCACAAGGAGATACCCAACGCTGATTTAATGGATTTAATGAGATCCCAATTTTTTTTTCCAAAAGGGTTCAAGTGGTGAATGGCAAGCCCCAACAATAAAGGAAGGAGATCTCCTTGCCTTAGTATTTTCCAAAAATGATGAAGTGACTCTAGATTTTTTTCAAGCTTATGAAAACCTTCCCAAAATTCACCATAAGAAAGGTTTCACCTTGAATATTTATCCTTCTTTCTTCCTTGGGAGAAAATATTATGAATTACACTAAAAAATGATGGCTATGACTATGTTGTGAAGGGATATGAAGTATTTTAAGTTGATGGGCCATCTTAGACCTTCCTCACATATTACAAGAGTTTGAAGAAGGGAATGCCTCTCTCATAAAGGATATGATCAAAATTAACATCAAGATGGAAGCTGAGAATTTTAGAGTTGGGATCTTATCTCTTCACTCAAAAGGTGGAAGATCATAAGAAATTACTCGCTGAAATTTTAATATCTTTCACCTTCTCATATGAAGACATGAAAAGAATTCAAACAAGAGTAGTTGTTCGTAATTTGGTAACTAAACCAAATGACAAACACATGCTAAGAAAGTGAAATATAAATTAAAGCCAACCAAACCACATCACCCTTAACTCGAAGAAGTAATTTTTCAAAGTGTTACGATGTGGAACTCCCAGTTTTATTGTTTCTCAATGTGGGATTTTATTAAACCAACAAATGTTCAATACATTCTAAATATACCCCTTTTGTTCCTAAGAAATCTAGATGCAATAAAGACATTCGTTCTGACTTCGAAAAATACAATAAACTCCACAATATGTTGTTGAATAAGAAAATACGTCTTACGTGGAATCAATATTTTGTATTCATTTAAGGATGTAAATATGTTTCTTATGTATCCTTGAGCTTATGGCCCCATGGTATGAAAAGTCTTTTGTTATTTACATAAGGGGAAAAATTATCTTGTCCTACATATTGGCTCAAGAGGATGATGCCATGAAGGAAAGTGCGATTCACTTCGTTAACCATATTTTTATTGACTATGAGGAGATGTGCTAATGTAGAAAAGAATTCCTTAACATTGCATTTTGTACTTATCATTTGAAATAATGCATGTTGAATCAAGAAACAAGGGTTGTTGTTGAATCTCATAGGCTTCACACATCCCTTTTCCATACAACCCTCCATTAGAAGTCCGACTACCTAATGACTTTTTAAGTGATTTCAAGTTGATCTACATAATTTAGAAATAGTTTAAAAGATAAATCATTATATATTGGTCCGTAGACTCTATAATTTGGTGACTGGTTGATACTAACTTTCGTGATGAGATAAGTTTTTACATTGAAAATATTACAATAGCCTCCACCCCATTGTACTTAAATATAATTAGTTATCTCATCTAAGGTACATACCCTAAAGGTACTAACTCCCGCTAGAGGTAGAGGATTTGTGTCCTTGAACTAGATGATGTCATCCTTAACATGGTTTTGATTGAATATCATTTAATTCAATGCTCTTTATGTGTGTGGACAAGGAGGAATCTGATTAGATTCATGTTTCACTACCACATAGATGTTTTTATGGTCACTTTTGTGGTCATGCGACTAATTAGAAGATTCATATGATGGACTGGTTTTGTCCCACCTCGTAACATGATGCCTTTGAATACATTAGGAACTTTTAAAATAATCCAAATTTTACACATAATTGATGTCCCAATCTAAACTTCACAACTTGTCATGATAGCTTGTCCTTTTTCCACTTGGGGCTTGTATCAATTAGTGATATTTCACCCACTTCATCAAATGAAAAACACTTTATTATTACATCTACAATCACCAAGTGGGAAGAGGCGATTCCTCTAACCATTTTCATTGGGTCCATTATTGTGAAATTCATTTTAAACAAGATCATTTGTATATTTGAGGTCCCTTAGATCATCATATCTAAAACCAGGTCCCCTTTCAAGAACCCTAAGGTGCACTAGCTATGTGGTAAAGTTTCCATTCCGCATCACACTATGTCCTTATAATACCCTAAGGCCATTGGTCGGGATGAGGACACTAGAGAAAATTTGAAGTCTAAACTAGTATAATCTGTAAAAAATAATATGAGGGATTGGAATCTACAATTTTATCCAGCTTTGTGGGCTCGCAACATGATTATTTGCATACCCACGAGGGCTACCCCACATTATTTAATCTCCAATTCAAAATTTGTTTTACCATTAGAATCATAGATTCAAAATGTATGCATCTCCCTCCAAGGTTTTTGTTATCACCAAAAAACAACACCCTTTGATTTGTTTGCATGTGAATGAAATGGGCAATCAATGTTTTTGGGAAACATGGAATTATCTCAAGGTGTGGGACCAAGAAACTAAGATAATTATCTAGAGAATGTTGGTTCCTCTTCCTAATCTAAGGCTAAAACTACTCTTAATGTTGGAAATACAATTATCTAATCCTATTCTATGATTCCAAGGGACTAGGGAGAGAGGAAAATGCATGAAAATGAAGAAATCCTACACTAAGGAGGGTGATAGCACCAAGAAAAGGGTGATTGGGACACTCTCTAATGAATGAAAATAGGGAAATGGAGATAGAGAGGGTATGTAAAACACCACAATCTAGAAACACACATTCACAACACCATTTCCATTAAACACAACCATTTAGAGCTTGCAAGAAACCATAAAATGCACAAAAATACCTTTAAATGCAATGTAGAGGTCAAAGAATGTAATGAAACACAAGCAAGGGTTGAAGAATAGCCACAAAACTTGATTTTATTGCTTCATATGATCACATAGTCCATTACAATGAGGAAAAGAGGCATGAATCTCTTGCGAAATTTTGATGGAGGCTTGAAGCTCACAACAACATGTAGAAGAATGGAGGAGCGGATAGAGAATGTTCAACCCACCACAAATGAGCTCCTCCTTCACAATATATAGAAGAAAGAAAGGAGGAAGATAAGAGTGAAAATCTTGAAATATGGGCTTCACCCACCAATAAAAGGTAAAAATTGCTCTAAAAATGGCATGGATGACCATGCAAAGCCATCCCTTCATGTCCTCTAGCTTGCTAGAGAAGCAAAAATACCCCCATGCTTCCATTAATGTCTTCATCCACCCACTTGGAATGTTGCATTTGACCTAGAGTATTTTCTTATATTTTCTAACCAACTCCACCTACTTCTTATATATTGTGATTTATGAGTGAAGTGCTTGGAAATACCAGCCCAAAAAGTCTAATTTTATTGAAAATAGTGTGTTGGGGTCGAGTTATGCCCTATCGGCTTAAGGAGATTGTTTGGGACATTTCCTAACTCCCGCCTTTGCTTTACTTTGGTCTAATGGCCAGCTCACCACGTGGTTCGGCAAGCTACCTCATGTTGGCCCCCTTCATTGAATTTTGGCTCGGCGTCGTGTTTTCCTTATACCTCCTGGCCCATTTTTATTAGATCAAGCGAGTGACTTGCCTCAAACTTGATGCCTTGCCTTTTCATTATCCATCACTCACTTGATCCCGCCTCAACTCCCCGCGCCAATCTTATTTTCATCCCTCCAAACCTTGCATTGCATTACGTCGACCCATACAACTCGGTGAGTGACTTGCCCATGGCTCGACGACTTACTCTTTGTGTTGTGGCTTAGAATGCCCTATGGGGAACTTACCTCAACATAGAACTTGTATCATGTGTGGACCGCATGGGCCCACAACTTCCGATTTTCCCACATTGCATTGCCCAAACCCCTTATAACTCCCATTGTTTTATATTGCGGCTCCTTTTCTCAATCAGGAACATGTCTCCATGCGGAACTCGTTCGCCCTAGCCTCATGGGCTCGAAACCCTAACACACCCACATTAAACTCTCCATCATGTTGTGTGGAAATGTCGAGCTTGTAGGAAACTCATGTCCCCACAACCCTTGTTCCATTTGGGCCTTGTTGACCCAAAAATGCTTTGACCCACTCGCAACAAACTCTACTTCCCACAACTAACTCCCCGCACTTCCCGAACACCTCACCAAGCTCGGTGATTGACTTGGTTAGCTCACCTTGTGCTCCCGCAGAGGAACCTTAAACTTGCTAAAAACTCGTCGACCTACTCCCTAGCTCACCCATGGGCTCGGCGAGCTATTTTCACCCTTTGTTCATTTTTTACAAATTTTCATTTTTCCCTTAACTGTTTGGATTTTTTGGAAAAGGGAAAGTACTTTAGGACCTAAATAAATGTCCCAGTCACCAAAATGCCTCTAAATACCTGGATTCACCTAATTTTTTTAGTTTACTCATCAAGGATCCTACTGAAGTGCTTAGGACCAAATTATCCAAGTTGTCCATTTCTGCGAGGGGGTAAAAATGGATAACAATTTTCTTGATGAAGAAGAATATAGAGTTATGCACCTCACTTAGCTAGAAAGCTTGGTTGAAAATAAAGTGAAAGGTTCCCAACATCATGACTAGTCCTGTGTCTAACACATGACTCTTCAATATAACAAAAATGTGCATGAGCTTCCTATTAAGGTAGGTGATCTTATCCTATGATAAGACAATAGGATATAAAAAGGAAAGCGAGGGTTGTAAGTTTAGGATGAATTACATAGGACCATTCTAGTCATTGAGGACTTTAAATAGATATTTTTTTCTATGTATCTTGGAGGGTAAGGATTTTATATAATCCTTAAACTCCTTACATGTCAAGAGCTACCGCATATAGTCTCTTATGCTTCACATTTTCATGTGTTGGGCATGTATTTCCATTTTTTGTGTATTCCAATTTTGATCATTTAGATAGTGTAAATATATAATTATCAATTCACATGGAAACATATTCATCACAACTCATTAGGTATTCTCACCATGGTTAATTCCATGGTACACATATTGAATTATTCCATTCAAAGCATGTTACAATACTCACTCGACACGCTTTAAGGTACACTTTTCTATTCTACTTTATGTTATTAAATCCTTATTCACCAACATAAAGTGGGGGAAAATGTAGTCACTAAATCACACACTTACTATGTACATCTAGCCTCTAAATATTTCATTTATATGCATGATTCCTAAGCAAGAGAATTAGTCATTAACACCCCTTTACTTTACTTTGAAATTGTTTTTATCCTTTTCATATTTATTGTTTTTCGTTTCCAATTGACAATTTACTATTTTCCACACTAGTCGACATCTTACTCAACTCTAATTTCATTGTCTGACCTTTTGAGCACCCTATACATGACCATTCATTAGGGATGTATGCTCTGGGCACTACTATCCCCTCTAGGAACCTATGTCCTCTTTACCTCTTTTTCGATCTTTCGAATGTTACTTATTTTTGTCTTTTTATCACTCTTGGTTGGCCTTTTACTTGTTAATGATGAAACTTAAGCAAGGGAATCATATATATACATGTCTTATTTAACCTCTTGGGGAAAGAATTCAAGAGGCACATACTACTATAAGGAGCTAATATTTTCTATCTACTACATCAAGGACTACATTTTGGATATCATACTTCACTGCATAGGAGGGTTTATTATGAATTCCACACCAAACATTTGCATTTGGGACAAAGTAGTTGTAGCCTACTATGTCTTTGTGTAATCGGTACTAGGGCATCCTAGTCAAGGACACTATTCAATCCCTCACTACACACACACACATCACACACACACACACACACACACACACACACACACACACACACACACACACACACACACAACACACACACACACACGAACTACATAGATAAATATAGTGCAATACTGGTGACGATCACATTGGGGTGACGGCCAAGGTAATCTTGACTCAAGCACATACATTATTGTATTCATCTAATGTGTTCTTGAGTACTATGCATGTATTTAGGGTTTATTTTGTAGGTTATAGGTGTGACATAACTTATTTGATGCAACACACAATGGATAAGGAGCAACACTAAGTGACACGAAATAACTATATCCCGAGTACTTCCGAAGACACCAGCACCTAGAATAGATGCTAACACCTAGGCACCTAATCCCATTCCATTTTCTCCTATCCCCGAGATCTTCAGGTAATCTATAATCGACACAAAGCTAATACAATCCAAAATCTACCTTTCCAACTTGTTCATCAATCTAGAATCAGTTTAGACCTACAAATAAAATTTGATTCATTATGTATCTCCTATCTTTTACTCTTTCTTGTATTTACTTTGTTTGATCTTACTTATTTACTATCATATATGTTTAATCATCAATGTCCTTACTTAAGATTTAATTTTATTAAATCACTTTGACCTCGCTTGAAACCCTTATATTCGCACGTGTTCCCGTAAAATAAACTCTAGCTACCCCGCATGACTCGTGCACCTTTTACTCTAAAATGAAGAATGCATATAATTGAGTCAAATTTATCTCGACATTCACCCCATTGTGATTGTATTGAGTTTTGCACTACAGATTCGGACTCTATGTAGTTCTTGTGTGTGTGTGTGAGGTTGTAATTGTGTCCCATTGAAGCTAGGTTTTCCCTTGTGCATGTCACACCAAATAGTGGGCTACACTACTTTTCCCCCAATACAAATGTATGATCTAAATAAATTTAAATTGGTATCCAATGATTGAGATCAAATGAATATAGAAATAACAAAAATATCTAACATGTAAAGTACAAGTAAGTGTACAATATAGGAAATAAGAGTGACTTATCATTTTTGGGAGATATGGGCTAGAAGATTACTGGAACTTGATGGATCTAAATTGTATGATCTATGTCTAGAAAATTGAGACACGAGACTTCTTTGAGCAGGAGTACACAGGTGTTAGTGTCCGATCTGACGCTAGTGTCCTTACAACAACTCTTCTTCTAGTATTTTTAGCATCTGAACTTAGCTTCTTCCTTTCGTTGTTTTTGCATCCACTTCAATGTAGGGTTTTGTATAACACTTGTACCTTTAAAACAAACCCTAACTACTTTCATAAAGCTTAAACAAACATTAGATGGAATAAATAAAATATATACTTGAATCGTACTAACCTCGGTGGTCACCCCAATGTGATTGTCACCAAGTGTTACACTACATTTCAGACTCTATGTAGTTCTTGTGTGTGTGTGTGATTGGAATCTTGTCCGTCGAAGATAGGTTTCCCTTGTGCTAGTGATACCAATATAACGAGCTACAACTACTTTGCTCCCAAGATGAATATGTGAGATGGAATTCAAAATTTTCCCTTCCTTTACAGTGAATGATGCAACTCAAATGCAATTTTTGAATGTTGTTCTCTTCCCAAGTAGTATATAGTAAGTATTATCACCAAATGTCCTTGTGCCTTAATAATGGTAACTAAGTCATGTGTATATATATATATGATTCCCTTATTTGAATTTTGGCATTCACAACTTAAAAGTTGACCAAAAGTGATAAAAGAGACTCTAGAAAAGGTACCAAATGATAAGGCAATTCAAAATCAAGAAGAGGAGGGAAAGGAACAAAAGCGCCTACAAGGGACAATGGCACCCAAGGCACTCATGTCCCTAATGGGAGGTAGTGTTTTGGATGCACTGCAGAAGATGTAATAGTCAATACAAAGCTGGGTCACATGTTGTTTAGTATCCAAAAGTAAATTGGTCATTCTAAAAATTAAATAACAAGAGTGTGGGAAAGATAAAAGCAATGAAAGAGTAAAATAAGTGTTGTTAATGTCTAGTCTTCTTGTTTAGGAATCATGTATATAATGAAATACTTAGAGGCATGATGTAAGTAGAAAGTGTGTGATTTCGTGACTACATTTTCCCCCACTTTATGTTGGTGAATGAATATTTGGTAGCATAAAGTAGATAAGAAGAGTGTACCTTGTGGAGAGTCAAAGGGAGTTGTAACCAATAACATGTCGAATGAGGGTTGTATTTGATATCGTGTCAAATGGAGATAGTATAATGTGCATCATGGAATCTAGAGAAGGATAAGGATCCTAAGGGTGACCTTTTTGTGTGTAGTAGAAGTGATGTATGCATGTGTTCCTTAGATATTTCCTTTTTCAGAGCATCATTGTGCTTGAGATTGTTCCTTGTTTCATCTGTGTGTGTTGCCCTTTTTGTTGGAGTAAGGTCGTACCTACAAAATAAAATAAGTGTAGCCAATGTTTATGATAAATAAAATTGAACTTTAACTTAGTACATGTAAAAATAGAAATTCATATTGAAAAACAAGTGAATCAAGGGTAGAATATGTCTTTGTGTTGTGAGATAAGTGAAGAATTGTCCCTATATGTTTGTTTCCTCGAGATGGTTGGAATAGTACTAAGGATTTGGGTGTCCTATCGCCAAACTTTGGATTTGAGCATCTTGCTACTAAAATTCAGATTTGAGCATCTTGCTGCTAAATTTCATATTTGAGTGTCTTGTCACTAAACTTCATATTTGAGCATCATTTCGTTAAAATTAATATTCGGGCATCATGCCACTTTGAGGGAAGAGTTTTGGAAGTGGTCAACTTTTCTCTCTAACCCTTAACACTTCCCATGGATAAGTGCCACTGTAAATGGTCACAAACCTAATAGAAACTGGTCACCGAGTCGTATGAACTAATTAGTTTTATTACACAAAGTGTGTAACGTGCCACTGATAGAAACTTATAATTTAGGTTGTGTTACTAGAAATTAGAAAATATTATCACTAAGAACCTGTTGATTCTGTATTGTAATTATTTCTTCCCCCAAGACAGAGTGCCTAGGTGGGACACTAGTGCCCGCCGATCCTTTCTGTGTTGGGTGCTTTTGTCTAATACTAAGTTTAGGTCCAATTCTGATTATAAACATGTTTCTTAGCTTCCATGTACCCCAATTTTTCTATGTATCATTTTGTATCTGGTCTGTGAACTACTTGAGAGGGTGAAATAGTCACCTAATTATTTCTCCCACTAGTTTGGGGTGTGTGAGATGGACAAAGGTGAGAGTGGCCCAAATGAGGAAAGTTGAAACTGATGTGCACATCTGAAATATAAATCCTATAGGGGGAATAGGGAATACACATGGTAATAACCATGATGTATGCAAACAATGGGAAAAAGGCTAGCCAAAAGTGTTAGTCACAAACAAGTATACATGGTGTAATAGAAACAAGTCACAACACACAATAACATTGTAAAAGACACAATGAGTATCTAGTTGAATACATGGGAAACCGCTTAGGATTTCTCAATACACTCAAATCCTTTGAGGCGATACAAGAAAATAAGTAATGAACATAGGGCATATCCCACAAACAATGGAAATCAAGACACAAGTAAGGAAGACAAGATATAAACAAATTAGAGAACCATGATCAAAGTAGGCCTATGATACAAATGCTACACATGAAGCACCCATTAGCATGTTATAAATTTTGTAGTATGCCACAATGTATCTAGCTAATAGTAGATTTTGTAATGATAGAACCTAAATATAGGAAAAATAGGAAAGGTAGATGCCTCAAGAGCCTCAACAGGACTAGTATGGTACAATGCCAAGCATCATACATCATGTAGAAATCTGTAATTGATATGCATTCACCTCAAAAATACCATGTGAACATGCATGTGTGTATGGAAAAATGATAAAGCATACTATGAACCCAATTAACTTGTTAAGTAGTGTGCAACATAGAATAGAATGAGCAAACAAGGATACATCCAATCAAGATCTAAGCTAGTATTTTTATTTTTGTAAATATGTGAACATGAAATAGAATAACTATGAGAGGGGAGCAAGGTTTCCCCAAGTGTATATGTATAAAGTGATATCCATGTAATTAAATGTTCCTCAACAATAGCTTTTGCTTTTAGACCTAGAACAAGATTGCGTCATCGAGTAGGGAGGGGAGAGAATATGCCCCCAAGTTTATATACCATAGTGATCTATCTAATGAGGATAGGGGTGAGGGCTTGCTATCCACTAGTGTTAAGGAAGTATGCATGTGATCATGATCAAATAATCTATGGCCATAGGGGAATACACGTGGAGAAAGAGACCACGAAATGGGCCTATATGTACCATGGGTAACTTGTGTCCAATGATGAGACATGTCCATGTGATGTGGACTATGAGACAAATGTATCCATGACAAATGAGGAGTAGAAGCTACAAGTAGATGAGATCTAGGTGTATGTTTAAAATTAGCAATATGAATTATAAGAGCTCTAGATTCCATAGGATTTTGTGCCAAAGTCATCTCGACCATCATGAGAATATGTAGAAGTTGGTGCGCTAGTGGTAGAAGTAGTTAAAAATATGGTAGTAGGAGGAGGCAAAGACAAAGGAGTTCATGGTGGTATGCCTCAAATAGTAATAGGTGAGTCTCATGTAAAAATTTAAGGCATAAGAGAACTATGGATGGCACGAATTTGGGAGCCCTAAGCCAAGAGAGTCCTAAGATCATGTCATAATGTGTAACGGTAGAGTCAATAGTAAAAGGCATAGGGATAGTGAGAGGCCCAATAATGATGGGAAGAATGACATTCCCATGAGAAGTAAGGGTCCTACGGGTCATTTGAGATAATGGAAAACTGATAACTTCTAAGAAATATAATGAACATGCATTGCGTTTGTAAATAGGATGCACTATAACATTGTTGATAACATGAGAACCAATAAAAGCATCAATGTGTAATATGTGTGATGAAAAAGAAACTTGAAAATCAAAATCGGTGAAAGAAATGATAGGTTAAGCTAGATCAATAGTACCAACAATAAATTCAAGAGGATGATATGAATATGTATTTGAGGAGGATTCATGAGCTGATTTTTCATGCTTGGGTAGTGGATCATTTAAGATTTTAAGCTTACCATTGTAATTAGCAGATTTTGGAATACAAATAATAGATTCAGAAACTCAATGTCATTATTTTCAATCATCCTTGAGTGATATGTCTAAGCTTGAAATACTTATCAATAGAATAGTCATTATATCTATGATAATAATAATGTGCATGTTCATCGAATTTGTTGTCACAATGCCTATTACGATCTACTCAAAAGGAGGTGGAAGAGAAATCATATTTATTTTAAGGAGTTAAGGTAACAACATATGTGGTGGGTTTAAAAATGGAGTAAAAGTGTGGCATGGAGGTCGTAATTATAACTTCGTAGGTTAAGTATAACATTAACAATAGGCTTAGAGTCACTAGTATTTCCATTGAAGGCATATTTTCTTGGGAACTTGTTAGTAGAAGTATTGGAAATATTAGCACCGTATTTAAGTTTTCCCAAAGAAAGTAACTTGATCTCTCTACTTTTCAAAGTATGATAGCTAATCAAAAGAGTGAAAACAATCAAAACTTACAAACTCTTGTAAAGGAGGTAATATGATTTGGATGAAAAGATGTTATAATTCAGATTTAGACAAGACATTGTTCCTTTTAGAAATATTCGTCTTTAATGCAAGACATAGTCACTAAGATGCTCATTAATTTCATGCCCCATTTTGGCCATTTGTGCATATGATATCTTTGTTCCAATATTCATGGAAAAGTGAGCTAGAAACAAATTTTCAAGAGGATTAAAATATCGAATGGAATGCAAAGGCAAATTGTAAAACCATCGTAAGGAATAGTCGTGTAAGTTCTAGAAACACCTTATCATCACAAGCATAATACATGTATGTAACATGAAATGAGAAAAGGTGCTCTTGGGGATCTCCATAACTATCGAAGATAAGAAACTTAGGTGAGGAAAAATTGTGAGGAAGTGGATAAGAAGAAACCTTGAGTACAAGAGGACTATGAAGAAAAAGTGAAGAATCAAGGGATGGAAAAGATACAAGAGTACAAGAGTACAAGAGGATGCCTTCTGCAATTGATGAAATTGAGTTTGCAAATCATGATACAAAGAATCTAAGGCATGGGTACATGAAGAAGTGCTAGGTTGGGTGTGGGAAATGATGGGTGTATAAATTGACATATGAATGGTGGATACCCCCACAATGGTGGGGAAGAAGAGAGTGGAATAGAAGAAGGGATAATAATAGAGAACACCAAGGTGTGAACTGTAATAACATGAGTGTCATTGTCATGAGCACGTTGAGCAGCTAGTAAAGCATCAAGTACATGTGCCACATGAGTGGGATTGTCACGTAATGTGGAATGGAAAGTGGTGACAACATCGAGTTGTTCCTAATCCACATTAGTGTGTTCATCATAAGTGATGAGACCAAACTAAGTCTCATCCATTCCACAAATTAACATATTTCCTTCTCTTATAAAGTGGATTTAGATGTAGTCTTAAGAACTAGATAGCTTATTTAAGGTTAAATGTAGAATATATTTGATCTATCTTTGAAAATTCCATTGTAATTTAAATGTTTTCATTTCCTAATATTTCCTATAAGTTGGAGTATAGTATTGTGTATGAGAAGGTCATTTGATCTCTTGAATATATTGCAGCAAGTGCAAGACTCACATAGTTAAGAGTGCATAACACACAAAGAGTGCAATGCTCATAATGCTAAGAGCACATGACTCACATAGATAAGAGTGCATGACTCACAAAAAGCACAAGAATCAAAAAGCTAGGAGCGCAGGGACTCCTAAAACAACACTAAAATCATTGTAATTAAAATTACAGAACTCAAAATGAGAATGTGAGAGAGGTTTTGTTCCTCTTATTGCTAGGAGGAAAAACCTCTCTCTATTTTTACACATCAATAATGGTTTTGATGATGTCAACATTTTAAGAAGAAGGTTTAAAAGTGCAAGACTCATACAAGTACCATCGATTCACTCTAACCAAAGTTGAATACCTTCAAATGATAATCTTAGAGAGGTTTTTGTTCCTCTTATTGTTAGGAGGGTAAAACTCTCTCCATTTTTACACAAAACAATAACTAAGTAGATATCTTCATTAAAATTTTCAGCAAAATAAGGTTGAAGAAAAGTAAATAAGACAAAAAAATAGATGTTCAAGTAAAAACTGCATATCTCCCTCATTTCTTAATGAAAATGAGAATTTCAATTTATTTTAGAAAGCTTACAACAAGGAACACCAAACGCGGAAAAGGTTTGAAAATATTCTTCCAAATGAATTCACTGCAATCATCAGAAAATCAGGGATGAGAATATGGTGGGACAATTGTCATGTTGAATGATTCAATCATGTAAGAGTATACTTGGCAAATGGAAAGAAGTAGTTAAATGCATGTGGAAGAGGTAGTTCAATCTAGTGTTGTAATATTTGATTGATTCTCTTCCACATTTTTCTCATTGTCATGTGGAATAAGTAGTTAAGTGAAAGAGGAAGAGGTAGTTCATTCCATATTTGTAGTTGTAGACACAAAATCACCAACTTATTTAGTCCCGATTACATACTATTCATATGATTCCTAAGTGATAAAAGTACTAATTAACCAATGTATTTGGCCACCTTTCTTTGATTTATGTCATTTATATTGGTTTTATACCTTTACTCGCTCAATCTACCTTTTTATAACTCGGCATTTATCATCTTGGACAAAAGCACCCAATAGGGACGCCTTGAACACCAAGTGCCCTTGTCCCCTCTCGGCGCCCCGACCTTAGTATACTTTGTTCACATCATTTGGGTCCTTTATATCCATTCGAGGATCTTGTCTTTCTGGTAGTCGGCCTTTTTGGGGTTGATTACAAAATTAAAGCAAAGGAATCATATAAATACAAAGTTATGTGATCATAATAAAGGACCAAGCACTAAGCATTAGCTATCATCACCTAAGGTTGCATCCATCAAGCATCTAAGAGATCCATTGCATCATCTAGCACAATCCAAGGGACACAAGGGATTTTTATTGTGCATACACTTCATAGGATGAAAGTTAATTTTATTCCATGCACACATCTATTACATTTCTTTACATCTAGCTTACTTGTTTGTTATCAAGTGTGACACGTACAAGAGCCACCTAGGGCACAATTTCGCACACACACACACACTAGAACTACATTGGGTCTAAGATGTAGTGCAACACTCAGTTGTAATTTCACCATTGTGACAACTGAGGACAGTCTGACCCCTTATTCTGCATCTTACTTTTTTAGGATTTGATGTTTATTTGAGGGTTTTATAGGTCAATACTTCATTGCAGGTTTCCAATGACTTTGATGATGATTGTGCGACCTCTTAAAAACAAAAGGAGAACAAAAAAAAATAACTAGCGACAACTCAGAGGAGGTTTCCTAAGCATTTTTACACACCCAGGAGCCCAAAACTATGCCTAAGGCACCCGCAGGCGCCCCTGTCCCTCTCAAGCGGCCCCTAGTCCAACTTATTCTTCCATATCTACATTTTTTTGAGCTTCGGTGTGATGGTTAGTTCTTTATATTTTAAAGTTCTCCAGCTCTATGCACTTTCGGGATTTCTTCAAATTAGCTAAGGCTTTTTACCCTCTCTTTGCACTTAGGGTTTCATATATTTTGGCTTAGTTTGTTTGGGTTAATTTTTATACTTCATTTTGCATTTATTTACTACTACAATAATAATAATTATATTAGGCATAAAATTCACATTTAACTTAATCATTTTGGTGAACCCGAACTCGATCTGAATGCTCTTAGGATCCTCATACCTCCATTGTTCTTATCTTTCTAGGATCTCTTCATCATGAGTATCTCTATTAATGATTTCTTACTTATCAATCCTGAATTAAGAGATAGAATCAAAACTCTATTCGCCACTACTCACATTCTTGCTAATATGCATCAAGATTCAGTATATCAAACATTTTTCAAGGCATTTTCTCATAATATTTCTTTCTCGTCCAATCCTAATGCTTGATCTTTTTATTTTTGACAATGATCCAACCTTGCATATCATGATTCACATTTACAATATGGGTGTCAAGCGTACTTTAATCGATAATGGATATGAAATCAATTTATGTTCTATGTCATTCCTTGAAAAGATTGGTCTTTCTATTGCTAATGTTAGTCCATCGTGTCTTTCCCTTTGGGCATATGATGGTTTTGTTCATCCATGTGTAGGTCACATTACTCTACCTATCACTATAGGGCCCAAAACCCTTAACATAGTTTTCTTTTTCATTGAATTTCTGGTTTCGTATAATTGTTTACTTGGTCAGCCATGGCTTCATGCCATGCAAGTAGTTCCTTCTACAATACATCATTGTGTCAAATTCATACATGAGGGCATAGAATATATAGTTCCTAGTGATTGTGACCCATTCAAATATTGTGATCATGATCCCAATACTACAATTCCTACTCCACACTCTGATACTACTAATGAACCACAACCCATGGATACTCTAGATCATTTACCACCACTCGAAGGTGTTATTTGCATGTTATATGCAGTCTCATCTACAACACCACCTCCTCCTACTACTACTACTGTTATGGTACTTTATCGGGGGCCTATCCACACATCCGATGTCATTCCACCTACTTCACTATCACATGTGCATCCACCATTAGCACATCCTCCCTTTACATGTACACTTTTCATGAATGATTCTTATTGGGAGAATATTCCATTTGATCCTACTTGTGATGACACTATATGCACACATGATGGGCTTGGCTCGGATAGGCTTTGCGGTTGACGACATATTTCCTTCACCATATGTTCCTCATCTTTATCATGGTTTCATCCACATTATTATTTCTTATGGGCTTCGCATATTTCATCTCACAGTGTTTCTTGCATGAGCTCCTCATGTTGACTCCCCTTACACTTGGACAGTCTTGGCTTGACTATATTAGGGGCACCTTAGATCCTAATCATATTGACATTTCATTTCCTATGACTTTGGGTCATCTTTTATTTACAATGATTTATTCCTCGGCTATTCATAAAATTTTACACGTTGGTATGCACATGGTTATCTGTTACCCCTTTCACTGAAAAAGAATATGACATGGGCATGTATAACCTTCATCATAATGGCTCACTACGTGATCAACCTAACACTATTGCTTATCATGTATCAGATGCTTTACCTTTCAGTTTTGATCATGACAATGACGACCTCCTAGATGACGTTACTTGATCTCTTTTCTCATCACACACTTGGGGGCATAACACCTTTTTCTCCCCCCTCTAGCACCAACAAGTGTCTTATTTTCTCATCATGCCACACCTAGACTATCACATACGCACGTATATCGTCATTTCCTGATGACACACTCATGTTTTTGCGGTTCTTACATGACCGTTGATTGATCGCTTCCAATAAGAACCCATTCTATTTCCCCACTATATTTATCTACTAAATACTCATTCACACATGTATATATTTATCACCATCTATTTGCATATACAATACGCTCTCTCATCATCCATCATCAAACATCATTCATTAAATAACACACTCATCACTATATGATTGGAGGGCATTTTCCTTCCTCCCTCCTCTTCTTGCATCATCAACTATCTTCCATCTTACACATATCACATCTAGTCTTTTACATTCATCATGCACATCTCAATAAATTTTCATCATCGTCATTTCCCGATGACGCACTCTTGTGCTATGGTTCACACTTTACTGTTGAGGGCATACTATACACATGAACCTCACACACTCGCACATTATACATTCAACTTTACACACTACATACTTCACACATCGCACATCATACACTTAGGACATCTTCTCTCACAACATCTACTACACACTTTGTGACTTATTCACTCTATGCATTCACACTACATCTCTCTTACATCTACTTCTACATGTTGCAGTCATTACCCTATGACACACTCTAGTTCCACGGTCCATACTTGACTTAAGGGTATACATCTCAAATGGACCTCATCACACTCACTTGTTCAATCACTCACTCAATCACACTTACTCTACACTTTGTGTTTTTTGATGAACACATCTTTTTCGTACACACATTTCAAACCATTTCCTAATGACACACTCTTGTTTATGGTTCATTATTGACTACTGAGGGGGCATAAACAAATGAACCTCATTGCATGCATACACATCCACTCAGGGGGCACATGGCTCCTATCATTCACACTGCATTTCATTCTGCTCCTCATCCACAACATATTGCATATCTTGGTTACATTTACTCTTGCTTACTTTTGCTTTTACATGTTCACTTTATTACACATACTAGATATATATCTTGTATGTCATTATATTTATCATACACACATGCACGTTCACTTGCTTTTCTAGTTGTGATCATAGATTCTATAGATCCATTACACACAACATGGATGTTTGGCACAATACCTATTACCAATCCCACAACGGCTCCTAGGGGCATCCACTTTCATACATTATAAGTGTTATTGTTTCATTTTGTTTCATAACACATTACTTTATTAGATTATACACGTTTGACATAAATTTTATCTTTTAACATGTTAACGGGTGTTTCATGTGCAACATTTGTTTTGCAGGACTACATGCTTTCATGATTGTCTATCACATTGCCTTCATTTTTTTTCTTTGTATGTCATTGTTTGCAGGCTTTTCCCTTTGTCTTGTGTGCACACTATCTACTTTTGGCCTCATCAGCCTTGATTGTCTTGTGACATCGTGAGTGGTGTCCCATGTTTACAACCCACTTTTCACGATCTACATTGTCTTCTTGTGTGTTTACATTGTATTTTTATGTCTTAGCTTACATATTGTTTGCTTAGCATACATTTTGTCTTCTACATGTGTGTTTGTCTTTTTGTACTAACACTTGTCTCCCATCCACTTTGTTTGTGTGTGTCTCTTGGTTTCTACCAAGCACATTCCATTCCCCTGCAAGGCACAATTTTAGCATGTCAATGGTTTGGTCCTCTTTTGGGCACATACTCCTTTAGTGACGTCGCATGCACCCCAAACAAGGGGGCATCATTTGGGTGAATCATTCACCCCATATAATAGTCTACAATCATTACACATCACAACACAATACTGGTACAACACAATTTTCAGTTTTAAGGCTCAAAATCATACTTGGGTCCTTGGCACAACATGCCCTTTCTAAACACACATAACCAGGGGAAATTACATAGTGATTGGTATTTTAACACCATCTATAGAACTCCACACAATGGATTTTACAGGGCACACCTTAGCATTTGGATCCTTAACACTTGCATTTGTGTCACATCATCAATAGTTAAAGGTTGGAGGATAACACCAAAATTTTTTCCCTACACTTATTCCATATCATTGGTGTGAGATAGCCCCAAAAACTCACGGCTGACATAATTGGGTGAGATCGCCCAAAAAACTTGGTCTTCTACAACATCTACATGATCCTTTCTACACTCTTTCCTCATCATGGATCAAGTACACATGTTCCTTTTTCACATTTTTGTATTTTACATACTTTCATTACATACCTTTTTTACATATTTCGATCATATACATGTGTATTTGACTAATTTTTCATTCTTCTCTTTTCAATTCCGCTTGTATGGGAAGCGGTAGTCAAAATCATCAACACCATTCACAACAAACAACTCAACAATAGGCACATCGCAACATCTACACATGCGTTTCCACCCTAGGTTCATTTTCATCATCACTTTTTACACTTTCTCCTCCTTAGCATCCATGCTTCACATTTTTTATCACTCCACGCTTTGTCATGTCCCTTAGCACGCTTTTCACATCAATCTACATGGTTATCAGGTACACATATCTTATCTAATTTATGTTACTAAGATTTTCACTCACCAACATAAAGTGGGGGAAAATATAAACACAAAATCACGCACTTTGGGTAATTATCTAGTCCTATTACATACTACTTATTCATATGATTCCTAAGTGAGAAAAGTATTAATTAACCCATGTCTTTGGCCACCTTTATTTGATTTCTGTCACTTCTCTTGGTCTTATACCTTTACTTTCTCAATCTACCTTTTTATACCTCAACATTTATCATCCTAGACACTAAGCACCCAACCAAGATGCCAACGCTAGGCACCCTCATCCCCTCTGGGCACCCCTGACCTCAATATACTTTGTTCACATATTTTGGGTCCTTTCTAGCCATTTGAGCATCTTATATTTTTGGTAGTTAGCCTTTTCAAGGTTAATTACGAAATTAAAGAAAAGGAATCATATAAATATAAAGTTATGTGATCATAATAAAGGACCAAGCACTAAGCATTAGCTATCACCACCTAAGGTTGCATCCATCAAGCATCTAAGAGCTCCATTGCATCCATCTAACACCATCTAAGGGACACAAGGGCTGGTTATTTTACATACACTTCATAGGAGGGAAGTTAATTCTATTCCATGCACACATCTATTACATTTCTTTACATCTAGCTTACTTGCTCGTTATCAAGTGCGACACGCACAAGAGCCACCTAGGGCACGATTCTCAAACACACATAGAACTACATTGAGTCTTAGATGTAGTGCAATGCTTAGTCATAATTTCACCATTATGATAGTTGGGGATAGTCTGACCCCTCATTTTGCATCTTTCTTTTTAGGATTTGATGTCTATTTGAGAGTTTTGCATAACAATACTTCATTGTAGGTTTCCAGTGACTTCAGGTGATGATTGTGCAACCTCTTAATGACAAAAGGAGAACAACAATGAACAAATAATGACCACTCAGAGGTTTCCTAAGCATTTTTGCAGACCCAAGCCCCTAGAAATAGGCCTAGGGTGCCAACAAGTTTTCATGTCCCTCTCCAGGTGCCCTAGTCCAACTTATTCTTCCAAGTTTGCATTTTTTTGAGCTTTGGTATGACATCGGTGCTTTGTATTTTCTAGTTCTCTAGCTTTGTGCACCTCTGGGATTTTCATGAATCATGTAAGGCTTCTTACCCTCTCTTTGCACTCAGGTTTCATATATTTTGGCTTAGTTTTCTTGGGTTAATTTTTATACTTCATTTTCGCATTTATTTACTGCTACAATAGCAATTAGATTAGGCATAAAATTTATATTTAGCTTAGTCGGTAGTGTTTGATTAAAGTTTTTCCATATTTTTCTCCTTTTCAAGTGGAAGAAGTAGTTAAATCTAGAGTTGTGGTGTTTGATTAAATCTCTTAAATATTTGTCTCCTTCTTAAATGGAAGAAGAAGTAGTAAAATTTGGAGTTGTAGTGTTTGAATAAATTCCTTCCATAATTATATCATTGTAAAGTGGAAGATGAAGTCAAGTCTTTCCCGGATTATAGATAGGTAGTTCTATAATCTTAGAGCATTAGCCAAGGGATGAGTTATAAATATCTCTCCAAAGCACTTAATGCACAGTGGTAGGAGATGAATGATTTTTATAACATCATTTTTTATTAATGAAATCCATAGTTCAAGTTTCTTGACAACAACTTCTTTTAGTTTTGTTAACCCAACTCTGAGGGAAGAGCAAGGGCCCACTCTTACCCAAGGAGGAGGATGGTTTATTGTTTTTTTAGAATAGATCATTATTGTTTTACTTAGTTTGTTTAAATATACTTTGTGTGTTTTATTTTTCTTTGTTTGTGAAGCTTCACTTTTATTTGGTTACCGTCATTTATTTGTTTTCGCTTTCATTAAATTTAGATTTTCTTTCAATTATTCATTTCAGTTTGTTAGATTAGATTCAATTTCGTTATTGAAATTTCTTTCATGCATTTTCAATTCTAGAGCAAAAACTCTAAAATCATTATTTCCTTTATATCCTTTTATAGATAGCCTTAGATACCACCTGGTTTTAACATTTTTTAAGATTAAATGATGAGGATTGCAACAAATCTCATCAATAAAAGTGTTCACTACCATAAGTTTTTATATCCTTAAGAGGAATTCAATGGGAATTGAAGAGGGGGTTATCATGTGTGATTTAAGCCATATTGTTGGAATGATTACGAGTTTGGAGGAGAAGCTCGGTATGATTTGGGAGACCAAAGTGACCATTATGAGTAAGGGACATGAAAGATAGATCTAATAATGGGCATGTTCAGATCGGGTTCACGAAATGATTTAAAGAAATGTAAATCTTTATCACAGGACGGAGATCAAATGAATATAGCAATAAAAAACAAGATCTAGCATGCAAAGTACAAGTAAGTGTACAAGATAGAAAATAAGAGTGACTTAGATTGTATTGGGAGATTTGGGTTGATTTTGGGCTAGAAGATGACTATAACTAGTTGGATCTAGACTATGTGAGCTATATATGTAAATTTGAGACCCGATACTTCTTCAAACAAAACACCCATAGGAGGATAGGAGCACCCAGTGTTATTTTCCTTATAACAACTCTACTTCTGGTATTTTCACGGTCAGAACTTAGCTTCTTCCTTTCATTGTTTGTCGTATCTACTTCGGCATAGGGTTCCTGTATCACACTTGTACCTACAAAATAAACCCTATCTACCTACACGAAGCTCAAACAAAATTAGATGGCATAAATAATGCATATTCTTAAGTCAAATTGACCTGGGTGGTCACCCCAATGTGATTTTCACCGAGTGATGCACTATATTTTACACTCTATTTAGTTTTTGTGTGTGAGAGAGAAAGAGATTATAATCGGGTCCCTTGAAGCTAGTTTTCCCTTGTGTCAGTCACACCAAGATAATGGGCTACAACTAATTTTCCCCCAAGATGAATGTGTGAGATGGAATTCAAAAATGTCCCTTCATATGCAATAAATGATGTAACCCAAATGTAGTCTTTGAATGTTGGTATTTTCCCAAGTAGTAGATAATAAGTATTAGCCCCAAATATCCTTGTCCCTTAATAATGGTAAGTAATTCACATCTTTATATGATTCCCTTGTTTGAATTGTGTCATTAACAACTGAAAAGTTGACCCAAAGTGATAAAAGAGACTCTAAAAAAGAGACCAAATGATAGGCGATTGCAAATCAATAAGAGGAGGGAAAGGGACAAAAACACCCAACTAGGGATGGTAGCATCTGGTGTTAGGTAAAACTTATTGTAATTGTGCATTGTATTGAGTTTTATTATTTTACTATGGTACAATAGTAGATAGACCATTACTTAGGTAACTTACATTGTTTATTTGTTATATGGTTATATTTTTATAACGATTTATGTTGTTTTATTCCCATATGGTTATTATTCTGACACATAGGAGGTTTATTGTTCCACATGTGCAACAATTATTTGTTTGTATTTAGGATGTGCAATATCTATAAATATTGCATCCTTTATTTTCCTTGTAAATTGATATTTTCATGATCAATAAGATTATCAGCAGGTTGCCTCCTTGTTTCTCTCAACATTTGGAATCGATCTCCGGTTGGAGCCTACAAAAATTAAAAAGATGTTGATAATGAAAACATAAGTGTGTGAGAGGTATTGGATAAAAATTTACCCCTTAGAGATCTTATGTTGCCTCTAACAGCTTCCCAACCCACCCCGTGCATCACCACAATCTATTGTTTCAATTTACGTATAATTTGTAAAAATAAACTTTCAAGACTAGGTAAGGAGGGGTCCCTTGGCACCACCTCCTATACCAGGCTACTCTACCGAAAATTTGGTTTAACAAAAGAATTTTTTTCTCCCCAATAGGGTTTTTCCAAAGAAATTTAGTAGACCTTTCATTTATATCTAAGTTTGGAGCTATCACTAAAGTTAGTGAACTGTATTACACTTCCTTGGGTGAGTTGATTAAATTGGGATTTTCACATTCATGTCTAGTGAAGCCCACACACGAGTTGTAAATGTTAGATGAGTTGTGAAAGCTAGCTTGCATTATTTTCATGTCATTCCACAAGAACTAAATCCCTGCATTGTCACTCAATGTTTTTCGAGCCATTCATCCTTGCATTTAATCGATCCAAATGCTGACGAGTTTGGTATAAGTGTTGATCGAGCCAAACATTTGAATGGGTTGGACTTAGCATTCAAACTGAGATAACCAAATTTGTAAACACAATAATATTTCATTGCAATTTGGTTATCAAACCATCCATACCACGAGCCAATCATATTACACTCTTGTATTCATTGGAAGTGAGCCATATCAAATGCAGATCAATGAGGTAGTTTCTTGGATCAAGCCATTTAAACAAGGTCACCATTTTGCAATCAAAACAAGCTCATTAAACCTTGCATTCAACTCTATGTGGAATAAACATGTTCCATAGAATTAGTAGAGGTATTCAAAAGTGTTAAAAACATCTAATCTTGTTTTAGCAATAAACCTAAACCAAGTGTTATTTCTCCTTGTGCCACATGGATCCTCCAAACAAAGTCACTTCACGTGTTGTAAGGTGAATAATTTTTCAAAGGTCTTTAAATACAATTTCTTCACTTGATATTACATGCGCTAAAGGCACTTTAGTAGTTAGGTGAAGTGATTTAGCGCTTAGAGGGTTAAGGGGCCAAACCCCGCCCCTCCCTAACCCCTTTCAAATTTTTACTTGGGACTTTTAGCGCTTACCGCTAAAGATAACAGCCAAAACTTCGTTAAAAAACATATTTATAACTAACCCCCCAATTTAAAGAGGAAAACACTATTTTTGGGCAATGTTTTTCTCCCACATTTCTTAAAAAGTGATTCTGGGACACTTTTGTGAAAGGAAATGTGCCTGAAAGGGTCAATTTCATCGCTTTTCTTGCATTTTTGTATTCTAATCCATTTTGAGCTCCAGAGGTCACCAGGGCTCGGAAATTTTTTTTTGCATGTCATTCAATTTTTCTACACAATTGGCTATACTTTAGTATTTTCAATTTGTTATTGCATTGCTTTGTGCTAATGTGCCCTCTAGTTGGGAAAAATCTAACAACCCATTATGATAAAAATGCTCCTAAATTCTTCTTACCCGACTCATAATTGCTTTGTGGTGACAATTATGTCACGTAGAAGACCAAAATCCGAACTCAACTTGATTTTAAAGAAATTCAGCTGGTTGTAAATGGTTCAAGAACCATATCAATAGAGATGATGCAATCTAAGCGACATTATTTTGATAGGGCCAATCAAAAGGCCAAGTTGATAATCTTGTTCACAATGTTCGATGATGTACAATCTCGTATTCAAGATGCCAAAACAACCAAATAAGTGTGTTACAAGTTGAGTACAATGTACAAGGTTCAAAACAATAACACCATATTGAATTTACTGAGTCAGCTTACATACAATGAAACTCAAGCAAAATGAGAAAGTTTAGGATTTCTTGGAGAGAGTTGCAGCTTTGAGGGCTTCATTTCTAAACCCTAGGAGAGGAGGTATCAAATACGACTCTTGTTCCTATTGTTTTGAGAGCACTTCCTCCCTCTTACCGCACTTTTGTAATGGTTATGGTACATGAACCGAAATGTTGGTGTTAATCCTCTCCACGTTGTAAACAATGAAAATCACAGACAACAAAAGATAAATAAATAAAACACACGACTTATAGCTTCATTGTGGATCTCTTGCAAACCTTAAGTAATATTGTATAAGATTTTAAACTTGTTTGATCTTCTTAAAGATTGGATTCTTGATGATCTATATATTATTCTCCAAATGTATTTGCAGATGCTACGTGCAAATTTCACAAGGATGTGGATGTCAAATTGGCAAAAGTTGGATGCAATTTTCTCAAAGCTCCAGGGATAGATTTACAAAGGAAATGGATTGCTTTTATAGATGAGGGTAGAGCCATAAAAGGTGGATGAAAGATTGACTAAGCTCTAGGTTAATAGTTGAATCACCTGGGTTAGCAAGTAGACATGGCAATCTATAGTTCTGATTTATAGGGGTAGTTGTCATTTGGAATAATAGAAGTTACATCCGACATTTGAATTGCACTTACAATCCAATTGCCCCCACACTTCTAGGAATCTAGAAGTGGAGTCTAAGTGGGATAGGGAAGTGTAGTTCAAGTGTAGTTGATTGGAATAGGTGGAATTAAATAACTAAAATTTAGTTAGTATTTAATTGTGAGGAGATAATTAACCATTTAAATAAATAAATGTTTAATTATATTAGCTAGAAGGGTGTAGGAATTAATTTAATTAATTCCAAGAGCATATTAGAATTAAATTAATTAATTCTAAAGGGTAGGAATATGACTTAGATAATAGAATTAATTTAATTAATTCTAAAAGGGTGTATTTAAATGGCGAATTAATTTAATTAATTCCAAAGGGGTGTATTGCGACAAGATAGAATTAATTTAATTAATTCTAATTGGATAAAAGTGGGATAGAAATATGTATGTATTTTTCGGTGTCTACATTTTTCCTCTTTAAATTGTTATTGCAAAACAATAGTGCTTCAAAGATAATAGACACATGTAGATCAACGAGCGAAAGCAATGAAGCATTTGGATGCCCCGACGAGTAGAATGGTAGAGGGAATGCCCCCTCAAGCGTGTGGATGATGCAACAAGGTGGTGGACGACCGCTTAATAAAGAAAGAGACAAGGAAGTTGAACAATGAGGATGGAAGGAATTGTGCTCGTAACGTGAGCACCATTTGAGAGTGTGAATATAAGAGAAACCTTTATTTTATTGTTGCACAATAGAGTTGTCACCATGATTATTAAGGAATCAAGATGGTTAACCCATATGCGCATAAACAAACACACACACACACAAATAAAAGAGAAAAAGGAAAACAAGCCCAATATGAATAGAGTAGGTGCAGGCATCATGGTTATAAAGAAACCAAGATGTTATCACACTACTTGCAATTGGTCCAAGAAGTAAACATCAACAATGCAACACAAATTTGAAAAGAAGACAATCAACTATGCCCCTAATGCGTGCCACAATGATGATTAAGTAGATGCAAATTCTCCCAAGGTGGGAATATGATCAAACTAGAAGAGCGGAGTAAAGCTACTCCTCATGACACTCTTGTTGGATCCATTGTGCAAATGATCGGATAGAAATTGACCCATAAGAAGTTATATTGTGAAGGAAAAATAACGTTGTGACTTGTCCCGAACATAGTAAGTAATCGTTCAAAGGGAAGAAAGTGGTAGTTATAAGATTGGAATGATCACTAGGGTAGTAGATAAAGGTATGAATTTATCGAGATTGTGTTGAAATGTTGAAATATTCACTTCAAGGGTTTTCCAATTGTAAGATTTCTGTGATAAGTGAATGTTTTTTCAAAAAAATTGATGATTTTTTGAATTTTTGAATATATGATTTTTTCTAATTTTGTGAGTTTTTAGAAAAACTTGATGCACTTGATTTATTATGGACAAATGATGATACTGAAAGCATAAAACAAGCATGTCAAACGAACCTAATATGAATAGGAATGAACCATGTCAATGTTATATGTGAACTAGGATGCAAAGAATTTCCCTGCAAATTGTCTATAATGAAAGTAAAAAGTACAACAAAATAAAAAATTGAAAGAAGAAAAAGCATCATCTAATGACACTGGATATATTCCACATTGAACAACTAGACATTATGAATGCCCCTGGCGATGGCTTAGAACGTGAGTGGATTGTAAGAAGACAAAGAGAAGAGTGATGCTTAGATACTCCAAACAACTCTTGTCAAATCCCATTGATGTTTGATCTGTATTGGATTTAATCCAAGTGTGCCCCAAGCAAATTTATATTGCAAAGGGAAAATGGTTTCCACGAGCATAGATATACACCACGAGCAAGAAAAGTGATTAGCGAAATATGATCTAGAATGATCATGATGAGTGTCGTCAAATGATGATATTTTTGAACTATGCTACCAGTTGCTGAAAGTTGGTCAAAAAAATTTGAATGTTTTAATTTTGGCAGTTTTATACTATTTTTTGTGATTTTGGAACAATTTATATTATTTTTGAGTGTTTAACAATTTTATATTATTTTTGAGGTTTTGAAAACATATTTGAATGTTTTTATTTTGAAACATATTTGAATGTTTTATTTTTTGAACATTTTTAAATGTTTTTTTTTATTTTTGACTCAAGAAAGAGTTACACAACGTGAACACAAGTGCAAAAATTAGAAGCATTTCATTTCATTAGCAAAAATATAGATGAGGTAATGATAAGATGTCTCACTCTGCTTAGGACTCCATGTAACTTGGAAGATGCGAGGGCTCATCACCGAAAGCCAAGAAGGGCATGATTACAAGGGGAATAGTGATATGAAAGTGAAGATATTGGATGCTAAAACACAAGGTGTAACAATGATCCATGTAAGAAGAATGTAACTCATATTTAGTCAAGATTATCTGATCGATTCCAAGATGATTCCACTTTATAGGTTTTGACTAGACTTAGATCCATAGATGGCCTACTGATTGGAAAAATATGGTTGAAGGAATTGTTGTCTATCTTTAACATGAGCAACTAAATTACTTATTGGGATGTTTTTAATTAAGCACTTTTGATTCATATTTGATAAAGGATTTATTTTTTGATTGAATTTGTGAAGGACCCCCTACATGTTGCCCCATGCCACCAAGAAGAGACAAGGGCTCAACACCAAGACAAAATGTAGGTGAGTAAGGGCTTCCTTCGTTCCCAATCTCATACTACTAGTAAGAAGTATGGGATCATCACTGAAGATTGTGAAGGATGAAAGGTGTAATGATTTTTTTGTATTTTTATATTGATTTGGCCTTATTTGTCGATAATGTGCTTATTGGGAAGGAACATTCTTCCCCAAATCTCATTCGCATGCAACTAGTAGGACACAAGGGTTCAACACCGTAGACTGAGATGGACGATCAAAAGGTCTAGGTAAATAATTTTAGTGCTTCGAGGTAAAGGAGCAATTACCATCACTAAGCTTTGAGACAAAACCATAGGTAAAAATAAATGATTGAAACCATAATAGGGATGAGACACACAATGCCCAAGAGAAACAAGGTTAACTTGTGTCTGATAGGTAAATAATGAGAAGATATGATAATGTTGTGATTAAGATATCTCGCGCCAACAAATGGAATGCTTAACGTTTTTTTTTTTATTATGGGTAAATAGTTTTGAAGGGACTATACCCTGTGTACAAAAAGGCTCAAAAGCCGATATACAAAAGAGGAAAAACCGACTCTAAAAGAGCAAAACATCCAACATCAGGGGGCTCAACAGCCAGATAATACAATATAGTAACAAAACAAGATCAAGACAGACAGTGATCCAAACAAAAGCAGAAGAGACAAAAAATGAACAAGAGATAACCACCACTGGTCTTCCCAGCCAAAAAATAGCATCAAAAACGCCACTCAATAGCAACTTCATCGCCAAGAACAACAACAGAGCTCGCATCACTTGGCATAATTCCTGGTCAATCTTGGCTTTAATCGTTTGGAGCGAGACAAAGAATGCAATGGCGGTGGCCTGGGAAGGGTCTTTCAAATCCACCTGGGCAATTGCAAGATCTCTGTTCTCCTTGGGCCCCAAATATCCTCGGTAATACTGCTGAGACTGCAAATACTACGCACATGTTGCTCGATAAAATTGTAGATGCTTTTAAGAGCAGAGAGGATAAATGGAATGCTTAACGTTATTTACACTTGTTTTTTAACTTTTTTATTTTCAAATAGTGCTTTAAGAAAAGGTTTAATACAAAGTTTTATTTTCTTTTTATGCTTTTAAATTTTTCTGAATTTGGATGGAGGAGATATTGCAATGGACTCATCGGAGAGAGATGTCTATGTTTATTAAATTTGAATGGTCATGACTTACGAGACTTGGGTAGACAAAATCTAAGTCAAAGGAGAGGATTGAAAGATTTGTGATGAATGATAGATGAAAGTAGTCTCGAATTTACAAGACCTAGGTGGACGAGGTCCAAGTCAAAGGAGAGAATCCTAAGATTTGAGAAGTCTTGATTTATGAGACTTGGGCGACAAGGCCAAGTCTTCAAAGTGAATTAAATGTTTCGATTAGTCTTGAGGTACAAGACTTGGGTAGAAAAGGTTCATTTCAAAGGAGATAATCCTAATATTCAAGGAATCCTTATTTACGAGACTTGGGCAGATAAGGGCCAAGTCAAAGGAGAGAATCCTAAGATTTGAGGAGTCTGATTTACGAGACTTGGGTGGAAAAGGGCCAAGTCAAAGGAGAGAATCAAATGATTTGATGAGTCCTAAGATACGAGACTTGGGTGGACAAGGGCCAAGTCAAATGATGTGTGATTAAATAAGTCTTCGGTGAGATAGAAAGACTTATGTGATGTCAAAAGAGGATTGTCAATACAAGGAATATATTGAGATTTAGATTCGTCCATGATTAGAAGAGTGCAAGGAAAGGATTGATCCCTAAATGTACACCCAAGGCTCCTTATAGGCCTGTAGAGAGAAAATATTAAATGTTGCTTTATCAAGGTTGTGGATTAATTGATTTGATCAAAGATTGGTGATTAAAGCATGAAAATGATGTATAAAGATATTCTTTGGTATACATCTCTCTAAAAATGCACGTAAATGGGTGTTTGGAGACGTAAGAATCATCATTGATGAGATGCGTACAAAATTGATTGTTTGAGGCATAATGGACACAGAAGGTTGCATTGTTGCAAGTGTCAAAGCTTCTTGTGGTTGTGTTTTGACAACATGGCTAGAGATATGAGGCATATGAGATGGTAGTGAAAGAATAGAATCAAGCTCAACAATGTTTGAAGATGGACCCTCTTTTGTGGAGTTTACAAAGTGATATCAAGGGTTGAAAGAGATTCTTGAAGCAGAGTCAAGCTCTCATTTGATGTTAGAAGATTTTTTCCAAAACATGTTCAATGTCTATTTGGACTAAAGAAAGAAAATATTTAGAAGAAATGGATTGGTTATGATTGAGAGATACTTGAATTTCATCGTCGTGATCTCGTTGAGTGTCGATGTATGTATAGGATGTTGGAAAATGTTAAACTCTTTGTGAGAAAATGTGGTAGTTGACATGTCATCATTTGCAATGGTTTTTTCAGTCTCTACAAAGATTTCTCTATTGTCAAGTAAGTCTTGGACATAATTCTTAAATCACACACATTTATCTGTGGGATGGTCATCAATGTGATGCAAGTAATAGTATGTGTTAGGTTTGTACCAATATGGCTTAGGTTCCCCTTTAGGAAAGGGAATTGTGATTGGATATCTTATCATTCTAACCTCTTTTAGTTGATGAAAGACACTAGAGAGACTTTCTTCAAGGTGTGTAAATTATCATTTGACTTTGTGCAGAAAAACGTCTTCTCGAGGTTGTATGATTGGATTTTCGATTAAGTGTTCATGTATTTTGTGCACTTTTTTATTATTTATGACACCATCATTGAAGACATTGTGGTTACAGTTGACATACCAAGATTTATCATGATGAGTACCAGTGTGGTTATGATTGTTAGGATTGTCATTGTGCCCATGGTCATGAGAATGAGGCTTGATCAAGCCTTTAACAATGAGGGATTTTTCTATTTGAGTCAAGGTGACATCGGAGTCAAGGTTGAAAGAAAAATGTTTGATGAACTTCTCCAAGAGGTCCATGAAGGTGGTGATAGATCCCTTTAGAAGGTGTAAGAACCAGTCCAAAGCTTGTCCTCCTAGACTTCGAGGAAAAATGCACAAGATAAAGATATCGTTATATGCCACTTTGTGGCATGCGATGGAAAATTATTTGATATTATTTCTAGGATCAATTTTTCCCTTGTATTTAGAAAATTGGGGCATCTTAAAATATTTTGGAAAGGGTGTGCGTAATATTTCCATACCGAAAGAGTAGGGACACAATTCATCAAAGTTGAATTGTTTGCGTTGTTTTATCATACCCAAAATAATGTCCTTCATCATTTTCCATTCCTGAGCGAATTATGGGTTGTGTGAATCCACCATTGTAATTGAAAATAGAGGAGAATGAATAAAAATGAGCAATTAATGAACTCAACTCTTAGCAAAGTGAATGCTAAGATGGAAGAGGTGAAAAGGTTAGCAATGTACTCAACCTCTAGTAAAGTGAATGCTAAAATGGAAGAGGAGAAAAAATGATTGAACAATGTGACCCTTAGCAACGTGAATGCTAAGAAGGAAGTGAGATTGAAAAGATTTGGTTTGTTTGACCCTTAACAACGTGAATGTTAAGATGGATGAAGAGAAGAAGCTTGGAAGTGAAAACAAAAGCTAAGATGGGAGGAAAATTGTATAAGTGATGTGCTCAAACCTTTGACAAAGTGAATGTACAAAGGGGATGAGACTTTGATAAGGTTAGTGTGCTCAACTCTTAACACAATGGGTGTTAAGAGAGGAGACTAGAAAGATGGTGAGAGTGCTCAACTCTTAACAAGAAGCGTGCTAAGAGAGGAGACCCGAAAGATGATGAAAGTTCTCGACTCTTAGCATTATGAGTGCTAAGAGAGGAGACTAAATAATGAAAGGATGATACTCAAATAACGACAAAGTGAATGTCGAAATAGAGAGGTAAAAGATGATGATGGAAAGCTCGAATCTCGACAAAGTGAATGTGAGAGATGAAGGGAAAGTGAAGGATCTCAAATGAGAGCAAAGTGAATGCTCTAAAAAGAGGATTGAAGAAAATATTGAAGATGTTGACAATTCAACAAAGTGAATGTTAAATTGTGATGACACAAGATGGATGAAATGCTTAAATCTCAACAATGTGATGTCAAACTTAAGACTTAGAAAGATGGACCAAAGTGATCACAAAGGTGCTTGACCATGATAAAGTGAGTATCACAACATCAAGACTTAGATGGAAAGGATGAAAGTGCTTAAGTGCAGATACAGGTTTCCGAGACTTAAGACTGAGACTCATGTGAGGAGGTGAAAATGAGCCCAAAGTGGATCCAAATAAGGAGTATTTAGAAACATGAAAGAGATGTGAATGCACCCAAATAATAAGTATTTGGGAGAGATAAAAAACAAGACGAAAGTGAGAACGTGAGAGACAAGTGTGGAACACAATTCACGAAAACGAAAAGAAAGAAAAGAGAATGTGAAAATAAAATTTTTATTTACAGATGTTTTTGCCTCTACCTTAGATTCACTTGGATAGTGTGTGGCTTCCTGTGTAGCTCTCTCAATTAGGTGTCAAGAGATATACTGAGCAAGCGGTCTTATTGCTACTATCGGCTTTACTTTACCCCTTTTGAAACCCTGAGCAAAGATATTTCTCAAAATGAATCACACTGGGGTCGCCACTAATGATATCTGTGACTCTAAACTCACAGGTTTTACTAGTCATGTAGGATAAAGGGTACTGTTTCGTCAACCAGATACCACAATGTGATGACTACTTTGGGGTTCTTGTGGTACTCCTCAAATGAGTTTTGTGGATTATGCCAAATCACTTCCCATAGTTTAGTAGTTGGGAAATAGCCTTGTCAATCACACCTGTAAATACAGTGTGTAGAGTTCATTTTATCTTGTTTAAAGAGGTTCCCTGCACACAAAGTATTAGTAGTTTGCTTAGCTCATGATCAAAGGCAACCTACAGTTAGTAGTTTTGAGTGTTTTATCAACCTTCTTGAGAGTGGGTCATGCGAACAAAGATTAGAATGTTCTTCTCGAGGTAGGTAAAGGCCAAGACAATTGAAACAAGTTCCCGCTTTTTATTTTTGATATCGCTTTAAAAACATGAGGAAAGAGCATACACGTAAAACAAGATTTGATTAAAAAAGAAAAGAAATGTTAATGTACGTACCCAAAATTGTAAGGCTATGCTCGCCCGAAAATGTGTAACAAGTGCCCCGATGATGATACAGGTCTCCTCGCAAGGTGTTCGGGATCCAGAAAAGCCCTCGGAGTATGCGTTAACATCCTGCATGCCCCACTTAGCCCCCGCGCCCTTTGTTTTCCCCTTTTTCCCTCTTTCCTTAGCCTTTTGATCTTCAGTGACGAAACCGCCGCCCCAAGGCGGCGGTCTCGTGACCGCCGCCCTGATCAGGGCGGTGGTCCTGTAACCGCCGCCCTGCTCAGAGCGGCGGTCCTGTGCGCATTTTCCAGAACGCTCTTTTGACGCGACTCACGTGAAATATCGCGATTCACCATCTTTTCCTTGCCGACTTAAGCATGCATTTATGTTTTTGGTCCCCTGGAATAGTGTTTTTCCTTTGTTTATTGTTTAGGAGTTCAATTTGGTTTTGGTTTTTGGATGTTTGAATTCCTATAAATGCATGGTTTGTGCATAAGCAAAGGGGTCTGCCCCTCATTCAATTTCATGCTCTGATTCTCATATTTCAGTCTTTTATTCTGTTTAGAAGCCATAGTGTTAATTCCTTGCATGTTTAGATAGTATTGTTCAGCTGTTAGTAAGCCACAGACCCATCTTGTGCAGGCAGTGCTGTTATCTCATCCAAATCCAGTTAGAAGCTTGCCTCTGAGTTTCTCTTTGCTGTAGATTTGCTTTCATCATATCTTGGTGTTCTTAGTTCAATTCATTATATGCCTGGTTAGCTTTATTCAGCTGTTGGTAAGCCACATATCCAACTTGTGCAAGCAGTGTCTTTATTTTATCCAATCTATTGGAACAGAATCGCTTAGGAAGCCATTAAAGTTGCAGGTTTTGCTCTTCGTATAGGATAGTTACAGGTTCTGGTCACTTCATGTTGCATGGCTCGCAGTAAAATCCCGCTAGGAATCGCATAAGCCAAGCTCTGTACTCTTGCGCTATCCCTCTCCTACTCGCATTTTCGGTCTGCATTCTAAGTTGTCCTTGTCCCAAAATCTACTCCTATCGGTGCTAGCATTACACGCTTTTCTGGATCCACGTGAACACGAAAGAACGAGGAGATCATACTGAGGGGACGAGATCACACACACCATCGGATCCGCCACATTACTGCGGAATCCAGGTTTTAAATTTCAAAGTTCTAGTTAGAACCATATCAAATAGAGTAGTTAATCACTTTATTTCAATAAATTCTATTCTCGATATTGCCAGGGAAGCTGTGGGGATTGATAGTTTCTGAGAAACTATGATTCACTCCTCACTTCTGAGGTAGGATCGAGAATCTTGCAGGTAGATTAGACAAGCTATTTTATTTATTTAGAGTAATTCTACAAAATCGCACAGGTAAATAACTACACTCGGTTATCTTGTCTGTTTCAAATTATTGTTTAGTTATTATTTCTAGATACGCTTAAAATAGTTTGCTTTCCTTAAAATTATTAAAAGTTTTCTTAGAAGAATAAAAGTTATACAGTTAGATTTATTTCACATAGTTAGAATTTGTTTCATTACAGTTAGATTTGCATTTTGTTTCGTATGACAATCACGGGACCTCAAGAGCCCAGGGAATATATATTTGAGCCAATCGTGCCTCAACCAAACCTAGTCACAGCAATAGTTGACATAGACCAAAATCTCAGGATACAAGTATTCCGAACAACCACAGATTTACAACAGATCAGTTCTCAATTAAGAGGATTAAACATAGAAGACGACCAAGCACACACATTTTGGTCGAACCAACCAAACTATAGATTTCCCTAGGCAAAGCACTCACATGACTGTAGAAGGGCTCGAAAGAGAACAAACATTCGGGTGCGATCCTTTAGTTCCACAGCCAGATGCTGGGGACACCCTCGTAGATATAGATACCAACTTAAGAATCTAGGTTGCGAGAACCCCTGTAAGGTATTCTGAGAAGATTGCACAACTATTGGTTCTAAATATAGAAGCTGAGAAAGCATACGATTACTGGATACTAGGGATTAGAACTTGATCTCGCGTATGACCATAACAGGACCGCAACAACCGAGAGTCTATGGTTGTGATCCACAGATCCCACAGCCCAACGAGTCCACAAGTCAATTAGATATAGACACTAACCTACGCACCTTGGTATTCAGGTCCACTCCACTTCCACCTATCATCATCGAACAACTGTCCTTACTAGATATCGCGGCTAACGAAGCTAGGGAATTCTGGACTAGGCCAGAAAATCGTCCGTAGAGTCAATTATATTCATCATCCATATATGACCTTATCAGGAGATATACACGAAACTATCCCAGGTCATTTTCCACGTATTCCGCAACCCATAGATCGAATCACGCCAGAGCTCGATATTGATTGGAGCCTTCGAGCAGTCATCCTTGCCGATCGATCTATCACACCAGTCCAAGTTAGAAGGGCCTTCTTTGCCTTAGATTCGCAAATTCCACTAGTGCGTGTCGAAGACATTAGACTACCTAACTAGTTTGTCTAAATCCAACGCATATTCTACCCCCACCGGCTGTCTCGGCACGACCTCGAGAGGTCGGGTACGCGGAAGAGTCACTTGTAGATTCTCAAGCTCGCCTGTCACTTTTCCGGCGTACAAAATTGGTGAACCCAACGTGAAACAAACGAAATTAGTGAAGCTGACGTAAAACTTCCTACTTTCTCGTTCGAGTCATAATATCACGTTTCCTTTCACAAATCACCTTCGCTCCTTCCCATTATTCTGCGGGTATTCATATACCCCCCGAATATGTCGGGATTCGATGCATATGGCAGACCCCTCTTGGGTCTTGAGGCATACTACGCCCAACAGAATAGGCAATCATCACCCTCGCTCTCAGTATGGGGCGACAACTATTCAAATAATCAATTGTCAACACAAACCCCAAGAATCAAATATAGTTCGTCTTTTCAAACTGAGGAGTTAGATCAACCCCCTCGAACCCAACAAACAGAGCCTTCAGGTTCAAACAATATGACGTTTACTGGAGAATCTGGTTCATCTCCTCAAATGCTACTCAGACCACAAATTAGTAGGCAATCAGATCCATACCTGGTCTTAGATGATGGACAGCCAACACGTTATCCTAGGAGTGAACAACGCTCCTGGGGAATGTACCCACCTATAGGAGGTTTACAAATACAACCCGAAATCTCTTTTCAAGAAAATACCTCTATGCCACTGCATACAGGAAATATTCTTGGAGAAACTTGGCAAGATAGCGATCAGTTTATGACAGGATATCACGTACCTATACAACACCAAGGTATACAACAAACGCCGCTTAGGCAAAGTATCGTGACTTCACCAAATGAAGTCATTTCAACGTTAGTAGAAAGAGTGAGAGGGTTAGAACTGGCTCAAGCAAGTCAAAATTCTCCGTTCATACAAACAGGAAGTTCCAATCCTCCATACCACTCTGGCAGGTAGATCTCCTTACGGGAGTAGGCACGTTAGGCATGCCTCCTCAATATCCACAACAAATGCCAACAAGGCCTATCATCTCTAACACTATTCCTCCCGGTCTAGTGTCGAACAGTCCGTTCCTTGACAATACCCCGTCCTACTTAAACATATACTCTAAATCACCACAAGGAGATATGTTCTCCTCTCCCGGCATGTTTGCTCAAACGCAGGGACCTCCCTATGCCCCTGCCAACGCATACGCTGCACCGTATCAACAACCTATCCCACCACCACTCCCTCAGCAAACACCATCAATGGTCGAAAGCTATGCGATAGGGACTTATTCAGAATACCTAAAGGAACCCTTAGATTTCACCATACGAAGCGTCATGCTTCCAAGACCTCTCCCTGATTTGCCCAAGTTCAAGGGTGAGGGAGATCCAAACGCACATATCAAAGCTTACGCTACAGCCATACGAGAATTACTCCCTTGGGATGGGGTGGTTGCTAAAATATTTCCCAAAACCTTGGAAGGTATTGCTCTCGATTGGTATTACAGATACACGAAGCCTCCATCCATTCATTTAAATAACTCGTGTCAGAGTTCATCAAGGCCTTCGACATGAACAAATTGTTGAGAACAGGAATCAGGGAATTCTTGCATATCAAACAAGAACACAATGAATCTCGCCCATTTCATCCAGAGGTGGCGTACGGTTCTTTATTCTTCAGCAAGTGCTCCAAACATGGATCGAGATGGAACTATGTGATTTATTCCTTCATTCTCTCAGCAAGGAGGTGAAGGAAGAAGTCCAGAAGTTCCCACTAAGGACTTATGATGAAGTACTTGAGAGCGCTCTGCGAATAGATCAAGCAGCGATAGATAGTGGTCGTAAGACATATGGAACAAACGGGAGGTTAATCACCTCCACTCAAAACACTACAACTACCACAAATGTCAATCAAGGACCCAAAATCCTTAACAAAAATCGTGGGGTAACAACGGATGGGGTAACCGACCAGCCCAAGAGGGTAAATGTTGTTAATGCTCCGTCACAAACAAACAACCAACGAAACAACAACTTTACCCCAACAATCAATACAGTGGATTTTAACCATCCACAACAACAACAACAACAACAACGGCGAAATCCCATACAAGGGCCAAGCCAAAACTCATTTGGTTACCAAAACCAAAGTCAAAACCAAAAACAACAATTCCAAAACTTTAGTCCTAATAGGCAACAGTTTGATCGGAATTTTAGGCCACAATACACACCAAACCAACAAAACGGGAATTACAACCCCAATTCTTATTGTGGTTTCCATAAAATTTGGGGTCACGATACTAGAACGTGCCGTGACTACAATAAATTTATGCAACGCTTGCCAGAAGAACAAAGACAGTTCTTCACAGACCTGTTTTTGGCGGATCCCATCTCATCATCACCAAATACTCTCGCAGGGGCAGTTTCCCCTCAGAATGCTCCCCTCAAGATCTTTAATGATCCGCTCCCAAATCATGATAGCAATAGGCTGAATCCAACCGGAATAAACAAAGGTGCAATGACGGAAACAATGATCATGAAGCCTCGACTTCATTAAATCCAGTCGATTGCGCCACGGTTGGGAGCTCAACCGAGACCCAAGATATTCATTTGGTAGAATTAGACGTTGAACTACCTATCGAAGCTATAACAAGAACACGAGAATATTTCTCTCAACCGAGCCCAAGTCATCTCGCCAGAGACAGGATAAGAGTCAAAAAATAGTTGAAAAACCCATCGGTGCTATGATTTAATTAGTGACCTAACAAAGACCTTCTCACACATTTCATTTTTGGACTTACTAAAGAACTCTCCCCCTCACAGAGCTGCTCTTTTAGAAGCATTAGGTCTAGGCCATCTAATTAACATCACTCCACCTCCCGAAACACAAGTAAATCACGTAGATTTTGATATCCACCCTCCGGGCAGCCGGACAAGGATGTCGAATTCATCTTCAAATAAGTAAAATTCCCACAGATGCTGAGATCGCACCGAGGTGACCCAGCCTTACACTTGCAAGTGTGGGTTTATAATAACTATGTAAAATGGGCAATGGTTGACGATGGGGCCGCAGTTAACATAGTCCCTTTCTCTTTCCTCCAAAAACTTGGATATGGAGAAACAAACTGTTCCACTACACGAAATACCTTGAGAGGCTATGATAGCCTTAAAGCCACTTCGATAGGAACTATAATACTGCCGGTCACCTTAGGGCCCAAAACCATCTTGACTGAGTTTTATATTATAGATCGGAAACTAACTATAATATGATCCTCGGCCGACCTTGGATACATCGAATGAAGGCAATCCCTTCTACTTTATTTCAAGAAGTAAGATTCTTGCATCTAGGAAAGGTATTTGTAGCCAAAGGCGATCCAAAACCTTTCGATTTGCACCTAGCTGATTTAAAGAAAAGACCAGGGGTGCACTCAGAATTTGAACTTCCAACCAACCAACTTAATAAACCCTCTGACCCAAAGCCAGAGGAAAAGTTGGTACCTACGATGGATCTTGAAACTACCAGTGTATCCAAAACAATTCCAACCCCTAAGGATAAAACTAAAGAAACAGTATCATTAGGGACTACTGCGAAAATCGTTGAATTGATAGAACAAGATTCACCAATGTTCTTACCATTTGATTCAGTAGGCATGGGATTTTCCCTAGGTGTTGGTTCCTTGCCAGCAGAGGATCTCTGTATGGTAGAAGTAGAGTGCGCAAACGCAACAGATGCCCCAACATCTATACTCCCGGCTAAGTATTGGACTCTCCATTTCGATGGAGCTAAATGTCGTTATGGAGCGGGGGTAGGTATAATTCTTACTTCACCCGAGGAGAAAGTCCTCCCATTCGCTTTTAAATTAAACTTTGAATGTACAAACAACGGCGCTGAGTACGAAGCCCTCCTCCTTGGCCTTACCTTAGCCAAAAGAATTGGTATTGATAACATCAGAGTCCTGGGAGACTCGCAATTAGTGACAAACCAAGTTTCTGAAGTATATGAAACTAAAGCCGAACATTTGCAACTCTACAAAAATGTTGTATTAGATTTAAGCAAGGCGTTTAACTTTATATCCATTGAAGCAATTCCCGAGAGAAAAATCTTCTCGCCGATTCAATAGCAACCTCAGCATCACGTTTTACTCCAAGCAATGAGCTAAAAGATACTCACTTCACAGTATCCATTCGTGATAAACCATTGATAAAAACAATGACAAATCCTCTTTCAAGCGGAAGTGAATCTACCGTCCTAGACCATGTTGGAAATGATGCGGCTACTTTGGATTACTTAAATGCCTATGCAACACTACATCTCTCCTATCACATGCTAGATTTATCCCTGATTCCGCATTCGTCTTCCTACTTCGGAAATCCCGTAACGGATCTTCCCTCACAAACGGAACCTAGCATATACGCAATAGAAAATGGGGATGATCTAGATTTACCTCCAGCACCACCTGAGTTCGAAGAGGGTAACGCCTCTTTGATCGAAGAAACAATCGATGTCAACATCGGGACAGAAGATGAACCAAGAATATTGAAACTAGGTTCTTCATTAACCCCAGAAGAAGTGGAAATACATACTCAGATTCTCAAAGAACATCAGAAGGCGTTTGCATTTAATTACAAGGAGATGACAGGAGTCGCACCCCACATTGCGGTGCACAACCTCGTCACTAAATCAGACGCAAAGCCAATTAAACAAAAATCAAGACCCATGAAGCCCAAAGTAGCTCTCATGGTAAAAGAGGAGGTAATAAAACTCCTTCAGGTAGGATTCATCAAGCCAGTTGACTACTCCCAATGGGTATCCAACATCGTTCCCGTTCTCAAGAAGAACGGAAAGATACGCATCTGCATAGATTTTCGAGATATCAACAAAGCGTGCCCTAAGGACGACTTCCCATTACCATCCATAGATGTTATTGTTGATGCAACAGCTGGTTTTGAACTCTTGTCCCTCATGGATGGATTCTCGGGATACAATCAAATCAGGATATCCGAGCAAGATCAAGCTAAAACCACGTTTATAACTCCTTGGGAACCTATTGCTACGTTGTTATGCCATTCGGTCTCAAGAACGCCGGGTGCTACGTACTACAGCGGGCCATGACATACATATTTCACGATCTAATTCATAAAATCATGGAATCCTACGTAGATGACTTATTGGCTAAAGCTAAGAAGCGTTGTGACCATCCCGAAGTACTCCGCGTCATTCTTTCGTCTAATAGAATACGAGTCACGCTAAATCCATAGAAATGCGTCTTTGGTGTAATAGAGGAAAGCTCCTAGGTTACATCATATCGTCACGAGGATTGATGTTGATCCAACCAAAATTGGGCCGTCCTCGAAATGGTCCCACCTTGAGTGAATCTGAATCGATCATTTTCTCGGAAAACTGGTGCAATCCAGAGATTTATCCTGACTTAAGCTTCGCCATTCATCCAATCAACAATCTACTCAAGAAAGACTATAGCATTGATTGGACCGAAGATTGCAATGAAGCCTTTGATGCGGTTAAGCGTTTCCTTTTGTCACCACCTACGCTAATGCCACCTAAGTTAGATCGCCCGTTAATTCTATATTCACGAGCTACCGATGTCTCGCTGGCTTGTATGTTGGCCCAAGAGGACGATGACAAGAAGGAACGCGCGATTTATTTCATCAGCCGAACGCTGCTCGACTATGAAACACGCTATACACAGGCAGAACGAGAATGCCTTGCCATAGTCTTTGCTACTAAACGCCTAAGACATTATATGCTGAATCAAGAAACGAAGGTCATGGTAAAAACGGACCATTTACGAACTTTTCTCACACAAGGGTCCTTATCTAAAAAGGCTGGACATTTTATAACCTTAATGGGAGAGTTCGAATTAACATTTGTAAATCAGAAGTCGGTTAAAGGACAAATCATCGCAGATTGGTTAGCTGACAACCCATTAGACGGAGGTGATTTAGTAGATTTAGACTTTCCAGATGAATGCGTATACTACATCGAAACTCAACCTGCTATTTCTGAGTGCCCTTGGTACACTAATATCATTAATTATATCATGGACCATACGTACCCGGAGGCAGTTACACCGCAACAAAGAAGGCGGTTACGCATAATCGTAGCTAAATACGTCATTATAGAGCAGGTGCTCTATCGAAAAGCATTCGATGGAATGCTCCTAAGGTGTGTCGACACAGAAGAGTCCAAGAGGATTCTCCATGAATCCCATAGTGGTATATGTGGAGGCCACTTTGGTGGCCATGCCACCACTCAAAAAATACATCGAATGGGCTATTTCTGGCCCACTCTAGAACATGACGCGATAGAGTTTGCACGCAGGTGTCATAAGTGCCAAGAATTCTCCCACGAGATCCACATGCCAGCACAAGCTCTACAACCAATCGCAACTCCATGGCCCTTTTCTACATGGGGTCTAGACTTAATAGGGAAATTCTCTCCCTCATCCACAGATGGCCATAATTTTATAATCACGGCCACTGAATATTTTACCAAATGGGTGGAGGCCATGCCTCTTACTACTGTACCTAGTTCTGTGATCGCCAAGTTCATTTTGAACCAAATCATTTGCAGGTACGGTATCCCACAAATCATTATCTCCGATAATGGAACTTCTTTTAAAAATGAAGAAGTTCGTGAACTATGCAGTAGATTTAAAATAAGCCATCATACGGCTTCCTTGTATTATCCCCAAGCCAACGGACAGGCTGAAGCAACAAACAAAACACTGAAAGCCATTCTCCTTAAAACGGTGAAAGAAAACAAGAGAGATTGGCATTTGAAGTTATATCCGGCCTTGTGGGCCCACCGAACTTCAATAAGAACACCAATGGGAGCAACTCCTTTCTCGTTGGTATTTGGGGCAGAAGCAGTTCTCCCGCTTGAGGTCGAAATACCCAGTCTCCGCATTTCACTACAAGGGATTACGGATGAAGACGCTTACAGAGAAGCACGTCTTTCCCATTAGAAAGCCTAGATGAAACTAGGTTAGATGCTTTGAGCAAATGCAGATAGAGCTTATGCTGACCGAATGTGCCGGCAATATAACAAGAAGGTTTATGAACGCGATATATACGAAGGTGATCTAGTTTTAAGACTAGACAGCCGGATCGACAAGAAGACCGGCGAAGGAAGGAAATTCCGGCCCAAATGGTTGGGCCCATACCGAGTCATGAAGGACTACGGAAATGGTGCTTACCTCTTATGTACGTTAGAAGGTGAGGAATTTGGTGAAACAGTCAATTCCCTGCACCTCAAACGTTTCTACGCATAAGCAGCTAAGGCTACCTATATAACTATCTACATTGCATTTTCATATAGATTAGGATCATTTTGTCCACTTGTTCTTACATAAATTGTGATCAAGAAATCTATTCTCAAAGCAATTTATTACAAACTCGTGATGTTTCTGGCATAAAGTTCTTTAATCATACCTCTCCATCTTCGTGTATCATCAAATCATCTTGGAATCTTTTATCAAATAAAATCAGACATGACGAAGTCTTAACGGTAACCATACCAAGATCTACAAGTTTGTTCTCGCTTTGATTTCTTCTTAGGATAGGTGTCTTGCCTAAGGTCTGTTCTAGAAGCTTCATGGTGTCACATCTATCCCATATACACATCTCTTTGGAAATAAGCATATACTGACATTTTACTCAAAAAGACAAGTCAAAAAGTGATTAAACAGAAAATTTTATTTTTACACATCTCCTTGCCCCACCAACCTTCGGTGATGAGCTTGCGTCTCTTACTAGTGACGTAGGGTTGGGAAAGGATGGAAATGCCCTTACTCGCCTATGCCTTGCCCACGGTGATAAACCCACGCTTCTTACTAGTAGCATGGGGCAAAGTGTAGGGGGTCCTCTTGACAAAGCAAACATTAAAAGGTCATAAACAAACTATTCAAACTTTGAGTCAAAAATGAATGAATCAGATATTCAAAATTCCAAAAAGAGTTAAAAATCCTAAAAACCCAGATTTTGTCTACTATGTGGCCATCTACGGGTCTAAGTCTAGATAAACCGCAAAGCAAGTTGCATCCAAAACTATGAAGTCATTCAGGTAGGGTAGGCTTGTAGCTTCCAATTTGGTTCCGCCAAAGCTTTGTCTGTCTTTCATCACTATCATTTTACCATATTTCATAACTTGCGCCCTTCTTGGCTCTTGGTGATGAGCCCTCGCATCTTACTAGTTGCGTGGAGTTAGGAGTGGGGCAAGTTGATCTGTTCATCATACTGGTTATTTTCATCACTTTGCCAAAACAAACATGAGGTATCCAAATTGCTCACAGAAGCTAAAAATCAAGATCACAATATATCTACAGTATCACGTATCAGCATCATGAAACACAAAAAGAAAACAAACATTTGCATCATTTGTTTTCCATTGCATACATTCTAGAAAGCATATAAAACATACATCGTAGTATACACGAGGAAGCTGGAAACAGAAAGGGAAAACATGAGTGACAAGTTTTGATCCAAAAACGAATGCATATATATAAATAATCAATGTTTATATACAATGCCATCATGCTCTAGGCATGGTCAAAACGCTCAAAGAGCCCGTGATATACAAAAGAATCTATAGCACAAAATACATAGGAACCAAGTAGTCTCTCAACCCCTGCGCGACCCCTCCGAAGGTGCGCGCCCTCGTCTAGGACTCCGGCTACGCTGACGCTCTGAATGAACAGAGGGCTCAGGGTCCCGAGGGGCAGCCGCGGTCTCACCATGAGAATGGCTCCTCATAAGACGCTCAGCCGTCCTGTAGCCCGCTAACTCTGTGCGAAGAGTCGACACCATCCTCGCCACGTGCCAAACAGGAGCAAAGACGTCGGTATGCCTACCGGCTGCTGAAGGCTCCCCGGCATCTACAGATAGCTCCACATGGGTCCTATCCATGGGGATCATCGAGAATCGAGTGCATACCTGCGGATCGAGATCCCCACTTCGTCGACAGTCTCTGCAAACAAAGGAGAAAAATGAATTAGAAACTAGGCAAGAGGCTAAAATATACAAGATAAAAACACAAGGAGAGATAGCAATTAAAACAAATCCTAAATTAAACAAACATTGAAAAGAAGAGAGGATAACTTACTCGGATCACCGGGCCTCCAAGATGGATCGCTGGGGCCGGCACCCGCTGCAGATGCCGCGGCTGGAGGCCGAGGGCTGCTCACATGCGAGGGGGCAACATGTCGCCCCACAACTAACTCGTCCTCTCCGCCATGGCCCTGAGAGAGTGGCTCCTCTGAGACTAGAGTGTCTCTCTCTGCGCTCTGCTCGCCCTCTCCGCCTGCAAAATATCCTGAGTGTCATGCCACTCAGGATCGCTATCATCAGTCTGCTCCTCCGACCCTCCCTCTGTAAGCTCCTCAGAATCGGAGTCAATATCTATAGGGTCATCGCTGCTATGAGCGGGACCCGCGGCAATCTGAAGCAAAGGTGCCCGAGGCGCACCGGCTCTCCCTCTAGCCCGAACTACCCTCTTGGCTGCAATAGGAGTGCCGGGAGTAACCATTGTCCACCTCGGCCTCTGGCCCCCTCGCCTCGCGAACGATCATGGCCCGGTGCCACTGGGGGAAGCATGCCCGTATATGGAAGGCCAAACTGCTGAGGAACTCTGCCAAAAGGATGTACCTCCACCCGCCCCACACGGGCCGATAAGCTGCCTGTGGTGGAGCAAGAGATCAATGTAAGGGTCTCCTCTCCCCATATACTACCGGCCATAGGCTGATGCGGTGTCGCCTCCATATCTCCTGTGTAAGGAGGCAGGCAACTTGGCTGGTGAGGTGCTCTAAGCACCGACATATCTGACCATCTGGCTGCCCTCACAGCCCCTGGATCTGCCACCTCTACGCCTCTGCCATAGGGAATAAAATGCTCATACACCCAACTCATGACTAGAGTTGGGTGGCTCAATGACTTTCCCTGTAAACGAACCACCCTATACAAATCATGGTAGGTGGTCCCTAGAATATTTGTGCCCCAGGCGTATATCCGGCCATGCCCCTCTATCTGTGCAATGATGGGGGCCCAGCAGTATAACAAAGTATCCCCTCCCTTGTCCCCGATCAGCCTCGAGGCAAGGATCCCCATGATAGCTGTCGGAAATATGGGGATGGGCAAAGAAGGGATGGATCGAACTCTCACTCCCTTCTTCGACCCCGTGAGATATGGCCGCATCTCCCATGTAACTTTGCCCACTGTGCACGTCATGTGCTCGGGACCACTGCCGTCTCTGTGAGTCTCCTCCCAATGATCGGGACCCCAGGATATATGGTAGACATCCTCCAAAGTAATGGTCCACTCACCACGGACCCCTGGCAATCGGAAAGTGTTCCGATCTGCGTCCCAATATGAAAATAAGTCACAAAGGATGTGACTAGATGGTGTGACATGGGGCACGCGCGATATACGCAGTATGCCGGCCCTCTGTAGTGTGTCCTCCTCGTCCTGAGAAAGGGCATCCAATATCCCGGAGAGCCAATCACACTCTCTCTCGGCTCCATCTGATATACTCCGCTCTCGCCTGCATACACCCAAAAACACACAAAACAGAGCAAGTTAGTATCTGAACAATACCAAGAAGGTCATAAAAACATATAGAAGTGCAAGAAAATACAAGTGCAATCTCAAAAATCAAGTTCTTTTGCATTCTGGTCAGAACCGCCAGCCCAGCAGGAGGCGGTTTTGCCGCCGCCTAAAGGGCGGCGGTCATGGCCACTGAGCGGGCGGCGGTCATGTGCCCAGCCGGGCGGCGGTCGTGGTCCGAAAACCCGCGGGTTGCTAACCCCAAAAAGCCCAAAATGAGGAAAAATAGACCATTTAAACTAAAAATGGAGCCTACCCAGTAGGCGCCCCCCCTAGGTGGACCTTTTGAACCTAACATTTTCAAAAATAACCCCCCCATTATGACGAATTTAACATTTCAAATTTAAAGGGGGAAAAACACAAAATGGAAGAAAACCAACCTGTGATCGCTGAGGTCGGTGTTCCGCACGTGGAGGCATGATCACGATCTCGCTGCGAACGTCTCGACTCTACTCGCGTGAGAAACCGTCACCGTGGGTCCCAGAGCTCAAAATCAATCAAATCAACTCGCGTAAATGAATAGGAAAATGGGCCCACTTTTATATATATATCATTACGCTTTCGCTTTAAAATGACTTTTCGCGAGGTTTGGAGCGATGGAGGTAAGTTCTATCCCCACACGAATGGTACGTTCTCATTCCCTATTATTTTAGCGTTTATTTTCCAAGTTATTGCATCTATCTGCACTTGAGCTCTCTTTTCATTTTGCAGGTAGCGGGAATTTCGGATGGCGTCATCTCAACACACGGACGAGTAAGGTATAGCTTCTAACTCCCCATTTCGGGACTGCCATACTCGGACCCACCGTTTTATGCCTCTTCATGGCTAAAACGCTTCTCCGAGGGGGCAATATGTACGTACCCAAAATTGTAAGGTACTGTACTGCCAGAACAGTGTAACAAGTGCCCCGATGATGATACAGGTCTCCTCGCAAGGTGTTCGGGATCCGGAAAATCCCTCGGAGTATGCGTTAACATCCCGCATGCCCCACTTAGCCCCCGCCCTTTGTTTTCCCCTTTTTCCCTCTTTCCTTGGCCTCTTGATCTTGATGTGACGAACCGCCGCCAGCCGGTCTCGTGACCGGCCGCCGCCCGATCGGCGGTCTGTAACCGCCATCTGCGCGGCGGTCCTTGCATTTTCCAGAATGCTCTTTTGACGCGACTCGCGTGAAATATCACGATTCACCAGCTTTTCCTTGCCGACTTAAGCATGCATTTATGTTTTTGGTCCCCTGGAATAGTGTTTTTCCTTTGTTTATTGTTTAGGAGTTCAATTTGGTTTTGGTTTTTGGATGTTTGAATTCCTATAAATGCATGGTTTGTGCATAAGCAAAGAGGTCTGCCCCTCATTCAATTTCATGCTCTGATTCTCATATTTCAGTCTTTTATTCTGTTTAGAAGCCATAGTGTTAATTCCTTGCATGTTTAGATAGTATTGTTCAGCTGTTAGTAAGCCACAGACCCATCTTGTGCAGGCAGTGCTGTTATCTCATCCAAATCCAGTTAGAAGCTTGCCTCTGAGTTTCTCTTTGCTGTAGATTTGCTTTCATCGTATCTTGGTGTTCTTAGTTCAATTCATTATATGCCTGGTTAGCTTTATTCAATTTGTTGGTAAGCCACATATCCAACTTGTGCAAGAAGTGTCTTTATTTTATCCAATCTATTGGAATAGAATCGCTTAGGAAGCCATTAAAGTTGCAGGTTTTGCTCTTCGTATAGGATAGTTACAGGTTCTGGTCACTTCATGTTGCATGGCTCGTAGTAAAATCCCGCTAGGAATCGCATAAGCCAAGCTCTGTACTCTTGCGCTATCCCTCTCCTACTCGCATTTTCGGTCTGCATTCTAAGTTGTCCTTGTCCCAAAATCTACTCCTATCGGTCTTGCAGCATTACACGCTTTTCTGGATCCACGTGAACACGAAAGAACGAGGAGATCATGCGAGGGCGAGATCACACACACCATCGGATTCGCCACTGTTCTGCGGAATCCAGGTTTTAAATTTCAAAGTTCTAGTTAGAACCATATCAAATAGAGTAGTTAATCGCTTTATTTCAATAAATTCTATTCTCGATATTGCCAGGGAAGCTATGGGGATTGATAGTTTTAGAGAAACTATGATTCACTCCTCACTTCGAGGTAGGATCGAGAATCTTGCAGTAGATTAGACAAGCTATTTTATTTATTTAGGGTAATTCTACAAAATCGCACGAGCAAATAACTACACTCGGTTATCTTATCTGCATTTCAAATTATTGTTTAGTTATTATTTCTAGATACGCTTAAAATAGTTTGCTTTCCTTAAAATTATTAAAAGTTTTCTTAGAAGAATAAAAGTTATACGATTAGATTTATTTCACATAGTTAGAATTTGTTTACTGATTAGATTTGCATTTTGTTTCGTATGACAATCACGGGACCTCAAGAGCCCAGGGAATATATATTTGAGCCAATCGTGCCTCAACCAAACCTAGTCACAGCAATAGTTGACATAGACCAAAATCTCGGATACAAGTATTAGAAAACCACAATTTACAACAGATCAGTTCTCAATTAAGAGGATTAAACATAGAAGACGACCAAGCACACACATTTTGGTCGAACCAACCAAACTATAGATTGCCCTAGGCACAGCACTCACATGACTGTAGAAGGGCTCGAAAGAGAACAAACATTCGGGTGCGATCCTTTAGTTCCATAGCCAGACGCTGGAGACACCCTCGTAGATATAGATACCAGCTTAAGAATCCAGGTTGCGAGAACACCTATAAGGTATTCTGAGAAGATTGCACAACTATTGGTTCTAAATATAGAAGCTGAGAAAGCATATGATTACTGGATACTAGGGATTAGAACTTGATCTCGCGTATGACCATAACAAGACCGCAACAACCGAGAGTCTATGGTTGTGATCCACAGATCCCATAGCCCAACGAGTCCACAAGTCAATTAGATATAGACACTAACCTACGCACCTTGGTATTCAGGTCCACTCCACTTCCACCTATCATCATCGAACAATTGTCCTTACTAGATATCGCGGCTATAAAGCTAGGGAATTCTGGACTAGGCCGAGAAAATCGTCCGTAGAGTCAATTATATTCATCATCCGCTATATGACCTTATCGGGAGATATACACGAAACTATCTGGGGTCATTTTCCACGTATTCGCATGACCCATGATCGAATCACGCCGAGCTCGATATTGATTGGAGCCTTGAGCGAGTCATCCTTGCTGATCGATCTATCACACCAGTCCAAGTTAGAAGGGCCTTCTTTGCCTTAGATTCGCAAATTCCACTAGTGCGTGTCGAAGACATTAGACTGCCTAACTAGTTTGTCTGAATCCAACATATATTCTACCCCCACCATTTTGTCTCGGCACGACCTCGAGAGGTCGGAGTCGCGGAAGAGTCACTTGTAGATTCTCAAGCTACTTTGTCACTTTTTCGCGTATAGTTAATTCCCCAAAAAAATAGAAACAATCACGTTTTGGATTTCCAATATCAATTTGAAAATTCAAGGAAAGAGAATATGTGTGAGGTTGTTATGTTTAAACAAAAACAAATAAAAATTTATTAAATACTACAAATTTTATTAAAAAAAGATAATAATTAGGAGAAATGAAACCATAAATTTTCTATAAGTTCAAATCAGAAAATTATTTTTCCATTGTATAGATCTTCTCAAGACCTTTCCATAAAAAAATGGAGTCGTTTCGAGTTCGAGAGAAAAATTTATGGCTTCCGAAAGATGGGTTACGCTAGCGCTCTTAGTGAAAAGTTTAAACTTGAGAAAAATGACCCGAAAGATGGTTTTTAGCTTCAGTACTTTACCTGAAAACCTAAAATTTTGATAACAAGGTTAAATGAAGACAAGAAACACATAGACAGTTAAATCATGAAATGATAAACTAAAATGAGAAAAAGAACGTGGGGATCCCACCTAGCGTTCCAAAATGTAAACAATGAAAATCACAGACAACAGAAGATAAATAAATAAAACACATATTATACCTTCACTGTAGATCTCTTGCAAACCTCAAGAAAGATTGTATAAGATTTTAAACTTGTTTGATCTTGTTGAAGATTGGATTGTGGATTCTCTATATATTATTCTCCAAATGTATTTATAGATCTTACGAGCACAAGAAAATTTCACAAGGATGCGGATGTCAAATTGGCAAAAGTTGGATGTAATTTGCTCAAAGCTCCAAGGATAGATTTACAAAGGAAATGGCTTGCTTTTATAGTTGAGGGTAGAGCCATGAAAGGTGGATGAAAGATTGAATAAGCTCCAGGTTAATGGTTGAATCACTCGAGTTAGCAAGTAGACTTGGAAATTGGTAGTTGCAGATTTACAGGGGTAATAGACATTTGGAATAACAGAAGTTACATTCGGCATTTGAATTGCATGTACAATCCAATTGCCCCCACACTTCTAGGAATCTAGAAGTGGAGTCCAAGTGGGATAGGGAAGTGTAGTTCAAGTGTAGTTGACTGGAATAGGTGGAATTAAATAACTAAATTTAATTAGTATTTAATTATGAGGAGATAATTAACCATTTAAATAAATAAATGTTTAATTATATTAGCTAGAAGGGTGTAGGAATTAATTTAATTAATTCCATAGCATATTAAATTAAATTAATTAATTCTAAAGGGTAGGAAAATGACTTAGATAATTTAATTAATTCTAAAAAGGTGTATTTAAATGAAAAAATTAATTTAATTAATTCCAAAGGGGTGTCTTATGACAAGATAGAATTAATTTAATTAATTCTAATTGGATAGAAGCGAGGATATAAATGTGTATGTATTTTTAGGGTGTCCACACATGCGGTGTATCTAGAAGTTTCATTCTTCATCTAACCTGCGATATGAACCTAAAATTCTTAACAATTGACTTATCATATCATACCATTAGTTTTGAGAGGTTGGTGAATTTCTTTGCGAAAAGATGCACTTTACAAAAAAGATGAAGAAGAAAATCGGCACTATCTTCTCATCAAAAGGGAAGGGAAAAGCACAATCATCCAAAAATTCCCAAAAACAACATCAAGAGGGGACAAGCAAAAGAAGAAGTGTCATATTTGTAAAAGAGGACACAGTTAAAATTTTGTTGGTACAACACGTATAAGAAAGGGTCGTCACAAACAATTCCAGGACCTCAAAATCAACAATCACAACATGGAAAATCACACTACAAGTAAGGGCATAAGAAGGGGAGGTGGAGAAAGAAACCTCGTCGTGAAAGAAATGTAGTTGAACAAGAAGACCATTTAGATGATGATGACTTCTTGTACACTAAGCCATTCTAGTGAAGCAACCACATCATCTAGTGTTATCTGGTATGTTGATTAGGAAGCCACTCGACACATGACCAAAGATAGAGACTGGTTCACCACTATACGAGACACACCCTCCAAAAATCATGTTTCATTGGGGATGAATCTTCCTACACAATCCAAGGTATTGGGAACATTACTCTTCCTCTTGGTTCTTGAAATTGTAGGTTATTATATGTCTTATATGTCCTTGGTTTAACAAAGAACTTACTATTAGTTAGTCAACTTCTAGATCATAATATGAATATTGATTTTGATATTCATGGTAAGAAAGTGTGTTTGATTCGAGATAAATCCATAATCTTGAAGATTGTTGCAAGAGCTTCAAATGTGGGATGAATGTTCAAAATTTTTCTTTTCCACATGGATGATCATACACTAGTGGCTAATAACACTTCTTTTGCACAGTTGTGGCATCAAAGGCTTGGTCACGTCGGTTTTGAATATCTCAATACAATTTTTCGATACAATATGGTGGGAGGTTTTCTGTCTCTCCAAAATGATATAGATAATTGTCCTAAGCGCCTTATAGGAAAACAACACGAGATCCTCCTTCCGAAGAGTACTTATCGAGCTCTAGGTAAGCTTGATTTGGTTCACACCGATCTTTGCGATCGATGTAAACTATTCATTTTGTATTTCATTATTTGTGTCGATGATTATTCAAGAAAAATGTGGATTTTTTTGTCTTTGTAACAAAAGTGAAGCTTTTGAGAACTTCAAAAAGTTCAAAGTGGCTATTGAGAATGAGACTGGTCACAAAATCAAATCTCTCCACTCGAGATCGGGGGAATTCACCAGTAATGAGTTCAAATCCTATTTGGAAGCTCACGATAATCGTCAATAGATGTCTCCTCCATACATACTATAATAGAATGGTGTTGTTGAGAGAATGAAGCTGTGATATCCTGGAGATGGTGCGTTGAATGATCGATGATTGGGGATTGGAGAGAAAACATTTTGGGCCAAAACAACAAAGACTGCAGGTGAATTTGTTAAACATAGTGCCCACAATTGCTCTTGACGGATTAAATCCACATGAGGCATGGTCTAATCGAAGCCATCCATTACGGACCTCGAGATGATTTGAGTGTAAATCCAACATGCACACACCCAAGTAGAAGAGAACGAAGTTGTATATAAAATCAAAGAAACTCATCCTCATTGGTTATAGTGAAATGGATCTTGGGTGTAGATTAATGGATCTCGAAAAATAGGAAAGTTAACAATAACAAAGATGTTGAGTTCTTTAAGAAGAAAGAAACTGGGGCTCCTTCTGAGACTCACTCGATGTAGATAACACACTTGTGAATACTAAAGCGGATGTTCCCATTGACGATGGCGGTGATGATGGTGATGATCATACATGACCACAACCCACATGAACAATACATTATATGCCCAAGTGACATACAAACATGAATCAAGATGCCAAGTTGGATGATCCTCCGGACACATCCACCATCTGGACCATAGACTCATGATAAAGCTCATGGAGAGGTAAATTTTTCTTTGATGAGTAGATTTGTTGAAACTGCTAAGCCCTCTACTATCTAGGAAGCCCTATAATCAAGAGATTGGAAAGATTCCATGGATGTTGAGTATTAGTCAATGATGAAAAAAGCACCTAACAACTTGTCGATAATCCACCAGGAAGAAGCCCATTTGTTGTAGATGGATATTCAAAACAAAGTACAAAGCATATGTGACTATTGACAAGTAAAAATGAGACTCATAAAGCAAAGGGGCATGCATAGAAAGAAGGCATATATTATGAGGATATATTTTCTCCCATAGCTAAGATCAAAACAATTAGGATGATATTTTCTCTAACTACACAATTTGGATGGAAAGTCCATCAGATGGACATGAAAAGTGCCTTTTTGAATGGAGATCTACAAGAAGAAGTCTACATGACTCAACCTGAGGGTTTTATCATACCTAGATCAAAAACAAATGTATGTAGACTCATCAAATATTTGTATGGCCTTAAACATGCACCCCAGGCTTGGTACATCAAGATTGATGAGCATCTCATTCAACATGGATTTATAATAAATCCATATGATCCCAATCTCTACCTCAAGAGGCAAGGAGGAGAGATTGTGATAGTCTTTGATCGAGAGGCCAAGATCACATAATCGATCAACGAGATCTCATGGCTACTATTGGGTATTTACTAAGCATTCCACCTCGAGTGCAAACAAGATGCTTGTCTTTGTTGAACACTTTTGAGTGTCTACATATGACCTCTTTGGAATATTGTTTCTCATGTGAAGTTATTGGTCCTCTATCCATTTGGTACGATTCCATTTTTAACTACTTACAAGATGGAACGTTTCCCCCGGATATATCCCATACTAAGAAGAGAGCCCTTATCCGCCGTATATCCCATTATACCCTCCTAGGAGGCACCCTCTATCATCATGGCTACGACGGGAATCTGCTACGTTGTCTTGATGTGACCGAGTCAGTCCAAACAATTAAAGAAGTACATAGAGGCGTTTGTGGAGCACACACCAGTGGAATGGTTCTTGCAAAGAAACTATTGAGAGTAGGTTACTATTGGCCTACAATGGAAAGCAAACGTTGTAAATTTTTCAAGCAATGTGAACTTTGTCAAAAGTATGGAAACTTGATACATGCACCAACACAGGATTTATAGCCCATCACAACACCCTGACCATTTTCAAAATGGGGACTTGATCTCATAAGGAAGCTCACTCCAACTTCCTTAGATGGCCACACCCATATTATCATCACCATTGAATACTTCACCAAATGGGTAGAGGTTGTGCCTCTCACTTATGTAACCGGTGCGCAAATCTCTAAATTCATAATGAACCATCTCATTTGCCATTATAACACCCCCTCCACCATTCTAGTTGATAATGGTAAGTCCTTCGATAACAATATGGTCAAAGTGTTATGCAAACACTTCCAAATCTTACTCAAGTGGTATACCCCTATTGACCTCAAGGTAATGGACAAGTTGAAGCCACCAACAAAACCCTTGTTCACATCATGGAAAAGATGGTTAGTAAAACTGGTTGTAATTGGCACATTCATATCTATCCCACCCTCTGGCATATCGAACCTCCATCCACACCCCTACTAGTGCTACTCCTTATTCATTAGTCTTTGGCACTAAGGCCATTATACCTTTAGAAGTTGAGCTTCCCTCCCTGAGAATATCTCTCTGGGACTATCTGGATAAAGATGAAGACTACAGGGTAGCTCGGTTGATAGAGTTAAAGCTATTGGATGAGAAGCATATGAGAGCACTCAATCATTTGAAAGCTTATCAAAATCAAGTGTCACGAGGATACAAGAAATGAATCGTACCTCGTCAATTTGACGTAGGAGATGTTGTCTTAAAATAAAACCAATTCAACACGATCAGGGACTGAGAGAAGAAAGGAAATTTTGAGTCCAAATGGTTAAGACTATATGTCATGGTCGCTAAGTACGGTTCATGGGCATAGAAAATGGCTCACTCATATGGTGAGGAATTAAAGGAACCAATGAACATAATGCATCTCAAGTGGTTCTATGCTTGAGTATGAAGTTCCTTATAAAGAAAGAAAAAACAAGCAAAAAAAAAAAAAAATCAAGAAAATAGTAAAAAGAAAACAAGTCGTCCAATTGTGAAAACCATGCAATGATGGCGCATTAGGCAAGTCCTTGGGTGAAAACCGCGGTGCTTAAGGAGGATTCGTTGTTCACAAACAACTCTCACATCTAGATAGGTAACGATCGTTTCTATCTAGAGCTAGTTTTTCTAAGGTCTAGGGATCCTCTTGAGCCTATCTTTCAGGGCCTTGATCTAGTTGATCTACTCTTGTACATCTATGTGAAGGAATCACCTTTGTATATTCCCATCTAATGTTAGGGGCACTTTCGCATTTTCACTATTTTACACATAACACGCGGCATTTTCCCTTGTACATTCCCTCTATTGTTGGGGGCATCCACGCTTCTTTGATTTTTTGTACATAGCTTTGGAAAACCTTACGGAAAAACACAAAAACATTCAAATATGTTAGAAAAACCCTAAACATTTGAGAAAACCCTTTTAGGGACAAAACTACAAAAATAAAGTGAACAATAGCCTTAAAAGGTTATCTTCAGATGACACCAAAAATAATAGAAAATGTTTCAAAATTGTCCCGTAAAAACAAAGTAGTGGTTTGATTACTTTTAGTTGTCGGTTTGTAGAGTTTTGATTGCATTATCTTTTCATGTTGTATGTTTTAAATTGAATTCATTTGCTTAGTTTAAAGTGTTACTTTAATCATTGTACATAGGCATTGAGTTCATTTTATCTTGCATATTTATATGTAATTGTGTTGTATTAAGTTGATTTGATTAAGTTGTATTTTTTTATTGTGTTGTACAAGTTTGTTGTCATCATAACTCATATCATCTATCATCGCATCTATACATCATATCTCAATAAAAGCTAAGCTACTGATGATCATGAACATGAACATGAAAATAAAACATGTACACTAAACTACATCCATATAATATTGCCACAAGGGGCAAGAGGGACCGCCTTCTATCCTCCCCTCAGACATAGAGCATAATAAAAATGTGAATCATCATAAGTATCATATGAAAAATAAACGTGACATCATCTATTGCTATCTCAAACACATGTGATAAGTAGAACATGAAGCATCTCATCAAAACATGCGATATCATCTATATGTTATCTCATAGATCAAAGAACATGTGATACAATCATACAACATTAGGAATAAGTCCATGACCATCATCATAACCATACAACATGTCGAATCAAATGTCCATATCTGATGTGTCTCGATACATACATCTGGATACAAAATATGTCATCACGGGCATGAATCAAAAATGTGCCTTCATAAGAGGCATAATCAAAATGATACATATACATCGATCAAAATTGAGCCTTCATAAGAGGTGTACATCCACCGTACATACATACATCCGAGTATACATCATAAGCAAAAATGAGTCACGTCTAACTCGATCCCTCATGGGGCTAGTGGCTGTGATCCACGGAGGGCCCATAACCTGTGGACCCTACTAACTTGTCTCTACCGCCTTGACCACCGCTCCACTCATCTAGCCGATGTTGATGGTCTTTATGACCTCGTAGACATTGACACTTGATTGTAACTAGGTGTTCTTTGCCCCTCTAGGATAGCCTCGTAATATAAATACTTATAATAAGAAGCCTTGTCATTAGTTGTCACCAAGTCCAAATGCATGCGGGGTGTCACTATAACTCCATCAATGCGTTAGAATGAAGCTACCTCTACAGAAATCCTAGCAATCTCAGCCTGGCCCACTAACTGCTAAGATTGGAGATGATCTCACTCTGCGGTAACCTTCATACTTTAGCTACTAACTGGTCTCGCTCACCCTAGAGTTGTGTCATATCTACCACTGCCTAGTCCCTCTCAAAAACAATCTTGTCTTACTCTTACTCTGCGGTGACCTACGGTTGGACCACCATGACCTGTTGTAGTTCTTTACTACAACACAGCTAGCTCACCTACACGCTGGGGAATCTGCTCCCATCCCCCACCTCTGGGACTCTGTGGTGGAGTCTCCCAGCCATCTCCTCCACCTCCTCTTGGGTTGTGTGGTGGAGTGACAATATGGGCTGTTGTCGAGGCTACTATACATGGGCCTATGGAAGTACCTATTGTAATGGAACATTTATCCCCACCTGCATACCCATTTGAGCCATTGAGATATGAACATGCACACGTGGTTTTGAACCTATCTGGTACTTTCGTGCCTACCTATGGCACTATCCTGTCCTTGTCCCGGTCCCTATCCACCTCCATCACCACCATCATCTCCATCATCTTCATCGTCATCATCACTTTCATCCTCATCCTCACTATCCTGATGAGCCCCCATTGTCCTCCCCCTCTCGTGGTGGTTTCTCTATTGGTGGGCGCACTCTTGCATCCCATGTAGCATGTGGAATAGTGAGCTGCCTAGGCAAAACTATAGGGTACCATGCCACATAGGCCATTGTGCAGCCTGGATCCATGATCTTTCGTAAAGGGATCCATACCTATGGAACGATTTGCTCGAAACTATCTCTGGCCCGTTGTAGCCTAATCGTGGACAAATATCAAAGGTCTCCCTAGCTCGTCTCCCATACCACATCTTAGCCCTGGGCACATCCTGAACTGCCCCAAACTTTCGTTGTACTCTATCAATCCTATAGTACTCCATAATGTATCCGCCAAACATAAAATGATCAACCATAGCAATGTTGAGCTTCATTGTGTCCTCACGCCACCGATAATGTCTCAAAGCCTCCAAACGATCATCCGCAACTGAATATCATCAAAATCATGATGATAGAAGTATGTATCTCCCATGTGACCTCATACATCATCACCAACAGGTGCCCAACCAAATACTGAGGGCTCATCAATAAGCTTGATCTCGTAACGCACCTATAGGGTGACTAATGGCTATATGGTCTTAGGCCCATATCTATAAAAGTGTGGTTGGACCTACTATCTTTTGATGGTAGTAGGTAATCAGATGAATATCCTAGTATAGATGTGCCAGTATGCACTGAATCTAGTAATAATGCTCTCCTCTGAGCAAGCCTCGAATCATGGTAATCAGACCTAAAGGGAATGATGTGCCCATCTTGTCGGCCCGAGCAAGAATGCCACTGACAAGATCCATGAGATAGGCCCGACACGTGGTGTAATCTCGGATCTGCAATACATTGATGCATATGAACTGTCATACCTCATTGAGGTATGTCATCTATCTTAGAAAAAGCTCAATAAGGCCATCAATAATCGCCTGTCTCATCGGTCTCATACTCAATCAAGTGTCCCATAATAGGCACTCATAGGATCCTCCATACATCCTCCAATGTAATCATCATCTCACCAGTAGGAAGCCGAAGCATTGACTCTCGTTGTTCCACCGCTCGGCTAAGGTTGTGATGAGGTTATGATCCACGGTAATGTGAGGCATATGCACTACAAAATTAAGTCTTGTCACATATAGAGTGATATCTAAACACTTCCTCTCGTATCGCGAGAGGGTAGCATCTAAGTTAGCCAAACGGCCATGTCACTCGAACACATGTAAAAAGATGGTTGTCTCTGTAAAATCAAACAACACACTTATTAGATTTTCTCCCTATCTAACCTCGGCTAACACTTAGCCTATTCATCACTATGTTCTTCTAAGACTTTTTCCTATATTCTTATAATATGTTCAAAAACACATCATCAATGACGCATGCATGCCCTTGCGATGCATGCATGCTTCTTTGGCATATGCATGCGAGTAATGCATGCACCCACATTCTAGCACTGCGCCTACATCTTAACATGTGCGCGCACACACACTTGATCTATCCCCATGGACGCTTGTATGCCATTTTTGACGCATGCATGTGCACACATCCACATTTCTATGCATACGGGTATGCGCACTCATCATCCCAATGTATATGCATGCCCGATAACCTATCGCGCACCCCTAAGGCGCGCACATGTGTTATCGCCCCCTCTAAGTGCTAATAAATACTATTAAATGCTAAAATTGACAAAGAAGGATAGGGTACTCACGTAGGGTCCATCGTCAGAAACCACATGTACACTTGAATGATGTCTCGCACACCTCGTATGCCTCTAAACTCATGTCATCTCTCCTCAAGATCAGAGCAAAAGTGAATAGTAAATCAGCAAAGGGTTAGTATCAAATGAATTACTCATGATGATTTTAACCCCCGAGAGGGGTATATATGATCATTTTGACCCGCTGCGATGCCTTCCCGCTCACCATGATGTTTGAAATGCATGTTTTGACCATCGTGATCATTCTAACTTCCTCTATTAACCGTCATGATGATTATTTTTATTAAATAATTATTTTTGACCCATTTTCTTCCCGTCAGGGCATCTTCTTGTTCCCTGACACTCGTTTCTTCTCCCTGGGGCATTTTTCATGCTTTTAGTAGGTCTTCCACTTTCTAAATTTTTTTGACCGATCAAAAACTCTAATAATTGTAAAAACATAATTTTCCAAAAAACTCAAAAAATTATTAAAATCCAAAAAATCATAAAAATTCAAAATTTGACAAAAAAAAAAGGTAAAAGCTCATACGTGGCTGAAATTTGTGTCTCACGCATGGTATTCATCTCATATCTTGCTTGCATTTTCACATGTTTTCAAACTAAATGAATCATGAATCATCTGGATCTCCATTCATTTATAAAGCTAGATTGCTTGCTTCATCTATACTCTGGGGCACAACGAGTTACCTAGTACTATTTCATAGCACACAATGTTTTCATTGGACCCAAGTGTCCTCCATAAATTCCCCTCACATGTATCCTTTCTTGGGGCACCACTTTTAACCCTTTTTGTTTATCACAAACATTTGGGAATTAAAGCTCGATAAAAAAACATTTGTGCAACTATCTTGAACATTGTTGGTTTGAGTATGTGTGTTTGTACTTGTTTCCCTGTTAGATCAGCTTGTTTACTTCTCGTATTGCATTACATTTTGTATGTTGCATGGAGTTGGCATTTTAGCAATGGACAGATTGTTCATACTATGGCTTTTCATGTCATTTTACACTTCTGTCGTATGCTTATATTTTTAATAAGGACCGATGATGAAGATTTCTAACAATATTGTTTTACATAGTAATCTTGGATCGTTGATAGCTCAATATCTCTTCCTCGTTATTTTCTTCTATATCCCCTTTCTTTGTATTCTACTATTTCACTTGGGGCATCTTGTCCCTCCTCATCCTTATATCTATTTTCCTTCTTTTTTCAATCGTCGATCGACCTCTTCCATCACCCCATCAACACTCGAGGGGGCATCCTTCACTCTACTATTTTTCTTCCACTCCTTCAAAAAAAAATTAGTTATGTGTTTGTCTACTTTCTTTGAAGTGGCATAGCTTACGCCACCCCAAAGAGGGGCAAATGTAAACAAATTTCTAGTTTGACCAAAGCAACTTTATTCCTAAACTTGCACTAACTCTTCTCCTCCTGCAAATTGATGACACTTCGTCAATTAGGCTCCTTTTCCTTTCAAATCCTCTTAATTGACCCTTATACGTTGATTAAGCCTCTTTTCTTGTAGTTGACTAGTAAATCATCTTATTAGTAGGCTCCCACTTCCAACACTTCCAAAAAGCTCCCAAAAAGCTTCATAATCCTATTTGGGACCCCTAATTAATCCTAAGATATTAGTCTCTAAACCTAGTCAAATCTTGCTTTGACTTGTTAAAAGTGATTTTGGACTTACCTTTTGTCCCACATGCATCCAAAACATCCCTTTCTTGAAATCAAAAAACTATAAATAGACCCCTACCCCTATGCCATTTCTAAGAACACTTCTCCTTCTTTAGGCTAAACTATAGTATTTTTGTTAGGATTTAGAGCATTCTTCATTGTTATTGAGCTATCACTATCTATTGCATATTCCAACTCAAGCTTGAGTAAATGAGGAGAACCATATGGTCTAAACAACCATTAATGGTGAGCTCTCACTCTCAAACCCTTGAGCATCAAACAATCAAAACTGATTGCTAGGATCTTCATAGGTTCATATTTTTATAGCTTTCAAAGAGTAGGGAGTAATATTCATGTTAGTTTGATGTTTTTGTCAAATTTATAATGCATGCATAGGAGTAGCTATTGTTTATCTCTTATCTAGATGGTTCATAATTGAGTTTGTGAAAATTTTGGGGTTTCTTTAGTGTTCTAACCTAACTTACTCATGTTCACAACAACATTACATTTTTTGCTACGTTACATGGATCAAAACACTGGTCCATGGTTCGACACACTATTTGTTATTTCAGCACGCTTTTACTACCACATTTGCACATTCTACCACAGCATGGGATTCTCTGAATTCTCTCAGGTACGCATCTCTATCTACTTTATGTTACTGAGCTTTCCGCTCACCAATATAAAGTGGGGGAAAATGTAGTCACAAAATCATGCACTTGTTATTACATTTACACCGCTAAATATGTTATTTTATATATGGATCTCGCATAAGAAAATTATTCACTAATGACATATCCCCTAGTCCAGCGTCGATTAGGTAGTCGACATCGTCATTTGTCTTACACAATCATCAATTGTTTACATAATTTTGGTCATCTTTTAGGGAGTCTCAGGTGTCGTTATTTGGTCATTTGTCGTCTCTAGTCCTTGACTAGGGTGCCTAGGGTAGTATTGGGGTGCCCATGGGTGCCCAGTCCTTAATTTTAGGTGCCTTGGTCCCGACAACACTTAGATCTAATTTATCTATTTGAGGTCAATCTTTTTCATTTTCCCTCTCTTTCCCCTAGGTATTAGTCGGCATGTCGGGTCATTAGTGTCAAAATTTAAGCAAGAGATCCATATATAAACATAACATACTCACTATTTTATGGGTAGACTATCTACCACCAAGGGCTAGCTATCTACTAAGGTAAGGGACTGCATTTGGGCATCATTGCATCACACACACTTTGCATAGGAAGGGTTGTATTCATTCTATTCCATCCACCATTTGCATTTTACATCTAGCTATTGCCCCTATCTCTGCATCATTGACGCTAGGGCACCCTAGGCACACAATTACACACACAAGCACACGAACTACATTGGGTCTGGAATGTAGTGCAACACTTAGTTGTAAGTCCACCATTGTGGCAGCTAAGGTCAATCTAACCCCTTCATATGCATCTTTCTTTTTTTAGAATTTGATGCTTTGTATGGGGTTTTACAGTAGATCTGTATTGCGGGTTTACGACGATATCAACAAAGTTACTACAACAATCACATGAAAAGGATCGAGACATTGCGAAGATATAACGACACTCCAAGATCCAAATCACGAGTGTTTCCTACTGGACAGTGCCCCTATTGTAGACCAAGCACCCACAAGCACCCCAGTCCTCTTCCAGCGCCCAGTCCATTCAGATCTTCATTTGTTGCAATTTCCTAGGTCGCACCTTCATACTTTACTTCATTTTCACATCATCATGTTCGATCTATAATCATAGCGAGGTAAGTCATTTTCAGCTTAGTACCCTACCCAACCTATTTCACCTATTTGACTTCATTTAAATATTAAAATAAAATATTTAGCATCAATATTTCATCTTATATCATTTATTTCATTTTTGTACCTACTTAAATTAACTTAAAATATAGACATTGATTTCATATTTTAGTTAATCACTTAGTATAATAAATGATATGCATGTAATTAATTACAGGTAACACACAAACACTAAGCATTCAAGGATGTAAAACCCTAAGCAAATGAGAAAGAAATGACGACTTAGTTTATTCTTTACAACCTAGAAATGATCGAGACTGTGTATCTGCTGGAACATACTAGAAACAATGTCAAGAAGACTCGATGAGGTTGAGAACCCCATGAATGTACGAGATATGAGCACTTGCGGGAGGACATGAGTGCCCCATGTGCTAATGACTGGTTTGGGCACCTATGTGTGCTCAAATGCTCGAGTCTAGTCTTTTCTAGGTCGGAAGGTATTCGTTGTTGCTCGCTCTTTATCACTCTAGTTTCATTGTTAGGTCGTCGGTCATACCTGTAACCTACAAAACAAATGACTACTTGTACATTCCCACAAACCACATCAAATATAATAAAAAGGTGCATAATGGGGAGTCGGACTGACCCTGGTGGTCACCCGAAGAGTGAACTTATGACCGAGCATTACACTATATCTTAGACTATATGTAGTTCTTTATGTGTGTGTATCTATGTCTCGTGCCCTAGGTTTCCCTTGTGAAAGTTGCACGATGATAGCAAGATAGATCTAGATTGTCCCAAATATGCAAAATGTGTGTGATGGAATAGAATGAACTCCCCTCTTATGCATTATATGTAGATCAATACAACCCTTGTCCCTTGTATGGATGTGCTAGATGTATGCTTTATAGTGCTCTTGTGCCTTTGTGTGCAAGCTTAGGTGGTGATAGATAATGCTTATAGGGCTTAAAAAATTATTTGAAAGAAGTAACTAACTATATATATGATTCCCTTGTTTTAATTTTGTAATTGACAACTGAAAAGGTCGACCTAAAGTATTAAAAGGTGACCAAGAAGTGAAAGGGACCCAAAAGAGTATAAAGAAGAAAGAGAGGATATTAGCACCCGGGAGGGACAAGAGCACCTAGGCATTTTTGTCATAATCTGGGTGCTTTGTGTCTGAGGCCATCAAAAGGTAAATCAATTAAGTGCCGACAGAGCTATAAGATGTGTAAAGACAGTAAAGTGTAAGGGATAAAGCAACAATAGACTAAAAGGAATTATCAACAACTAATTTTATTGCTTAGGAATCATGTATAAATTAGTATGCTTTAGGACCTAGAAATGTACCCAAGTGCATAGATTTTATGTCTAAACCATCATATACTATGGTTAGATTAAAATTATATAACCAAGGATTCCCAAGGAAAATTTTATAGGTAGAAACATCAAGGACAACATAACATATTATGTCAAATGTCTTGGGGCCCATAGTGATTGGGATAATGAAAGAAGCTGTATACGTGGTTAGAAATGTTAGTACAACTTGTGGATATTGTGAGGAATAGGGGAAATATATTAAGTGTAGACATTAAATCATGCACTTTGGGTATTTATTTAGTCCTAATCACATACTACCATTCATATGATTCCTAAGCAAGAAAAGTACTAGTTGATCACTATCTTTGGCCTCTTTGCTTGTTTTCTATTTATTCTCTTGGTCTTACACTCCTTTCTTAGTATGTTTTTTCATACTTCGACATTTCGACTTTGGACATTAGTGCCCAAGAAGAGACCGTTTGGGCATCTTATTTCTTACTAATTGACCTTTTAGTGGTTAATTACAAAATTCAACTAAAGGAACCCTATAAATATAGAGCTAGTGGTAATAATAAGGGACTGAACACTAAGCATCTACTATCACCACCTAAGGTTGCATCCAAAGGCATTTACAAGAGCATTCAAGCATCCATCTAGCATCCACACAAGGGCAAGGGACTGCATTTTTCTGCATACACTTCATAGGAGGGGAAGTTCATTTTTCCATGCACACATCTACTTACATCTTCTGCATCTAGCTATTGCTCGTTATCAAGTGCGATCCGCACAAGAGTCTCCTAGGGCATGATTTTACACACACACATAGAACTACATGGGGTCTGAGATGTAGTGCAACGCTTGGTCATAAGTTCACTTTGTTAACAATCGAGGACAGTCCAACCTCCCATTTTGCATCTTTATTTTTAGGATTTGATGTGGTTTGGGGGTTTTGCAGTTCTTCTTTCTTATTGTAGGTTTTAAGCAAACAACATCGAAGTGAAACAACATACAACCAATCAAAGGTGAACATTAGCAAACATCTCACGACCTGTGAAACTAGTTTTACGAGGTTCTTAGCAGTCATAGACACCCAAAGGAGGTGCTGCATGACACCTCAAGCACCCTTGTCCCTAACTAGGCACCCTAGTCCAAGAAGATCCCACGATCACACAATTTTTGAGCTTCATGTGACACTTCCCTCCTGTTCATTAGTTCATCATCTCGATGCAATCCAATATTAATTGCAAATAAACTAAGTATTTTTATCTTCTCCTTTGCAGACTAGGATTTCACATTTTGTAGCTTACTTGCTTGGGTCAAATTTTTACTTCATTGCATATTTATTTATCAGTGTTGTTACATATTTAGATTTAACATTTATTTATTTATATATTTGCCTAATCATTTGGTGAACCCGACTTGTTTTAAACACTCAAGGTCCTCATACTTTTATTACTTTGATCTTCTCATCATGGATATTTCTATTCATGATTTCTTGCTAGCCAATCTTGAGTGTCATGCTAAAATCATTAATATTTTGGCTACTACTCGTATTCCTTCCACTACTCATCTAGATGTTGTTTATCAAACATTTGTCGATGCATTTTCTCAACATATTACTTTTCCATCTGTATAGCTAAAAATATTGATGTATATAACAATGATCCTCCTTTTATATATATGATTCTATTTTGATAACTTAGAAGCCAAGCGTGCTTTAGTAAATATTGGATCTAAGCTCAATCTTTTCCCTTTATCATTCATTCAGGATATAGGCCTCCACATATATATTCTTAACCCAACATATATTTTTGTTCAAGCATACGATTCTACTACCACGTCCATGTCAGGCATTGTCACCTTGCCACTCACGGTTCCACCAAAGACTATTCCAGTTCCATTTTTGTCATTGATATCCCACTTCCATATAATTGCTTACTTTGTCAGCCATGGCTTCATCATATGCAAACAGTGTCTTCTACAATTCACTAATGTGTTAGATTCTTACACAAGGGCTTTGAATATGAGGTTCCTGCTAATAGCACACCATTTCAAAGATTGCATCTAGATCCAACCACTGCATTACCTATTCCAATTTCGACTACTATCCATCCCACTGCTAATCCATGACCCATGCATTATCCATACAAGTTACCTCCGCTTGAAGGAATTGTTTTTACATTAGGCGTTGTTCCATATGCTTGGAACCCCCTTCTACTAATGCTATGGTAATTTATCGGGGCTGTCCATACATTAAACATCATACTACCTTCACTATCCCCTCTGAGGAACCTACATCTGCAGGTACCTCCTTTCACATGCACTCTTTTCATAAACAATGCTTTCCAGGTCACACATTTCATTCAATCCCACTTGCTCTGACACTATTTGCACACTTGATGGCTTGCCTCGGCTTGGGTTAGCACTCGATGATATCTTATTTTCACCTCATTCACCACATCTATAATATGGACATGCTTGCATTACTTCTATTTATGGCCTCCGAGTATTTCATCTCTTGGTCCTTGTTGCATGCACTTCGCGTATTTCACCACTTAGTCTCGGCCAATCTTGGCTTGACTATATCGATGGTACTTTATATCTTGATCATATTGACATTTCATTCATCGTGCCTTTCGGCCATGTCTTCACTTGTAATGACTCATTTCTCGGCTATTCACAAAACCTTACTCGTTGGTATGCACATGGATGTCCATTACCACCTTTCACTAACGAGGAATATGCAAAGGGCATGTATGATCTATGTTACAATGGCTCTTTTCTCAATCAACCACATATAATTACTTACTAAGTCTCGAATGCATCTCCATTCAGTTTTGACCATGATAATGATGAACTCTTAGATGTCATTACTTAATCATTCTTACCATCATATAATTGGGGGCATCGTACGCATTCTCCCCCCTTCTAGCATTCTTAGGTGTCTTACATACTCTATACTTCATATCTAGTCTCTCACACACCACATACACACACACTACACTCTTTTATCATCATTACCCGATGACACAATCTTGTGCTATGGTTCACACTTAACTATTGAGGGCTCACTATATTTTACACTCAACACTTTCACAACATATCTTTCTCACACACGTTCATCATTGCACATTACCCTATGACGCACTCTAGTTCCACGGTTCATACTTGATTGAGGGTCTAAATCTAAAATAAACCTCACCACACTCACTCACTCTCTATGCTCTACACTTTATCGATCATATCTTTCTAGCGCATATAATTCAAACCATTTCCCAATGACACACTCTGTTATTCTATGGTTCATTCTCGACTACTGAGAGGGCATGTATAAATGAACCTCATCTCATGCATACTCATTTACATTCACTCGGGGGGAATGCGACCCTATCACACTCACTTTTCATTCCATTCCATCTCACTCATCCACAACATATTACATATCTTGTTTGCACATTGCTCTTGCTTCATTATACTCACATGTACACTTGCTTATTATATTAGCCGATACATCATATGTCATTATATTTTTTACATACACATGCATATTCACTTGCCTTCTAGTTGTGATCACATACTTTACATAGATTGATACACGCAACATGAATGGATGCTTAGCACAATACCTATTACCAATTTTTTATCAAGTTTCCTCGTTCCTATCCAAGTTAATGAACTAGTAATAAAGGAAGCAAGTAACTCAAAATATGGAGGGTTACAGGTACCTCAAGATGATGATGATGTGGACCCATGCAAAGTAAACTTTTCCTCGTTACGAAGCTTGATAATCTACACAACAAAGATGACTAGAAGAAAAATGGATTAGAAAGTAAATGATTGTTTGGTGTGAAGTCGATTCTGCAAAGAAGTGTAAACTTCCTTGGATGGATGTCAACCCTCATGTTTGATAAAGATGGACAAAGTAAATGGAATATGGATATGATATAAATGCATAATCTAAGATAGCAAAAACCAAAAAATTGAAGAAATGTAAGGAAAGTACATATTTGATTAAAATAGATGCAAATTAAACCAAACTCATTTGGGTTGGCGGTGACCCGAGTTGTAGAGGGTTAGTCGATGGTGGTAAAAGCAAACAGATAAAAACATCAACCAATAATGGAGATCTGAGAGCTTTAAAGCTATATAATGACTATCGGCAACCTAAAAAGAGAGATTTAAGATAGGAGAAACATAAAGGATGTAAGAAAATGTGGATCTAAGGGGATATGATAGATGGATGAACTAGTTCGATGACAACCCAGGCTTGAGTTAGCGGTGGCCGAGAACTAACAGATTGGATCGAGATGACGAGAAGGCAAACCGACATATCGAAATATGAATGAAGGAAAAACAAGGTAATAGGCTGTTATAGATTTGGATAGCGAGAGAAGGTGATGTAAAAGATTCTAGGTCGGCGACGACGGATCGGGTCAATGGAGACTGGGCTAAGCTAGGCTTAAACGAAGATAGATGGGATGAAATGACAACATGTAAACAAGATGGATGGAAGAGATGGTGAAACTGGATATCGATACTAGTTGAACTCAGTAAAATGTTAGTGGTAGATGATAACAACACTAATAATGCAAACGATAAGTACACCAAAGTAAGATGAATATAAACTCCCCAAAGTCTCCAAGATTTATGCAAATAAGCTCAAAGGGACTATAAGAAGATTGTGGTATTTGTAGAGAAACTCGAGAATGGAGGTGAAATCATAAGAAAGCATAAGTTCTCCAAAGTTGCATCCTTAAGAAAAGAGGGGGCAAGGGCATATTTATAGGGTCAATAATGACTTGGGTGTGTCATCGCGGATTGTGGGGAACCGTCCATTAGGGTGGTGGGATGATGCCCAACTCAAGGCAAAGAAGCCCAAATGAAGTGAGATTAGGATTTTGAGGTGCTTGAAAGGTTAGGAATGTATAAGGAAGGGAAATGGAGTACGTGAGGGATAAGGATGAGTAAATAAAGGCCCTTGATAGGTAATTTATTAAATGAGGACCTAGGGATAGCAAATTAGAGGCTTAGGGATGAGAAATGAGAGACTTAGGGATGAGAAATGAATTAAGTGGAGATTATAATTGATTAATGATGATTAGGAGTAATTAAAATGATTTAGGAAATGAAAATATAATGAGATGAGGATTAGAATAAATTATGGATAATTAAGTAACAAAATGGGTAATGCATGATTAAAGGTGGAAAATAAGAATTAATGGGGTGAATTGGATTTTAAGAGGAAAGTGAAATTTGAATGGGTGGCCATGGTGAACAAGAGTGAATGCGGGGTGAAGGGGAGGAACGATACCAAAAATTGGTGTCTAAATTTGCCCCTTTTTGATGAGTTGTTTACGTTGAGCAAACAACAAGGCAAAAACGAGAAAGATGAAAATAAGATTATTTGGGTGCTCCCCATCAAACTAGGGTTCAATGACATAAAGGAAGTTGATCACGAGTTTGAAAGAGATAAATGAATAAAGGAAATGGTGTGAAAAATAAAATGATGAGATAAGATCACCCAAACAACGGGGAAAGTACCATTGATAAGATAACAACACAAACAAAATGAAAATATAGCGGTTATCCTGGAAACACAACGGTGGGGAACAAAGGATGACCTGCAAGGGAGGCAACATTATGGCCTGCAAACCCTGTGAGTTGGTAAAGATCACTACAACATGGAGGGAATCCAATGGGAATCTACTTGGATGGATGTACAAGCCATGAGACCAATGGGTTAAGGCTGACATCAATATAATGTGCAACCAAATGTAAGAATAAAGTGAAATCCTTCATACATGAGGAATCGGTAAATGATATGCATCCGAACAGGATGGGGGTGATGGTAAAAATTATGGTGCCCGAGAGAGGACACGAAGATGGCTGGAAAGATAAGATGGGAAAAGATGAGAATAAGGTGCCATAGTAGGGAACATAAATATGACCACAAAGGTGGACTTGGGATGATAGACTAGATAAGATTGGATGGGATAAGATAAAAAAATGAAACATGATGAAATATGGTGATAAATAAATAGATTGGATAAGATTGGATGGGATAAAGAAAATTGATAAGATGGGGTGAGAGAAGATTGATAAGGCGAGCAACAAGATGATAGATTGAATGAGATTAGATTGGATGAGGATAATAGATCAAATGGGATAAATGGATAAGATAGGATGAGCTAGTAAAATATGAGATAAGATGGATAAGAAGATGAGGTAAGATGAGATGAGATGAGATAAAGTTAGATTAGATGTGAAAGATAAAATTCTAGTTTGATAAGGTGAACCAAAGTGTAGAAGCATAAACTTCATCGTAGTAAGAATGGATGATATGGATATAGGTAAAAAGTAAACACATAAACATGGATAGAATGGATAGATAAGAATGATATGCTTAATGAGAGATAGGATATGACTTCGACCAAAGGTGGCCAAAATGAGACAAACGACGCATGATCGTAGTAAGGTGTGTGCAAGTGTTTGTTTCTAACTAATGCTAAATATGAATGGAAGACTAACGCCTAAATAGTCTTGATTAGCAAGAATTAAACAAACATTCTAAGCACCATCATGATAAGAATTAATCAAGGGTTATATGCTAACATTTATCAATAAAACTATGAAATCAATAATGCTAAGTATCTAAATAACCTCTATTCTTTAACAACATGCAAATGGAAGAACCTAGGTAGGTTCCATGGCTATCAAAAACAGTTGTCCTTAATGTTCCAATAACTTAGGAATGGGGGCTATTCAAGTTTAGGCTACAAGACCCTTTTGACACCTCCCATATGACCCAAGCACTTTAATAAAGAGGCTTAACCCTTCAAGATGATGAACTCTCAAGAAAACAAGGTGCAAGCTCTTAGTCTCTTTGCTATATGCTTTGCATTTGCTCTCTAAGGAGTTTTAGGAGTAAGTAAAAGGTAGGTGGAGTGCTCTTTATATAGCCCAAAGGATAAAGGATTCAACACATCATCATGAATGTGGGATAAAGATAAAACATGATTAGGAAAGGATAAGGTTGCTTTATTAAAGGTAACCTTACTTTAGAAGGGTTTAATTCATGTTTAGCAAGTCATGGGAGTTGGGGGTATTTTAATTAATCAAAGGTGATTAATTAATAGGTAGGTGTAAGCTTATAAAAGCCAATTAGAAGAATATTAGTGCAATTTAGGCTATTAAAAGGGATTAAATCAATTAAATATTGATTTACTAGTTAAATGAAGGGGAAGACTAATTAATTAATAATAATAAATTAATCTAGATAGAGGAAGTGATAATTAACGGAAGATCGTTAATTAAGTTGTTAGCTAGGTAGGCGACTTAATCAATTAGCATATTGTAATTAATTGTGAAAATAAGAGGGAATATGAGCGCTTTTGACGATATGTCGTCTATTTGCGGGAAAGGAGATAATTAGCGCAATTTAAGTATTTAAATTGTTTGGGCGTAATTATAGGTGTCTACATTTTCCCCTCTTTGGGGTGGTGTAAGTGACGTCACTTCAAAGATAGTAGATGGAAGAAATTTTTTGAAGGGATAGGAGAAAAATTAGTAGGAGGGAGAAATGCCCCCTCAAGTGTCGATGGGGTGATGAAAGAAGTCGATCGACGATCAAAAAAGGTGAGATATAGGTAGAAGGATGGGAGGAGGCAAGATGCCCCAATGAGAGAGAAAATTAGGGGTGAAAAGGGAAGTGGTGTAGAAGAAATAAGGAAGAGGGGAGAGAAGAGCTTAGCCTCTAGCCTCGTTTATGTGGAACAAATTTGATGTCATCATATTGCCATAGGAACTACATCATTGACCCTTATTAAAAATATAAGCATACGACAAAGGTAGAATGACATGAAAAGCCATACTACTAATAATTGTCCATTGTTGAAAGTACCAACTCCACACAACATACAAAAATGCAATGCAATACAAGAAGGAAACAAGCTCATCTAACAAGGAAAACAAGTACGAACGCACATATCCAACCTAACAACGGTCAAGACAGTTGTACAAATGTTTTGTTATCAGTGTTGAAGAGATCCACAAGTTCGTGATTGATGACAAGGGTTAAAAATGATGCCCCGAGCAAGGATACATGCAAGGGGAAATGATAATGGACACGGGGTCCAAGAAAAGCGTTTGTGCGCAACGAAATAAAGCACCAGCAACCAAAAGTGCCCCGAGTACGAGACGAAGCAAGCAGCTAGCTTTATGAATGGTTGTGAATCTGTTGATCCTCGAGTCATATTAATCGGGGAAGATGTGAGACAAACCAACAGGATATGGATAAAATACCATGCGCAGACACAAGTTTCAGCCGTAGTAAGAAGCAAGTTACCATTTTGTAGGGTTTTTACTTTTTAGGAATTTTTTAAAAAAATTTGCCTTATTTTTTGGATTTTTGATATATTAAGTGTTTATATTGCTTTGGCTTCTTTGAATGGTGGTATCTGATAGAAGAAAGGAGAAGAAGAAAATGAAGGGCCTAAGGGCAACGAAAGTGCCACTGGGTGGAAGAAAGGAGAAACAAACGACAAATAATGTCCTTGTTTAGTGGAAAAATGAAGAAAAAATAATTATTTGAAAAATAATTGTTTACGAGAGTGTGAAGAAGAATAAAAATCACCAGGGAGCAATAAAATTGCCCTGGAGAAGAAAGGGTATTGACAAAAATGACCCAATACGGTGAAAAGAAGAGAAAAATAATTATTCGCATTGAATGAGAGGAGAAAATGGTGACCGAAATGGGTTTCCCACTGCCGTCCAACGGTGAAAAACAAGTTAATATACCCCTCCCAGGGGGGGTAAAAATATCACAATCAATTCATTTTAACCGCTCAGTTTAAAAATTTACTGTGAGCCTCGACACGCGGAGAGATGGTGATCGCACGAGACCGTTTGAGGCATGTTGACATAGTCCGGGGGTACCAGAGGCATGCAGATGAGGGGCCATTTGTGAGTATCACAACCTTTCTCCTAAATTTTTGTCATTAATGCATTAATTAGGGTAATTAGGCGTAGAAAACGTGTAGGCATGCCTGCGCGTAGGCACAGGAGTGGGTTAGGGCGCGCATGTGCCACTTTGGGGAGTAAGCGTCTGTTTAAGGGTGTAGGCACCAAGGCTATGTGTGCACACGCACAATCAAAAATCACTTGGACACACACGCACGCGCGCACACACAGAGCACACCTGCGCGTATGCGCACACACTGGGAAAGGGGTGCACACACTAAAAGTGTGGCGCATGAATGGGTAGGTAAGCGCACAAAAGTAGTAGCACACATACATGCACAAGCACCAATTAGGTGGCGCACACGCCAAAAAGAGTGTGCAGGTGCCCAAAAGAGGGCGCGCAAGTGCCCTAGATAGGCAGAAAAAGATAGGAAAGTGTCCAAAAACATGACACTTAGAAGAATTTTTAGGATTTTTGGGTTAACCCTAAAAAAATAGAGATAGATTTTTAGATGAAATGCTAGAAACTAATGAGTGGCGTGTGATTTTGCAGAGATGTTTACTAGTGTTGCAGACATGGGAGCATCACTCTTGGATTACCGAGCTAGAGGGTAGCATGCGCCGGCGTGACCGCCGAGAGATGGTTGTATTACTGGAGGCAGTGGGGCTGGGCCCTGTGGCTCGGATGCCCTCCATTGTACTAGATCACAGCCTCCTGACTGCGCTTGCCGAGTGATGGCACAACGAGAGTCAGTGTTTTAGACTACCCACGGGAGATGACAGTGACGATAGAGGATGTGTGGCAGATCCTACGCGTGCCCATGATGGGTACATTGATTGAGTATAGCCTAGATGCAGGTTTGATCAGAGCAACATGCAATGCGTTATTTGGTGTGGATGACATCCCACATGACGGGATGACTGTGGCCTTACACGAGTGCATCTCGGACCCGACATTACATCGGGGGCCGCTATGCATTATGGCACTTATCAGTGGGTTTCTACTCACTGATAAGATAGGACTTCGTTCCCGAGAGGATTGCTACCAGTAGTACATGGGATTTACAGTGGGGAGAGGTATTGCTTGGGTCAGTGCATACTAGCCCATTTATACTGGGACTTGCATCTTATCACATACCATGGTCAGAAGACCGTGGGGCCGGCCTCACTTGTTACAGATATGGTCATGGGATCATATAGCCATTAGACGCCCTATCGGCCCATTCCGAGTTCGAGACCCCGAGGAGCCATCATACATGGCTTGGATAGCAGTGGGCGAGACATTCGTGGTCACCTTGGTAGCCTATTCAGATATAGGTGGGAGTTTGATGAGCTAGCAGCGATAGACATCATTTGGCGTCCATATAGACACTTCTAGTGGCTAGAGGATGCCACAGAGCTTAGCATGTGCTTGGTGGAGCACTTCTTGATTAACAGCCGCAACTACATCATGGAGTTGTATCGCGTTAACCAGTGCCAGTGCCCGGTAGGCCGAATACAGAGGCCTCCGCAGCCAAATATCCTGCATGCTCGCGAGAGACTCGAGAGGTAGATTATGGGGCCTCGGATTATAGTAGCCTCGAGCCGGGGCCGATTCTATAGGCATTCCCCAAGCATGGGATCCACTACGGTAGATTAGAGATCCGGGGACCACAACTGATTATGTAGCGTGGTATGCTACAGTGTTACCTCAGGCCTGACTATTCCAGAGGCAGCATGGGTAGCAGGTATTCGCCCTCTGTGGAGGTATGGCACGATCGAGCACGGGACCAGACCCCGAGGATCCTTTTGATGGGATCCCTCATGATGGATAGGGTGCCACAGCACGAGATCGAGCCACAGGGCCCAAAGGCCACGAGGCAGCTATGCCTCCACCCTAAGGCGAGTTTTGAGCGAGGCATTCCTCTAGAGTGTTGTAGGGATCATTCCACTAAGGCACGCATAGCTCCACAAAGAGTGGCGCGAGATAGCCATAACACGGGGACAAGTCACAGCAACAACTCTTAAGCGAGAGAGACGCGGCGAGAGCGAGAGAGAGAGGTGGAGGCGGTGTGTGATAGCCACAGGTGAGAGAGACGAGGCCCGAGCCCATATTGTTACAATACTTTCAGGGTGGGATCAGGCTTGAGCCCAAGTCAAGCCAGGAGGTGACAGACGACATGGCGAGCGAATCCGAAGACGATTGCATAGGGGCACAGAATCTGAGTCTCTTACATTAAGTCCCGATCCACAATCGCACATGGTCGTGGCACGAGAGGACCACGGTATACACGCTATCAGCGAGCGATAATAGCCCAAAGGACCGGACCCATGCGCGCCGAGCTATAGGCGATGACGACGAGAGAGAGATCGAGAGGCTGCAGCCTCTGCAGAACAAGCCGAGCAGACTGGGTCGGGTTACAGTGAGTGAGACACGCCCTTTAGGTAGCGCTCACCTCAGGAGATGCTGATTTAATTCGGGATGCCACCAGGCTTGGTGGGGAGGCACTCTTTTACAGGACCACATACTACAGTGGTGCTTATCGGAGAGCGAGATAGTGGTTTTTCCATAGTTATCAAGATCGAGTGCATCTGGCTCTCATTCGTGGAGGTCTGGTCATTCTACTAGATCGATTAGATAGCCCCTTCCAGAGACCCGCCGGTGAGACTAGCGCTGCCCCATCCTACGAGATGTTCGGCGTTCGGAGGGACCGACACAGGAGCCCCGCAGAGCGAGGTGATAGCCACTTTTGTATTGTATAGATTCTTTTTGTATGTATGCCTCTTATGAAGGTTGATTTTGATGTATAGTGATTATAGACATGTATTTTTTTTTGATGATGCCTCATGATGAAGGCTTGATTCTTTCAGATACATGCCCCTTTTTGATGGCATTGTGTATCGCCGAATGTATTTATGTTGAGCACTGATCAGGAAATTGTGTATTATACAAACATTTTTATGTATCCTATTGTACCCTCGGTGAAGGCATTTTGATATAGAGTACAGATTTGTATGTATCCATTTTTGATACTTGATGTGTATTTTGACACACATGTATATATATATATATATATATATATATGAGGACTCATTTTGTTTTGGTTCAGCTTCACATGATTATGATATGATGTACATCTTTGCTTTGTTGATATATGTATATGGATGGTTTTTGCATTGTCTGTAAATATATGGGGAGCCAATTGATGACGGGACATGAATCGTGTTTATGTATCTTGAGCGGGCTTGTTTCTGCATTGTATTTATTGCATGTTATTGTCTTGATTCAGCATTTGTGGATATTGGTACGATGTTTTGGTATGATGCATTGTATTTTGATGTATGTGGCACGAGTGGGCATAATTCATGATGTGAAATACCCCTTTCCAGAAATTACTATGTGTTGGTTCTCATTGCATGTTGCATTGGTTTAATTCAACATGTATGGAGGCGTTGTGACATGAGTGGGCATACATTGATTCTCATTGCATGCCACATGTTTTGATTCAGCACTTATGGATGTATTATATGATTTTGTACTTTGTATGTATTTGATTCCGATGTATTGATGTATACATGTGCTTTGTAGATTGTAGATGATAAATCTGTAGATGATATCAAATGTTGTTTTCATGTGTTATTTTGATGTATATGGACGAGAATGATATGATGATATTGGTGCGGGGGGATAGATTTTTTATTATGCGCAACCCCTCTTGCCCCCATTGATGATACGATATGTGATGATTAGCTTAGCATACATGCATGATGTAAAACTTAGCATTTTTGTTTATATATGATGTATAGATGATGCTAGATGTGATGATAGTGATGGTAATGTGATGTGAATGATAACAAAACAAAGCATGTGCAAGAAACACAATCTAACAAAGAGCACCAAGAATTAATGCAATACAATCTAAGAAAGAACACAATGAATTAACACACTAGCATGTCAAAACTCACCACAATATACACAAGCAAGAATGAATCTATTCTAAGCAAGAAAAGATAAACTATGACAAAGTACACCCAAGTAACAAACAACTCAAAAGTAAGCACACAAAACACTATACAAGCAACAAGCAAAGCAAGGAAACAAGACAATGCAAGTAAATGTTTTTGTAAGATATGTTTTCATGCACCGATTTTTTATTGTTTAGGTCTTTTCTTGAAACAATTTTCTATTGTTTTTGTGTTTTCTCGAAACAATTTTCTATTGTTTTTGTGTTTTCTGACGGTTTCCAAAGCTATGTGCAGGTAACCAAGAAAGCATGGATGCCCCCAACATTAGGTGGGGAATATACAAGGGCAGAAGCCATGCACTTATGAACAAGAAGGTGAAGTCGTTGAGTTTCCCCCAGCGTAAGATGGGAAATAACGAAAGACCACATCCCTCACAGATGAATAGGAGAAGGCAAAGTCGGATCAAGGCTGGACAAAATGGTGTGCACAAGGAAACTCAGAGGCGGAACCGGTCCAGGCCAAAGACAACTACCCTTCTAATATAGAATGCTTGCGAACAACGAATCTTCTTGAGGCACCGAAAACTAGTTTTCACCCAAGGACTTGCCCAAAGTGCCACAATTACGTGGTTTTCACTAGTGGACGACCTGTTTTCTCTTTTTCTTTTTCTGAATTTGTTTGATTTTTTTGTATTTTTGATTTTTATGACTTCCCTACGCCATGTTCAGGCATAAAATCTCTTAAGATGCATGGCGTTCATGGGCTCCTAGAGCTCATCACCATTGGGGTGAGCCAATTTGTATGCCCCTGTGCCAAACTTGGCAACTATGACATAGGGTCCTAACCAATGGGGTTCGAACTTCCCTTTCTTTTCTCATTCTGCTCTGGTGTTGAACTAGTTCTCCTTCATGACTAAATCACCAACCTCAAACTGATGAGGGATGATTCTCTTGTTATAGTTTCTAGAGACTTTGTGTAGATACACTTTCAAGTGATTAAGAGTGCGAATGCACCTCTCATCCAAAGAGTTCTAACTCAAATGCCAACCTTGCCTTGCTCAATAATCTTCATCCTTATCCGGATAGTCTCAAAGAGAGATCCTCGGGGATGGAAGTTTAATCTCTAAGGAGATGATAGATTATGTCCCGAACACTGGGGAATCTAGTGTCGCACTTGTAGGGATGCGAATGGATGTTCGGTAAGCACAAAAGGCTAGATGAATTTGTAGGTGCCGATTGCGACTGTTTTTTGCCACCATTTTTACATTATCCTCGACCAAAGTCTTGTTTGTTGCCTCAACTTGTCCATTACCTTGAGGGTAATATGGCATGAACCATTTTGATTTGATTTGGAACCATTGGCAAAGGCTTTTCACAGTTTTATTCTTAAATGACTTCCCATTATCTGTAACAATGGCTGCAGGAATGCCATACCAACAAATAATGTGATTCATGATGAATTTAGAAATTTATGCTCATGTGACATAAGTTAAAGGGATGGCCTCCACCCATTTTGTAAAGTATTCGATGGTTTGTGATGATGATATGTATGACCATCATAAGAGGTAAGAGTAAGCTTCCCTATTAAATCAAGTCCCCACTTAGAGAATGGCCATGGGGTAGTGATTGGTTGCAATGGCTGTGATGGAGCATGGATAAAATTTCCATACTTTTGGCAAAGCACACATTTTCTAATGTAATTACAACAATTAGATTCCATGGTAGGCCAATAGTAACCTACTCTCAACAATTTCTTAGCCAAGACCATTCCGTTTGTATGCGCTCCGCATACTCCTTTGTGTACTTCCTTGATTGCTTGGATTGACTCCGTCACATCCAGACAACATAACAGATTCCTGTCGTAGCCACGATGATAAAGTGTACCTCCTAAAAGGGTGTAACGGGCTATCTAGCGAATTAGGCTATACTTTTCAGAGTGGGAGATATCGAGAGGGAATGTGTTGTCCTTAAGATAGGTGAAAATGGGTTCATACCATGGTGAATGGGGACCAACAACCTCACAAGCCAAGTAATATTCTCGGCATGTCATATGCGGGCTGGCATAGATTTTCTAGTTCGTGATTGGCATATCATTGTTCCCGGTAGAATACGAAGCATAGATCCCACCATTGCCATAGCATATGCTAATGCTACGCTCTCTTGGGATCTACTCAAAGGTGATGTGCACAAAATACTCCTTTAGAGTTTCCACTAACTTTTTGTAAGGTATGAGTTTGTCATCCTTAACCTTATACTCATCATTAACTTGTTTAATGATTAATTGCGAATCACCTACAACCTTAACATGATGAATATTCCACTTGATGGCCAACTTCATCCCTGCAATGAGTGCTTCATACTCTGCAATGTTGTTCGTGCAAGGGAAGGCCAAGCGGAAATCCTATGGTATAGGATCACCCGAAGGAGTAATAAGGACCACTCCTGCACTTGAACCATGAAACGTAAAAGATCCATCAAAATGTATCTGCCATACTACAGATTCTTTAATGTAGAGCAAAGAGGCGACTGGAAGTTCCAGACTCAAAGGCTCCATGCTTTACAAAGGTGCTTCCGCTCGGCCCGATCTGCGAGCATTTTCCTTTAACTTGACTTTTGATGGACAAATTCTATATCAAACTCACTAAGTAGAATGATCCAATTAGCCATTCTACCTGTAAGGGTGGGTTTGGACAACAAATACTTGAGTGGGTCGACCTTCGATATGAGCTTGGTCTTAGTATTTAGCAAGTAATGGTGAAGTTTTTGAAAGGTAAAAACAATGGCCAAGCAAGCCTTTTCAATCTGAGGATAATTAAGTTCATAGGCAATGAGGGTGTGACTCAGATAGTACACCACTTTCTCCTTATGGTTAATGTCATATTGGGCGAGCAGCGCACCAATAGCATATTGTGTAGTGGAAATATAGAGCAAAAGTGGTTCTCCCGGAGTAGGAGGCATGAGAACAGGTGGATTGGCCAGGTACTATTTAAGCAAAGCAAAGGCTTGTTGTTGCTCGGGTCCCCAGATGAAAGCGACGTCCTTTTTAAGCAAATGGGTGAATGAGTGACATTTATTTGCAAGCTGTGAGATAAAGCGGCGAATGGCTTGAATTTTCCCCTGCAAGCTACGCAATTGCTTGATATTTTCAGGTGGAGGCATTTCAGTGATGGCAGACACTTTAGCAGGGTCTACCTCAATACCTCGTCTTGACACAATGAAGCCCAATAATTTCCCGATAGCACCCCGAAGACACACTTCTTGGGATTCAACCTAACTTTGTATTCCCTGCAGCGCTCAAAGATATGCCGCAAAATGATAGGATGATCTTCTCTTGTTTTGGACTTTCCTAGGATGTCATCCACGTAGTCTTCCATGATGTCATGAATCATATCATGAAAGATTACTGTCATGGCCTGCTGATAAGTTACTCCCACATTCTTAAGGCCAAATGGCATCACCTGATAGCAGAAGGTGCCCCAAGGAGTTGTGAAAGTTGTTTTGTGTTGGTCCTCCTTAGCGATTTTAATCTGATTATAACCTGAAAATCCATCCATGAGTGATAGCATTTCATATCCTGGTGTTGAGTCAACAATCATATCAATTTTGGGTAATGTAAAGTCATCTTTAGGGAAAGCCTTATTGATGTCCTAAAATCTGTATAGATTCGGATACCGACAAGTTTCTTCTGGACAAGAACAATGTTTGATATCCATTCAGAATAGTCAATTGGTCGGATGAATCCTGCTGCAAGCAACCTTTCCAACTCTTCCTTGACCAACAAAGCCACTCTTAGATGCATCTTTTAGAGTTTCTGTTTGATAGGCTTGGCGTTTACGTGCACGACTAGGTTGTGCACGACCAAAGTCAGATCTAGGTCGGGCATGTCTTTGTAAGACCATGTAAACACATCAATGAACTCTCGCAACAACATAGTGAACGTCTTTTGTTCTCTAGCTGAGAGTGATGCCCCCAATTTTACTATCTTGGGGTCCTCTTCAGTACCAATGTTGACATCAATGGTTTCTTCGACTAACAATTTTGATAAATCCTCCATACGCGTAGGGTCAGGAGGAAGGTTGAGATCTTCATCCAAGGATGTCTCCACGAGATTTTCATCCTTGGCATGGTCACTTTGTTTTTCCTTTGATTTTCTTATTTGTTTGTCAGCCAGTGCCTCAAAGAGGTTTTCACTGTGTGACTTGGACTTTGATTTTTGCCGAGGCTTTTCTTTAGAACTTTTTCCCTTGCTTTTCTTCAAATTTTGCTGACCACGAAGTTCATCCTCCTTGCCAAGTAAGCGTAGGTGTCTAAGTTGATAGAGAAACCTTTCTTATGATCTCTAATGGGGATTGTATCCCTTATGCCCATAAACTCTGCAATAGCCTCGTCATTCTCAAATAAATCTAGTGGCATGTGACATTGTTGGTCCCATTCAACAAGGGAAGGGTATACAAGGTCAAGGGTTGGTTCGTGGGGGGGTGATGGCTAAAAATGGTATTCGTGAAAAGGTTCGTGGAGGCCAAATCCTTATATTGGCTACAACAGGAATCTATATCGTTGTCTAGGTAATCGGAACTATCCTCACGCTCAGAACAAGTTGCATCTTGATTGTTGGGGTGTGCTCCATAAGGATGAATCCCGATGCCATATCTTTCTATTTTGAAATGTGGAAGAGGGACTAGTTCTCTTTGCCCTTGTTCATTCCTCCCACATCCTAGGCCTTTGTAGCCCATGGAGTACATCACTCATCTAGATTTTTCATATTCCGGGTTTGATAACATGATGGTTGAGTGTCCTCGGGGACCCGAGTATTAGGTGGATCAAGCAATTTCTCCTCAGCTAACAAGCCTCCAGGCAAGAATGACCCAATAGTGTGTTCTTCTCTAGGTCTCCTAAAGCGGTAATTGGGTCGACCTCTAGTCTTGGGTGACAAAGAGAGATCTGACACCAAAAGCGCTTGTTGTACATTATACTCCCCGTAACCATATTTCAGGATTTTCATCTCCCATGAATCAAATGGTGAGGTTGAAGTAGACGCCCCATGAGCACAAGAACTAAGTGAATCCGAATCCACACGGGATTCCATAGCCTCAGACTGAAGAGGAACAACTATATCTGTGGAGGGACATGCGTATGTACCCTTTCGTGCAAAGCTATTGAGATCTCTATAATGAGCAAAGGGCTCTGAATCTCCCGTATTGTTATCGTATTTCCCTCATGCTTCAACTTGATGCATTGATGAAACGTTGATGGCACGGCTGCATGGCATGAATTCATGGTCGGTCAGGCATATTCTATGGAAGTTCCAAGTCTAGGACGTGAAACTTCGTATGATGACAAGTGGGGCCCACCTCCATGGGTAGCGTGATGGTGCCTGCTGACTCTCTTTCCACGTTTTCGTATGTATGTGGTGATAGTGATAATATGGGACTCAAGTTCTTCCTTCGTATGTCCCAATTGTTTGACCAACTTAAGCGTGTAGATTTCAATCCGATCCGTTGTCCACAAGCACTCGTTTGATTTTCTGCGGGGCAAACTACCTCAATGTACAAGGAAGATTATGTGTAGGATTCTCGGCAGGGATCTCCCTATGGTTAAAAGTAAGATGCTCACTTGGGGCAATGGTTGCCACCGCACCTTGAAGGTGTGCAGGATCGACTTCTAAAGGCACTCCCAACCCCTGAAGAGTTTGATACAGATGTCCTTATGCACATTGGAAATCTTGAGAAGGTATAAGATCAAAATCTTAGCGGACGTCTTCTCAAGCTTTTCTAAAACGTTATATTTACCAAGTATGCGGGGTCGATGGAGAGGGTCCAAATTATGAGGCGGGTGCACCTTTTTACCACGCAGTGCAAGGTCCTTTCCCTTAATCCGATAGTGTTGACACGGTATAGCGGGGGAGCGAATATATCCGATAAGCAAATCATGATGATTGTTATCTCTCTTGGTATATAAGTAATTCGTAGCTTTATAAGTTTGGGATGACTCTCCCCAATCTGATTTTACCCTTTCCGACTTATCATGCTTGGGGAATGGTTCCTTATAAATCCCCATTTTCTCATTAGGTGTTTGCATGTGGCTAGGGTTATCCACCTCTATCTCCCTATTGTCAATGAGGTCTTGAATATAGTGGCGAAGTTGCAAACACTTGTCTATTTTATGACCTTTAACGCGATGCATTTCACAATATTCATGCTCCTTATACCATGAAGGTTTAGGAGCGTTGTCGTCAAACGGTTGTGTTGTAGGATAGGTTATCATGTGGGCCGCATCCAATTGTTTTAGTATGACTGACAACGGTTCATTGAGAGAGGTGAATGTTCATTGTTTTGGTGGTGGTTGAATGGGGCCCTTGGTCAGTTTAAAAGGTTGACCAGTTTGGACTGTTTGAACTTGTTTGGAATCAGTGATTCTATCTCCCGCCACGTTTTTGTTTTTGTTGAAGACCTTGGGCTTTTCCGCGGGTTTGACACTTTGGTTGTCTTTAGATTGGTTTTTAAGGGTGCCTTTGGCAATGAGAGCCTTTTCTATCTAAATCCCTTTCTCGATAACCTCCTCGAAAGTACAGACACAATGCATTTGGAGGTGGAAGGTGATATCTAGGTTGAGATTGGGAACGAAGATACTGACCAGCTTACTTTTCAAGGAAAGCACAAGGGAAGTGACTAGCTATCCCTCTCCATCGTTGGAGAAAGCTAGCGAAGGTCTCATTTGGGCATTGTTTGGCTCCACACAAGTCTGCCATGGTGATGTCACTCTCTATGTTATACGAGAAGTGACGCACAAATCTTTCTGCCAATTTTGGCCAGGTGGAAATTGATCCTCGTGGTAAGCGCGTAAACCATTCCAATGCTTGACCTCCAAGACTCTTGGGAAAAATCCGATAAGGTAATTATCACTATAAGACACTTCTTGACATGCCATGTAAAAATCCTTAACATGATCCTTGGGTCTTCCTTTCCTTTGTATTTGTCGAATTTTGGCATATCGATTTTTTTGGAAAGGGTTGAAGGGTCATTGTCTTGTCAAAAGGATAGGGGCACAACTCTTCATATTGATATTTCCCGATGCTCCCTATATTGCTCTTTTATAAGCTTGCAAGTGTTGTTTTCATAGACTGCACTTCCTGTGCGAGCAATTGTTCTTTAGTGGGAGAAGTGGGGATGTAAACACGATGGTATCCTATGTCTTCTTCTCCTTGTTTTTCCCGATGGAGTTCGTTGATCTTAACCTTAGGCCTCACCTTTTGAATGTTCTTGTTTGCATCCTTCTATACATGGGAAGTAAGAAAAGCAAGTTGTCGGCCTAGGCTGTTGATTTGTTGTTGGATTGTGGTTGGGTTTATAGCCTCTTCTTCTAAAGGTTCCTCCTCTTCGTATTGTGGAGGTTCTTCCTCTGTCTCATGTTCTATTTTGTTTCTTCATGGCACTTTGAGGAGGGGTATTCTATGCCCTACCACTTTATCATTTTCTCGTAAGAAGTGGAAGCATGCCCACTTTGTTAAAATATCTTCCATATTGATAAGGGGGCGATCTTCCTCGATAGTGTCATTTGTTTGTAAATTGGTTCATTCTTGATGGGCAATTTGGCCCCTAATTCGACAACCCGAGCGAACACTCTGTCTTTGTTTCTAAGAATAAATCCATCTAGTAGAGTAGGGTCAAAATCGAATTCTATGCGTGGTGACTCTAATTCGTTTCCACTATGGTCAACCATTTCTTTTGTTTCCTTTTCGTAGAAAATAGTGGTCCTAGATCGTGTCTGATAAATGGGTTTGACCCTTGTCTGTTAGAGGTTTCCCAAGCTTACACCTGTTGTTCCTCATATGTTTGTTTCTTTAACCCTAGACACGTCTTGGGAGCCATGTTTTTGTGATAAGTTTCATTAAGGTAAGTTGTAGATTTGTTCAAAGTTCAATGACTACACCTAATTGAAACACAAGATGTATGTGTTAAGAGTAAATTAATAGTGTGAGAATACCAATGTGATAGAGTGATAAAGTCACCAATGAAATAATCGTTTGGTATTAAAATTTGATCAGATGAAGTATTTCCTAGACTACGTTTCAAAGTAACCTGCGACGTCAGATGCTTAACAAGATGTCTCCACTTATGCCAAGTTCAAAGGAATGAACAAGACATAAGTAAGTACACAAAGTTAAATGTGATCTCCCAATCAAGATATACGACGAGCAAGCTCAAATCCGATTAAGACCTATATCTCAAAAAGTGCCAATTACGATTTGTGAATGGCACAACAATATCACCAAGATATGTTAACCCACTTTGCAAGAAAGTGAAGTATTGATATCGAGGTGTTATTAATATAACACACACAAATGATAATGCCTAGCACCTTTTGAAATCGAGGTAATAATAGAACCGAACCAAAAAGCTCAAAGTCTAGCTAGGAATAGTTAAGAACGTGTGCAATGTAATCGTGACAATATAGGTATTTATGTCAAGTTTACAAGAAACAAGACGTAAATATCGAAATTGTAATGATGCAAGACAAACAAGCTAACTCTTTTAAGGAAGTCCGCAGCGATGAACCATGCCTAACTACAATGACGATCTTGACGTGGGTATCAAGATCACATTGGCTACCAAATGACGTGAAAATGCCTCCGCTCACTTTAAATGTTTAACTAACCCAGCCACAAACATGGATGGGCGTAAACAGACATAAAAGTGAGAGAAACAGTCGAATGGCAACACAAAGGTAATCACACCTCTTTTTATCAACAAAGTGTCAAAAGAATATGAAGGAAATAAATCAAGGAAAATGATGAAAAATGCTAGCCTCACTTCGGCAGAGTTTCGCCTCGCCCTAAGGCAAGTAAAAACTAGGCGAAAGTAATACGTCACATGTTTCTCAAAAAGAAGGTTCACAACTCAACACTGTTTTAAAATGGTCAAAGTGGGCTCCTAGCCAAAGTATATTCTCCTAGGTGGTTCTCTCGCCCTAGGTGTTACAAAGTTGCCATGAGCGAGCGTGATTTACCCAAAAAGTCACACTGACTAGTTTGGGAGTATCTTGGCTTTACTTTACCCCCTTCAAGAATAATAGGCAACTAGTTCATCTACATGTACTATCACTAGGGTCGCCACAACGGACAACTGTAACGCTATCTCACAAAGGAATCACTAGTCAAGTAGGTAGTGTGGAGCACTTCCTGTTTCATCCACAAGGTTCCCTCTTGTGTGGACTACTTTGGGGTTCCTGGAACCACCCCCATTGTTGTAGCTTAAGGCGTTATGCCAAAGGGGTTATGTTCCAGTTAAGCGAGAGGGACGTACCCTTTTCCGAAACCTGTAATACAGTGTTTTGAATATGTTGTTCTTTTTATCTTTTTTAATTTAGATGTGGTTTGCTTGAACAACGTTTGGCAACCTGCAAGAACACGTGTATTAGAAGTTTTTTTACTTTTGTTTCATTTCCTTTGTTCTTTGACAAGCGTTTTGGTCCTGAATGACAATGATTAGTAATTGTCCATCAAAAGAGAAGGCACCATTTCTGATTCTTTAGATCGTCCAAGGACGCAAGAGAAGAGCATATGTGATGTCGTCACAAATCTCAAAAGATAACCAAATTGGAACAATACTTTAATTTCAACAAATGCCAAATTGACCAATTCTAACTAAAATACCCTTAACAATCTTAAAGTGGCAAAAGGTCTTAAGAATCATTTCTGATTCCCAAGGTCACCCCAAGGGACGCGAGGGAAGAGCATACGCGATCTCAATCCGTTAGTAAATAATGCAAAATACTATCTAATCAAATACCAACATGTAAAAACAACCTGCAAAGACAGATATGTGATTAGAGAAACTTGCAAAAAAGTTAGCACATCAACCCTTTAAATCAAAAAAGGAAAAGGATGCATGCCGCTTTTTTGTGTATCTTGTACATGTTAGGGCGTATGTGCCACCAAAAGTTGTTTTTCGGCACACAGTGTACCGTACGCCACCCGAGAGATGTGTGCGCCCCTAAAACAACACTGCACCCCTAAAATAACACCTGTGCTACTCTGTGGATTTTTAGATCAATTAAATGCCTGCGCCACCCAAGAGGTGTGTGCGCCACGAAAACAACATGCACGCTACTATGAGAAAATAGACAGAATAACCGTATTACCAGAAAAATATACATGCGCCACAAAAATCACATGTGCACCTAGTTAGTTAGGGCGTGTGCGCTGTTCTCGCAGTTTCAACCGCAGGTGAAGGTACATTACGAAACTATGTGTGTGCCCTGTTAGTGCACTGCGCGCGAGTTAGGTGTAGATCAAGGATTTCACGCTTGTTACCTGTCCAAGTTAATGCACCAAACTAAACACAAAAACCCTGAAAAACTCCAATGAAATCGATACCTGATGGACAAGATCCGAAGATGTAGACGGATAAGGAGGTTGATGTAGATAAGACGGGCGCACACGAGCAATTCGCACAATAGATCCGAGTAACCTGCAAGACACCAATGCTTGACAGAAAAAGATGGCGTTAAAAGATATATGGGTGGGTTCCGCCCGAGAAGCGGTCCGGGCGATAAGCTTCCTCGGCGGAATGTCACTCCATGTTTTCATTAAGTAGAGAAACATACATGATAAAAGATGTACATATAAGACTAGATTTTCTGATTATGGTAATGAAACCGAATTTAAACAATAGACAGAAAGCTACAGAAAACAGGAAACTATAAAATAAAGCTGGATTTGTGTTACCTGTGTCCTTTTAACCTGTCTGCAGGATGATCGGCGCGATTATGTATAATCGGCGTCGACTGATGTGATCGGCGTCGACTGATGTGATCGGCGTCGACTAAAACAGATCGGCGTCGATTGAAAGCAGATCAGTTGATCAGGGATAGTGAAGATTCGGAAATTGGAAAGTGATGGACAGATAGTCGACGTCTGCTGGATGTGCGAAAGTCGGTAAGATACTGGAACAGAGTTACCAGAGGATCGATTGATACGTGCGATGTTGATGTGATAGGAGCAGAGTAACGGTGCTCCTCTCAGGGATTGATTCGGACAGGATCTGCCCTCATTCGATACACTTGATGCTAAAAGATTTCTCTTTCTTACAACCTGTGTCTCTTTCGCGATCTGTCTCTTTGTTTCGCTCTGTTCGTGCGCGTCCTTTTTCGTCGTGTGTTCTTCTTCGGTCCCTAGAACTGAGTTCTGGACTTGCTTTTATAATCGGCGCCGCTCCTAAAAAATCGGCGCCGACCGTATAGGTCGGCGCCGATCGCGGGACAGACTCCCGAGATGGCAAAAATGATTGATTTCTAGAAAGATGAGAATTACCCCAAATACGGGAAATATCCCGCTTGGGAAAAGGAAAAATAGGGGTGATACATAGATAGAATAAATTTGGGGTAGATAAGTGATTAGGATACGTGGGAAGAGGTGTAATTAAATATTTAATATTTAATTATTCACGGGTAAGATACAATGGGGTGAATTAAACTTAGGATAGATTTTTAAACCACAAATCGGATAATATCCCCAAGGGGATAGTGGTGACGTAAACGTGCCCCAGGTTACCTAAGCAGGTAAACGAATGTGGGGGACACTAAATTGAGTAACCAATTTTAAGTGTCTACATTAGGGTGGATGCGCCGAAAAAGTAGTGCTTTGTGCCAGGGTCCACCGATAGAGTGACAGAGTTTGACAAACACCCCGTGCCACCAGAGAGACGTGTGCATGCCTAAAATAGTGCTTGCGCCACTAAAATTGTGTTTCACTCCTAAAATTGTGCTGCGCTGCTAGACCTGCAATCACAATACGGAAAAGGACGCAAAAAACTTCACAATACTATAAATTTGAAAAGTTAGTTCAAAAATGGCCATGACCCATTAAAATTAAGGCTATAAACATGAAGTAACACATATTAAATGAGCAAAAACTCCAAAAAAATGGAAATTAATTACTACATGTGCATATCAAGAGTTAGCCAAAACAATGAAATTTAAACTAAAATGCCATGGGACTAAGAGTCCCACTGGGCGTGCCAAATGTGTGCAAGTGTTTGTTTCTAACTAATGCTAAATATGAATGGAAGACTAACACCTAAATAGTCTTGATTAGCAAGAATTAAACAAACATTCTAAGCACCATCATGATAAGAATTAATCAAGGGTTAGATGCTAACATTTATCAATAAAACTATGAAATCAATAATGCTAAGTATCTAAATAACCTCTATTCTTTAACAACATGCAAATGGAAGAACCTAGGTAGGTTCTATGGCTATCAAAAACAGTTGTCCTTAATGTTCCAAGAACCTAGGAATGGGGGTTATTCAAGGTTAGGCTACAAGACCCTTTTGACACCTCCTATATGACCCAAACACTTTAATAAAGAGGCTTAACTCTTCAAGATGCTGAACTCTCAAGAAAACAAGGTGCAAGCTCTTAGTCTCTTTCTTTATATGCTTTGCATTTGCTCTCTAAGGAGTTTTAGGTGTAAGTAAAAAGGTAGGTGGAGGGCTCTTTATATAGCCCAAAGGATAAAGGATTCAACACATCCTCATGAATGTGGGATAAAGGCAAAACATGATTAGGAAAGGATAAGGTTGCTTTATTAAAGGTAACCTTATTTTAGAAGGGTTTAATACATGTTTAGCAAGTCATGGGAGTTGGGGGTATTTTAATTAATCAAAGGTGATTAATTAATAGGTAGGTGTAAGCTTATAGAAGCCAATTAGAAGAATATTAGTGCGATTTAGGCTATTAAAAAGGATTAAATCAATTAAATATTGATTTACTAGTTAAATGAAGGGGAAGACTAATTAATTAATAATAATTAATTAATCTAGATAGAGGAAGTGATAATTAATGAAGGTCATTAATTAGGTTGTTAGCTAGATAGGCGACTTAATCAATTAGCGTATTGTAATTAATTGACGACAATAAGAGGGAATATGAGCACTTTTGACGATATGTCGTCTATTCGCGGAAAGGAGATAATTAGCGCAGTTTAAGTATTTAAATTACTTGGGCGTAATTATAGGTGTCTACATAAGGAGCGCACAAAGAAATAGTACTCTAAACCATATTGGAGGTAAACAAGAAATGGAGCCACTTAAGGCAATGCACTTGCAACTAATAACATGTGTTAACACATAACCAATATAAGTTAGTTATTCCAAGGATCATGAAGGAAAAGATGGAGGATGAACTAATGAACCTAATTTCGACACAAAAAGGGGTTTATATGTGAATTTTAAGCGGGAATTAGGTTCTCCGTAGGTGGGTTTTCCTAGGTCTATACCCTAACTCTAGGTAATGAGAATAGCAAATTGATCAATGCATGAAGTATGATATGGATGAGAAAGTTGATCGATGCGGGAAGCTTTCTTAGGATGTTTTCTTTTGAATTCTATGCTTTGCTTGATGAGATAGAAGGTTGATCAATGCGGGAATCGTTCACTACCATGATATGAAATGGTAGCAATCCTTCGAGGGAGTGTTCTACATTTTACCTTTTTTTATAAATGGTAGGGATAATATATATTATAGCTTTCCTTTGAGGGATCATTCTATGTTTTCAACTTTTTGTTTTATATGAACAGCTTGTCCTTCGAGGAGTAGTCTATTTTTTTATATGATAACTTTGATAAACATCCATGGAATTTTGACTTTTTATGAGGAAGAGTCGGGGCAGTTAGACATGACCACTTAGGAGGGGAAAATAATGTACAAGTGACACCCATGAACCCTTTAGTGTGGTTCCAATAGTTAAATAAGAGGGTAATGGATGTAATGATCACAAAGTTCTCACCAAGAAGGAAGAATCTATCTATAAGGAGTATGCTATGAGCAGAGCCGTGGTGCCTATATTTAAAATTGCAACTAGGAAAGTGACTATAGACCACATAGTTCTAGATCATTATAATGATAGATGGAAATGGCTAATGATGGATGCATGACTAATGGGATGACTAAGTGTACATTGGTAAGATATTGTATGATAGAATGATTGTAAGTGCAATGTGTTAAGAGGTTCCGTTTCACGGTTTACCATCAAGGAAGCCAAAAGATAGCCCTGCACCCATACTCATGCATGATAATGTAAGGTCCAATCTAGTTGGGAGTAAAAATTTTGTGTTAGATCCTTTATAGAGTGGAGACATTATGATTTAAGGACAAGGTTACCGACATTAAAGCCGCGTTATTTTACAGTGAGAGTGGATGGAATAAGATGATAGCTCGTGGAAGATTAGGATGAGGTGAGATAGATAAGACAAGGTAAAATATTATGTGCTATCTTTCAAATAATGAGGAAATATGCATCCCAAGAGGATGAATATGGCACACAAAAGTGGGCTTAGGATGAGGTACGGTGCCCCAAGAGAGGCACAAAGATAGCCACAAATGTGGACTTAGAATGAGATGCAATTATATATAAGTGGATTAGATAAGATGAGATAAAAAATTAGATGAAGGATAAGTAGATTTAGATAAGATCAAGTGAGATTGAATGAGATGATGTGGGGATCAAGAGGAAGAGGACTAGCCTGATAATATACCGGAGGTAAAAATACATAGTGTCATCAATGTTCATGGGATGGTTGGATGAAGGAGGAGATGTGAAAGGACTAAGAGAGAGGAGTGGATTCTCCCCAGGAGAGATGTTGCATTGCTTTAGGAAACTTGGACACATATGTAAAGGAGCTAATAGATGTAAAGGAGCTAGTAGATGTCAAAGGATATGGGTTAGGATCTTCAAAAGGAGTGGAAATGATGCCTTTGGATTTTGATCGGATAGATGATCGAGGATCGCGAGGGCGAGGAGTATTATTAACATGGATGGCGTCATTGAAGAGAGGGGCCTCTCCGAGGAGAAATAAAGCTCGGAGGAGGGATTACAATGAATGATTTGGACAGATTACGACTTAGATGTCTTAGGATGTGAGGGTTTGATTTGATGATTGGATTTGAATGTGGATGAGATGGAAGGAAGAGGGTGGTATTCGTGTATGAGAAGGTCATATTCTATTAGTATATTATGGATGAGAGTTTGGAGGGCCTTAGAATGTTCTGTGTCATGTCCAAGGGTGCGATGATAAGTACATATGACATTAGGATTGAACTAAGGAGTTTTTGGAGTGCGTGGATCAAAAGGTTTGATATGAGGAAGGGTGATTGTTGAGGTTTGGAGTAAGCATTGAAAGGTTTCAATGTAGGACTATATGGGGGTTTTTGAAGAAGAGGTTATAAATGAAGTGGATTTAGTAGATGAAGGTGAATGAGGTGGTTTGGTTTGATTAGGACTCATGAGAGCCTTTGGTCCGAATTTAGAGTTAAGAGGAGAAGTGGATATATGTGATTTGTTTTGAATGGCTTGGAACTCGCTTGATTTTGAAGGAGAATTGGATCTAAAAGGAGGGTTAAATTACTCGATTTAGATTGGTTGATGATGGGTGTCTTAAATGAAGGGCCTGGACCTTTAGATGGAAGGAGGTTCCCCAATAGTGATGATATAACATTGGTTTTCTTGGGTTTAAGAGGTGAGGATTTACCCTTGGCAAGAATTATTACAATTTCAATCGGGGTTCTACAAAAATAGAACCAGATGATGTGGATTGTGTCGAGAGATGAAGATATTGAGGATGAAATGGGTTTTGGATGATGCACTTAATGAGATTATAAAAGGTTGTAGATTGTATAGATATTGGACTGATTGGTGTGGGGGTGATTGGTTTTGTAGATGGGGCATGAATATCCTTTGTGGTTGTCTTAAGTGGGGGTGTTTGTGTAAGAAATGTTTCAAGGGGTATCATAGATATATGTGCAAATCAAGATGTAGATATAGGTGTGGTTATGTTAGAAGATTTGATTGATGTGGAAATGGGTATAGATGTAGGAATGGTAGAATCAGATATGATAGATTGGGATATAGTGGTAGTGGGCATAGTTGAGACAATCATAGATATAGGTGATGGAAATGTAATAATAGATGCATTTGGGATTGACATAGGTGTGGATGAAGGACTAGGTATGATAGGTTGAGATGTGGTAGGTGTAGAGATATGTGTGGATATCAACGAGGTTATTGTTGTAGGAGTGTCTAAAGTAAAGGTAGATGTGGTAGATGATGGGAAAGTGGATGTAGGCAATAATGTAGGCTCTTGATTTATGGATTTAATTGTGTGAGCACTAGGTTCATAAGTTGTGGGAGGGATTGATTTGTTAATGGATAATTAGAAACATCAAGGGGTTGATTAGGTGATGTGTTAGGATTGTCTACTTGAAGGTCCCCCTTATTTATAAGTTGTTAGACATGGTCTTTGAAGGAATGACACTTTTCAATGTTATGACCTTGGACCTGATAATACTTACGATAATGCCCCTCATGATACCATATGGGTTTGGGTAGCGATTCATCAACAGGTTGGATAGGGGAAGTTGAATAAGGTGGACTAACATTAACTTTTCAAATACTAAACTATAGGATTCCCCCAATGGGGTATAGTTGGGAGGTGATATAGGAGCTATTTGTGGAGGATCTGTGTGAGAAGCAGATGCGAGATGAAGATTGAAACATGAAAGCATTGGGTGTACTTTTGGATTTGTCACCATACGTGGAGGACTTAGTGAACTCGGTTGTGGATTTGTTTGATTGAAGCTTAAGGTGGCCTTGCTCAAAGGCACATATTTCAAGTTTACGAGCCATAATGAAGGCTTCTTCAAAGGTCCTGGAAAGATTGGATTTAAAGAGTTGAGGAGATGCGTTTCACACAAGACCATGAGAATAGTTTAATGAGTTTATTCTGTGGAAAGGTGAATGGTAGTTGGTTAATAATGCTACACCATCATGCAATAAAATCGTGATAGACTCGTCATCACACTGTCGAATAGCATATAAGTTTGTAATGGTGATCTTATGAGAAATGTTGATCGAGGAATGTTATACTAAGAGTCACATGCAAGTTGGGTAAATGAGAACAACGAGTGTTTAGGAATGCCATTGTACCAATTTAATGCGGGACTACCAACGAGATAGGAAAAGTGCGAAGCATGAGATCTTGGTCATGAGAAATGAGATTACATGCATGCCCGAATACACAAAGGTGTTCTTGGGGATCCTCCTTCTTGTTAAGTTTGGTGAACTTTGGAAGTTACCAATGAGGAGGATATGGTCTAACTGGGACCGATGGATAGATAGGTTCATTATAGATTTTTTCATAGGAGAATGTGACTTTAGGCCCCAAAGTAACGGCTTCAAGGTTAGCCAACCTACTCATCAAGGCATGCATGGGATCATTTGAGGTGGCTAGATGAGAAGTAGATGGTTGTGGTTATGAGACATGAGAAGTGGCTAGATAGGTTTTTGATAGGCTTGGGAAGCTTGGGGATATGTTGATGGTGAAGGAAATGTTTGATTAGGGGAATATAATTAAGGGGTTGAGATTGAATTGGTTGTGACAATGATTGTTGTTGTGAAATAGGAACATGATGGGATTGGATGGGTTGTTGTGAGATGGGGATATTTGATTGTTGAGGTATATGATAAGTAGGAATGTAAGTGTTAAGAGGTTGAGATGGTTGGATAGGCATACTAGTGACAATAACGGATGGTATAGGGATAAAGTTGATATGAGGTGATGTGGGTGGAATGGGATCCACCAATTGAGTGGATTGATGGGATTGGAAGATTGTGGGAGATTTACGAAATAGTTAGTCATAAAGGGCGATAGAAGGAGGTCCAAGAGTCTCTAAAGGAGCAGGAGATGGAGGTGTAGCTAGTCTAGAGGAAATGGACTGATGAGAGATAAAAGGATTATTTCAAGATGGGGGTCATTTTGGATGACATGGTCCTCATGAAGCGAGACCATAGAAACAAGGGGTTGGGAAAACAAAGGTGTGGTCTCAAATTTAGAAGTTGGTTGGGAAAGATCATTAGATGAGGTGGATTACTGCGTGATCTTGGCTAGAGAAGGAGTAATAACAGATATGAAGTAGATGAACATTTGTTTATGTAGTTTATTAATAAACAAATCAATCAAAAACATTTATCATCATGATTAATTAAAAGATGTGAAAAAGAGAAAATTGGATAACAAACGTACCTAAGAAATGACATCTATGACTGGTTTCGGTATTTTTGGACGTGGAGTCCTCAATATACTAGAAGGTACGCGAGGCCCAAGTCTCAGATAGGATTTATAACGTGACCAGAACACTATGGCAACTTTCTTATTGGGTTATTATTAGTGCAAAATCACAAGTACCCCAAATGAGTTATGGATCTGCTTTTCTAAGGCAGGGTCATTTGGTGTGATTTGCATAACATTGGATCATTCCCCAAGTTGTGGGACTTGCAAATGGGAATGATCCTCCAGAGAAGGTTGGTTCCTCTTCCTAAACTACCTACCACAAGCTATTCCAGTGCAAGCAAGCTAATCTAATCCTAATCTAACTTCCAAGGAGACAAGGAGAGAAAGAAAACTAGAAAAAACAGAGCCTACACTAAAACGGTGATACACCAGAGAAGGAAAATGTTGATCATCTATCAAAAATGCCATGGAAACAAAGAGAGGTGGGCAATGGAAAGGATGGACAAGAAGATCACATCACGGACCATAGATTAGATTCACACAGAATATGTTCCAAAACCCCATGAACATAGCTCCCGGATCTGTAAATGAACATTAAAAACATGCACAAACCCCGTAATGAAGAGAGGCAAGAAGAGATGACCAAAACGAGCAAAGGATGGGCAAATGCATCACAAAAACAAGTTTTTATTGCTCTCAAATTTACACAAGATGTTATTTCACATGAAAGAGGCAAAAACGCTATCTATAGAGCAAGGGAGGAGGTTAGAACTCCATTTTCAACCCAGGGGAAGAAGAAAAGAAGAGGGAGGCAGAGAAGAAGAATGAACAACCACTAACTAATTTTTTGAAAACGTGCCTCTGTTACAATATATAGCAAAATGAGAAAAGATAGGGAAAACATGAGAAAATCTAATTCTCTGCTCCAACCACCAACAACATTAAAAAATTGGTCGAGAAAGTCAAGGATCCTCTGTAAATTCCATTCCCCAATGCATTTTTACCAACTCGAGGAGAGAATAGCCATTCTTCATTAATTTTGGTGGTTGAAATTGGTTTTTTTGTCTTTTCCGTGCCAAAACGTGTTTTTGCATTTTCTCCCACAAATATTTACCAAAATTCAAAATTGAAGATCCCATGATGAAGAAAATCTCCGGATCTTTCCATTGGTACCAAGATTGTCAAAAATGGAGCTCTAGATCAAAAGATATGGCCTTCTGAGTTTTTCCTTAACGTTTTCTACAAATTTGGCTTAGGCAAAATTTAAACTTTTCTCCCACTTTTGCGAGTTGGGTGCCGTTTTGTGACTTTTTGCATTTTTGGAACAAAGGGACAAAATACAACTTTTCCCCGATGGCCCGCTTCCCCACTACTGGTCTTGGCCTGCCACGTGGTACTTTTAGGTGCCTTCAGAGATGCGTTCAATATTTTGACTCAAAACTTTTGCGAAGCAAAAGTTTAAAATCTCCAAATTCCTCTGCCAGCCCTCCTTCGCGCTATTGCACAAAATGATGCCACGTGTCCCTTTCGGGACTTAGGCATTTTTTCAATTTGTTTATTCGCGGGCTTGCGAGAGCGCAAATGAATTTTGCGCTTTTAGCCAAAATCACTAAGTTCCAAAATCTTCCGCTGCTTTGCCGGCCCGAGATTCCTTGGTGAAAATCTCTCCAAAGCTCCACAGGTCCGCCTTGGGTAAATTTTCCTCCTAAAATCCACCGAGCCATAACTCAAAAATACAAGGAGTTAGAAGAAGTTCTTTACCTTTCTGGAAAGGGGAGAAAATTCTCTATCTGATGGAGAATTTTCCAGAAATCCTTGAGTGCTTGAAACTTGTGGAATTTTAATTGAAGTACAAAAGGAGTAAGTTAACCCAAAATAAGAGGGAGCTTATTTTGGTTAACAATTATAAAATCCTAATTAGGTCCACCTGGTATGGGATTGTTTTGACGTGTGCATTTGATTAGTGTGCTTGGATGTGTGTGAAGAAGTGTGAAACACAACCAATTAAACCCCTACTTACAGTAGATTTGTAAACAATAATGAAAGAGGTTCGTTTTAAACCCAAAACCAAATATGGAGATTTGATGAGAAGAACCACGCAAGGAATGGAAAATGCGATGCAAAAAGGAGAAACTAAGACAAAAAGGGGAATACCTGGTTTTCACTTTTCCTTTTTATCTAATCTTCAAAATAAAGCAAGCAAAAAAAATTGATAACCAAGCGATCCAAATGCCCAACACAAACAAGTAAAAGCAAAGCATCTACTTACAATGTTAGTTAAGATAGAGGAAATATGGAAAATGGAAAATGAAACAAAATGCAATAGACTCGCCTAAGAGGGTGATCCCACCGAGTATGTCAGAATGTTTACCAAGTTTCCTCATTCCTATCCAAGTTAATGAACTAATAATAAAGGAAACAAGTAACTTGAAATATGGTGGGTTTATGGTACCTCAAGATGATGATGTTGTGGATGGGCGCAAAGCAAACTCCTCCTTTTTATGAGCTTGATAATATACACTACAAAGATGACTAAAATAAAAATGGATTAGAAAGTAGATTAATGGCTTCCCAACGAAGTTAGTTCCAAGAAGCATAAACTTCCTTGGATGGATGTTAACCCTCGTGTTTGATAAAGATGGACAAAGTAAATGGAATATGGATCTGATATAAATGCAGAATTTGAGATAGCAAAAACTAAAAATGAAGAAATTTAATGAAAGTACATATTTGATTAAAATAAATGTAAATTAAACCAAACTCCGATGTTGGCGGTGACTTAGGTTGTAGAGGGTTAGTCGATGGTGACTAGAAGCATATGGATCAAAACATCAATAGAGAATGTAGATCTAAGAGCTTTAAAGCTCTGTAATAACCTGTCAAGAACTCCGTAGAAGATATTTGAGATAAGAGAAATATAAATGATGCAAGAAAATGTGGATCTAAGGGGATATGACAGATGGATGAACTAGGTCGACGACGTTTGGGCTAAGTTGGCGACAACCGAACCGACAGATTGGATTTGGGATGATAGAAAGGAAAATTGACAAATCTGAAATATGGATGAAGGCATAAATAGGGTAATAAACTGTTGTGGATCTGGATAGCAGAGAAGGTGATGCAAAACATTTTGGGTCGACGACAACCTGGGATGACCTAGGCTTGAATGAAGATAGATGGGATGGAATGGCAACCTGCAAACAAGATGGATGGAAGAGAAGGCTGGGACTAGATCTCTGATGGCAATTGAACCTACAAAATGTTAGTGGCATATGATAACAACAATGATAATGCAAATGATAAGTACACCAAAGAAATATGAAGATAAACTCCCCAAAGTCTCCAAGATTGATGCAAATAAACTCAAAGGGACTCTAAGAAGACTATGACAGCTTGTAGAGAAACTCAAAATGGAGTCAAAATCACAAGAAAGTTAAATTTCTCCAAAGTTTCATCCTTAAGAAAGGAGGAGACAAGGGCATATTTATAGGGTTGACGACGATCTGGTGGGTCGTCACCGATCACAGGGGAGCCGTCCATTAGGGTGGTGGGATGATGCCCAACTTGAGGCAAAGAAGCCCAAATGAAGCAAGATTGGGGTTTTGAGGTGCTCGGATGGGTCGAGGATGCATAGGAAAGGGAAATGGGTAGGCGAGGGATAAGAATGAGTAAATAAAGGCCCATGATAGGTAAGTTATTAAATGATGATTTAGGGATAACAAATTAGCGGCTTAGGTATGAGAAATGGGAAATTTAGGGGTGAGAGATGGATTAGGTGGATATTATGATTGACTAATGATGATTACAAGTAATTAGAATGAGTTAGTGAAATGAAAATATAATGAGACGAGGATTAGAATAAATTATGGGTAATTAAGTAACAAAATGGGTAATCCATGATTAAAGGTGGAAAATAAGAATTAATTGGGTGAATTGGATTTTAAGAGGGAAAGTGAAATTTGAATGGGTGGCAACAAAGTGAACATGACCGAGCTCGAGATGAAGGGGAGGAATGATACCAAAAATTGGTGCCTACACCGGTTATGCAATGGCTCTAGGGGCATCCACCTTCGTACATACTACAGGTGCTATTGTTTCGATTTATACTACTTCCTATTCATATTAACACACTACATCATATCGGATCATACACGTTTTGACATAATTTATATCCTTCGAACATGCTAACAGTGCTTTATGTATGTATAACATTTACTTTGTAGGAACTATTTACTACCCCGGTTGTTTGTTACATTGCTTGCTTATTGTTTGTCATTGTTTGCCATTGTATCAGATGCCATTGATTGCGGGCTTTGCCCTTTGTCTTGTGTGCACACTGTATGCTTTTTGACACTTTGGTCTCGATTTTCATGTGACATCGTGAGTGATGTACCATGTTTACAACCCTCTTTTCACATCTATATAGTCTTTTTCTTGTTAGATTACACATTGTATTCTTGTTTTGCTAGTTTATATCTTGTCTTACGTATGCATGTTTATCTTGTATGCACTAACACTTGTTTCCAGCCACTTTGTTTGCATGTGCCTTGGTTTCTACCAAACACACACCCTCCCCTATAGGGATTTAGTTTCAACACAAAGCAGTGTACGGTCCTCCTTTGGGTTACATTCTCTTAGTGATGTCATGTGTACTCCAAATGAGGGGGGCATCATTGGGTGAAATGATCACCCCATACAACAGTTTACAGTCACATATCAATATAGTTCTACACTGTACATCACAACATTTAGCCACAATAATGGCCCAAAATCGACTTGATCTCCAAGAACAACATAAACACTAGCGCCCAACACCGAGATAGTAGCACTGAGTGCCCCGACCCTTCCCCGGGTGCTTGTGACTGTGGGGCGATTACATAGCTTTTCTCGGTTCATTATAGTTTTCGGAAGTATACACAATGACTTTTATAGGGCACATTGTCCTTCAACACTCAACATACATGCATTACACTTTATTTTGTACTTTCACATTGGATCAAAATGGATCATGTTCATACACACCATCTACATTGGTGATTTTACTTGAAAGCGATTAAAGGTTGGAGAATTACACTATACTTTTCTCCCTACACTTCTTTCGTACTTGGCGCAACTAGCGTGAGATCACCCGAAAAACTTGTTCTTCTACAACATATTCATAATCCTTTCTATCCGTTTCACTCATCATGGATCAGGTGCACATGTTCCTTTTTCACATTTTACATACTTTCTTACATACTTTTTATGCATTTTGGGCAAATTTTTCATATACACATATTTGACTACTTGTTCATTCTTCTCTTTTGTAGGTTTGTCCTTGTAGGAAGCAGTAGTCACATCAATCACACATCATTAAACATCTAATGACATGTTGGTTGTCAAATAGGACTTTATTGAAAGCAACAGTTAGGGGAAAGAAATTCCCTCCTCTTTAATGGGAGAGGTTCCCTTATTTAAAGGCAAAAACCTATTTACAAATGTACAACGCTAGTTTTAATGAGGAACTCTGGTATCATGAAAGTGTTTGATATAACAAATCATCAATACAAAAGGATAGAAGAATTAAAGAATGGGAGGAGGCAGAATAGCACTCTCAGGAAATATAGATAACAAAATAATTCCTTACTCGCGCCATAAGGGAATCATATAAAACAGAATCATTTGCATTTAAAACCACAGATGTTATTTCACAGACACAAAGTTCCAGAGATGACATCCACAAGAATACAAAGCTTCTTGAAGTAAAACAGACTAATGATTCAATAACTTTTAACAGATAGCAATGAAATAACAAGAGCAGATGGAAACAAAAAGAGAGATCTTCTTGTATTGATAGCTTTTTACTCCTTTACACTTTCAAAAATAAACAGTTCCAAATTTCTAAAAAATGGCGCAAAGAGCCCATTATATAGCTTACAAATTGGTTACACTTGGTAACCATTTCTTTTAACTAAAATATTAATTAAGGAAGTGCTCAACACAATGTCCTTAATTAGTTTACAATGAGCTCAATTCTAGGAAAAGAAGGAGAAAAGGAGAAACTAGGAGAGAAAACATCCGCTTATTGCTGAGGAGGGCCCACTGACTTGAGAATCCATTGCCTGAATCTTTTTAATGCCTCAGCTATCTCCCTACCTCGTGGGATTGATGTGTTGGTAGTGGTGTGAGACCAAGTGCCTAGACATTTCTCCATGTTCTTATCAAACTCGGTATGTTCCAGGTATTCTTTATTAGCCTCTTCAATGGCAGATTGAAGAGAGCAAATATCCTTTATCTTCTCTTTGGTAATCAATTCTTCTTTGAACAGGCCTTCTTTGACAAATGTCCTGAACTAAGTTTTAATCTCTTGAAGAGAGAAAGGAACACCTAAAGTTTCATCATGAAGATGATAATGAATATCCTTAAAGGCAGATGCCACACAAGTCTTGAAAGATTCTCCCTTCTGCCAACTGTTTCTCAATTCTCCCAAGGCTTCTTCGCAACTTTTTATTTTCCATTCAACACTGAACACCCATGATCCTGACAAGTTGTCCTTGGCATCATCAAAAACTTTATCGGCCAACAATATCTTTTCATCAGCTTCTCCCATCAGTCGAAGATCTATGATGCAACTACTCCAAAGCTTTAGTTCTTTGTCCATAGTTTTAATAGAGGAGGAAAGTTTTTGTTGCAGGTTGACCACCTTCTCATTGGCTTTGAAGGCCTCTTCAATGAAGTTCAAGCCTGCAATGGTCATATCATCAACCATGGCTTCCATATCCCTTCCATAAGTGGAATATATGTGTATATCCTTGATACTCTAAACCTCATCTTGACTGAGAATCATAGGAGGTGGGAGGGCAACCCATGGAGCAGGATTTAAAACCTTATCTTTAGCCAATAATGACTTGATGAAGTTGGAAAGAACTTGATTTTGTTCTTCCAACCGTTCTATAGTTTGTTTACCTTTTTCCACTCTCTCAATAACCTTGGTTACTATTTCTTGGAGGTTATGTACCTCACTCTCAGGAGTAGATTCTCCCATGGGAATTCTAGAAAGTTCCAGGTCAGAGGCTAATAGATCATGCTCTACCTTATCAACCTTAGGTTTTGCAACCTCTAGAAATTGTTGACCTTGAGCATCTATCACTATTCTTGAAGTTGTTTTAGCTCTCTTTATTGGAGGAGGAGGAGTAGTACCTAACAAGGCTGCCACAACATCAACATTTGGCCTTGTCAAATAGGAAGAATATTTTCTCTTCCTATTATCAACCAAGGGTTGCACCCATGTAAAAGTAGAAGAAGAAGAAGAAGAAGGAACAAGAGGTCCAAGAGCAAGTGAACCCATGGCACTTAAGGTATTCACCACTTTGTTGCCTCCAGTAAAGAGGTGAGTGAGGCATCTGGAGCTTCTTGTGCAGAGGAATTTGTGGTACTAGGAGGTTCAGTGCTAGGCACTTCCTTCTCATCTTCTACTGTAACTTCTGAAGTTCCTGCAGGGTTTGGTACTTCACCATCATCACTTTCACTAAGAACAATAATGTTCTTTGGCCCTGAAGGCAATCCTGAATGCTCTAGAAGGGGTTCTTCCTCAATTGGCTCTTGTTTAACCTCTTTTATCTTCTTTTGGTACACTTGAGTAGAAGAAGAGGGAGTAGATGATTCAAGTTCTTTAATTGAGGAAGGAGGAGGGGTTTGTAAAGTACCTCTATGTTGGGTGTATGTGTTTCCTTCCTAGGTGTTGAAGTATCTCTGGAAGAAGATCCACTTTGATTCTTCCTAAGCTCTCGAACCTTTTTGTCAAACCAAACCTTGGTTCTTACAAGGATAGGGGCCAAAATCTCAACCAATTCTTACTTCTCCTTCTTGTACACTCTAAATCATTCCAAAGGAGTATGTTTGATTAATGTCTCATATTCAAAAGACAGCAAGTCTGCATCATCATCCTAGAACCCTTCAGGAATTTGATAGAGATTGAGTTCTTTAATCAGTTGCAGAGAGAGTCTACCATAGTGCCTCCGCCTTGCTTCAAAATCATCTGCACAATCAACCTAGTAATCCTCGGTATCTGGTCTATGATGATAATTTATTCTGAGGTTCTGCTCAATGAACTTCTTCAAATCAAAACAAGTCCTAGGCCTGAAAAAGTGGACAGTGATGGGAGCAAGGCCCTTTCTATATTTTGGGCATCCAAGGTTATTTTACATGTATAGTTTCCCAAAGAAATAGGGAAGTGCAGACTAGAGATTTTCTTGTCCCTGTAGGTTCTATGCAATTTATCCAATTGCCTACACACTTCAATTAGAGCCATCTTGTCATTACAAAACATGGGGAGCTTGAGAGGTGTGTTTTCATAACCAACTAACCTGATATATGAAAAACTCCTGAATTGAATGAAGAAAGCTCCATACTTAGCTATCAGGTTCATGGCTTCATCAAAAAATCTCTGGCAATATCACCTTCTAAGAGCCTTACAATATACATGGTAAAGGCATCATTAACTCTCCTGAAATTATGGTTCCTAGTTTTAAGGATGAATTGAGGGCAATATGTATAAATGGGCTCATCTTTTTGGCCCTCCATGTATGTGAATCCAAACCACTACTCGGGATGTTGCTAGGGAGTACATGAGATAAGAAGTCATATAGAACTTCTTAGTCTGCTGCACATTAGACAATTGCTCGGTCAAATTCATGCAAATGATTTCTGCCCAATTTATGTTCTGATTACCTTCGCAGATGATGTTGATGAAAGGGCACATCTAGAAGTGAAATTCATTGGTAGAGGGCAATCCCATGACACGAGCTAGCAAAATGATGAAATCAGACAACTCTTCATTGAAATCAACCCTAAATAATGCCTTGGAAAGTCGGGACGCTCCCTTCTTAGGGTTCTTCAACCATGATTTTGCTATTCTTGCCTTATATTTATCACTGTCCTACTCGAATAGGGTCTGAGCTTGAGCCTAAGTGATAACGATGGAGTCTTTAGTCTCTGGAATGTGTAGGGTGGCAAAAATGGTAACAACATCCAGTTTGGTAATCAGCTCCCCATGCACATTAGACAATTCTTTGGTGTTTGAGTTAAAATGAGCCCCACAGGCAAGCACGGTGTCGGCACATTATACAGAAATAGGGAAACCAGCCGCATAAGCAAGTCCACTGTCGTTGATCATTTGTGCCATGGGGGAAGGATTAGGGCAAGTCAATCTGTTCCAAAAATCCCCAAAATCTAGGTGTCGAACCTCACTATCCCCGATATCAGGAACAAAGGTCTCAAGGGGTGATACATGTTCTTGGCCTTGGAATTTGATCTTCATGTTTACAATGCACAGAGGAAAAACCTTCAAGGATCGAATTCGCAATAAAAATGCAAAGGGAGCAGGAGCACGAGCAAATGACCTTAATTGCAGGAATTTGAGCAAATGATGGCAAGTGAGCAATGTGCCAAATGCATAGAGAATAGTCCCATTAAATAGTTGTTTAGGAGAGATAAGGTCATTAAATGCGCATTAAATTCATATTGCAGACGACTTAAAACAAATAAGAATCAAGAAGAGCATAAAAAAGCGGCCCGATGGTCTTTGGTATATTAGGGACGTGAAGACGTGATCCGTAGACGCGGGTGATGCGGGTAATGCCAGCCAAATGAGCACAGGCGGTCAAGAAACTTGGAAATGCGAGGGATGCAAAGACACAATTCAGACGATGTGCACGATGTGGGAAAAGTGGGGACAAAAGGCACATACGGTTTTGGGACAAATGGGGAAAAAGTACGTGAAGGACCCGATCAAGTGATGTGGCCGATCGGGAAACAAGGCTCGGGCAAACTTGGGACAAATGGGCCAAAAGTTTCGACATAACCAAAAGTTAAAGAATTTCGGGAATGCGGCTGATCGGGAACAGAAGGCCCGACAGAACTTGGGACATGAGGGACAAAAATGTCTAACAGACCCATAAATCACCAAAATAACTCCAAAAATGTGAATTTTACTATCTCCTCAACTTTTCACTTCACTAGAACATCACTAAAGAGTGTCAATTCAAAATTTTCAATTTTCTGACTTTCAAAAGAGGGGAAATTTTGAGAGGACAACATGACATCAACAACATGTATAACATGACATCTACACATACGCTCTCGCCTTAGGGTCATCATCATTATTTTTCACTTCCTCTTCTCTAGCTTCCACGCTTCATATTTTTATCACTCCATGTTTTTCCTTGTCTCTCAGCATGCTTTTCACCATCAATCTACATGGTTATTAGGTACACATCTCTTATATACTTTATGTTATTGACAATTCAATCAACAACATAAAGTGGGGGCAAATGTAGACACTAAATCACGCACTTTGGGTATTTATTTAGTCTTGATCACATACTACTATTCATATGATTCATAAGCAAGAAAAGTATTAATTGATCACTGTCTTTGGCCTCTTTGTTTGCTTTTTTTTCAATCTTGGTCTTACTCTCCTTCTTGCCTAGTATGTCTTTTCATACTTCAACATTTCGACTGACACCAAAGACCTAACCAAGACGTCAATCCCCACCTCTTTGTACTTTGATCACATCTTTGGGTCTCTTCTAGCCATTTGGGCATCTTATTTTTTAGTAGTCGGCCTTTTAGTGGTTATTTGTGAAATTCAACAAAAGGAATCATATAAATACAAAGCTATGTGGCAATAATAAGGGACCAAACACTTAGCATCTACTATCACCACCTAAGGTTGCATCCAAAGGAATTTACAAGAGCATTTAAACATCCATCTAACATCCACATAAGGGCAAGGGAATGCATTTTTTTGCATACACTTCATAGGAGGGGAAGTTCATTTTTCCATGTACACATTTACTTACATCTTCTACATCTAGTTATTGTTCGCTATCGAGTGTGACCCGCACAAGAGCCTCCTAGGACATGGTTTTACACACACTCACATAGAACTACAAGGGGTCTGAGATGTAGTGCAGGTGCTCGGTCATAAGTTCAATTTTGGTAGTTGACGACAGTCTGACCTCCCATTTTACATCTTTATTTTTAGGATTTGATGTAGTTTGGGGTTTTTGCAAGTGCTTCTTTCTTATTACAGGTTTTAGGTGAATAACAATGAAGTACAATGACATATAGATGATCAAAGGTGAACATTAGCGAACATCTTGCAACCCCGAAAACTAGTTTTATGAGGTTCTGAGTAGTCACATGCGCGCCTACTGGAGGTCTACAACGCCCTAAGCGCCCTTGACCCTATCCAAGTGCCCATCTAGGCGAGATCCTACGATCGCACAATTTTTTGAGCTTTAGTGCGATAATTCCCTCCTCATGTTCATCAGTTTGTCAGCTCGGCATAGTCCATGATTATTTGTGAATCAACTAAGTCTTTTTATCTCCTCCTTTACAATTAGGGTTTCACATTTTCTAGCTTACTTACTTGGGAAATATGTACTTTGTTGTATATTTATTTATCAATGTTATTACATATTTAGATTTTGCATTTATTTATTTCAATATTTACCTAATCATTAAGTAAAAACCTAAAGTATGAATAAAAGAGAGGCCACAAACGTTGATGTTTGATGATGGGTCAAGAAGAACACACTTGACCAAGGTTTTGTACACAAAAACTTGAACAGAGGTTAGAGGGTTGGAGGTAGCTAGTGGTCGAGAAGGAGGAGTAATAGAATCAACATAATAGTGAAGGAAAGGGCCATTTGGATAATAGTTTGAACATGATCAATGGGTGTATTGGGATGAATCTGGGTATTAGTAGAGACTTGAAGAAGTGTCACCTTACAAAGGGGATTTTGTTTGAGTTATTCAAGGAATGATATGGTATGATCGAATGGGGAACTCATTATGGCAATAAAAAACATAACAATCAAGCCAGGAAGAAGCATACAATAGGATGGGATAAATAAACCCAGAGGATACGAGGGTAAATGGCTAAGATTGAATCACGAGTCAAGTTTACCAAAATGTTTACACCCTAATTAGATTTAACATGAAACCTAATTGATTTTAGTGAATTAGTACACTAAAGGATGTAAGGGTTAGTAACAAGTGATTATTATGATTAATTAACTTCCAACATTAATTACCACAATTAGAATAACACTTTTATACTTGTAACTAATATGCTAAACAATATATGTGCTTGATTTCGAAAGTTATGGGAGGATGAATTGCTTTGGAACATGGAGATTTGAACATAATTGTGCTTCATTTTTGGGACTATAACTAGAAACTTACCAGAAGACACTTTGTCTGACTCTCACATGGTCGTACCATACAATATTGACCCTTCATGTACAATCTTGGACATGTTTGTTTCTAAACTTTGTAAATTTTGCACATTGTCAGCTTCTATAACTATCCATCATTTCCAAACCCTAATTTGTGATAATGTTGTGAATCTCTTTGAACGCTCTCATAATGATCTCAAACCCTAGTCTGAGATGGGAATTCTCACAAAACAAACATTATTTGGGTTATGGGCACCCTTGTGCCGCCAACATTTGCACTATTCTGAAGAGGCCTCAAACTGCATGTCACTCTCCACCTAACATGTGATATCCGAATAAATAAGGTTATGTTTGATAACTACAGATTGATAATGTTTGAGTTGAGTTGCCTCTTGTTAAGATACTTGGGGAGGGTATGTTTGAGTGCTTGTAGATGAGAGAGATTGTTGTCTTAACCTGGTAAGAAGCTTCAAACCTGTAGAGATTGTTTCCCTAATGACTGTAGATGTGTTATCGTGAGATTTAGAGAGTGTTTTACAAGTGTTATAAGTGAGTGTATTAATGTAGTGCCATAGGATTTCTAGGTTAGAAAATGAGGTAGTGTTTACTTGCTTATATAGGGTTATGTAGATGATTTATCAAAGAAATACCAACCTAGAGAGAATATAAGACCCAACAAAAGATACGAATTAGAAAGCAAAGTTGGAGGACATGTGCATGCAAGATCGCATGCAGTCGGTCGAGGATCAAATATATTATCCCGAACAAACTATACGACCCTACCAAGGAAGGAGAACATGCAATATGAATATTGGAGCTTATTACTTGAAGTTTGTCTATGGAATTTATGCATTGTTTTCTCAAAATTTGATGACTCGTTCAAGGATAAACAATCTAAACAAGAGACCTCATAACGTGCTAAACGAGAATGGGAAGGTTACATTTATCTTATTAAGAATAAATTATCAAAACTAGCAGTGTCAAAGAGTGAATTCCCATATTTGATTGTCTACACCTCACTCAAGGAAGATATTGTTAAGTTTGTGGAGGAAACTAGGGCCCTCAAACACAAAATACACTCTTTACAAAACTTGTTGACCATAAGTCACTTCTTTTTTTTTTTTTCAAGCTACTGTTTCACTCTTTTTGCAACAATATGATCACGTCAACCCCACATCTATTATAATTAGTCAACATTTAATACTTATTTCAAGCTTTAGCATGTATCCAATGGATACACTATTAAACTGTCATCAACTTGACCCCAAGTCATTTTGTGATCTTGTTATACACATGGTTCCCACATTGTAACCCACTCTTCACCGGATCGATCTGCATATGTGTTTGCCTCATTCAAGAATCACATGATCGCCCTAGTCCTCGTATTATTTGTATAATAATCTATTTAGGTGGAATACTTTGACATTATGTACATGACATTGTTAGAACCATCTAGCCTCGTCTTTGGGTACTGTTCATTAAGGTATTGGATGACGAGGAGGTGTTTTATCTTCATGACCTAGTTTTGATAATGCCACACCAACGTTTGTGTACTCCATTATTACAAAGGATACTTGATGGATATGCCCCATTTGCATTCAAAAACACACATTCATTTACTCACTTCTTTATTCATGTAAGTTTTGAGAATTTATCTACACATTTTTTCGAGTATGAGAAACCTAACTCATTTTCACAAACACTTAAGCACGAGAGATCTAAGTTTGATTTTGTTAGACATGATAGTTTCAATAGTGAGACTAATTTTGTTGGGCACGAGAATCTTGAAACATCGTCAAATTCCTACAAAAAAATGAAAAGAGATCTTATATTATATTAATTCAATAAGATACAAGATAACTTTCAGAAAAAGAGGGTGGTATGAGAGCACGCCCCAAAACCACAAACAAGCTAGGCTGAGCCTAGGAGAACGAGAAACAAACTAGGTCGAGCCTAGGAGAAAACAAAAACTAGGCAATGCCTAGAAAATTACAAAGGACCAAATCAAGCAGCAATAACAAACATTCCCGAAGTGGGCGGATCATGATCATCCGGCCAACCCGAGCTTGGTAAATTTTTACCAGCGTCTGGGATATCCCATCTAGTGGGATTTTCTTTTTCTTGGTCCGCCTCTCCTTAAGCGGGGATAGACGAGGCGAGGTGAGGGAAACTTGTTGGTAGACGAAGACGGTGAAGGCGAGATTCCATTCGGTATTGCGTTGCTTAGAGGCCGTGAGAGTCCTAACCATGCTAATGATCCGGTGACCCCGACCTGGCTTTGGTGAGTGAGCTAGCGACATACTTCTTTGATGATGAGGGCGTGGTGACCCTCGACCACGTGGGAAATCTGGTGAATAACTCCTCGATAGAGAGGGCCTGGGGAGCGCCGAGCTCACCTGAAAGCACGCTGTTGTGAACGGCTACGCCAACCACCACGGCTAGGCGGTAGGAGCGCCAAGTTGGCGAAGGTAGGACACGTGAAACATTGCACAGGGCTTCCCCCCAGTGTCGCAATAGATTCTGGAGGTGGTCCACCTCCAGCATGACTTTGTTCACCTAGAATTGAATCTGTAGTAGCACATTCAAGATCACCATAGATTTGTTATAAATGGAAAAATGTTGATCAACTACAAAATTAGCAAAGAAAAAAACATTTCTTTCTTTCCATATCCAAAAAATAATTTCCCCTCTGAAAACATGCCAAATTTGGGTGAACATAGGCAGAAGCTTGGGATTATCCCCAAAAGGATATGCTGCCAAGTAAAGTAGTGTGGTCTAAGTGGAAAGAAGAATGAATGAATCCATTCAGGCAAGTTGAGCTTTCAGGAAAACCAAAAAAGATGCATAATAGTTTCCAAATGGCCGCAAAATGGGCATTTGGGAGCCGAGATCCCAATTTGAACAAGGTGAGCCCTGAGAGGGAGACCTTGGTGCAAAATACACCAGAGAAAATGGGCAATTTTGGGCTCCACACAGATAGACCATACTCTAGGAGGACGGAGTGGAGTGAATTCCCCATCGTGTGTTGAGTTTATCCACCATGGGCAGATGAGGTGAAAGCCAATGGTAGCCTTTATCGGGCTGAGTAATTGCAAAATGGAGTATCAACATACCATTTCTAGTCCATCCACCAAGGGCGAGAGGAACACAACTATTTTGTGCAGCATGTGGTTAGGGATCGAGTTGATCACCTCATTATAACTAGCCTGATCTTGGTTAGAAAGCCAAAAATGAGTTTTAATTTCAGGCCAAGAGAACCAAGATTGCGAGTGTTTGTAGAATAAATCTTGAATGACATGAATTCCACATTTAAAAAATTTGAGCACGGAGATTCTTGGAACTTCTGCAAGACACTTATCATTTTCTGGAATATCGGTGACCACCAGAGAGATTGATGGTTAATGGAGAGCTGATTATGAAAACCGTCACCTTTCCATTGAAGCCAGGGTTTGATGCATTCCCATGCTTTCCAAATTCTCTTGAGCACAAAGGTGCCAATCACTTTGACAAGCACCAGGAAATGGGCATGTTGATAAATTCCAAACCTTTCCAGACAGGCGACCATAAGGTGAGCCTTCTTCAATGCCATGTCGCATGAGCACTTTCCAAGCTTCTTGGCCAGTGATGCATCTAACAATCCATTTCACGCAAAGTGCCCACCCTTGGTATTGAATGTCAATAAGGTCTAACCCCTAGAATTGTAGGGAAGGCAACATATCTCTGAAGCCACAAGATGAAAACCTTTGCTTGTAGAGCATTATCCCGCATAAAGGATTTGAGTAATTTTTCCACTTTTTCCGAATAAAGGCTTTGAAAGGAACCCAATATGAGGAGTAGTAAATGTGTGTGGTTGTAAGTACTTTGGAACATATTTGTAACTTTCATGCTAAGGATAAAGGTCGCATTAGCCAATATTACAGCTTTTTTGCCACTCTTTGAATGGCATACTACCAAAGCTTAATCGGAGAGGATAGAAAAGTAAAAGGAATACCAAGGAATTTAAACATTTCACCGTGAGCCAAAACCTTCCATTCAAAAGTGGTGAGCCAAATAGGCGCATGAAGGAAAGATTGCCGATAGCACTGGGTTTTTGCCATTGAATGGAGGAACCAGATGCTAAACAGAAAATATCCAAGCAGTGCATGGCATTGCGAATGTTGGCTTCATCTTCAATGAGTGTGAGAAAGGAATCATCTATGAAGTGACCATTGAGAAATTGAGAATTGGTCACAAAAGGTAGCATGATTCCCCTAACAAGCCCTTGAGATTTGGTGTGGGCCAACAAATACCCAAATCCTTTGGCAGCCAACACATAGAGCGCAGAGAGCCAAAGGGCAGCCTTGGCGAATGGAGCGAAAAATCCCAAAGGGTTCCAAGCTGAGGTCATTAATGGTGATCTGAGTAGAGGCATTTGCAAAGAGCATTCTGATAGATTGAATAAAAATGGGGCCAAAGTCAAGGGCTTGGAACATGGCAAGAATAAATGACCATTCAATCCGATCATATGCTTTCTCAAAATCAATTTTTACGAACATAGCAAATCGATTGGTTTTATGAGCCCATTCCATGCCCTCCCAAACAACAATGATGTTGTCCAGGATATAACATCCTTGAATGAATCTTGTTTGTTCTCATTGAATAACATCAGGGAGGATATTGCAAAGCCGCATAGCTAAAGCTTTGATAATGATTTTGTAGGAGACATTCAATAACGTGATAGGCTGCTAACAAGTAATTTGCTCAGGTCTCCTTGTTTAAGAATGAATTTAATATTCCCCTTGTTGATATGTGGCCCTAAGGACTGATTTTAAAAGCCCTCGAGATATACTTGAAAAAGGTCTTGACCGACCAAATCCCAAAGAGCTTTGTAGATATTGTAGGCGAAGACATCGCAACCTGGAACTTTATCATTGGCCATCTACATGGTATCATCACGAAGGTCTTCAATGCTAAGCATTCAATCACATATCACCTTGATCCTTGGATAATTTACATGAAACAACACCCGGACATTGATCAAGATTAGCTTGTTCGGGTGAAGAGGGTTGTTGAGCTTGAAACACAAGCTTATAATGTCGCATAAAGGCTTACAACATGAGTTAGGGATCGGTAACCCTAGCTTCGCCATCCATGATGGCCCAAATTTGCTTTGAGATGGTTTCTTGGCTCTGAGAGAAAGAAATAATTCTTTTGAAACTCGATCACCAATTTTGAGCCAGTGTAACCGGGCTCAGATTTGTGCTCCCCTAGCATTGTAATTGTCAACAATTTGAATTTTTGGTGAAAGTTTTACAACTTAAAGCTACAAAGTTTTAAAGAAAGGATTGCCTTGAAGTGCCACCACCACTCGACTAAGAGCCAAAGGTGGTAGTGGAGTATGAGCGGCGCCTGATTTTGGCCAGCTATCTGTCATAGATTCTAAGGAATCTAGTTGTCCGAGTCATCATCCTCCCACCATTAAATCCAACTAGTATGCATAGGTGGATGGTAATGCTAACAATGACTAGGCCGAGGAGTTAAGTTCCACACACACTTGATATTATTGAGTGTGGGCCCATGTTGCATCAAGGCAATATTAAGAAAGAATTGGCCTTTATGAAAAAAACATGTTTATCATGCCAAGTGATACGAAATCATATTGGAGAATGATTTGAAAGGAAAAAGTCAGACATGACCTCCATTGGCATGGAATAAATGCTATCAAACTCAAAATAATCTTGACTTGACATATAGCTCTTTGCTTATTTAAGTACTTGATTTTTTCCTCCTCGAGAGATTGGACCAAGTAAACCATGCTTCTGATGTGGGAAAGTGAGAGGCGTTAGGGTCATAAAACCCAAACTTATTACACATGAAAAACCATGCCTCCCTTTCGCCAGCTTGTCCACCTCATCAACAAGTGGCCACATTTATCAGTGGGTGACTCAACCATATTAAAATCTCCACTTATGACCCAATAAGCGCTAAAAATTGTGCGGGTGATCCATCGCCACGAGATCGACCCTTTTGGCCGCATTGTTAGAAGTGTAAACATTAAATAGGACCCATATGACACGGTTGGTGGGGTTGATGCCATGGTCAATTAACAAGGGCCACCATTTGGGAGCAAATAGGGAAATTAAACCTCCACGCCCTGCTTCATGATTACTGTAAAAAGCCAAGTTGTTAGGCTAGATGGAATTACAAACCATCTACAACTGAAAACCTGTAATTTTCACCTCCTGCAAAAATAAAACATCCAAATTTGCAAATCTTTGCCGAGTTTCACGAACAACATATTCACATGACGAGAGTCCAGTAAGACCTAAACATTCTAAGATAGACAATTCATGGAAAACGGTGGTTAAGAGCCATGCCACCATCCTTTAAGCCATAAAGGGCATCATATTGGTTTTGTAGGAATTGAGCAATGTTATGCTGCAAAAAATCTTGTAATTTAATTTTTTTGTCTAACATATTCGATGTTGTACTCCTCTTCGGTTGAGTCCATGCTACGCGCCAGGCTATGATCTTGAGAGATGCGAGAAGGACTTCGGGGCCTTTTAGAGGGCCCCTGTGAGTTGTTTGTCAAGAGCAACGACAATGGTTGTGGCATGGCGACTTTGGAGACATAATTTGTCTGGTCCATGAGAACCGCGCTACTTGGGGCGTGTTGGAATATTTTGGCAACTAGATAGATTTGAAATTTGGCGATGTGTCAGTTGTTCTTTAAGTAACAACAATTAGCTCTTTACCTTGTAAGTTGTCTTGCATTTGCCATTAAAGCCAAAAGCCTTAGGTTGTTGGGTTTTGTTCTTATTTTTCCAGCCCCCGACAACTTGCTAACCTTCCTCCTGCTGGGGTTTGATTGGTTCGGGAGCAACTTTGGCCATGGGGTAGTTGTGCGGGACATGGAGAGGACAATCGTTGATATTATGAACAGAGGCATGGATATAGAAGCAAGTGTTAGGAAAATTGATATATATGATCCATTGGGAGTAGCATTTATCTCCCATCTAGATGTCCACAAATTCTTTCAAGTCCTGAGAAAGATCAACTTCTACATAGATACGCTTCTAGAAGGTGAGCGTGATAACAACTATCTGCTTCGAGGTAGACTACCCAACCAATAGAAGTTGCAATTTGAGGCAAAAAAATGCACACATGGCAAGGGTAGGCTAGGATATTCAACCCAGACGGGCACTTTGAGGGTGGTATATTCAGAGACCACAAAATCCTTGTGCCATGGGGACAAAACAAGCAAAGAGTTGTGGACATACCAAGTGGCTTTCCGAGCCAGAATATTGGGGGCATTATCAGGATAAAAAAGTGAAAAAAACCCTTGGTCATGTTTTTGACATTACAAGTCGACCCCATGGGGAGTTCAGATTGTATTGACCAGGATTTAAGCATTCTTTCGAGGCGATGTGACCCACAAAATACCCAGTGAGACATAATTGTTATAACCATTTTCAAGCATCATTAAAATTAGGAATTGACAATACCACACCAGGAGGAGAAGTATTACCTCGTGAAACACTTTTGGGACAAACTTTTGTGGTTGTTTCGCTGGCCATGGTGCCATTGCTCAAAGCTCCACTATCTCTAGCCACGGTTGTAACAACCTGGTTTAAAGATGACGAGGTCATTATAAATGGGATGCCCAAAGGGCGAGAAACCCTATGAGAAACTATAACAATAAATTCCCGTAGAGCCCAAAAAGGTCACGGTATGATGGTGCCACAAGTAAAACCCTAATAAAGTTGACTCCATATTTCGCCAGAGTGCAAAGCGTTTTTCAAGCTCCGAAAATCCAATGTGTTTTCATGTATACACCGTTTATGAACATTACACCAAATCATATCCATACATGTTCTTCTACCATCCGTTGTGATCTTGGATTAGTTTTAGATCAATTATGATGACATTGTTAGAACTCCTTGTTATCCTCTATCGACGTAGTTCGTCCACAGTTCAAATGCATCATCCACACACAATTCTTGCTACTTAGTAGTACTCCCTTTCGAGTAATTCTCATATTCATTCAACAAATTGGTTATCTCTAATTGAGTGTAGAGCAATTTATAGTGGCCACAACATCTATTTAGTTACATTAATGTTTTTTTGGATCAATGTGATGGCTCTCCCAACACCGATAATGAGATCCTTATGGTGATTCTCATGTTTTTATGCCATCCTAACAACATTTTGTCGTCTTGTTCATGATTTTTTTCATCCACTCCCCCATTAAACATTTAGGGGTGTAATACATTGATTTCTTTCAGGTCTTAGCTATTTTTTTGGTATCCTTGTGGCACATCCACTTTTGTGATTATTTAATGACTCTCTCAACCCATCCTTTTGAGCATTTATTATACGTGGGTACCTCATCGGGCCTAGTTACAAGGATCCAATTAGAGGGTTAGGCCCATCTTTTGCACACTCACGCCAAGTTGCAGTTAAGGGGGTTATTGGTCTAATATTTTAATTACGCATTGTAATTAAACTTAGGCTTCTAAATAATTTGTCTAGGTTTTCTTATTTTCTATTTTAGAAACAAGCACATTTGAAAGGTGCAATTTAAATTTCTATAAAGTCCAAGTTCACGCACTCATCTCACATGAGTCATTTGATGACATGTGTATTGATTAACCACTTTAATTAATAAGTTAATCTAACCACTTGTATTCGAGGCCTTATAGGTTATGTAAATAGAAAACCTCCTCCTCTCATTTCATTCACGAGAGCTTACGTAAAATGCGTAATTGTGGAGATTTTAGTTAAACTAAGAAGTATCATTATTATGTCAATATTATTTTGTAGAATATTTGTGTGTGTTTTATATAGGAGCATGATCTTGTAAGTAGAGGAAGGTTAGGACAACTTGAGCATTACCCATATAATCTATTCCTCCCACATTTCATGGTCTTTAGGTTCATGATTTTTTGGTTTGGGGTTTTTAGGTTATGAGATTTGGGTTTTCAAGATTTTCAAGTTTTTAGATTCATTTTTTTATTTTTCAAGTTTTTAGGTTTAAGTCTTTCATTTTTTTGGGTTTTTGCTTTTAGGTCTCTCGTTTTGGAGGCATTTTATGTCAACGAACCTTTTGTCTTCTCGACACTATTGGATTCAAAAAATTCAAGTTTGGGGTTTTCAGTATCAACATGTTTTATCTAGTTTTTATGTTTGAAGCTTTAGGTTTTAGATTTCGTGTTTTGGGTTTGAGAGGCATTTTATATAATTGTACTTTTTTGTGGTTTGCTTGTTGGGTTTTAAAAATTTTAAGGTTTTAGTTTCAAATATTTTGGGTTATGGGTTTCAAGTTTTGGGGTTTATAGAGTTATAAGTTATGAGTTTCAAACATTCGAGCTTTTTAGATTCATATCTTTAAAGATTCGGGTGATAGTTTGTTTTGGGTTCAATTTTTTGGTTTTTAGTATCATGTTTGGGTTACATGGGACAACGAGTTTAGAGTTTTTGGGTTTCAGGTTTTAGTATTTTTTGGGTTTGGGGTTATGAATATGATAGTCACATTTTATTTTTAGGGTTTTGAATAGGATAACCACTTTTATATATCATATTATCATGTTTTAGGGTTTTTAGTACCAAGAATTGTTATATTAGAACTCAAGATGTGTATTTCACTTTTTTTGTGGTTCTAATAAAGGATTTTGGGTCTTAGATTTTAAACAAGATAGACACATTTTATATGAAACTACTTTTTGTTATATTAGAACTCAAGATGTGTATTTCACTTTTTGTTTTCTTTGTGTTTTTAGAATTTGGAGTTTTCAACTTTCAAGTTTTAACATTCTTGGGTTTATGTCTTCTTGATTTAACAAATATTAAATTTGTAAAATCCTAATTGTAGAGTAACATATGATCATACATAATAAAACACAAATCGACACAAGCAAATAAACAAATGATCAATTGAAACCCTAAGTGCAAGAGGGAGGAAATAAGACTTAGCTAATTCACAATAAATCCTGAAGTGTGCGGAGTGGAAAAATTATGAAACATGAGTATAGGTAATCGTCACGATGCTCGAAAAAATTATGCAATTGATGGAATAGGTTGAACTAGGGCGCCAGGCGTCAAAGACCTTGTTTGAGCACTGTGAGTGCCTAAAAGCTCGAAACTAGTTTTCGCCGTGTCGCACGAGTGTTCTTTAGTCTTCGCTATTGATCACTTGTGTGTCACACTATGCCCGTAGAATTCACCTATAACCTGCAAAACAAATGATCTCATACGCAAACCCCAAAACACATAAAATCCTAAAAAAAAGATGCAAATGGGAGTCAAATTGACTTACCCCGATGGTCACCTAATTGAGTGAACTTATGATCGAGTCTTTGCACTACATTTCGCAGACTCCATGTAGTTATTATGTGTGTGTGCGAGGAATCGTGTTCCCTAAGAAACTCTTATTTAAGATCCACTTGATATCGATTGATAACTAGATGTAGTAATGTAAATAGATGTGTGGATGAAACAAAAGAAACTTCCCCTCCTATGCGTGTATGTAAAATTAACAGTCCCTTGTCCCTTGAATGAAGCTAGATGGATGCTTTGATGCTTTTAGATGCCTTTGGATGCAACCTTAGGTGATGATAGTAGATGCTTAGAGCTTGGTCTTTTATTATGATCACATAGCTTTGTATTTATATGATTCCCTTGTTTGAATTTTGTAATTGACAATTAAAAGGCCGACCCATAAGAAAACAAGATGCTCAAAACATAAAAGAGGCCAAAAAGGGGGCAAACAAGATCAAAGAGGTTAGGGGTGCCCGGAGGGGGATAAGGGCGCTAAAGCGCCGGTGTCAGAGTCAATAAAGATAAAACAATGAATATCGAGTTGGTGCATGGGTGTGTAAAACCAAAGAGGAAAGATAAAGACAGAAAAGAGGCCAAAGATAGATGTTAATTGCTAGTTTTCTCGCTTATGAATCATATGAATAGTAGTATGTGATTAGGACCTATAAATGTACCCAAGTGCATGATTGAGTGTCTACACTACGGTTTCCAATAAGACAAACATATTTTATACCAATGTAATTTTTATGTGTCTATAATTTTTGGGTTCAAGGTTTTCAAGAAATTTAGGTCGTTAGGTTTCGTGTTTCACCTTTTTAATATTTAGACTCAAGTTTTTACAATTTGACTACTTTCAAGTCTCATTATTTTCTTACCGCATACTACAATTACAACAAAACTATATATTTTCAAACTTGTCAACTTCGTGTTTCCCTTCACCTTAGAGATAATTGCTAATAAGTTCTCTATGGAGAATGAATTTTTGATTATTAACTCTAATTAAAAATTTATTTGTTTCTCTAAATCTATTCACTTAAATAAGGGTATGAATGTTGATTTATTCAAATATAATAATTTTAATAAGCACATAAATAGAGTTGACTTTGGAAATATCAACACATTTAGTTGTTGAAATGTCACAATAAAGTGTCATTCTATCTCAACTACTCCTAAATAAGAAATAAATTTATCCTCTTTTCTCACTCATTTTTTTGTTGTACCTTAGTCCTTTAAAGATTATCTTTCTTTAAATAAATAAATAAATGGGGGTTAAAGTAAGTTGAAAATATTAACCCACTTTTTAAAATTTCAAAATCCTAAATAAACCCACAAATATCCTCTAACTCAAAATAGAAAATAAAATATACAAATAAAATGATATAATTTTAATTATGTCCATCAAAACCAAAGTCTAAAACCATAACAACTCCAAAATAAATATTAACGTCCCTCTCAAATATTTCAAAATCCGCTTCCCATCACACACAAAAAAATTCAACCTTCTCCCACCAATTATATCCTTCCAAAAAAACAAATTTGACAAGTCAAAACATTTTCAGAAAATATTCATAAATATTCCCTATGTAAACAACACTCACATTTTACATTACACGTGGCGAATAGAACAGAGGCATTTCATTTCGTTTCATTTTCCCTCTTTCTGTATCCCTCGTCTTTTTTACTGTGTTGTTTTCTTCTCAGGGAATTTGATTTAGGGGCAAGACGTTACAACCTGGCGGTCAGATCCCAGAAATCTTCAGCAGTTGCTAAATTTAGCGAGGTTTAACCAGGTGGGTTTCAATTCTTGTACGCAATTTCTCGTATTTTCTGCTGGATTTGACTATGCTAGGGTTTCTGAAAAAATGATTTTTATTTTTTTGGTTGTGGTTCATAATCTAAGCTGGTTGAAATGCATCGCAGCAGAGGAAAAAGAAAAAGGAATCAGAAATTGTCCTCAAAATTACTCAAATGTTTAGCGTACAAATTCCCCTCGCTGCTTACGAAGTATCCATATGTATGTAGTGGAACAGTAAAATAACATGAAAGCCGTCTACAACCTCAAAGTCCTCATCTTTTTGTTTTAGCAATACTGAGAAAATATTTCTATTGGGGTTTGTGTTGTGCAGTGTAGTTGTGGTTGAGTTATGGTTTTGAGGGTTTGTAATTAGTGAAACACGTTGTCCGTTGGAGGTGGGAGTTGTGGTTGAGTTAGCGTTTTGATGATTTGTGATTATTGCAATAGGATATGCAGTGGAGTTGTGGTTGAATGAAGCTTCTCAGTTGTTGCAATTTGCTGTGCAGTGGAGATGCGATTAAGTTAGGGTTTTGAGCGTTTGTAATGATTGAAATGGCAGACGGTAGATACCGGGGAACAATGTGGGGTTTGAACAAGTGTTCGGTTGGAGAAGAGGCTGTGAGCAGCAGCAGGATGGTAGGGAGTCCTAGAATCGACCTTGTGGTTTCAGCCGAGTCTAGGGTGGTTGAGAATAGCGCTGGGCTGGTTGAGAGCGATTTTCTTGATTTTGATGAACAGTTTGCTAGTCCCGAGCGACAGAATTTAGAGGGACTGTGGAATTGTGCAGGGCCATCGATTGGTTTGTCTGTAAATTCAGCCAATTTAAACTCAACTAATTTGAATTCAACCAATTTTGGGTTGTATGGCGATGCAAGAGCCGAAAGCAGTTTTAGTGGAAGAATCCTCAGGAATGAAGCAGTGCAGGACCGATGCTTGAATGGAGTTTCTTTGTCTTCTGGGATTGTTAGATCACTGCGATTGGAGGTTGGTAGTTCTCATGAGGCTAGAACTGAAAGCGGTTTTGAGAGAAGAATTCCCAGGGAAGAAGCAGAGCAGGACCGATGCTGGAATGGGGCTTCTTCGTCTTCTGGGTTTGTTAGATCACTGCGATTGGAGGTTGGTTGTTCTCATGAGACCAGAGCTGAAGACAGTTTTGATCAAGGAATTTTCAGGGAAGAAGTGGAGAAAATCCAATGCCTGAATGTAGTTTCTTCCTCTTCAGGGGTTGTTAGTTCAAAGTGTTTAGAGGTTGGTAGTTCTAGTCAACAGTTTGATCCTACAGGATCTTCAGACAGATTGCTTCAGGGGATATCGACTTTGAGGGATTTTCACACGCCCCCTGAATTTCAGTTTTTCCCTATTTCAGCATGGGAAGGAGGTTCTGATGACGATGAACTGCTACTAGATGCTGTTCCGAACCCTAGCCAACTGCAGAAGGCCTGTATCTTGGAGCATGTCAGAGAGGTTGAAAGAGGAAGTTCTATCTCTGGTGTGCATTTTCTCTCTGAACAAATGCCTATTTCATCTATGTTTGCACTACCTTGTATTAACGATCCTGATATCATGCAAAACAAGCGAGCGAAGGTGTTGGGAAACTCTTTGTGAGTCTCTCTCTCTCTCTCTCTAGCTGAGGATTCTTTTTGATCAATTTCTCATGACAAATTGTTGAATTGCTGTATTTGTCATTGTTAATATACCATAATTTACCGTTAAGCTAGTAAATAACTTTTTATGCTGTGTACCTAATTTCCATTCATTAATGATATTATTGTTAATGTGGAAAAGTTTGATAAAGTAAAGAGAGAACCATATGTGGATTTAAGGTAACAGATTAAGAGAATTGATTTACAAATTGAATATTAATTCATTATTATTTATATTTTCACATGCCTCACGACAGTGAAGAAGAGAATAAATAATTAATAGGTGAGAAGAGATTAGTGACACTATTTCTATTCTGAGTGCAGTAACAATAATAACGATCTTACATATGTTCAGGGACACACCTCTAGGGACAGTGGGAAACACTTAATTTAAACTCAGCATTTCTGAGATGATACTGCAAAAGTGGGCTTTGTGCTCAAATTGGCTGCACAGTGGGGCCCTTTTACCTTCATTCCACACACTCACATCAGACATGCAATGTATTCAACAAAGTGCCAACTGTCACATTATTTTGCCATTCCTCCTCTCTTTCACATACATTGAATACATTGAACACACAACAGAAATGTAACACTTTCATTTTGCCAACTTTTAGTTACAAGAATATATAAAGCCCAGTAGATTTTCTTTTATGGTTTTCAGTTTGTGTAACTACATAAATTTTCTTGCAGTCAAACCTAAAAAAGCAGGAATGACTACCGAAAAAGGTCTGCAAGAAAGGTGAAAGGCAGGAAATGGATTTGTGCAAATTAGGTTTATAAACAGTGCTACCAAAAATGATGTTGTTGTCAAATTCTTGTCCTCATTTCCTGCCTTGCATCACAGATTTGTTGTCCAATGTTATAATCTGGTATCAACTGTAATGATCTTTCCTTAATTTTCCAGTGAAACAGCATAGATTCAGACCTATAGCAGTAGAAATGCTTACAATGGTAGCTAGTGCAGCAGCTAACAATAGCAAAGCCGATTTGAAATGACAGATGAAGATGACTGCTGTAATATTGAAACAAAGCCATTTTGGGGCAACCTCCAAATGTAATGAATCGTGATATAAATGTCATGAATGATATTTTAAATGATCAACTACTGTCTATCTATATAGGCATAATTAGTTTAAGGACACCCACAAGCCCCTGATTAGCCCAATTAACAAGGAAGGGAAAACTATGAAACTACTGAAAGGTTATGCATTGTAATAAATAAAGCATGTTATGTTACATGTATTGTTAATAGTTATGGCGGACTTGGATTTGGGAGTCACTTGGCCTAATATTTGTATCACAAGAGAAGACCTTTTTCTTCATTTCTAGAAACAACTTTAGGGAGAAGATTTACTTTCTGGAGGAGGTGTGCTGGTTGCACTTTAAGGCCTTCATCACATAGTTACTAGGTACCAGGATGTGTACACCAATTTCCACAAAAAGAATTCGGGAATGTCAAAGTACAAAATGTGTATATATATATTTCAAATATATTTTTTTACAAGATTTTTAATTGAGACTTCATAAACCTAAAAATTTATTGTATAATACATGCACAATAGATACCAATTTTTGAATTATGCCACATGTAAGGCCTATAGATGTTAGTAAATTTTAAACATTTTGATTCAAGAGCTTTGAATCAAAATCAAATCCAAATTATTAGCCTTTTTAAGGTTCGTGGAAAATAGTTCTATTCAATAGTGTTAGACTATGTTGCCAGGATATGGGTACGGGTTCGATACGTGGATATGTTGATTTTAAAAATCCTTGGGTACGATACGTCTTGGATACGTCCATACATATATTTTATACATATACTCATTTTACTCATTTTTTAGTCCATAAGAAATACAAAACTTGAAAAATATAGTAGGATCAATGTTCAAAACATTCAATATACTTAAGATTTTACATTTTCATTGATCATGTGGCTGCCATACATATGATATACGAATATCATGTCAACATGAATACAAACAAAACTTGAAAATATAGTAGGATCAATGTTCAAAACATTCAATATACTTAAGATTTTACATTTCATTGATAATGTGGCTGCCATACATATGATATATGAATATCATGTCAACATGAATACAAACAAATCTAGAATATGTCATCTAGATTTTCCTCAAAATCAATTTTTGCATGCCACTCGCGCTAGCTCAGCTCTCATTGGCTCCGCTCTCCACTCTTTGTGAGCTCCCTTGAATGTCATCGTCGCCATCAAATATTGAAATTTGGGCAAGAGTGGCTGCAGAGACATTCAAGTCTGTGGTCTTTGGAAGAAGATCCCAAAGTTTGTGAGGACCTTTAACATAGTCCTCAAACTTGTGTGAACAAGAGGCGCAAATTGGAATGCACATATACCAAATCTTCAACTTTTATAGATGCCAACTTGTTTCGTTTAGCTGAGTGGATAAAAGTATAAGTACTCCAATTCCGCTTTGGGAAAATTACTAGCCACCTATTACAAAAAAATTCGTTAGAAAATTCAAATTAGTAACATACTAAGAATGTACAAAAAAATATCCTACTAAATAAAATTTAAAATTTTCAATAAATGTTATACTTGTGAAAGAATTTTGATGGCAATAGGTTGTAGGTACTTGGCATCATGGCCATGTACATACCACCATTTGATTGGGCTCATGGTGTACTTGTCGAAGAGAGCCTCAACCTCTCCCATGTTGCCTTCTGAAGCTACAAACATGCCCATTTCGTTCCGGACCACATTGGCTATAGATGGATCGGAAAAGTCTTCTGAATGTTGCCCTGGTTTTATTTGCAACTTCGAGTCAGAGAATGGTGGTTACCTGTTAGGTAGCCCAAGTATTTTAGAGCTATAATACTTTGGGTTCAGTGCATAGGCAAGGAGATGTAATGGGGTGGTCATTTTATTCCACCTCTTCATGACCACATTCTTGACCTCATTGTAAAAGGCCTCTTTTGGATCTTGCACTTTTGTTTGTATGACCTCTCTCATATGTTCAAACATAAAATCTTTTCTATCATATATCTCTCCCATGCATGTTGCATCAATATCTACGTATATGATCATGGAGAGAATGGGCTCTGTGAAACTGAGCAAGTACTCAACCTTGGCCCCCCACTCATCATCAAGGATCAATGATTTACCTTTGCAACTTTCTTTGTATTTGACTGCCTCCACATTGTCCAAACATTGCTGATCACCATATTGCTTAAGGCCTCTTTCACCTTCACAAGTCGTCTCAAAACGAGTGTGTGAGAGGCAAATCTTGTTTCTTGAAACTTTCAACAACTTCAACCTTGAGAATTTCTTGAATATGGCCTGTGGCATATGATTGTTTGTGATAAACATCTGAATGTCATTTGCCTCTGTGTAAATTTGCTCAATCCACGGATTTTCCCAATCTTTTGGAGCATCAAATTAAGGGAGTGGACAACACAAGGGGTCCAAAATATGTGCTCATATCTACCCTCTATAATCAATCCTATTGCTTTACAATTTTTAGCATTGTTCATGATGACTTGGACAACATTCTGGGGCCCACCGATTCAATAGCCTCTATCAAAATGTCGGCAATAAATTGTGCATCTTTGACTTGCCCTTCACAGATCAATGGCTTTTAGGAACATTGCCCCTTTAGGGCATATTGCAACAACATTTATTAGGGGTCTATTTCAAGCATCTTTCCATCCATCTGAAATGATGGAAACCCTTGAATCCTTCCATGAATCTCTAATTGGCTGCAAAGAGGTGTGAATGTGTTCCACTTCCTTTGCCAAGAGTGTGGTTCAAACCTTTTCATAACTTGGGCATTTGTACCCTTGTGGAGCTTCATTGATAGCCTCCATTTGCTGCCAATATGGAGACCTCAATACATTAAAGGGCAGCCCACATGCATAAATGCATCAAGCAGTCACCTCATCAACAATATCCTCTTGTCATTATTAAATGCTTTTTCCAATGCTCCTTTTGCCTTTTTTCGTGAGGTCTTTTGACTCTCTTCATCAAAAGGGCTATCAAATGGATGACTTTGAGTTTGGATGAGTACCAAATTTAGGTGTGCGTGGTCGTGATGAAGACCTTCTTTGCAATGAAATTATTTTAGATCTATTTCTTTCTCATTGTCTATCGGCCTCTTCTTGCTCTCTTAGTCACTTTGCCATTTTCTCTTTTGCTAATTTGGGGCACTTCTTTATCCCCACACCTCTAACCCTAGTCAAATGAATTTTCAGTCGACTATACGAGGATTTGTATTGAGCACATATCCAAATACGAACCCCCATGACATATCCAAATCTGTCACATGTCTCCAAAGAGGAGAATTAGGATCATGTTTCACAAGAATTGATGTGTTTTCAAAAGCTTGTGGGCCTTACACTCCAACTGAAGCAAAACTTGATGCCATCCTAATCTATTTTTTGATCACCAAGAACACCATAACGACGTGAGGTGAGAGCATACACAACGTTAGGATGTTAAAAAAATTAAAAACATTTTGCCTTTACATAAATAATAAATTAAAAACAATGGCTTACTAATTTCTAAGTGATGTCATCCTAATCTATTTTTGATCACCAAGATCACCATAAAGGTGCGAGGTGAGAGCATACACAGAGTTAGGATGTTTAAAAAAATTAAAAACATTTTGCCTTTACATAAATAAATTAATAATAAAATAAAAACAACGGCTTAGTAATTATTAATTTAAGTTTTTCTAAGTTATGTCATCCTAATCTGTTTTTGATCACCAAGATCACCATAACGGCACGAGGTGAGAGCATACACAGAGTTAGGAAGTTAAAAAATAAAAACATTTTGCCTTTACATAAAATTTTAAAAATAAAATAAAATAACAATTTGCTAATTATTAATTTAAAATTTTCTAAGTGATGTCATCCTAATATGTTTTTGATCACCAAGGTCACCACTAAGGTGCGAGGTGAGAGTATACACCGAGTTAGGGAGTTAAAAAAATTAAATAATTATTTTGCCTTTACATAAATCAAATGATAAATGCTAAAATATTAATTATTAACATTGAACAATGCCTTTAAAAATTAAAAATAACAATATTTACTAATTATTAATTTAAAATTTTCTAACCGTGCCATCCTAATCTGTTTTTGATCACCAAGATCACCATAAAGGTGCGAGGTGAGAGCATACACAGATTTAGGATGTGTTTAAACTCTAAACTTTAAAAAAAATGCAACAAAATAATTTTAAAAAAATGTAAAAATAAAAAATAGAAGGCTGAATTAAATAAAAATACTTGTAAGTGTAGACAAGGGTAGCAAGTAAAACAATGCTGCCTCCAAATGTAGATCCTTGTTGCAATAGAATTCAAACAAAGGCTACCTCCAAACGTGACATCTCCTCCTTTGAATGAACAATAAAACAATGTCTTCCTCTCAACAATTGCTTCCTCTAAACAAACTTGAACTCCTTGCAAGCAATGGCTGCCCCCAATCTCGTCCTCCTTGCAATGGTTGCCTCCAAACAAATCCTCCTTCCAATGTTTGCCTCCTCTTCAATTCCTCTTTGGCTCTTTGCTCATACACTTGCAAAAACCAACAATGAATTGTTTGTGTGATTTCAAATGAATGGTTGAGTGCTTTTATAGCTTTTTGAGGAGTTTAGGGTTTAATATTTTATTAGTTTAAGTGTTAGGGTTCAGTTTTTGTCATTGACCAAGTCAAAATTAAAAAAGTGTTTTTTTGGCCCCCCACCGTATAAACCTGTGGATAGTAGATACGCAGCGGGTACGTCCAGATATGTCCCGGGTGCGTCTAAATGTACCCGGGCGTATCTCCGGCATATCCGAACCGTCGTTGCACGTATCCGTACCAGATACATATCAGACAGGGTACAGGAGGGGGCAGTGAATGCTGGTAACACAGGTGTTAGAGATCAAATATGTGGAAATGTCCAAAATACTTATTGCTGCTATGCTTCATTGTATGTGACAGCCTTGCTTTACATATATTGTTAGAAATGGTAGAATTATCTGGAAGTCCTTTTTGCAGAAGCTGATAACTCTAGAAAATTCCTTCATTTATTTTCGTCAGTTACCAGCAAATTGCAATTGCTAATCAGGGAGTGCTGTAGTTTACCAGCACAAGCTACTAACATGGGGTACTCCTATTTCCTATTTCAATCAATTGGTAAAGCTTCTGTGCACATACACATCTTAATCCTTCTTATTGTTTTCTCTTTTTACTTGCACCACTTTAGGCTTCAACAAGAAAATGCTTTACTACAGAACATGTCGTGAATTTCCTTGGAAATACATGCCTATAAAAGTTCTGTTAACTCTCTTCAATTCATGTTATTTATATGATATCTAAGAAACTAAAATGAGAGAATTACTGATTTTCAAAGGATGTTTACGAGAGATGTTTGGAGATAGCCGGATGTGTCTCTGAGACAAACTCAGATTTATGTGTAAGCATGTTTATCAAGTTCAAAGAAATGGCTAAGCATGTGTGGAATGCCAATATCTAATGTTCATAGATAATCCTGTAATTTTTTATGTATTTATGAGAGATGGATACTTACATGGGAAAACATCTACAGGATGCTGCTATGAGTTGGAGCTAGCCAAATCTGATCTTTTGTTATAGTATTTGGTTCACTCTAAATATTATTAATCTCGATTCTATTTAGGTGCTAGTTGTTATTCATCTCTGGTATACCTACCTGTGGTTAGTACAATCTTATTTGCTTTTCTGTGGTTTACATTTCTGCTGAGTAAGTGTGCTAATAACAGAATATTATATTACAGGTCAGGTCATTTTGCTGCAACTTGCCCTTTGGATACTGTCAGTCCTAGTTTTTCATCTGTTACAGAGTTTTGTCTGTCTCGGATTTCTTCAAGTGGAGGCACTAGTCACTTGGTTCCTCCAAATTCATTAACTGGTAATGATGAGCATGGAGAAGCTATGGACTCCATTAGTGGCGGTGATGATTATAATGGAGATGAAAGATGCCTGGACTACAGGGAAGATCCTGAAGTTAGAATGGACCTTACAGATGATTTGCTACATATGGTATGCATGTATTTTTAAAGCCTCCCCTTTGAGATGCGAGTTCATTTGAAGGTCTTGTCACGAGACTTAATTTGAAGGCCTTGTTGTGAGACGACATTTGAAGGTCTTGTTATTTTGAGATTTTTTGAAATATTGCGATGTCTTATTTCTATCTGTTTTGAGTTTATTCTTGCAGGTATTTTCTTTTCTGGACCATTCAAATTTATGTAAAGCAGCTATGGTTTGTAAGCAGTGGCAGTCTGCTAGCAGCCATGAAGACTTCTGGAAATCTTTGATTTTTGAGAACTGCAAAATTACCATAGACCAAGGTATATCTTTATCTACCTTAGTTGAATTGAAATACATGGATATAGCTTGATGATTCGAAAATCTTGTTTTGGACAGTTGCTCAAATGTGTCGGAGGTACTCAAAGGCAGTGGAGCTAAATGTTCGGGGTGCTCCCTTTGTGGCTGAACTTGTATGCGAAGCAATGTACTCTCTTCGGTAAGCATTGTCAACTCGTTGATTTTGTCTGTGAATTCTTGCTGTCCTCTTATTGAATTGTACTCTAGACTTTTATATGTTTCTTATGGTAATGAAATACGTTGGCATCCAGGAATCTTAAAGTGCTAGTCTTAGGTCGAGGTCTTTAAGTGAGGGCTTTTTCAGTGGGTTAGTCAATTGCTCTGTATTAGATCGATTGAGCATTTCTGAAGCAACGTTAGGAAATAGTACTCAAGAGATTCTGGTTCGACATGATTCATTAAGACATCTTCAGATTACACGGTGCCGTGTAACTCGGATTTCTATCAGGTTTGTTTTATATTTTGTGTATCTCTCAGTATGTCTTGAATTTAGAAACAGCATTTGGATGTGAAGGATCTCTTGAGCCCGAGAAAATAGCAGTTGAGCCCATGAGTTTTGACCTATTTAATTCTGAAGTTCAAAATAACATGCAGGTGTCCACAGTTGGAAACCCTGTCCCTTAAACGCTCAGGCATGGCATCTGCCATGTTGACCTGTCCTCAACTCTGTGAACTTGATGTGGCTTCTTGTCACAAGTTTTCTGATGCTGGCGTTCGTATTGCAGCAACTTCCTGCCCCCTGTTAACATTTTTAGACATGTCAAATTGTTCATATGTCAGTGATGAAACCCTTCGGAAATTGCAGCTGCTTGTTCAAATCTTCATGTTCTTGACGCGTCTTACTGCCCAAATATTTCTCTCGAGGTGATTATTTCTTTCTGTGAAAACCTTCATGTTCTTCATTGTGTCTTAATGTGCTTGTCTAAAATATTTGCATGGTTTTTGTGTGATAAATTCTTTCATTTTTGACCACCATCAGATCTTGTTATATTGAACTGTATGATAAAAATGCCAGCTACTCTGTCTTTAGATCCAGCAATTTCAAATTAACCTCTAAATAGGGCATCAGTTTAGCATATGTTCTTCATGTTTTGACAGTATGTTGTACTCTTGATCGCGAACTTGGTATTTATGTTTATGAATTATTTAGTGTCAAGATGCTTTATATGCTTTTCAATTGTTTTGATAATGCACTTTTCTGGTGTAATGGACTGCTGCTTGATGTGCTAATTTTTAATTATATATTTTAATTGCTTACTTTTTCAGTGCAATTGATGCCTTATAGTCATCTGTAGATGTCAATATACTTTCTTCCTATCTGATGAAAAATGTGTGCTGTATGCTTTTGAAGGCTGTTCGATTGCCAATGTTGACTGATATGAAACTCCAAGGCTGTGAAGGGATCAATGCCTCATCAATGGCTTCCTTGTCACACTGTCTTATGCTTGAGGTAAACTTCAGTTTTCTTTTTAGTTGTATTGTCTAGCTATTCTGGAGAAGTGCACAATTTGTAATTACCAAAGTTCTAAGAACCTTTGCAGGCACTTCAACTCGATTTTTGCTGGTTGCTAACATCAGTCACGTTAGATCTACCCCGCCTTCAAAACATAAGTCTTGTCAATTGCCGAAAGTATGTTGTAAATGTTACTTTCACATACATACATTGTTCAGTACTAACAGCATGCTGAAGGTTCCAGCATGGGTCACTCATATCTAAGTTTTTTTAATACAGATTTGTGGAGCTAAACTTGCGATCTCCTGTTCTGTCTTCAATCAATGTCTCAAACTGTCCTATCCTTAACCGCATTGACATTATATCAAATGCACTACAGGTACATGCGGGAATGGCTTCTGTTTTGTGCATTTAACACTTTCATATGTTGTTTGCAATTTATAGTTATAGCTTAATTTTATTTTCCTGCTTATCCTAAGCTAACAATCAACTCTTGCCTTGAATTCTAATTTTCAGAAATTGGTGCTTCAGAAGCAGCGGAGCTTGACAACAGTTTCTCTGCAATGCCTTCATCTACATGAAGTTGACCTTACAGAGTGCGAGTCATTGACAAACTCAATTTGCAAAGTCTTCAGTGAGAAGGAGGGTGCCCAATGCTCAATAGCCTAATTCTTGATAGTTGTGAGGTGTGTGAGATAGATTTCTTGCTTCATACTTTCTCCAGCTATGTTGACTAATTAATTATCTTCATTTGATCATATTTTGTTGCTTTTTCAACAAATGACAAAGTATTATATCCTTGGGTAGATTTTTTTCCCTTTCTGGGAAGGAAGTTTTGTTTTGCAAAATTTTATATGTTCCCAGTAAAAACGGGTGCATGAGACTGTCAGTCAATATGGGTTTATTGGGACGTACTGGTTTTTATAAACATGCTCTCTTTCATATATGTCTTACCTTAAGTTGAGGCCAGGAGGAGAGCAATCAACTTATATATCCAGTATGCAACAGATGTCGGATTACCGAGGATTTTGAGGCATGTTTGTGGATAAGGTTGGAAAGGAAAAGCAAAATAATGTATTTGTCTTGTACATTTGAAGGAATTTGTGTGCTCTTTTCCCGTGCTAAGGAATTTGTGTCCTCATTTCCCATTGTTAAAAAAACTGTGTGCTTTGAGAGCCATTTCTGATTTCACGGTTTTAACATTTGCCCCCATTATTTTCTAGGCCATCTTTGGAATCTCACATCAGAAACACTCATTTTTAAATACTGATTACTTTCTAAGGAATTCTGGAAGTGTCTGGGAAACATTTCCTTCCTTTGCATGGTAATATCTAAATGCCAAATGTCAAAGTGTTCAAAATTTTAGAAATGGGCAGGGCAGAGAGATATTGAAGGTAGCTAGCATGTGCAGTTGACCTTACAATTATATAATATGATAAACTGGAAACTATGTATCTGTCTTTGCATCTACAGGTTTATCTAAAATTCCCATTTGTAGAATCTAGATTGCTGGCTAAAATGTATATGTTAGCCTCAAAAGTGCTGCCTCATGGCTGTAGAGGTTGACATTAGCAATTCATACCCCATTTACATTTATATTACATCATGAACACCGGTTGTGTTAGAAAATGTAGAAATTATTTGGGGGAGGTATACCAAGTACTCTGTTAAAAATAGAATTTCATGCCACTTTCTTCTATGGATGAAGACGTAAGTATCATATGCAAATCACTAACTGTTTTCTTCTATGCCATTAACTCACCATTTACATTAATACTGCATCACGAACACTGGTTTTGTTAAAAAATGTAGAAATCGTTCCAGATGGTAGATCAAGTACACTGTTAAACAATAGAATTTCACACTGTTTTCTTTCATGGATGAAGATATAATATTGTATGCCTATCACTCACAAAGGTGGGAGTGAAAAAGGACAAAATTCTACACTTCTATATTTTTAGATAGAATAGATGGAGATTGACCACCTGTTTATACAAGCATGAAAGCATCTAAGAATTTAAGTTACATTAGATGATACCTCGCATCGGAGTTACAAATGTGGGAAGAGAAAATTCTAAAATTATATTATTCTTATGAATAAGTAGAACAAGTACATACAACAACACATGGCTAGCCTTGATAGATTATGACACGATATGACAATATCTTTAGAGTGAGGACTTGTGCAAGATGAATTATAAGAGGGAGAAAGGAACTGAATGAACTATTATTAAAGTGCGTGCCCTCATGACACTCGGTTGAATAATACGACCTGCACTACATAGGACAAGTGCATAGAACACCAGATAGCAAGCCATGGTAGATTATGACACGATATGACTAGAGCTTTAGAGTGTGGACTTGCGAAAGATGAATTATAAGAGGGAGAAAGGAACAACTGAATGAACTAATATTAACGTGTATGCTGTCATGACAGACGTTTGAGTAATATGACCCACACTAACTTTGGACATCAAAAATAATATTCGTAAGCATTATTTGTAACATGTTGAATAAAACTTAGATCTACATCTCAATAACTTGTTTCTTCCCATGCCATTCTAAATTGAGGAAGGATCTATTTTTCTATAAGGCATGAAGTGGTATGGCGCTTGACCAGATATTATAATTTTTGAATGACACTTTTCTAAGCAAAGATTTCAAAATAAATATGTTTTTAACCTGCTAAAATCATGAAGCACTATGGCTCTTGACCAAATATTAGCATTGTTGAACAAGGCTTTTCTAAGTAAAGATTTCAGATTAAATATGTATTTAACCTTCTATGAATATGTATGTACTTTGTGCACTTTTAACAACATTGGATCAAAGCGAAGAATTGAACAACCTTTAAATTGATATTTCTGTGGGTCTACTCTGTAGCAGCTGAGATAGGAGGTCTTCCCAAATTCCAATACCCCAAAATTATGCCAGCTTACATTTTACTATTGAACATTTGATTGACTGGAGATCACATGTAGAGCTGTGTGCAGGGCCTTATTGGAAAGAAATTCTTCAGTGTATGCTATGGTACAAATTGCTTATAAAATTCTGCCAGCATTGCTGGTGGTATGCCCATGGAAAGTCCACCCTATAGAACTATTATTTTTTTCTATATGAACTAAGGCCTTTTCTTGTGACATGATTTTCACTTGGCTTCAGTGCCAGATTGTGGTGTTGCCAGTCCCATTTGAAATAGAATTTTGTGTCGTTTCCATGAAATAGCTACAATAAGAATTCTGAGTAGTAATTAAAGCAGACAACCTCGAGAAGTTGACCTTTGTTCAGAAAAGGGTTGAAGTAGATTTGTTTCCTCCCTAGATTTTAGTTTCAAATTTATGCTTGAGAGATGTATTTGTGTTGTATGCTTAACCCTAGAACCCTGGCTTTCTTTGGAAATTTGTTCTTGGGCAATTCATGTAGGTATTTATATTTCGCGGAAAGGAAAATTTGATAGGAGAATGGTGGCCTACATTTAAGAATAAGCATTCCCAGGGCAGGAGGTGAAAGATCCCCAGTAGTCTTTTACCCTAAATCAGATTTTTATTGACTTGCAAATGATAAAATATAACTGTTTGAAACCCCGACAAATAAACTAGGGCAAAACTGGAGCTTTTCTATCAAATGCGACTAGGGTATGAGTTGGATCTCAATGCAAATATTACTCAAAATTTATTCTTTCAATCCCAAATGATTACTGATATTTTTAGAAACCCAAATATGCAAAAAACAGAATTTATTGCAGCCAAAACAATTCTGAAATCTGATTATTAATCTGCCTGAAACCCTCTAAATATCACTTCAGAAAAATATAAAATTGCAGCGATTTGGTTTATAACAATATGGAGAATATTTGACAATTATTTTTGAAGGAAATACCTCTAGAAATGATGCCAAAACAGTCCACAATAAATCGACCCAACTGCTGCAATAAACCACTGAAAATACCTCCACAAAACATTGCTGAAATTGATCTGGAAATCTGATTATGAACGCTGGAAATTTCTGAATGAAATCCCCTCTCAATCCCTTGGGGTTTTTGTCCACAAGAGATGAAATCCTCAAGGGTTTTCGTCCTTGGAATTTCTTACAAAAGCTTGAAGCTCCTTGCAATGCAAATCTGATAATAAAAATTCTGGATATCTCCCAAGCAAGTCGACTTGCTCATATAAAGGAAAAACAACCCAAAAGCACCTCCAAAATCAGCCAATGATATTATTCCATCTCCCTAGGCTGGTCGCATTTTTCCTTATGGGCCATTTGTCACACTTCCCTATTTTTTATCCCAAGAGCAAGTCGCATTTTCCCCATAATACAATTAAATTTAATTGTATTTTGACATTGGTATTTTATTTTAATAATAAGCTTTATTATTTATTACATGTGCAACTTATAATGTTTAAAAAAATAAAATTTGCACAATATAATAAAATAATAAAAACTTAGTCACCCTGGATACCTCTTTTGACCGTTGGGTAGACAAAATGGGCCAAATGTCTTCGTCCTAGCTCATTTGGAAAGAGGGGACATTACAGGAGGCCTTATGCTCTAGTTTTTGCTTTGGGGTAAAGCGAGGCATGAGTAGAATAGCCTTGAGGTTAAAGATAATTTATCTTTGAAGAAGTTGGGGAAGCATTCTAGATGGGAAATTAAGACGGAACTTTGGAATCTTCCCAAGCATAAGAAATATGAGCCTGGGGTTATATGAAGAAGATGCTAATGATGCCCTATCATTGAATCATGAAACCAAGGAGTAAAATAAGATAGAGAAAAGATGTCTGATTGTTTTGTTTCCAACCAAAGAAGCTTTATCTCTGCAGGTTCAGAAGAACATTTAAATGAAGAGCATTCTTGTGTCCAAAGTTATTAGCAAAATGTTAACCTCATCAATGTGGATTTAGCAAAGAACAAAGAACATCAAGGAAACACAAATATATTGTGAAAAGGCTTGTTCGTGATACTATCTTTTTAGGTAGTGCATAAGTAGCCATCATAGGGTTTAATATGTGTAACTCTGTTTTTGTTGCAAGTATTTTTTGCTTTTTCATTTTTCTTGATTTAAGGAATCTTACGCATGTAGATTTGCCTGATTTTACTTTTGTATGTTTATGCTTACTTCCATTTTAATTGTGCTTTGTGGAATCTTCCACTTGTAACCATGCATGCTTGTGGAATCCTCCACCTGTAGGCTAAGTCACCAGGTTCGATTTCAACGAGGATAAAATTCGGCTCAAGTTCGCCCAACGAATAAAGTTCGAAAAAAATTCGCCATTAAGTTCGACAAGAAATTTTGATGTAATATTTATTTTTTATTCAATGTCAATCATTTTAAAATATTTTTGAGTTTTTAATTTAATATTTTAAAATATTATAGATATTTTAATGTAATATTTGATGTCAATTATTTTGAAATATTTTAGAATTTTTAACTTTAATAGTTTCAAATTTATAAATATTAAACCACTCATAAAAACTATAGAATATTTTAAAAGTAAATGATATAAAATAAAATTTTAAATATAATATTATACCAAATATAATAAGAAAAGATAAAAATAAAAAATAAATAAAGAAAAATTATCAACACATAAAATTAAACCTAAACTAAAACATTGCATAAAAACACACGACACCTTCATCCTCAACCCCGCGACCTCTGCTCTTCTCACGCAGGTTCACCAGACCACCACAACCACGACTCCGGGCAGTCAGGTGCACAAATGCAGCTGCGTCCAAAGACTCTCAGTTGCCAGAACTCAATCGCCATTTCACCAAAGGATTGCTTTTTCAGTCAGAAGAATTTTACCCTTGAATATTGCAGCAATTTTTTAGGGACAACAGAAGTTCGCGAATTTCAATTTCATGTCAGAAATTCGCGAACTTTGTGACATAGCTTGTAGGTAATGCATGCTTTTGCAAGTCAATATTCATTGCACATACTCTTAGAGCACATCTCTTGGATTCATGTATTGTAACGTATATTCTTGAGGACACATCTTTTGGATTCATGCATTGTAACACATACTCTCAAGGATTATTTGATTAGATTAGATGCTTTTGTTATTCACCTGATTTTGGGGGACCTGCATGATCCAGATCATATGAGTTTTTGGTGACAACACTCTAAATTGCTGGAAATTATGTATTATAAGTCGAAGTAAATCATATAATTTCTTTGATTATTTTGACCATAAAAATCCAAATATACCAAAACAACTACACCAAAGCAGAGCCTAAATAAATTCACTAAATACACTAAAGACAAACTCTGAAATGTGCAGGAAATGGAGAACAGAAGGTAAACAAAGCGTGAGTAGAATCCATACCTTAGATTGTCATAATTGCTTGACAAAGGACTAAAAAATTCACAATGGGCTCATGAAATAGAATAAGATGGAATCTGGAAGTTTGACTGCTTATAGACAAAACCTGCAAGAAACCTAAACCACAAGATTTGCAGAATGTTTAAGAAATAAAGTATCCACATTCAACCAAAAAATTTGGAATTCGGCAATTTCATAGAAAATAGATTTAAAATCGTTGAAAATCAACCTGATATTTGTAGGTCCATTTTTTCAGGATTTTGAAGGAACCCCTTATAAGATTGTTAAGTTCAGCTTTATCTCTTCCATTGTTTACAACTGCGAGCTCTCAGCTGTGATGTTATTGCTGTTTCTGAAATAAAGTGAGACCAAAGCCTTTTTTGCAGTGTCTGAAAGTGAAGATTGAAGCCTCTGTTTGCAGCGTCTGAAAGTGAAGATTGCAGTAAAGATTGAAGATTACCCCCAAACAATCTGGAGTGGCTGTTGCCCAAACAATTCTAGTGTTTGTTGCGCTGTAAAGGACTGTAGTAGCGTTTTGTGTGGTTGTTGCCCTAACCAATTAAAGAAATGTTGTGCCGTCCTCGTGTGAATAATTGTCCCACTCCCAACTTCTGTCAAGTTAAACTTTAGTCTTACAATTTTATGTTTTATGTTTAGTTTTATGTTTTTTTTTTAGTTTATTTATTTTTAGTTTATGAGTTGAACTTGAATCTTTATTAATAACCCTTAAGAAAGTTAAGGATGTGTGCGATTTCGTGGAAACATCCTAAAATTTATTGTTTATTTATTGATAAGTTCATTAATAGTTTATCAAATATATATATATTGGCAACTTATTATTTTTTGGTTATATTTATTTCTTTATTTTTGTTATAAATTTATATTTATTTATAGATTTATTAAATAATTTATTTACAATATGTGTTTTGTTTGTGTAATATGTATCTAATTTATGACATTCTTATACATTTATTATATATTTTGAAAATAAAAATAATAAAAATTGCATATTTATATAATTTGAACTTATTGATGATTTTTTTCTCGAATTATATCGGTTAATGAACTTGTTTTGAATTTTATCCTTGCTGAACACGAACACAAACACAAACACGAGACATGGACATAGACACAAACAGAACATGGTGACTTAGCAAGAAACATATATTTTGGAATAACTTAGTTCTAAGTAATTTAGGATGACCAAAACAACCGTCCACTTGTGGTCTTGCAAGGTTTGACGACCTAAAACTTGACAAATGTGATCCTTTGCTCTTGATCGGTTAAAACCTCTTTTAGATGTGCAAAAGTGTGCGGATAATTTCTCTTTAACCTTGCTCTAAACCTTAGCAATTCACTCACTAAAACATAGAGAAAATGCAATAGAATTGGATGGAATCAATGCTCATTTAGTTCTATGAAGATTTGTATGTCCCAACCTTGAGAACCGTCAACATTATCTCGTAAATGCTCAATCAATGTAAACAAACACATCCTTCTTTTGGCACATGAATATGGGAATGATAACAAATGAATTAAGGGTAGATTTTAGATATGCTCGATTGATTTTGACTGCATTTGTAAATGTATCGAGTGATAGATTTGTGGATGATCTACGATTTGATTGATGTCCTAAATGACCTTGAGGGTATTTGTTTATAAAGGCATTTCTAGGATGATTTCTTGTACAAGCCAATTTAATCCAAATTCAAGTGTAGACCAACCACCAAAATGCCCCCAAATGAGAAAATGATCGTTGAAGAAGGTGACCACTAATGGACATTTTTAGTGGTCACATGTCATCATTAGTGATTATGTTTTGTTGTTAGTGGCATATGTTTGCCACAAGTGGTTAGGAGGGTCATTGAATCCTTAAAAACAATGGATGAACAAGATCATAGAGGTGCAATGGATGGCCTAGGTGAATTGAAAGTGAATTTTAGAGTGTTTACTAGCAATGGGTGGTGATGGAAGTAGTGCATTAGATCGATTGAAAGGGGGGAAGGTATGCCAAAATGAGCCTAATGTACAATAATTGTCCAAGTGTTCTAAAAGGTTTCAATTTTTTTGTTTTTCACATGCCATGTACCAAAAGTATCTATCTACATAACGCCTCCTTTTATGTGTGTGCTTGCATACATATTAAAGGAAAAATAAAATGAATGGTTACTTGAGACCACATTATAGAGAGGAAGAGGGTTGTGAATGTTTCACCAAATCTAAGTAGCCGAAATGTTTTGGATACGGGAGTGGGAGCGGAGTATCCGATACGTGGAAACAACAAATTTTTTTTTGACCCCGGATACGGCGTAGGATACGGTAGTACAAAAACTATATAAAAATTAAAAAATATATAAATTTCAGCCTTCTAAATAGGAATTTAATTATTAACCACATATTATGCATATGAAAGACAAGATAAAAGACAAGTTATAAGCTAAATAAGTGAATAACCACAACAAACAAGCTAGGATACCGATAAAACTTAGAAACTTAAAAGCTTAAAAGTTAAATTAAAATACTTAAATCGAACACAATGTGAATGTCATGAATCTCATGATATATTAAATTCAATCATAGATCAATATTCAAAGTTCAAACTATCTTTCATTGTCAATATTCATCATAGTCCTCTTCATCAAGAGGATCAAAATCATCTACATCATCATCATTATGTGGTTCATTAGAACCACATGGGCTCGAACCACTCGCACTAGGGCCACTGCTAGTTGCACCCCCTTGTGCATGTAGGTCTCGTGGTGCCACAAAACTCCCCTCATCATCATATGCTCCATGGTGGGAAATGGAAGCATCCAAGTCAACTATCTCTGGATCAATGTCCCAATGTCTTGTTGACCCTTCCTTGTACTCCGGTCATTGTGGGATAAAAGGCGCAAGTTGGAATGTATGTATACCAAATCTTCACCCTTTTAGCCCCCAATCTGTTGCGCTTACGTGAGTGGATGAAATTATATGTACTCCAAATAAGCTCGAGAGGAAGATGAACTTGCAACTTATTAAGGCAACCCAAACTTCAAAGTCAATGCAAAGTTCAACTTTAAACTTAAACACTTAAACTTAAATTTTAAAAAACTAAAAGAAAAGAGAATATATATTTTTAAAACTTACTGCGCTAAGACCTTGATTGCGAGAGGTCAGTGCAAGTAAACTAATGAAGTACCATGGAGGTACCACCACAATGAGCATCCATCTTGTATTTGCTCCGAAGAGCGAGAAGGCTATGACCCGTTTTTGCTATGAAATTGCCAAACTCCACCATAACTTGGTCTTGGGCCTCAGGATCAGGGAAGAGCCTAGCCAATGCTGCCATATATCCCTCACTGACTTCCGCATCCTGTATGGTGCTACCCTCCTGGCAAGGAAATGATCTCTGCTATAAAATCTAGGAGTCAATGCAAAAGGCAGAGATGTAATGGGGTGGTCATTTTGTTCCACCGCTCAATGAGGATTGACTTCATTTGTTTGAAAAATATTTCCTGGATCTTGTTCTTTTGCATTTATGACGGCTTTTATCTTCTCAATCATTGAGTCAATGTCGCCATATATCTCTCCTGACATGGCTGATCCGTGTCGAAGAAACCGATCATGCTCATAATGGGCTCCGTAAAACTCAATAAATAATCCACTCTATCCCACCAAGGGTCCTCTAAGATAAGTTTTTCACTTTTTGAGCTCGTTGAGTGTTTGATTGCCTCCATATAGACTAAAGATTGGATGTTACCATCTTCATGAGTGCTGCTCGCACCTTCACTAGTTGTCTCAAGACGATTGTATGTGATGCAAACCGAGTCTCATCAACCTAATAAGAATGAGGAACAAAAATTAAAAATAAAATTGAAAGCTAAAAGAATACTAAAAAAAACTTATATTTAAATTTTAAATTAAAAAGAAAGAAAGAAAGCTTACTTTCATTTGCTCCAGCTTCGAGAATGATCTAAAAATGCCCTGTGACATGTGGTGGTTGGTGGCAAACATTTGGATCTCTTCAACTTCTGCATACACTTGTTGGATCCACTCTATTTTGTTTGCCATTTTCTTTAACATTAAATTCAATGAATGCACGAGACATGGTGTTCAAAAAATATGCCCATACCATGCCTCAACTGGCATCCCCGCAGCTTCGCAATTTTTGGTGTTGCCCTGTATGATTTGGACAATATTTTCAGGCTCCACTGCCTCAATGGACTCAAAGAGAATGTTGGCTATGAATTGGGCATCCTTCACTTGCCCCTCACAATCAACCGCTTTCAAAAACATTGCCCCCTTAGGGCATACTACAATCACATTGATTAAAGGGCGGTTTCTTGCATCTTTCCATCCATCAAAAACAATGGACACACTTGTTTTGGTCCATGAGTCCCTAATTGGTTGCAAGGAGGTTTCCACATTTTTTTTTTGTTTATCCAAAAGGGTGGTGCGGATCTTCTCATATCCTGGTGATTTATACCCTTTTGGTGCCTCATTGATGGCTTTCACCATCTCATGTCAATAAGGTGATCTCACAACATTAAAAGAAAGCCCATTAGCATATACACACCTTGCAATGTGTTCATCTGCAATTTCCCTGCTCTCATTCTGAAAGGCCTTTTCCAATGGCCCTTTGTCTTACTTTTCTTTCGTGCAAGGGAAGCATCCTCATCCGTGGAGATAGGAGCCACAAATGGATGTGGCATGGCCACAATTGGGATCCACTAGGTGATGGAGCAACTGGAGGCCTCGCTGAACAAGATGAACCTCCTCTTTTGGCCAATGGATGACCCGCTCTCATAGCCACATTTGCCTCTGCATCTTCTTGCTCTTTGATATATGCCAAAACTTTTGCTTTTGGCACCCCAACATTATTCTTCCCCTTGCATACTCTTATACCATTACCCGTTATGGCACACAAGTGGCTTTTCACCCTACTGTAAGAGCCTTTGAATAGTCCATCACAATCATTGCATTTCCATTCAAAACAACCACCACCTGCAATTTGTTGAAGTATTGTTACATGCCTCCATAACGGTGAATTTGGGTCAAAGTCCTTGGCCAAAGATTGCCTAGAAGAAGCAGAACTTGTTGTCATTGTAGAAATACCTACAAGGTTAAAAAAAAAAAGCAAAGAAAACAATGGCATGCAATTGCATTGTGATTGAACAATGAAAATTAAAAAATTAAATAGAAAGAGCAAAAAAAAGATGAACATAAGCAAAAAAATGTAATGTGTGCAAGATTAAATAACAAAAAAAAAAAGAGAAACAAGGTTAGAAATTAAAAAAAAACTTACCTTCACTTAGTAAACCACAAATCCTTCACAAATCTTCCTCCTTTACAACTCCTCACACTCCTACAAGCTTAGCAATAGCTCCTCAAACCCTAGACAAGCACAATGCAATTTTGGAGAGCCAAAGGTAAGTTTCTTTGCTTTATGTTTTGTTTTTGAGTTGTTCTTTTGTTTTATTGCTTAGAGTTATGTTTTAGGGTGTAAATTAGATTAATATTTAATTTTTTAAGTAGTTAGGCTTTTAAAACATGAAAACAATTTAAAAAAACATTTTTTTGACACGGGAGCAGGCAGGAGTAGCGGGAGGCCTGCGGAAATGGCCGGGTACGGCATAGGCCGTACTTGACCAAGCTTTGCGAGCCTCCCGCCGCTCCCGCCCGCCTCTTGCACCGCTCTCCCACTCCCGCCCGTCCTGCCTTTTCTGCTGCCCTGCATAACCGCTTTCGCTACGTAGGTCTAAATGTTCCCGCATCCATGCTCTATGTGTACTAGTAAGAAAATGTGAATTCATGCAAGTAGATCAACATCTTGATAATATGATAATAATGTAACCAATTGAAATGAGCAAAGAAACGTATACCCCTATTTGTATGCGAACCACATTATTTCTTTTGAATTCTTTGAAGACCTGTCACCACCCTAAAAATTTGTCGAAAATTGTTGTGGGCCTTAATTGCCCCTATTGAACAAAGAAGTATCGATGCTCAATGAAGAAGTATTGGTACTAAATGAAAGAATATTGATGTCGCAGTCCCCAAGGTCTACATATTAGACAAAGAAGTAAACAACTTGATCTTTCTATACCATGTCCCCCAACTCCAAAACTAACCCTCCGCCAAATAGCCAAAAAAAGAGGTGCTTCCAAGCTAAAGAAGCAACTTTATAATATTTATTTGTGACCTCACCATATCCTTTAAAATCACCGAACTTTGTGTCTCAAGATAAAATAAGTTGACTATAGGCCCCCTTTAGAGGCGAGGAATTTTCTTGCATATCACTTGTTTCAAAAGAAAAGTGTTACGTGTATCATGTGAAAAATAGATGTAAGCCATGGAAATAAGCATACCATATTGGTGGATATGCAAACATAGAAAAGATGTCATTATGGAAGCTCGGTGTGTGAAATGCAATTGACTATGTAAATGTAGAAAGGATGTAATCTTCAAGGCTCGATAGTCTTGCAATATTTGTAAATATGTAATAGATATTGCCATTAAGGCTCGTGACCACCCAATACTCATTTGATAAGGAAATTTAAGCAAGGGGATGAATAGAAGGGGCAAGCGGTATGCCCCAATATGAAAAGCAAGAGGGGGTACAAATGGTGTCTCCCCCATAACAATGTTCTCCAATAGAACAAGATATAGCAATGAAGCACACAAAAATAACATGCCTTGATAGATGCATGGTAGGGACCATGGTAATGTAAGCACCAAACATGGTGTATCACAAAGTGGTAGTGTGCATGATGTAAATCATGGCATCGAGCATAGTAGTAGCGCATGCTATAGTTAAACAATATAAACATGTATAAGTATGTAACGACATATAAAATAGGTGAAAACATCAAACGAAGCAATATAACTAAAACCACGCAAACACTTGTTCACATGTAAATAACACAACATGACGATAAGAGGTTCCTCTATGGACACACCATGACATGACTAGCAATACACAATACAAGCACACACATGTATATAAGTAAGCAATCTGAGTACATATAGGGTAGGCAAGAGAACATACGATATATCAATTATATGAAGCAATGTGAAGCACCCAAAATGTAAGATATAGCAAGATATGTGTAAGCATTTTAGAGCACAATATAATTAAAAGAGAAATAACAAAGATGTAATATGAAGTACATTGAAAGATGCCATTAGAGGTAACCCCTGATGGATAGGTTGCCTCTGTATAGACATAATGAAGTTGTGAAATGTTTGAAATCCAGTGAAAATATGCAACTTGTATGTCTTGCACCTAACTCAAAGAATGCCATGAGAAACATGTGCATGATAAATGTATATGGAAACCCCAAAAATAGGTAGATATGCAACGATGTATAACCACATAGTATTTTATCATGTTTTTAGAGAAGTGGAACCAAACAAGTCAAATGAAAGGGAACACAAGTTTGAGGAGATAGGAAGTGGATGATCAATTAGACATTCTAGCCAAGGGGTAAAAATGGGAAGAAGAGGAGGATTCCAACTAACCTACACATTTCCTCAGAACTCATTGTGCACTAGAATAGAATATATATATATATATATATATATATATATTTATATATGTATGTATGTATATATATGTACTGCCATCATTAGGAATTTCACACAAGTTTTCGGTCGGGATGTGTCTCTAGTACGGGTACATGTCTTTGGTATGGGAGATTTGTTGGAAATGTTTAATGTCCCTCTGGTGTTTTCTGTCAAAAATTGTGCCGCCTCCACTACTAACCCTAATCTATAGTTGACGGTTGTGAGAAATTCAGTTACAGTTGTTATATATTCACTAGTATTAATTGGATTTGTGGTCATTTGTCAACAATCAAGTATTGCTCCAAGTTTACAGTTAAAATTGACTGATTTTGATTATAGTATATACTGCATCCATTTTGCATTTACAGTCTAACAATAACTTTGTTTACATTTCTAAACTTTGGCATTGCTTTCCAAGTGCCACTACACTTGGATGCTAATGCAATGCATTGGTGTAAAGATTTACTTTAAAATTTAATAGTTAGTTTTTTTTTAATATTAGTTATAAATATTAATTTAATTTTAGTTTAAGTTTTTAAATTTTGACTTCTATAATTTGATTGTATTTTTAATATTATTTTTATTCATTTTAATTTATAATTTATAATTATAAAATAAATAGTTAAAATGTAAAACTTAATTCTATATTTATTTATATTTTTCTCTAATTTATTTATATATATTTTGCCTTCTCTTGACACCCATTTCCTATTTTTGTGCAAAATGGCATATTAATGCCCCTACTTGTCTCCTTGTACCTATACCCTTCTCTTGCAACTATGCTATGTACAATAATTTGTGTAGTTGAGCCCACATGAGGACAGGTCAGCAATGCATCAATGATCCCGCCTAATTCTCTATAAAATGGACGTATATCATGATAATCAAAATCTGCAGAGGCTGAGAATTGTGTGTCTAAAGAGTAAGATGAGTTACTAATAATATTTAAAAATTAATTAAGAGTTGTATGTTTTTTTTTTTTTTTGATGAGTAAACGCTTTTGACTCGGAGCTATGAACCGGAGGGGTAAGGGCCCCTACCCAACAACAATGTAGGAGGAGTAGGACTAGAAATGGAAGAAATCAATAAAATATATGCAAATGGAAGAAGGGAAAGAAGAAGAAGGAACAAAGAGCGAAAGGCGAAGGCAAAGGAGCCGAAGGCAAAGACAAGTGTCAAAAGGGCACCAAGAAGCTCAGATCGAAACGAAGAAATCAGCCATGGGACGTACCGGTGCGTTCGTTGGCAGCTCTAAGCAAAAGAGAGAAGGCAACACCAACGCGATCTTTCAACTCATTGAGGTGGTCGATAGCAAAATGGACCGGGAATAAGGCTGCATCTATGTCGACCGGAGGAAGGAAACGGTGATCCAACGAAGGATGCATGTTTTGTGCAAAGGTGACCAAATCCCGGTATTGGCCGCAAAGCCATTGAATACCACGACCAGAGCCCAGGGCCAACTCATCTACCTCTTCGACCCACAACAAAGGATCCGGAAGGGAAAAATCGACCAACTGGTCATGTAAACCCACCCTGTGAACTGGATAAATTTCATCTTCCGTAACGAACTCGACAACAGCTGGATCGGGATGAAGGAGGAGGCAGAAAGAGACGAAGGCTGAAGCGATGTCCGAATTAGTCCTGGGATGCCGAGAGCGGAAGCGAAAGGACTCCCCTAGGATGGTTTCAATTGCTTCAGCTTCCTCCGACGAGGAAAAACGGAAGATGACAGAGAGCCGGTGGCGATCGATCTCAGAAGTTTCGGCCAGTTCCCGAAACTGTCCACGAAGAGCTACAAACGAAACCCGACGAAAGCCATGGAGACAGAAAATCGAAAGCTCAGCAAAGCCGAAGACGAGCAGAGAGGAAGAAACACCAAGCGATACTTAAGGATCGCTTGGCGTGAAGCACAAGGAGCTACATTTTAGAAGAGATGATTGACGTGAGTCCTTCCTAGGCCGAAGCGTCACAAGAAACAGTTGCAGCAGTGTGGGGAAGTCAATCGCAAAATTTGCTAATAGATCTGCCGCCGAGTTGGACTCACGAAAAATATGACAAATGCTCCAAAATTTTAGTTTTTCGAGCCAAAAGAGGACGGTCTGAATGAAAGGATTGATGCGCCAGGAAGGGCAGAACCCTTCGAGATGGCGAAGGTAATAATTTGAGAATCCCCCTCAATAAGAAGAGAATCCCCTCCCATTTTGATGGCTAGTTTGACACCCTCTAAGAGGGCCTGGACTTCCGCCATGTTGCAAGAACAATTGCGTAACGGAAAGATCCCGCTACTATTAGGATACCAACATCATCGTGGAGAATGCACCCACCCCCGAAGAACCTGGATTACCTCTAGAAGTGCCATCAAAATTTAATTTCCATACACCTTTGGGGGAGGTCTCCAGATAACTGTTTCCTGCGAATGAGCTTCTCCACTTGGGATAGGCCGTGCTTGACAATGGAGCCAGGTTTTGGAATTTTGACGAGAGGCCAAGCCTTGGTGATTCGAGCATCCATCGAGGAGAATGAAGGATTATTCAAGCTGTTCTTAGACACGATTTCAGAGATGGCAACTTCTAATTTGATCAGGAAGGCGGGAAGAGCACACAATTGATTACAAAAAAGATGTAGATTTCTCTCCCACCAAATGTGCCACAGGAGAAGAAAAGGGGCCACCTGCCAAATAGAACTCAAGGAACTATTGGAACCCAAAGAGGGCCAAGAGAGAAGGGAGTCTTTGATATTGTTGCAGTGGACCTAGGAGAGATTAAGTTTACCCAAAAGCCAATACCATCCTTGACTAGCAAAGGGGCAAAAAGGAAGAGATGATCGAGATCTTCTTCGCATTTCCGCAAAGGACGCATTTGGAGGGACCAACAAAACCCCAAGATCTTCTACGCATCTGGGTGAGAACTTTGTTTTTGAGAATGAGCCAACCAAAGATCGCCACTTTGGGAAGGAGAGAGGAGTGCCAACATCCAAGCTTGGGAAGGGCTTCAAACCGGATTGCGAAAGAAGCAATCGGTAACCTTCTTTAACTGAGTAAGTGCCCGAGACGGAGCCGAGCCAGAGCAAATGGTCCTCACACTCATTAAAGGTAACTCTTCTCGCAAGGATCTCATCCGATAAAGAATAGCACTCTGTCGTGGGGACATTCAGCTGAGAAAGATCTTTCCATTGCCACGAAGGAGAACCATCCGGATGACGGGAACCATAATTAGCAACATGATTACCCCAAGATAATTTGGTAATGTTCATAACTTTGTTGAGGGAAGAGACCAAATTAAGAGGAGGGCACCCGTTCCATCCATCCTCCCAAAAGTTGACCCGAGTACCATTATTAACATACCAAGAAACCGAATCCGCGATTAAAGATTTGCATTTGCGCATGAAATTCCAAATATGGGAACCTTTAGGGAGATCCTCGCAAGAAAGAAGAAGCTCGGCCTACCAGCCTCCAAATATTTATGAGAGAGTACCTGATGTGCCAACCTGTGAGGGAAAGTGATGAAGTTCCAGACCAATTTAGTGCCCAGAGCAATATTATGGAGAGCTAAATCCACTATCCCCAGGCCGCCCGAAGAGATGGGCGATTTAACCACTTCCCATTTGACCAAATGAAATTTGCGATCTTCATTGTTCCCCTGCCAAAGGAAGGTTCTGACAACCTTTTCAAATTTCAACAAAACCGAATTAGGAAGAGCCGAAATGATAACATATAAACCGGGAGAGCACAAAGAACCGACTTAATCAGAAGCAATCGACCCGCCAATGAGAGCCATTTCCCTTTCCAGGCTTGCAATCTAGCCGAAAGGGACTGAAGAAGATCATTCCATAGGCATGCTTTGCCTACTCCAGAGAATAAAGGGATACCCAAATATTTGTGGGGAAGAGAACCAAAAACGAAGCCGAGGATCGCCAGAATCCTACGCTGCAGCCGAGGAGAAACATTAAAAAAGAAGATAACGGATTTATGGAAATTAATTACCTGCCCACAGCATTGGAATAGGAATTAAGGATATTGGACAGAGCACGGGCTTTTGGAATAGTGGCAGAACCAAAAAGGAATGTATCGTCGACAAAAACTGATGGTAAGAGAAGGCAAGTTGGAGGAAATCGAAAGGCCCACAAGAGATCCAAATACGATAGGCTGACTTGATACAACGACTCAGAGCTTCTGCAACCAAAATAAAGAGGAAGGAAGATAAAGGATCTCCTTGCCTAAGACCCCTGCTACTCTCGAAAGAAACCTTCAGCAGAGCCGTTCACCAAAACCGAGAAGCGAGGAGAGGAGATGCAATTGAAAATCCAATCACAAAAAGCTTGCAGAAGCCCAATGCTGCAGAGATTTAAGAAGGAATCTCCAATTAATGCGATCATAAGCTTTACTGTAATCCAGCTTGATCATCATCCCAGGACGCGAGGAGAGCTGCAAGGTATGAATAAGTTCATGAGAAATGATCACCCCATCGGAGATGGATCTGCCAGGAAGAAAGCCACTTTGCTCTTGCGAGACAATTGAACTGAGAAGGGGGCTGATGCGAGAGGCGATGGCTTTGGAGATGATCTTATATGAAGTATTGCAAAGGGAGATGGGACGGAAATCATCAAACTTGTCAGTGGGAGATTTTTTGGGGAACATACAGATGAAAGTGTGATTAAGAGAACCGAGGATTTTACCAGAAGAACGAGATTCTTCCACTGCTTGCCAAACAATGTTACCAATAACGTCCCAAAAATCTTGGAAAAAGGCAGCTGGGAATCTGTCCGGACCGGGGGCTTTGTCTCGAGCCATAGAGAAAACAATTTTATGGACATCCTCTAAAGAGAAAGGGGAAGATAGCCGTTCGTTATCACCTCTTGTTATCAGCTTGGGAATTTGATCAAGCAAAGGAGATTGAGCAGCCAAAGAAGAGTGCGTTTCTTCGGTTAAGAGCTTGTGGAAAAAGGAAACAACCTCCATTTTAATCAAAGGTTGAGTCGAAAGTCAGCGTGTCATCGGACTTCTTGATGGAGGAAATATAGTTTGAGTTTCTCCTGGCTTTAACCGAAGCATGAAAGAATTTAGTATTCTTATCACCATCTTTTAACCAAATTTCCCTTGATTTTTGACGCCAAAAAGATTCTTCCTTCAATAAGAGATCCCCAATTCGCTGAGAAGGAGCTTTTCAAGATGAAAATCTTCTTGCCGCATACCAAATCTAAGAACCCGGTCATTGAGAGAACGAAGGGCTTTCTCAACTCTAAGCTTTTCTGAAAGATATTTTTAAAGGAGGACGAATTCCAAGCTAATAATTTATCTTTAAGCTGGGAGAGCTTTTTTGAGAGAATGAACATTTTGGTACCATTCACAGCGAAGGAGTCCCACCATAATTTGATCAATGATTTGAGAGAGGGGTCCTACATCCACATGCTTTCAAACTTAAAAGGCGAACGCCGAGGGGGAGATCAAAATTTATGGTCAAAGAAATGGGGAAATGATCAGAACCAGAAAGGGGGAGACAGAGCTTTGAAGGAGGAAGTTCTGATGAAGCCATGATTCCGAAATCAGAATCTATCGAGCCTAACCGCCAAGTTCCCAAAACTTGGGCGACGATTATTCCATGTGAACCACCCAGAGTGTGGTTCCAAATCCACAAGCTTGGAGGAATGAACAAAGGAAATGAAATCAGATTGGGAACGTGGTTGCCAACAAATGCCACCACGTTTATCACGGTCAGAGAGGGTAGCATTAAAATCCCCTGCAACAATAATTTTAAGATCCGGAAGGGAGCTCAAAGAATCCTGAATTTTATGCCAAGTTTCCCGTTTTTTAATGGGATTATTCAGACCATAAACATTGCAAAGGAAAAGGCCTCATCGGAATGCTTTAAACTGACCTGGCACCATTGGAAATTGGCTTGAGAAGAAAGGAGAACCATATTATGAGTTGTATGTTAACTTGAATCATCAACACTAGTAATGTAGCCATTAGATAACATGTAGTCAGGTAGGTGTTTTGACCTCTTGTAATGAAGCACGTTGTTTACGTTGTATAATCGAACTTTTTCAGTGATTTGGCTTGAACATATGCAAGAGGTTGCCATAGGCCATGAATGAGGAGGTATTTAAACTCGAGATGTTTTCACTTGAGGTTGTAGGATTTGCTATTTTGTAGCGTGTTTTGTAATGCCTCGGTTTGGATGTGGATTGATGACTCATAAAGAGTTCCTCAAGAGCAAACTTCGTTAACATGCACAACCTTTAGACATCGGTGAAGTGCGAATAGGATAGTTTGGATTTGATTTAGCCACCGACGTCCAAGTAATATGTTATATATCCTATTGTTTAGTAGTATATGAAACCACACGAGAATGGTCTTAGGTCATATGTTGATAGTTAATGTAATCTCGAGAGAGGAGTTCGAGTATTACCACAAGTAGATCCTCGTAAGTATGTCCATTGCGGGTGAAGAATGTCATTTTGCAAATATTTAGGCTTGAACCATTATCCTCCATAACGCTCTTTGTTAAATGTAAATCTATGAATGTGTGTATGAATAATGTCCATTGTTAGAATCATCCATTAGAATCTCATGTTCATAGATGATAATAGTTGGAACTTGTTTATGCTCATTCCCATGAAACCATCTAATTCTTAAGCATTGGAAATCGATGGAGTTTGCTTAGGAATTGCCATATGAACCTCATTTAGTTTTTTAGTTTTTGCGTAATATGATTTGGAAGAGAATCCATAAAGACTTTCTCGATGTTAATTAGGTTGTGCGACTCATTGCTCAATGTAGTCCTATGTCCTTCCACTTGAATAGTGTTATTATTGATTAGGTTTTGAATCTTATGTCTTAATTGAAAGCATGTGTTTGTAGAATGTGTTGAAGCTATATGATAGTTACAATATGCATTCACATCGTAGTTCTTAGTTAGATGTCTAGATGGGTCAATTTCATGTTGAGGATGTAAAAATATCATATTACATTCAAGCAATCATTTGAGCACTCGATGAGGACTCTTAGATAATTGTGCAAATTGTCTTCGCTCTTGAGAAGGAAGGACAAGCTCGTTGTTTCGTTGTAATAATGTATCGATTGTATTTTTGGTCTTATTCTTAGCTTGAAAAGTGGGTGCATTGTTAGCCTTAGCCTTGAATAGTGTCTTTCTTTGATATTTGGTTCCACTAGATGTAGGGGCTTCAAGCACTTAAGCATGTTAGCAAGGAGCTTGATCTCTTAGTTTCTAACCGCATGGAATAGTTTGTCAAAATATTGATATGTGTGAAACATGATGTCACATCCCATTTTGGCATTTCCTAAATTGTTCAAGTGACTTTCAATTGGGATGTATCATTTGTGAAGAAGGTGATTGTTATCACATTGACACGTGGAACATACTAGAACCTCATTGGGAGCAAAGCCACATAGCAAGCAAGGGATTGCCGTTAACACAAACTCCTTGCGGGCAACTTCAAACACTATTTTAGGAGTAACGACACACCACTTGCATCCTAGGAGCACCTATAGATTTTTGGTGACGAGCAATTAGTACCACTCTTTAAAAGACTTCACATATGACTAATCTTTTTCACATGGTATCAATTTAATGCCATCACTACTTGAGTGGAATTTTGTGATATATTGCTGGCAATTGATTATTATCTTTTGATGATTATCCATTCGGGGATATTGCCTAAGCATGGCATAGTAATACTTGACAAAACTTGACTTACATAATTGTGCATTTGGGAGTGATATTATCATGCTTATGGGTTTGACTTACTTATGATGCTAAACCCACTTGAGTGGGTCTTGTTGTTTGTCTTTATCTCTTTGGTGGACTTTGTTTTTATCACCCTTATGGGCTCGATCTTGAATAGTATTTATGGGTGGCTATTGATTGCTTTGTGGTGTCGACTTACCTACTTGAGTTGTTGATCCCATGGGCCATAGATTTCATGGCAGTTGGTTATGTTTAAACATCATACATTCCTTCATAGTCCTAGAGGACCCTTATTTGGCATGACAACTAATATGGGTATTAATAGCTTGATAACATTAAGTCATTGTCATCGCCACCTTGGTGGACTTTGAATGGAATATTATTGGATCTTATCTTGGAGTAGGTGGACTTGGAGTTGCATGGGTTATTATTACTACCTTTTGCACGGACTTGACTAATGTGATGATTGATATTTCCTTTTTCGATTATTTTGGATATCACATGGGTTTTCCACATTACAAGTTCTTATCTATAATGCAACATATTGCTACTATTAGTTTTGACCAAGGTGGTGGGCAAGCCTGATCTCTAATCAAGCTACTTAGAAGGATGGTTGACATTAATATGGAGTCTAATTTTGAAAGCCCTATCTCAAAAGGGCAAAGGCATATAGATGTCCTAGATGCAAAACCCTAATTTTGTGTTGAAGCTAGAATGGATAACTTTCAATGTCTATTCTCTAAGCTCAGTCTGGAGGACTGTTGCATGGCATTAATAACCTGTTGTGTACCATGAGCTAACTTCGAGTTTGCGTGGCTGTTACGGGTGGCTGCATGTTTTGGGTAAAACTAAGAAGCATTTTGCATTAGTAGAGTTTGTCTGGAAATCTCTAAAATCAGGACAGTGTGTGATGTAGCTCCTGAGCATGCACGAGGTGGTAAGTGTGAGTTAGGGGAATTATATTTGATAACCCCATTTCAGAAGGGCACAGTTGAGATCTAGAGTTTTGGAGCCTGTCGATTTAGGTGGAATTGTGACTCTTGTAATGGCAGCTTAAGCTAGGCAGACTAGAGTATGTGAAGCTTTCTGTCTCAGTGATCTCAGTCATGCCACTTCTTCTCCTTCTTTCCCTTGTCATAACTTTTACGAGCATTTACTTTGAAAACCCTGGCGAGGGTCATATTTTAGATTGCATTGCTTTATTGTGTGACAGGCATACCTATAACTTTGTATATGCCTGTAGATGTGTGTGTGAATACACGTAGAAGGGTATACACATTGGTATGGGCAACCTGCGGGTTTCTACATGATGCTGTTTTATATCCTATGTTGTGATGTGTTGGAGTAAATCTCTGAAGGGTTGTACGAGACTTGATCTGACATTGTGAATATATGGAATATATTATGTGATTGGTTTTTCTGGTTGCATCATGAGCTATATTGTTCCATGGCACTTTGTTCTTTAGTGGATGTGATCCTCGAGGAGAACTACAGTGATGATTACTAATAATTTTTGCCCTTTCTGAGACCTGGCTGGTTATATTACGAAAATATGGAAATCTTAGATGCTAATCCTTACCCCTGATGGATTTGTGTGAGGTTTTTGTTGTATGCTCTAACATTTGTGACAGTGAGATCTGAAGCAGATGGCATGCCGACTTTAAAGGTGACCCTAGGGTTTTTTATGTTTTTCAGTTCTTGCAGGTGGAAGGTTATCTGATGATTTTGTGAAGAAGCAAGCTTTGAAGTTTTGTTTTATTTTCTGAGTTCATAAATAGATCATGTTTTGTATGAGTCTAGTTTTGACTATGAAATTTGTAATGAACCGTAAAAAAAAGAGAGGTGAAACGCTGAAAAGAACATGCGTCTGTTTTTCATGATTGTATGTTGAATATTATTTTTGGTAAAGGGATTCTTAATTGTATGCCTCCTTGTTTCTTACCCTTCTCACTGGTTTTTATATGGAAGAGATGCAAGTTCTTTATTACTTTTATTTATGACTGATTTCTTGAGAGGTGAGCTATTTTGGTTGGGCCTAATTGATCCCTAACGATCCTAGGGCAGAACATGATTCCATTGATGGCACAATGAAAGACGTGAATTTTTGCGTTGTTCTCATATTGATTTTAGGTAGACTCTTGTGAATCCTAACCTTGAAATGGTGGCTATAGTACCTTTGATCAGCATAATCCATTGGGATTCTAATTCACCACTTGGTGATATATTGTAATTTGACAATTTGTAATTGTTATGTCCTATCGAGTGCATGACTATGTATCAACCCTAATAAGACACGATCTCTTTTGAGTGTGTGTAGACACCTAAAATCCGCTTACGCCTAGCATTTCCTCTAATTCGGTCAATTAACGACACTTTGTTAATTAGCTATTCTTCGCTCCATTCTCGGATGCCCATTCACGACACCTTCTTGGTCGTATTCCTCCTATAATCAACTAATTTGGCTAATAAACCCCTTGTATTAGCTAAACATCTCCCTATTCCCCTCTAGATCACTTCTGCAAGCTTCCTAGGCTATTAATCAATCACATATGATTAATCAGACTCCTCCCAACTCTCAATGAGTCACTAATCACTTGCTAATCAAGTTTAACTAGCCTAAACCAAGCTTAACTAGCCTAAAGCATGTTTAGCCACTCCTAATCATAAAGTGCTTTTTGGCTTGCCTTTTGTCCCACATGCACCAAAATTCCAAACTCTCCCAAGTGGAAAACTATAAATACAAGGCTAAGCCCTCCCTTTCAACCTTACACCTTGGTTATCATATCAAACACCAAAAACATCAAGACACCTCATTTGTGGTAGCTAAAGCTATAAGACATTTGATCTTGATCCTTCCTCCATTGTAGTAGCTTGCTCATCTTGCATCCATCCTCTAAGCTTGGTTAGTAAGAAAAGATATGAACATGGCCTTGTAGCCATTTCATTGAGATTTCTTCACCACTTGGAGCAAACAACAAACAAACTGATTGCTTAGGATCTAAACTAGGTTCATTTTTATATTAAGTAATCTAAAGAGTAGGAATAGCTTAGGCATGTTAGTTTGATCTAATATTGTTTCATGCAATGATAGAAGTTGTTCCTCTAAGCTCTTATCATGATGGTTTAGTGTAGATTTGATTAATGCTTTGAGGTTATTAGATTTTAGCTTCTTTTGATTAGCATTCCAAATTTATACATGAACACAGTGTGAAGCTAAAATGCCTACAGCCTGCAGCTAGAAATATTTGTATTCTTGTTATTGTTGCAACTTTTCTGACTGCAATATTCCTTTTCTTGACATTCTTTGGGCTGAGTAAATCTGGCAAGTAATAATCAGGTCTGAATGTTTTAGACTGCTGTAGCTGAGTGCGGAATTTCATGAGTGGGTCTAGAAGGCATTTCTAGCTGTTGTGAGCTTTTGGGAACTATTATGTTTGCCTGTAGTGGCAAAATATGATTTTATAATGACTTAATCATACCCGACTGTACGTTATAGTAGACTGAGAGTTGAGTTTGACTCTTTGAAGAGGAGTTATTCCTTGGATCAATAATTGAGGGTTATTTTGCATGGATGGCACAATGTGAAAATAACGATATTCCTCGTGACTGAGTGAAATCATTTAGTAAAGTTAAAAATTCATAGTTGCTGGACTGCAACCTATCAATGAAACTGTTGTGTAAGAACAGTAAACTATACGATGTAGTCTTACTAAGAAGCATCTTCAATTTTGTTTTCCCTATAGGTACTGTATGATATTATTCATTTTCTTCTCAAGTGAATTGTACATTTGGTGAAATGTCCTATTTAGTTGAGGGTCATAAACTTCCATGCTAGCTGTACTCTGTTTTCTGACAGTGATATAAAGGAGTGATCTAGAGCAAGCTGTGCATGATAGTTGCATTAGTACTTGTTGGCTGTTTTGTGTTGTATAGTGTAACTTTGTGAGGACTTAGTTACCTTAAAGGAATGGCACACTCTGCTTGGACAGAAGCCTAGACCTAGGGTGAACATTCTAAGGAACAGGGCATGGTTTTTCATTCTATTGTTGAAGTAAGGTAGAAATAGAATCCTGTGAGGAACCTTGAAGTTGTGTGCATATTTGAATGGCATGATCTCTTTCTCCTGGCTGAAACTTGACGGTAATGCATGAATAAATTATAACAGAGGAATATGAATTAATCTAGGAGAGGAGAGCTTAAATATAACACTAAGCTGTAGTAATCTATGAACTGTAGCTTACATGATATTGGAGCCGATGTATTGCTACAAACTTGATTAGTTTGTGGTTTTCCATCCTTATCATTAATAGATGCTCTTATGTAGGGCTGAGATATACATATATTCGTGAGACTGGAATGGCAATATAGGTCTATACAGATTACATGACTATAGTCTTGCTCATGACCATGAAGTGATGTGATTGTTACTCCTCACAAATGTCAAAAGGCGTCAATGAGGTACTTCAACACACGACAAGTATTATTTGAAGTTGAATGATTGCACAAAATCAGGAGGAAATCTATCGTTGTATGACATGGGTAAGTAATGACAATATGTGTTCCATTAAGGCTTTAACTCTCCATGGGAAGTGTGGGAAGGGATGGGCAAGTGAACGCTTGGAATACCTAGATTATATTGGACTGTGTGTTTATTAAGATCTGGACTGTATTTTGTGATGAGGTGCCTTGATCATCGATAACTAATACATGTTAAAACAAACCTTATGGCTTGATCTGTAACCACTGATATGACTGCCTCAGAAGAAACTCTGTGATAATTGTAACATGTAGAACTTGTAAGTGTAACCATATTGATAATGCACTGAACATTGTAATTCTCATCTCTTGACAAATTGGGACTGATTGTACTGTACCTTGTGTGTTAGGAAAGTTGAATGGTTCTAATATGACATCAGAACAATGTTGTATATTGCTTGATTTACCTAGGAGAGAGAGGTAGACCACGAGGGATGGTGAAACCTATAGTCGACTTACAGTAACTTGTTGGGGATTATGTGAACACTGAATTGTGTTGACTCTCTAATGTAAAACCCTAGAATGTTGGAATCATGTCTAGATCTAATGAGCCTAGTCTATGTTATGTGCACCCTTCTCTAAGCTTAAACCATTACTTGATTGAATTGTTATAGATGCCAACTACCTTGGGTCTTTATGAAGAATTTATCCTGAATAAAAAATGAATTATATTAATCTGTGCATTCTGTACATGACACACTCTCGATAGAGATGTATGGTTGTTTATCTTTTACCTATCTACTTGCCATTTGATATACTTTATCGTTAACAAAAACCAGTGTTACGCGGGGACACGCCCTAGATTTTGGTGACGTCTCGGATGTCCCGAGCGCTTTAAGGATTTGGGGACTTGGAGGGGACGTCCCCAATTTTTTAAAAATCTTTCAAAAGTTTTATGATGTTTTTACTTTTAAAAAGATGTTATTTTTACCAAGAGCATCAAATTACAATCTTAAATGCATTAAATTATATTTTTACCAAGATGTTATAATACAATTTAAATCCCTAAATGTCAATGGAAAAAGTTAAAATATTAATTTTTATGTATTATTTTTAAAGGCGTCCCCCTGCCGTCCCCAAAATTTGGGAATTTTTTGTTGTGTCGGAAACCCCGTCCCTCCGTACTCCCCGCTCCCCATCCCCGAGACTTAGGTAATTATGACAAAAACAAATCCAATTTTTTATCCATCCACGATTATGTTCAGGAAAGAAAGAGAGAATAGATATGCCATATAGGGCATCAAAAATTCATTTTGAACGAAAAGTTGCCCACGACAAAATTCTTTTACGAAAGTGGGACCATAACCCACAAGACGATAACTTAAGACCGGATTAAGATCGCATAAATCTAAATTAAAGTTTGTTTGAGATTGGTAAGGATGATTGTGTGATTAGTGAACACCTCTTCACCAAGTTACTTGACGGGATCATGAGAAAACTAATTTTGGCCCGTTTTTCGTTATCAAACAAAATAGGGTGTTACACATGACCTTGTGTCTTTGATATGTTGAAGGAACTTTGAGGGAAAATATCTTGTAATTTACTATCATGTAATAGTAATCGATGTGCCATCTTTTGTAAGCATAGTTTTGAATTCAAGCTCATGGTCATTGATAGGCTCATTATTTCCTTGTTTTAGTTGTGAAAATGTGACCTTTTGGCTAATGTTGATTGAAAAATGAACTAAGAAGCTATTGGCCAAAGCGTTGAAAGAATGTACGGAGTTGCTTGCAGGGTGTAAAACCAAGCTAAGGCGTAATCCTTGATACTTCTAGGGAAGAGCTTAGTTAACAATTTGTTGTTATGTGCAAAGTCTAGACATGAATCATAGTATGTCCTAATTTGATGTGAAGGATCACGTTTTCCATTGAATAATTCAAACGTAGGAGCAATGAAACATTGAAACCGGTAGGTAAAGGGTGAATAAAGACCTCATAACCCAAAGGATAAAGCCATATGTCATAAGATTTCATTGTATGGCTTGCTTTTTGGGATCCTTGTTGAAATTGTAGAATTTTGTCATCTTGAGGTATTGTCGGAGTAACGTGTGTAGGAATAGGAACTCTAGTGTTTTGAAACTGCCCTTGACCAAAAGATATAGCTTGAAAAATTGGTGTAGGAGGTTCAAATAATGTTCTAGGTTGCTGAAAGGAATGTTTGTAGTAATCAGGAGTAGCAATAGGTGTAAGCACCAAAGTAGGAGCCCTTGATAGAGGCACAAGAGTAGAAGCAATAGTAGTAACAACCTCATTGCTTAGCGTGGAAGGTGAGCTTATGATAGGTAAACATGGGAGTATTCAAGGATTCATTTGCTACTTGTACTTCCTTAGATGTGGATTCCTTAGCTAACTTATTTTGTTCTTCTCTAGCAATATAGATCACTGGATTGATTTCTCTAAGATATTGTGAAATATATTTCTCAAAGCAAACTATGTCATGTGCACTTAGGGTGGTGACTCTTGAACCATAATCATTGCTAACATTGTTATCATAGCATAGGCATTCACACCATGATCATTAGAAACATTGGCATCAAAAGCAATTACATTTGCATCATTCATATTTGTACCGCTTTGCATTATCATCAATATGAGGAACAAGAATACCATCAATAGCCACCATTTCTATTTCAAACAAACATGAGACTGAACCAAAGGAATTTGAACCAATTCAATATATAAATCACTCATTCTTGCACTTTGCCTAGTAGTCTCATTGATCTAGTTTTCTTACCACAATCATTTGTATTCATAATATGATCATTAGAAATGTTGCCATCACAAGCATATACATTTGCATCATTTATATATGTGCCATTTTGCATCATCATCACTATGAGGAGTAGAATTATTGTCAATAGACATCATTATATTTTTCAAACAAGTGCGAGATTGAACCAAAGGAATTTGAACCAATTTAATAGGTAGATCACTCAATGTAGCACTTTGCATACTAGGTGTTGTTGATCTAGCTTTCTTAGTTGGTATAAGATAGAAACAAAGATAACATTCCAAAATCTAAGGTTAATGACATAATTACTTGAGTCTTAGGGACAAGGGGACAGAGGGATGTGGTTTTCGGTATGGCAAAAAAATCCCAAATTTTGGGGACGACAGAGGGGGACGACTATTAAAATAATATATAAAAATTAATATTTGAATATTTTAATTGTATTCAATGAAATTTAAGGATTTAAACTATGTTTAATGTATTTTAGGTACTTTCAAGATCATAATTTAATGTTCTTGGTAAAAATAACAACATTTTAAAAGTAAAAACATCAGAAAACTTTTGAAAGATTTATTAAAAATAGGGGACGTCCCCTCTAAGTCCCCAAGTCCCAAAACGTTCGGGACATTCAAGACGTCACCAAAATCTAGGGGACGCGTCCCCGCATAACACCGGTTAATGATATATGAGTCGAGAAGTGAACACATGAAAAACATGGCCAATAAGATTAATATGGAACCTAATAAGAAATTTTAGAACGTGTAATTAAATGAGTAGGGTTCTCTGCTTTTATTTGATTGTCATAGGGTTTGGCGATTTTCAAGTAGAAAGGTCGAAAATCGCCGAACTTAATTGAGTTGAGTAAAGTCATGAATATTCGCTATTGTGCCGCCAAAAAAACCTATTTTTTTCTTGACTTTATAAAAGCGGTGGTGAATTTATGTATTCTTCATGTGAGTGTGAGTGGTCGAAGTGCGAGTGGAAGTGCCTTGGTTGAGGTCCGAGTGGTCGGTCTGGCTGGTTGAAGTGCAAGTGGCTTGTGAGAGAGGAAGTGACCAAATGCTTGTGAGAGTGGTCAAATAAATCATACAATCAAAAGCCCTGGTAGATATATAGTGAAAATGCCGAAGGGCTCTCGCTTAGTGCCAAGTTGCCGAGAGTGAGGATCAGAAACCGCCGACATACGTTGCCATTCATCACCAGAAGGAACTTGCTGGAAACCAAGTATGTCCTAAGGCAAAAACTTTGACAACGGTTCGATTAGGTTTAGATTTTTAATTTTAGAATCTTTAATTTTTGTTTTTAGTTTGTAAAGTCACAATTTTATATTTCGATATCTAATTGCTTTATTAATTTTAATAAAGTAAATAAACATTAAAATGTTTTATTGTTTAGTTTTAAACTTTTTTAATATATAAAAATAATTTTTGTTTAGCATTTATAAATTACAAAATTTAAAATTTAAAATATTAATTATAAAATTAAATTTATATTTTAATAATATTTAAACTCTATATAATATTATATTATTACGTATACAAATGTTTAAAGTTTTCTTTATATTTTAATTTGAAATAATAAAAGAACTTAGACTTTGCAATATATATTATTTTTAAATATTGAAAAAATTTCATTTAAATTTATAGTGCATTTAAATTTTTTATGTAAATATTTACAATAATTATGTTAACCTATTTATATTTGTAATATTTTTTAAATTTATTATTTTATCATATATTTAAATATTTAATGTAAATTTTAAAAACTTATTTATAATGTATTTAATTTTGATATATTATTATTTAATTTATTTTATTTAAATGCAGATTGTAATTCAATGGGTCCCCCAAAATCAAGTGCTGAGGGATGGAAACATGTGAGTCACGACGGTAACAATGTCAAATGTCGCTTGTGTGGTCATCCTTTTCTTGGAATTTGACAAGGGAAATGAACCACTTGACATTTCTAGGGGTCCGGGATGGGTGTTCTTTGCATGTGGATCAATGACGCCAAAGATTAGAACTGCTCTAGAGAAAGATCAATCCTCTTCTATTGTAAGAAAGATGAAATCAATACAAAAATAGAGAATCCAAGACATGTTCGAGTTCACAACATCTTGTCTTTTTCTACTAGTATGCCCAAAATCTCGATAGGTGGATCGATAAAGAGTGGAATATTGAACTTGTGGAAACCAATCAAAAACATGTGGATGATGCAAAGAGCTAATTTGTTTTTTAAAGTGCCATTCCATTCATCAGAGCGGTAATCCACACGTTTGAAATGCAATTAAGAAAGTCTTAGAGTTAGGTAAAGGCTACACCTCCCTCTTCTACGCTTTCTAAAAGTCCCAAGGGGAAGAACATATAGTAAATTATTTTAAACAATTTTTTGGGAAAGTGCAACAAAGGTTCTAAATGTGTGTGAACCAATTGTTGATGTGCTTCGCATGGTTGATGGTGACACCCCTTGTCTCGGCATGCTTTATGAGAGCATGGACCGTTGCAAGGAAGCTATTCAAAAAGCACTAAATAATGTGGAAGGAGACTACATGGAGATATGGGATACAATTGATTCCAGATGGAAAATGATGCACACACCTTTACATGCAACAACGTGTTATTTGGAGCCTAAGCTATTTCAAATAGATAGACATAGTGATTGTGAAGTTATGGCGGGGCTTTATGAAGCCATTGAGAGGTTTGAACCAGATCCAACAACTGCAAGTCTAATTAGAGATTAATGTTGGAAATACAAGGCGGGAGGAGGGATGTTTCGAATGTCAACAACCAAATATGACATGTCATTAGTTAACATGCTGGGTATAGATGATAGAGGTCTTATGGAGCATAGGCACTTGAATTGCAGTACTTTGCCATTCGAATATTGAGCCAAGGAGCAAGTTCATTAGCTTGTGAGAGGAATTGGAGTTGTTTTGACCACATCCATTCTAAAAAGAGGAACAAGTTGTCTAGAAAGTTGGGAGATCTTGTTTATATTCGCAACAATTTACAATTGTGTATGAACAAAGCAACAAAAGACTCCACCTCTTCTTTACAACTCCAACAAATTCCAAAAGACATTGGATGCAAATGAGCCTAACTTTTTTGATGATGAATTGAGTGGTGCATCTAGTGATGATGATATTGCATCAACTCAACCAAGTGCTCTTGATGACTTGGAACTTTTTTAAGTTTGAGTCTTGACTCCTAATTGTAACTTTTTGATGATTCATATGTTTCTTATAGTTTAACTTTGATAAGCATGGTTTATAAATGTGACAGTGACATCTTTTTATATAGATTTCAAGTTTATTTAGCAATGTTTACATATTTTGACAATTTTGTGGATTTATATCTTATATCAAAGAAATTGTAAATTACAGTAGCTGAATTTAATCACGATTTGTTTAAATTATCATTGCGGAACTTAAGCTGAAATTTATTTTGCCGAACTCCAACTCGAATACGAACCTTGTGACTTAGATTATAAGGACCCAAATGTGCCATACAAATGCACAAAATCAGATCCTAAATAAGTGTAATAAATACAGTAAATTCAGACTTTTAAATATGTAGGAAATAGATAAGGAAATTGAGACAGGAAAGTGGACATAGTGCGAGTAGAATCCATGCGTGAGATTGAAGCACCTAATTGCTTGATAAAGTACTCGGAAGCTCAGTACATGATCAAGAAACAAAATAAGACAAAATCTAAAAGTCTGATTGGTCACAGACGAAGCATGCTAGTGATGGAGGATGACTAAAAATGGTTACCATTGAAAGATCCCCAAATGGATCTCCTTTGTTCTTCAATGCAATTTAGATCAATTAAGACACCAAAAACTGATTTATAGAATTCACACTAATACAGATCTGTTTTTATGGAAGAAGTGCGATTAGGGCTGATCATAGGACCCTCATAGAACAGTGATTGAATTGAAGAATTTCCAAACTAATGACAAATACAGATTTAATACAACCAAATCAGTCCTTACAGGAATATGCAACCATATGAAATCATATCCTTAACTGTAGCAGTAGCTACAGAAATGGCGACTAGCACATGAGGATGAAACTCATACAAAAGAAGCCCAACAAATAAGATTCTTAGCAAATCTGATCCCTATATTTTATTTATCCAAAATATGATGAAATCTGCATTTTTTTAGTGGTCAAACAGGACTGAAATAATCTGGAATCTATATCAGAAATCTGCAGATTTAAAGAGGCTGAAACAGTCATATAAATCCAACCATAATATTGAAAATACCTTCTCCTGAGCTGTACAGCAGATAGCAGCAAGGATCAGACCTTAGAATGACTTCAAAAACATCAAATAACAACCAAGGATGAGTCGCTCCAGTAGAGAAAATCTGTACAGCACTGCTGCAACACTGATCTTTAATTCTTTATTGCAAAAACTCCTCAACTACCGCTGGAAAACACTGAAATTCTGTGTAAGCTCTGTGGAAAATCCTATGTAGAAATTCCTCCTAATCTCCAAGAGGGTTTTCGTCCTCTAGAGGCAATATACTAAGGGTTTCCGTCCTTAGAATATTTTATACAAAAGCACCTGGCTTAAGATCAGATTCAGAAATGATAAATGATTATAATGGGTGATCTGCCCAAGCTGCCCCCTCTTTTTATAGGAAAAATATTACAAAATGACCTTTTCATCATCCAATGAGAAAAGAGTGCCAAAATACCCTAAAAGTATACCCAAACCTAGGCGCACTTCCTCCTTGAATAAATAAACATTAAGTAATGTTTTATTATTTCCCTAAGGTCTATTTGGCCTCCCATGCCAAGTCGCACTTTTCTTGGGAAGAGTGATAACTTTTATCCTTTCTAAACTTACTTTCCTTCCTTTGTCCAAGTCGCATTTTCTTGCCTAGGGATGACAAACATAGCATGGGTCTCTTTCTACTCTCCCTAGAAAGGATACAACATAATATTAGACCCAATGCTCCTATTTAGAGATTACCAATTTATTATTAAGTCAAATAAATTAATACAAGTGCTTTATTAATATTTTTTTGCACTTTGTAATAACTCATTGTGACTTAAGTCACCCTTATATTTTTCCTTTGGCCGTCGAGTTGACGAAATGGGCTAAAGGTCTTCGAATGGGAAAAGGGGATATTACAACCATAAATGATTGTTGCTGAAATGGATGCTACTAGTGTTTGTTGCTCACTACTAGTGGGCGCATAGGGTTTGAGGAATTAAAACTCTATGAATGCGATCCTATGCATTTAAGTGTAAAACCTCTTTTAGATGTGCAAATCGATGTGCAAAAGTGCACAAATGACTTTTTATTTGATTCAGCTCTAAACCCTAGCAATTCACTCAAGAAAACATAGAGAAAATGCAATGGAATTGGCTCGGACTACCTCCAATGGGTGTTGCCCACATATCAATTGTTGAATTAGGGCTCTTGTAGTTCTATACAGATTTATGTGTGTCCCAAACCAAGAGAAGCCTCAACCTTCTCTCCTAAACACTTGATCAATGCAAACAGATGAATCCTTCTTTTGGCACTAGAATATGGCAACGAAAAATGAATCAAGGGTAGATTTAGATAGGCCTATTGACTGAGATATCTCTTGTAGATGTTTGGAGTGTTGTGTGGATGATTCAAGATTTATTGGTGTTTCAAATGACTTTTAGGGTATTTGTTTATGTAGGCATATCTTGGATGATTTCTTGCACAAACGGACCCAAATTCAAGTGTAATCCGACCACCAAAATCTTTCCAAATGAGAAAATGCATGTTGCAAGAAAGGTGCCCACTAGCGAACGATGTTAGTTGTCATGTTTCATCGTTGGTGGCATAGGGACGTTGTTATTGGTCAAGATGGTCAAAACTTCAAAAACAATGGATGATCAAGATCACAGAGCTGCAATGGATGTCAAAGGCAAAATGAATCGAAGCCACAAGATAATTTGAATCCAAGAGTCTATCGCAAAGGGAATGTAAAAATCAACTTTGGGAATGCCTTTGAACATTGAAATGGCCCAATTAACTTCTATGGAAAATATCATAGCTACCAAATCTGCTGGATGTGGATTTTTCAGCCAGCTTAGATAAACTTCAGTCCGGATTGGGCCTATTTTTTTGAAATATCTATTTTTTTGGGCAATAAAAAGACACAATATGCTTGTATATTATTTAATATTCAGGGAGTGTTTCTGTTTCTAATCCGCATGGTGCTCGGCTCAGTCTTCGCCCTATAGTTCAAAGGGGGTGAGTGCCGCCACCCCACCCCATATATTTTGTCTCGCTCTTATAGTTATAGATAGGGCCGGGGCTGTGGATAGAATTCTCCATCTCCAATCTCCAATTCTCCATAGCTCAGATAGAACATGGGGGATAGAATTGGGTGCCTCTTATTACAATAGAAATCCTCAGGAATTGAAGGAGTTGGAAGAGGCGGAATATATATATATATATATATATATATATATATATATATATATATATATATATTTCTATTCTAAGATTCGACATTTTAAAACCATGAAACAATTGGTTTCCATTGAGGTTGTAAATGCAACCGACCCACTATTAAAAAAATAGCAAGAAAAAAAGCTCTGGTATAAAGATCTTCATTATTGTGTAAGCCAATTGTATACCACCACTGATAAACACCAGAATAAACAATATTGGCCAGATCAGTGGCGCCTCCTCGAACATTTTATAGTAAGTTACCAATGTTTTTCATTGTATTTGTCAATTTTTGCATATATGTAATGTATGCTCATATATTTTGCACTGGATTTTGTTGAAATTTTTCAAGAATTCCAGATTTTTTACTTTTTCAAATGGATTTGGATTTTGCATTTGGTAACTATGCTTAAAATCTCTTCACTGAATTTCAAACCGAATTTCAAGCTTGAAATTTAAAATTCTCCAATCCGTGACCGCAGCATAAAATTTGTTCGAATTCGTGATTACATTGTACATTTTGAAAGTCAACATCTCGTCATTGTTTTTTTGATAGTTAAACAAGGGTTGACGGGACCCTTTCCTCAGAAACGCTTTTGACCGGAGCTATGAACCGGGTATACAATAATAACCTGCCACGACCGACATTACAATCGAAGACATTCAACCACAATGATAACCTGCCACCATCAGCACAACATTCGGAGAAGATCGGCCACCATGAAACCTGCCACCCATAGCACAACATTCGAAGAGGAACGGCCAGCACGAGCGCTACACACCAGATCCATCTGCCACAACTGACACGATCTAAACCAGCCACGATCGGAACTTCGAAGAAGATTGGCCACCATGAGTGCTACAACCAAGAACAACCTGCCACAATCAGAGAGCAAACCACCCTCCAATGGGGCTCGTGCCATAGAGGGATTTGAACCTGGGTGGCACCGGATACAACCATCCAACTTAACCAATCCACCCAACCCCATTGGCAACATCTCGTCATTGTTATTGTGCTTGTAGAAGCTCTATTTGAGATTATTTTATTTGCTGAGTGCTGTGAATCTGTTGTTTGCATTAAAAAAACCTTTCTGCGAATCTGCTGTTTGCTTTGTAAAACCCTTCTGCAAATCTGTAAAATATGTTGACCCTATAAAAGTAAAAATGCCGCGTGCCGTGAACATGACCGTTAAACTGCATTCGTTGATGTTTGTTAGTGACCACATTTTATATAATCGTATTTTATTAATTTTTCAGGGTTTTATTAATTTAGGTTTTTATATAGTTGTAAGTTTATGAGCTTATTAGATGTGTGTTTTTTTAAATAGAGTATTGTAAAGTTTTAATAGTTTATTATTTATTATATATAATTTATAAAAATAAATATATGTTTTTAATTATATCTTTGTTAGCCAATCTTAATCATGAATTTTATGGTTGATTTTATTACAAATTTTATCCTCCACGGGTTTGATCATGAATTCGAATGTGACGACTTAGCTTAGAATGTGTCAAAATTCAAATTGTTGGTACCACATGCCTTTTTCCAAACTTAGCTATCTACAGTAACTTTGGTAGTATAAATAAAGTGGCAGATTTGAACTGTAAATGAACAAATGGAATATTAGTATAGCACAAGAATAGATAGAAGATTATGTACATGCAAATGATTTGTATTATATTTTGTAATGAGGAGAGCACATAATGTCACAATTTGTGTATGCACCATAGGTTATTGTAGGATCCTTGTATTCCGTCGTCGGGATGTTACAACTGAACTCCTCAATGTGGTAGTGGGCTGCATTGTGATGCCTTGCTGTATATTGATATCTTTAGTAGCAGGGCCCCGGGGTAGAAGTAATGTACGACGTGGAATATGTTGTGGTAATTACTCACCATTTTCAAACCACGCTAGGTTCAGCTCTGCCAACTCTGCCATAAGAGATTTATGTATAGATTAGTATTATGGGAAATGAAACAATTGCTCTCACACGTGATCCTGTGTCTTTTAGCAGTTACATGCTACTTATGTCTATAAGTAGCGGTTGGTTTGGACTGGCAGGTGCTGCTACAACTACGGGACGTGGATGCTTAGGTAATGAGATTTGTTGCTTAGTAGGAGGTTCTGTCCAAGGTTGATGTCAATCATGGGATTCATATTACCACCTTGATTAGTACTTGTTTCTGTGCTTTTCTTTCTTTTTTCTTTTTCTACTCTGTTATGTACTTTATGATTATCGGTATCAAACTCAGTTTTGGATTTGAATTATCTTTGCACTTTCCTTGCTTTGGACTGGTGTTGTGTGCTTGTGGTTTCAAAGAATGAAGTATTCTTGTTTGTGGCGGGATTTCTCCTTGAAGCAAGAGATAGTTTAGTACATACTCGAAGCTTCGGCTTTGTCTTCATCAACAGTTTTTTGCTTTTTGTTTTGACATCATATTTTGTCAAAATAAAGTTCACTGCATAGATCGATCTCTTCTTTTGCAGCAAGTTTCATTTAGCTTTTGTACGACCATTTATGGGCCACCTTGGGAATCATGCTAGAATTTCAGTTCTCAATTCAGTCTGACATTTGACCACAAGATACACAAGTCTTTCCTTCTGTGTCAGATCCTGATTTGGCCTCAATGTGACTGTTTTGGGTGACTTTATGATTTGTGCTAAAAATTAATTTTTCTTGTATCGGCATGAAATTTTGTAGCAATGTTTATTTAGTATTTCAAACTACTTTCCTTTTACTGCTATGCCGGATTCCGTGATATTTTTGAGCTATTCCACTGTTTCCACATTCGTTGTCCAAATTTTGTTGTGGGAGCTATACAGTGGCAGTGTTCATTTCTATCAACTCTATAGGCTGAAAACGACATTGTTCCCATTAAGACTACTCTCACATCCAATTTCAAGCTGAATGGCCTTAATTTCTATCTTTGAAACAGAAAATAGGGGATCTATTTCATTGGAAAATCCCCTTGAGTATTTCAAAGAAGTTGGTATTAGAGCATACCAATGTCAAGGAAAAACCATGTTTCTCATGTAGATCAATGAAGGCTCAAATTTTTCTTTGAGTGGCAAATGCGGATGATCTCCATCACACTAGAGACAAGGCACTGTAGTAGCTTGACAACATACCAACAAAGCCTTTGGTCAAGCCAATGACACCGGCATTGCCGAAAGTGATTGTGATGAGCAAAATGCAGCCTGCTGATTGTGATTGCATTAAGTGTTATTTCATTATCTTGGAAAATTCCAAGGATTTGAAGTTGCAACTTGATTAAATCTGTTTAGGAGTATCTCAAGTCTGACAAATGCTACTTTCTTTATATTCTGCAATTTTACTTAAAAAGTATGGTGTTTTTATCACATGTTATTTTTTCATGTGCAGTACTGTTTCTTCAGAAATCGATAGACATACATCAGAATTATAGAACAGGAAAAATGAATTAATATGCATAAGCTTGGTTGTATTTTTCATGCACATGTAATCAAGGGTGAAAACTTTCAATAGAGGCAAAATGAAAAGAATCAATAACGAGGTGTACATACTCTACCCCCTCAGGATTTGAACTTGTGCCTCCTTTGGAATACACATGCCTTCACCATCAGGCCTACTCAGGCTGTAAAACAATGGAATTCTCACCATATGAGCAACACCCACGGATGTACGTGGAGTCAAAGGTGCAAAAATTATGGGTGATGGTACGATTGAAGGGCACATCTGTCAAGATCACATATGGATGGATAGATGGTTGGATGATTGAGCATGACAATGATTGTATGCAAATTGAAGAAAATTATAATCTGGGTTAAGGTTTCACTGAACTTGAGGCACGCTGTCCTAAGGTTTATGGCCATCCAGTTTTATGTGTCATTGTGGGTTAACATTCATATTTGCAATTCACGTCTCTATTTTTAGTTACTTTCTGGGACTGATTTATCTGTCTTTATTCATTTTGCATTATTGTGCCACTTAACCTGCCTATACTTTCACATTTATACAATATGCATTTGTGTTGCGTTTCAAGTTGAAGAAATCCTCTCCATTTTTTGACTTGTGCTGGATCTAACTTTTATAATATGGAATCAACTGTTACTTGAATTTTTTTTTTTGTTGTTTTCTCTTTCTCATCTTGAACTACTCTTTTCTTATATGCCCTTCAGCAAGTAGAGGTAGAAATTTGAAGAGGTGAGACATCTACCTATGTTTCTTTTGTGAGCTCTGCCCTATTTATTGGATCATATTGCTCATTTTCCAGTTGATAAGTCTTGTCTTTACGCAATCCTTACCTTAAGGCCGATGGTTGATTTTTGCTACCTGTTCCTATGATGGGATATTTGTTGGAAAGAGACGAGACTGTACTTTTAGATACTTATTGGGACGGGCTTACATCTGTCTTTATTCATTTTGCAGTATTGTGCTGGTTAACCTGCCTGTACCTCCATGTTTATGCAATATGTATTTTTGTAGGATATTAAATTGTAGAATTTGTTTGCATCATTTGACTTGTGCTGGATCTAATCTTTATAAGATGGAATCAACCAGACTCCTTTGGGTATTGTTGCTTGGGCTGTGGCATGAACTTGAAGAATTATTATTTTTTCAATAAATTTTATCATTGTCAACTACACTTTTCTTATATTCCCTTCAGTGATTAGAGCTGGAAACTTGAAGGGATGAGAGACATCTGGAGAAAATCTGTCTTCTTTTGTTCTCTGTCCTGTTTATGGGATCATATTGCTCATTTTCCAGTTGATAAGCCTCATCTTTATGCAATCCTTACCTTGAGGCCCATGGTTGGGCAACCGTTTCCTATGGTAAGAAATGTGTTAGGAAGAGATGAAACTGTACTTTTTGCCTTGCACATCACATTTCAAATAAATCATATCAATGTGGCTATTGTAATACACAAAGCAAAGGTTGTAAACAGAGCAAGTACCATTCATACTTTCTGAGAAAGAGGCCGAGATGAGGGGTGACTTTGGAAAACTGGAGAGAGCTTCTTCTAGTACTAGGGCAATACCTAATATATAGCTTGTGTTGCCTTTTTCAATGTGCAGAACATGCTTATGCGCAGGTTGCTGTTGAAAAGTAACTTCTCTGCAATATTTTTCTTTGCTTTATGATCTTGAGATCTCTGGGGTTCAGTGCTATGAATTCCATCCATGTTTACTATTTTTTGCAAGTAAGATTGGAACAGGCTGGCTACATATATTACGATGCTGGTTAATGCTCTAGTATCTGTTGGAATTGGAGACTAATCATGGAATTTTGGACCAATTAATCCTGGAGGCATACTAGGCTACTTAATTGTCTGATTTAGTTTTCCAAATAGGTTGGCTATTGCCATTTCTTTTCTTTGCTTTGCAACTGCTTATCGACATCAAATTATGCCAAATAATAAAAACTGATGTCATAATATAGATATTTTAAAAAGTTGAAGTCTTTTCTATGTGAAATTCAAATAATAAATAAAATATTGCTATTGCTCTCGAATTTAGTTTAAGTGGACTGTTATTTGTAAGCACCATTTTTTAAAAATGTATTTCATCATGGTTATGCTGCTGCTGTCTTATTTTCCAATTTAATGCATGCAATATTTGCACTAACCATTACTGAAGATAATTTTAAAAACTTATTATAAACAAAAATAATTATCTGTGTTTTATGTTTCTGATCTATGTAAACCTGATTTGCTAAAACATTAGCTCCACAAATTGAAAAGTGCTTAATAATGTATTCTTTTGAAGACTTAAATTGGGACCGTCATTTGACATGATATTGGTTTTTCCTTTACTAATGTTGTATTATGTTAGTCTTCTTTGCCATGAAATATGAGTGAATATTTACTATAGATTGTGTTTTTGCAGTCTTTGACAGAAGTGCTACTCAATAGTACATCATTGACTACACTGTCTCTTGTTGGCTGTCGTGCAATGACTAACCTTGAACTAGCATGCCCAAAACTACAGAAAGTTTTTTTAGATGGGTGTGACCATCTTGAGGAAGCATTGCTTTATCCTGTAAGTTCTTTTGGACACTCTCTGTCTCCGCTCTAGTATATTTCTTCTGTTTCTCTGATGGTTGGTAGGTTTATTTTGGATATCATCGGACAATAGTTTTTACTGTACAGATGGCTAGATGCTTTCCCATTACCTCATTCAACTATGAACATTAGTCTATTGTGATTGTTTTCTATATAGTTATTTTTCCTCCTCCACTTTCTGAAAAGATACTTCTTTATTTGCCAAAAAAATCCCTTATCAGCACCCAATGTAGTTGAAATTTTCTATAGATATGCATGTATTAATCCCATATAGATATGCATGTATTAATCCCATATAGATATGCATGTTTCATTTATGGAACTGCACTTGATTTTATATGATGTAGTTTTTCTCATTAATTTTATCGATTTGGGAGCAACAAGTTATGTTAGAGATGCATCTGGGATCCTGTTACATTCATTTTGAGTGTTGATGACTCCTGTGATGCAGTCCTGTTTTATGCCTGGAAGGAAAAACAGATCATAAGCATTGTACCTTCAAAATTGAATTCATGTAAGCTGGAAAAGATTATATGCATTGTTTCTTGCTCACCTCGGAATTTTGGGTTGGTGGTATACATATTTTATTTGGGCAATGCAAATATTATCAGCACGGGGACTTCAGATGGGAGGTTACCCGCCCTTGTGCTTTCACCAGTGTCATGTGGCAGTCTTAAGTTGCATATGTGAGTGATTTAGAGGTCATGAGTGGCTACGGTGATTGCACCTGCATGGGTAAAGAAAACTTAGAAAACCTACATGGGTCTTTTTTAACTAATGTCAGTACCATTCGATTTAGCAATTATAAAATGCATTGTTGAAAATTTTAAGGTAGACTTTTAGGAAGTTACATTTTGACAACTGTTGGGATAGTTTTCTTATTGATAAATTATTTACTCAGTTTGTTTCTTGTTAAGATATAAGAATTGTTTTATAATTAAGAGTTCTGTATCTAACATTTTAGAGCATCATCTAAGGGTGAAATAACTTGAATTACAGGTGGGGCTTCACTCACTCAATCTGGGAATATGTCCCCGCTTAAGCAAACTTGAAATTGAAGCACCTCAAATGACCCTTTTGGAGCTAAAAGGATGCGGTGTCCTCTCTCAAGCATCAATAAATTGTCCTCAGTTGCTGTCTCTTGACGCATCATTTTGCAGGTACATGTCACATTTGAATGTTCTGTAGTAATTGTTATTAGTTGTGGTATCATGTATATTTATTACATCAAGTTATGAAGTCTATTTATGCTTGTTTTCCTTCTCTGAGATCATGTTATATGCATGACGTTACCGCTATTGCAATGTACTTGCTTTACTGTCCACAGCCAACTTCAGGATGATTGTGTATTCGCTACAACATCTTCATGTCCAATGATTGAGTCATTGATACTGATGTCCTGCCCTCCATAGGAACCAAGGGTCTGTTTTCCTTGAAACTACTTTCCAATTTGAGGCTGCTTGATTTATCATATACATTCTTGACGAATCTGCAACCTGTCTTTGAGACTTGTAGCCGACTGAAGGTAATCTTGGAAATGTTTGCTCGTGGCCAGTTCTATAAAATTTGTATATATGGAATACCCATCCGATGCTTCTATTCAACATGCCAGATTTCATATTGTGCTCTTGGATGTGTATCAGGTTTTGAAGCTACAAGCTTGTAAGTACCTCATGGATACATCATTAGATGCTCTTCATAGAGGCCAAGCACTTCCAGAGCTTTGTGAGTTGGATTTATCATACAGCAGTCTCTGCCAGTCTGCCATAGAGAAGCTTCTTGCTCGGTGCCCTCACCTGACTCATGTTAGTTTAAATGGCTGTGCAAATATGTATGATCTTGATTGGGGGTTGGAAGCGGGCAAGCTTTATAACGATACTTGCATAGACAACGCAGTTAGTGTGCATACAGGACATACTGGAGTGAATGAATTTGAAAACTCCTTTGATTGGATGGATGCTGAAAGAATCCAAGATCGCTTGCTTGAGAACCTTAATTGTGTGGGATGCTCAAACATCAAGAAAGTTACAATTCCTGCATCGGCCTTTTGTTTGCACCTTTCATCATTAAATCTTTCTCTGTCAGCTAATTTGAAGGAGATTGATTTGGGTTGTCGCAATCTCATATCATTGAATTTAAGGTCGGATTTTCACTGCTTTGAGTTTTCCATTTCCCTTCAGCAATAATTTATGATTGTGTGATATTCATATTTTGAGATGTATGCATTGCCTTTGAATGTAACGGCTTAATGTCGGTATTGCATCAGCAACTGCTTAGCTTTGGAAATCCTGAAGCTGGATTGTCCTCGACTGACAAGCTTGTTTCTTCAAGTATGTTACACTAAATCATTTTTCTTATCGGTCTCGCGTTTATTTCATGAGGTTCTCTTTGGATTTTCAACTTATCGGACTTTAAATCAACATCTAGTTAACAAAATATGGATTTGCACCTTCCAGGTTTCTTTGAATCTGGACTAACAGTATCCCTCTGCTTCCTAATATAATTTCCTTTTCTTCCAGGCATGTGGAATTGAGGAACAAGAAATTGGATCTGCTATTAGGAAGTGTAATTCACTTGAGACACTAGATGTCCGCCTTTGCCCTAAGGTTAGCTGTTATGTTCAAAATATTTTTGATAGATTTATTAGATAATCTTTTTCATTTTATTACTGTAAATCAGATTGACTAACATCTCTGTTTTGCAAAATAGATTTCTTTGACAGGCATTTCAAGGTTGCGCATGATTTCTCCAGGCTTGAAACGCCTTTTCAGCAGTGTGGCAGTATAGCTTACTAATGGGACCATGCTGTGAATATAATTACTTTCTAATTTTACCACTTCCCTCAGTTTGGATCAAAATCTTGTGAAATTGAATTTTAAAATGCCAAAGTTCTTTCTTAGTAGTGGCATTTTTCAAATTCATTAAAGTGTAGGCAGAAGTTGTATTTGTTTGAGTCCGCCTGTCTGGATGGGCACTTGCATCCAGAAATGTTTGTAATAGGGCTTAATTCTTTATTTTCTTACAGGTTTACTTTTTTAATTAGTATCTCATATCCTGTACAACTGCTTAGGCAACTGCTTTGCAACCTTTGCCCTTATTTTGTGACAACAGAGATTTTATTCTAAGTTTGTTGATTCTGGAAAGTATCAGTCTGGCTTTTGGGATTAATACTTAACGCGGGGCAATGAGCCCAACCATGTAAAGAAAAGTTGCAGTTTCAGATTTTAGTTGGAGGGTTAAGAATTTTCATTAAGGAGTTATGTTTGCATATTTATGTATCTATACAGAATTGCTGATTGCACATGAAGATCTGTTCTGAAGTCTTGGTTGTTCTGAGTGCAAGCTTTCGGTTAACTTCCGAATAACTGGATTACCTGATTAAAAAGGCGCAATGTATCTTATATTTCATTTCAAATCTTTTAAATCTGTTCTTGAGTAGCTGGCTTATAAATTCATTCTTTTTTCCAAGTAAGAAATATTCCACATAAAAACTGTTATGAGAGCTCAGATTGTTTCAAGGTTTGAATTTTTGACGTCTGTTACTGTTATCATATCTCACTTTTATAGAAACTGCAGTTTTGAAGTTTTTGCACATACAATTTTGTGTAAATTACTAACAAGATTGGCTTTCATAATATTAAAGTTGTGCAGTGTTCATTATGGCGGGGAAAATTTGCAAATAGGAATGAATGCTGTAATAATCTCAAGTAAACAAGTTGTCTTTTTTTTTTAATATTTTAGTGGTTTAGCTTATATTTGTTTACAAAAACCAGTGAGCCTTCGTGTTACAAGTTTTCCCATTAACCAAAGAGTTGGAATTAGTAAACGGAAAATTGGGATTAATGAATTTCACGATCCTCTGATGTTATTAATATCCTCTGATGTGGAATGCTGGATTTTGGAACTAAGGATTATCTTGGAAAAAATATTTGTTAGTGTTGATCACCAATGTATGGCACCATCCACAAATATTACTTCAGACGTCATCAGCTCTCTATAAGCCTAGTGAAATACATAATTATAGTTTAAACACTCGAATGTTTTTGTTGAATTCATTCTTATTGCAGTCAGAGGTAAATGCACGTTCCTGCATTACTTCAATCTTCCCCGTCTTTGAAAATTTTATTGTATCCATTCATGAATATGATAATGCACAACAAACAGAATTTTGGAGTGTGAATAGCTAAAATCTTGAACCTAGTTGAAACATATTTTAATCTGTATAATGGGAGGTTACTTAGCTTTCAATAGACTCTGAACCAATGGACAAATTCCTGAATTAATTGCATACAGGATCAAATTAAATAATTCTTCTGTATTGTGTTGGGATGAAAATGCCGTGCTAACACTGAATTGTATATTTTTTGGTTTCTTTGATGTCTTAAGGGTCTTAGAAGTGCCTGCATTCTTATGATAAATAAAGAGGTCGGGCTTTCCCTACAGTAAATTAAGGGACCTTCCACATCAGTTTATAGGTTCTCTGATATGCGCAACTTTTTTGGTAATTAAAGAGGTCAAGCCTTTATTCTGGTAAATTACGGGTTCTAGTCTTGTAGGGTTTTAATTTAAGTATTTTGTTTGCGGATGCTGTGTCACAACCAGCTGAGCTTTGATGTTCTTTTCAGATAGGGAATGACTTTTTCCCTTTGTTTTACAACTAAAATGATGGCTCTAAACATGGAGGGCATCTATGCCTCTAAAGTGATAAATCTTGCAGTAATTTATGTTAAAAACGCTCATTTCTCAAGAAGATAAAGTTCTATATCACAGTCTATTAGCACCTTCACAATAGGGCAATACAATTCTTGTTTTGCATTGTAAATCATATTCGTCTTGAAGCCAATCTCAATGGTATGGATGTTTAAATACTTGTAAGCAGTATGCCATCTTTGGCGATGATGATGGTGATTGTGATTATTTCAATCTCCCACCTTGCACGAAGGTTGTAGACCTTGGTAAATTATACTTTGATTTATTTACTTGTATCTATGTGGGATTTTTCATCGGGTGAGTATTTTTAATAATCAAGTAATCATAGCAATTGCTATTTTATACATAGGAAGGCCATTTCTCTATGACTTAACATGTTCCTTAGTGACTGATCACAAAGCAAGGGGCCAAGGTAAGCTACAAGCCACACAAGCACCCTAAAACCTTTGGTAGAATGGGGGAGGACGATATTTCTTAGAAAATTCAATAACAAATAGAAAGGTTTTTGGTGAGCGCATGTGACACGAGTCGTCCTTGCTCTACAATAATTTGTGTGGTTATCACAAGTAAACATTCTTTTAATTATAAATGATAAGGGCTTTACATTGAAAGCACGAAGGATTGCGGTGTGATTGAGCGACAACGGAGTTGGGAAGCTTGAGTTGATCTAAGGTATGAGATGATATGATGTTGATGTTGGCTCCATTCTCTCATTGAACGTTGGATGAATGTATCGTTGGTGCGAACAATGATGAAAAAGGGAGTTCATGGTCATTTGGTGAAATATGAGGAATTTCGAAGTCATCAAAAGAAATGGTTGTTGAAGCTGCGAGTGCTTTGACAAGGGCTGCGAAAGGTTGAGTCTCATCGCTAGTGACAGAGATGCGATGTAAAGTGTTGATGAGAGCTTGTCTACGATTCGGGAGCTTTGGATGAGCTCATAAAGTGACATCTTGATAGGCGCTTAGAGTTGCTTCTGAACACTTTGTTCGATGACATCGGGTTATTGGGTTTGCAGGGCAACTAAGATGGATACTTTAGCTTTTGAAGAAGATGGAGTGGAGTCACTAGATGGAGTGGTGATGATGACTTTGGTCTTATATTGAGTAGGTGGTTGAGAATCATGAGGGCGAGAGCGTGGGGCAATACAAACGACATCGCTAAATAGAGGGGGACCTTCTCTTGAGAGAAGTATTGCTTGGAGGAGGAAACACGGTAAAGGTTTAAGATGATGAAGATGTTTTAGAAGTATTGGATGATGAAGATTTGATTAAAGGATTGTGATTGGATGTGGGTGCACTTGTAGATGGAAGGGGATGGTCTTCTTCAATGATAAGGTCATCTTCTTCTATAAGATTGTGGATGATAGTTTGAAGAGCCTTGCAATGTTTAGTATCATGTCCAGGGGTACGATGATAAGCACAAATGACATTAGGATTGAACCACATGGGTTTTTGACCATGTGAATCGAAAGATTTGATGGGAGGAAGAGATATGGCAAATGCTTGAATAAAACGTTGAAGAATTTTTGAATAAGATCGATGGGAGCTTTTGATGTGGGGGTTGTGTGGGTAGTGGATGAATTGGGATTGGAAGCGGTAGATGAAGGTAAGAGTGGTGTTTTACTTTTATGAGGTTTTTGGGTGCTTTTGATTCTAATTTGGTCTTGGGAGAAGAGGAGATGGATGGTCGTGATTTTGATTTAGATTTTTGAGAGAGAATAGGTGGTTTTGATTCGGATTTGTTGATGATAGGGGTTTTGGATGAAGGGAGCAACCCCAAAATTGATGGAGGTGCTCCTAGGATTGATGACGAGGTATTGGATGGCCCAGGTTTGGGGGTTAGAAGGGGGTAGCTCCAACTTTTTATGTGGGTGAGTGACAAATTTATGAGGAGGAATGCCGAGGTTTTTAGGTTTTTGTTGTGAAGAGTTGCCCTTGGTGGGGATGATGATGATCTCTACAGGGGCTTGGTCCTTAGAAATAGGGTTGGATGATTTGGATGCAGATTTTGTGGATGTGGGGATTGAAGATGAAGATGATGTTTGGATAAGAGGCTTGTTGAGATCGGGAGAAGTCATGTGGATTGTATAGATTTTGTAGGTGTGAATGTGGTAGTTGAAGGTGCGTAAGAGATGGGGAGATTGTTCGTGGTCATATGAGCGGGAGATGTGTGTTTAGTAAGTTCGATGTTGATACGGGGTACTTAGAGCCATAAATGTGGTGATAGATAAAGGAATGGAAGTGCTTTGCGAGGAAGATGTGGTGATGGGTAAAGGAATGGGAGTGCATTGTGAGGAGGATGTTATGATATATATGGATATAGATAAGGGTAGAGAGCTAGATATAGTGGGGGTTGGTGTGGTAGGTGTAGAAATGGATGAGGAAGCAGACGCGATTAAAGTGCATGTGGGTGGAGTGGTCATGGGTATAGTTGATGCAGATATAATGGATGTAGGGATGAGTATGTATGTAGGTAATATTGAGAAGAATCAAATAGATATGGATGTAGTAGGTGAGATCAGAGGTGGGGAAGGGGAGATAATAATAGTTATGGGTGTAGTGGATGAAAAAATGATGGTCAGAGGTGATGATGTTAACTCCTGGGTTAGGGTGTTGATTGTGTGGGCATTAGGTGCTTGGGACGTAGGAGGAGGGGTTTGATTATTTGGTGGATGATTGGTAAAAGGTTGTTTGAAGACATCGAGACGTTGATTAGGAGGTGCGTTGGGGATATCTAATCAAGGTCACCACGGTCTATGAGCCATTGTACAAGATCTTTAAAGGTGCGGCGACACTTTTCAATTTCGTGGCCACAAACTTGGTGATACTTGCAATAGTGCTCCTTATGATACCATGTAGGTTTGGGTCGCGAGTCGTCAAGAGGTTGGATAGGGGGAAGTTGGATGAGATGCACAACCATTAACTTGTTGAAAATAGGACTATAGGATTCTCCGAGAGGGGTTTAGTTGGGGTTGGTTTTTGCGGAGGCTCGGTGGGATGTAGACACGAAAGAAGATTTGACTATGATGGCGTTGGCTGCGTTTTTGGTTTTGTCACCATGGGTAGATGACTTAGTGAATTTGCGTTTTGGTTTATTGGATTGTAGTTTGACTTGGCCTTGCTCAAGAGCATGAAGTTCAAGTTTACGAGCCATAGTGAATGCCTCTTCAAAAATTTGGAAGGATTGGATCTGAAGAGTGGAGGAAATATGTTTCACACAGTGGTCACAAAAAGAGTTTGATTAGCTTGGTCTATGGAAGGGAGAAAGACAATTGATTGATTATTTTATGCCATCTAGCGACAAAATCTGTGATAGATTCGTCATGAAATTGTCTAATGGCATAAAGATATGTAACAATGATTTTACATGCAATGTTACTAGAAAAGTGTTATAGGAATAGTTGTGCTAATGGTGAGTGATGGAGAATAGGAGTGTTGAGGAATGTTGTTATACTACCAAAGTTGGGCCACCAACGACATAGGGAAGGTATGTAGCATAAGATCTTGGTTGTGAGCAATAAGGTAACATGCGTGCCGAAAGGCACGAAGATGTTGTTGTGGGTCCTCCTTACTAGTTAAACTTGGAAAATTTTGGGAGCTCCCAATGTTGAGGGTAATGTTTTACGGGAATTGATGGATTGATGGGCTCATTACAAATTTTTTTGTAAGAGAATGTGGTTTTAGACCCTAAAGTAGCGGCTTCGAGGTTGGCCAATCTACTTCACAAAATGTGCATGGGGTCATGGGATGAATGAGGATGAGAAGTTGATGGATTGGGTCAGTGGATACAAGAGGTGGATGGGTGAGGTTATGGATGTGATTGATATTGTTGTGGATAAGTAGGTGTTTGAGGAGGTGGTTGATAAGGGGGGATATTGTTGAAGGGCTGCGATAGAATGTGTTGGGAAATGGGATGTTGTTGAGAGGTAGGGATGTACTTGGATAAGTTTGCATTTGTTGTTGTTGAGATATGCAGATATTGGATTGACCTTGCATGGGGTGAGTGGAGATATAAGAATAGGGTTATTGAGATGTTTTAATAGATTGGTTAGGGAAGATGTAGCAAAAAGGCATTTCGGGGTTGGGGTTGATGAGTTTGGATAGATTTCGACGGATGAGGTCATGTGAGGTGATGATGTTTGGGTGGACATGGGATGTAGAGATGGGGACCGAAGTGTGATTGTGTTTTTCGGGCGAGTAAGGAGTAAATGGGACTCTTGCGATTTTTGGGTAGGTGTGATAATGACGACATTGGATGAGGATGTAATGGGGATGGAAGATTTGGATGTGGTGTTGATACGAGTAAGATTAGGAGGGATGGGGACCACTTTGGTTGAGTGGATTGCTTGAGTTTGGGGATCAGAGAGCAATATTGATGGGAGCCAAGTTTGCGTTGAGCCGCGGCAAGCTCATTCATGGATCTTAGAAGAGCACATCGAGTCGCGATGTGAGGACTTTGGTGGACTTGCGGTTAGAATGGTAAGCATAAATTTGTCAAGAGGGGGTCCGTCGATGAGGAGATTGGTAGACTTGCGAAGAAGCTAATCATGCAAAGCAACGAGATTGGCATCAAGAAGTTCTTGAATTCCACACATCCACGAGGGATGGTAGGAGGTTCAAAAGTCTCTAAGGAAATGACAGATGGGGGTATAGCCGGTCTAGAAGGAATGGAAACAAAGGGGCTAGTCTCAACATGGGGGGTTATTTTGGACAACATGGGATTCATGGATGCACACTCTCTCAAATATTTTGCCTACATCCTCATTCTCCAAGTTAATAACTTTGATAGCAACCATTGTGCCATCCCTTAAAACCCCTTTGTACACTTTTCCAAAACTACCAACTCCCAACAAGTTGGCCTCATTAAATCCATCAGTTGCATTAAGAAGCTCTTGAAATGAAATTCGTCAGACCCACTTCAAAGGAGGGTTGTGAGGTCATATGGTGTCTCTTGCAATAATGCCTCCATAAGAATCCCATCAATACACAACATGTGACAAATGTTACAGTCCTAATAGGTATGAAAACCCTTTTAAATTGTTTAAGACTTTTGTCTTTGGGAGCAGAGCATGGTGGCAAGCGTATCCAAAGTCCACACAGGCCAAGATTTCTAGTAAATGATGTTGTGTTGAGATTTTTAAAAACCCCATCTTTTGGGACTTGCCCCGACAACTTGTTTAAAGAAAAGTTCAAATGTTGTAACACTTTCAATTTTCCCAAAGACATTGGTATTGTGTCGACAAATTGTTGGAGGATAGATCTAAATCTTGGAGATTTAGAAGTTTACCAAGAGAATCTGGAATTGGACCTTGGAGTTTGTTAGAAGAAAGATTCAGATGCTCAAGAGCAATGCAGTCTCCAATTGCATTTGGAATATGGCTTGTTAAATGATTTTCGAAATATCTATGGCCAGAACTTTATTCATCTTGTTGAGTTCTAAAGGCAACGAACCCCGTAATACATTATTTGAAAGATTGAAAAAGAAAGCTAAATTTTGGGAGGCTGCCGCCCGTGGAGGTATTCGTCCATGGAACTTGTCAGATGAGAGGTCAAGCACTTCCAACATAGAGCATTCACCTAGGCTTGCAGGAATATCACCACTTAACTGGTTGTGACTAAGGTAGAGTTCTCTAATCTGTTGGAGGTAGCCTAGGGAGTCAGGAATATTTCCTGAAAGCTTATTTTCATCAAGAGCAAGAAGCCCTAGGCTTTTGAGCTTTCCGATCTCCATCGGGACATGTCCTTGTAAATTGTTCACACCCAAGTATAATCCCTCTAGCCTTTGAAGCATACTGACTGTGCCAGGAATTTTCCCTGTCAAATGATTTCCCTCTAAAGATAGTAGAGTTAAGCCAGTGAGGTTTCCAATTTGTGGAGGAATATTCCCTCTTATTTGGTTGGAACCCAAGGATAATAGTCCAAGTTTTGTAGAAAGTTGTCCCACAGAAGAGGGCATGACACCTGCCAGTTGATTATAGGATAGATCTAGATCATTGAGAAGAGAACAATTGGTAAGAGCAGTAAGAATGGGCAAGCTTGTCCTGCTGCCGCTAACAAAATAGGTACCCCACATGTATAGCGTAGTTAATGCATGCAAATTTCCAAACCCTGTGGGCACTATTGCATATCAATATCGAAGTCTCCAAATATGTATGTGGACTGTTTTTGAGATGCATTTGACAAGGCTTTATTGATAACTGCAAGGATATTTTGTAGTGCTTTGCTATAGAAACTGAAATTCGGTATCACTACCCTTGTCGCATGCGTTCTGCTTCTTTTACCATGATCACCTATCTAGACCCCTTTTTATTTTAATTCATATTCTTATTAACATTCCCATCTTTCCCATCCATTATCCTATCTATTTTAATTTATTATTAATTTCCATCAATTATCCCCTAATCCTCATCTCATTATCTAATTAATCCTAATTATTCCTAATTTCCCTTCTTTAGGTTTTTTATCACCCTTAAACCCCTAATTCCTAATCCCTAGGTTTTTTATTTGATCCATTTTTATCTCCCACCTACCTATGACACTTCCCTATGAAACCTTAAGCAACCTAAATGCTTTAAAGCTATCATTGCTTGGTTTATGCTATCATTGCTTGTCATTGCTATTATATTTTAGAAACTAACATCTTGTAGGTCTAGTTGCCATCGAAGTTTCAAATTTGGCCTCTTCTTTCGGTGCTCTGCTTGTAAGTTGTCTGTCCAACCCATCTACCCTTAGCCTTGTTTAGGATCGCCTGTGTCACTGCCGACTCCAACCCTCGCTGTCACCTATTTTGCCCTTTAGGTCCTCATCGCAGTGTTTCTCTGCTGCTGCATTCTGTTTCCGCCTCGATCTGTCACTCGCTTCTTTGTTAGTCCAAATATGTTCTCGCTCATCTCCAGTCACCTCCAATCGATCTAAGTCGCCATCGACTGTCTCCCGCTAGCCATACAATCCACCCAAACCCTCATTTTCTTGCATCCTATTTGTTTCCTGTCTCAAATCTTCCTCTATAGGTGTCTGTAGTGTTTTCAGACCTCACTCTGTGATCTTCCTGATTTGCACTCGATTCCTCTAAATTTGCATTTTTAGCTTGCTATCTAGATCCATCTTTTCACGTCGCCATTGACTTGCCCTCTTTAACCTCGGTTTCGCCGACCCACCCACGTAAATTTTCGTGTTGATTTAGATCAGATCTGCACTTTCCATCCATTTCTATAATTTCTAGATTCTGTTTAGTTTCAATTTCTATATGTTATTCAGTCCTTTATAATTGATTTTATCATATTTTATCAAACATGGGGTTGACATCGCATAAGGAAGTTAACGCTTCTTGGAACCGACTTCATCGGGAAACCCCTCATCTACCATATAATCCATTTTCCTCTTATTTATATTTGTTGTGCAGGTTCATCAAATTTGCAGCAAGGAAGTATACTTTGTGCCCGTTCATTTATCACCATCCTTTTCCAAGGTGCCTTAAATCCTTGCTTCTTTGAAGTTGTTTGATTTTATTTAGTATCTACTTCACTAATATGAACAGGAAAGATAAAATTTGGTCAATAGCTGCATTTGTAGATGCATAGAAATTTATAATTGTCAATTGTTTGTTATGAACTTGAACGACAAAAAGTAACACTTCTACTTTGCACAAAGATGAAATTCCATTGTGTGTAGAAATGGTATATGCATTTTAGTGGAAATCATTATACCATGTACATGATATGTGTGTATGTGATGGAATTTTAAGTAGATAGATGATGCAAAGTCTATCCGTTATGTCTATTTTTCAGTAAGCACAACACTAAGTTTAGATCCTGCGGGACGCCTTGAAAATCTGCCAAGGCTTCGTGTATTCAAACAACGAAGTAAAATGTTCATGGTGGATATCAACCAAGAAGAAATCATTTTCAAGTTGCCATTTTACTTGTGATTTAAGGCTGTTTCATTTCAATAAAGACTTGATTTGTTATTTTGAAGTTTTGCTCATCAAAGGTTGTGGAAAATATAGGTTTTCTATACTCTTCACATGTGAAAAGGTTGTGTACGTCAATCCATGCCTTGTGACTCCAAGAGGGCTAAATGCAAGACCGTCTATTGTAAGTCCTTGAGCTCTTTGTATTGTGGGTGCACATGCACGCTTGATTGGGAACTGGCTTCAAATTGTCAAAGTTTTTTTATTTGGTGAGTGTTGTAAATGCCTTACAATCCTCAAAATAGGCACATATTACAGATCAATTTTGGCAGGTCGCAAGTGTGCATGTTTAATGATTTGATGTTGTCCAATGCTTAAATCGTTGAATTGTATCCATATGATGTCCTAATTTTTGTGGTTGTATAAGCATCAAAAGTGCCATTTGACCCATTGACCAATCCATCTTAGATATCATAGTTACTAACAAAGAGTTCAACCAAGATGTCTTTTTAAAAACAAAGCTCTTTGGAAGAGAAATTGTCTTGGCATATGCACTTGTTTTGTCACACAAAGAATCTTGCTTGTCAATTGCATTGATGACAATCTCTGTTCTAGGCATTTGCAAAAGCATTTTGCTATTGTGGTCATTGACATTTGTGTTTTTGTAAAAAGTTATGGAAAAATAGGGTCATTGGGTGGTAGTCTATGACAACTATTGTTTAGGTAGGAAATATCGGAATGTGTTTGCATGAGCTAGTTCAAATTCTATTGAGGATTGAAACAAAAACTAGTCTTTTTGTCTGATTGTCTCAGTCAATTCATAGACCTTGACCTTGTTTGTCCAAAAATCATATGGAATCGGTTGTTTGTCTATATGAGGTGTTTCAAATACAAAGTAGTCATTGACAGTCGACCTAGTAGAAATCACCACAAAAGACCATGTCAATGTTTCCAAAGTGCAATGTGGGCGATTGCTTTATATCCTCGAGTCTATTGTCGGTGATACAACAACCGATCGCCAAAAAGGGAGAATTCATCTATATAGACAAGATGCAATTGTTGATAGTGTTTTGACAATGTATCGAGTCGTTCAACACTAAGTGGAGTCACTTGAGACTTGTTAAAAGGAAATAAGAGTGTTGAATGAAATGTTGTTCCACCTGCATTGTAAGTTGCTTTTCCTGTGAATGCCAAAATAAGACCTTTTGGTTTTAGTGGATCACTTTTGGTAGAATTATTATAGAAACAAAGTAAAGTTTCAAAGATCATTTTTGCAGTGAATGTTTTCCCTATTCCTGCACCACTTGTTAGGAAGAGATACAAAGGATTTGTAGGATTGATATGTTTTTTTGTGTGCAATGTCTTTTATGATTTCTTGTTGTTTTTGTTTAACATTCTCATTTTTTTGTAATATATTGTGTTGTTAGAGATGAATGGATGTTTTCCAATTTCAAATAGTTTAGTTTTTTTTTGGGTGTTATCGAATTACATAAAGGAAGATCTAGATGTATGTCATATGTTTCATTGACTCCTTGTGTTTTTGTTGGAGAGTGGATGTTGCGGACACATTGTTTGCTTCATTTTTTATGTCTTTAAGGGAAGAATTTATGTCACCCCATTTAGTGTTGATATTGTGAACAAAGGTTGCCTCATTTTGTCTTATTGTTTTTTGATGAAGTAAGTATGCATCTTGCCATGTCAAGGAGCCATGTTTGAGGCTTTCCTCATTATTTTGGAATGGAACATACAACAAAAGATTCTCTCGACAATAATTCTCTTTGTCTACATGTTTTTTGTAGTTGACAAATCAGATTACACATTCTCTTGCCTTTTTTGAAATCTTGTTGCCCATTTTTATTATATCTAGAAACAAAATCAGCAAGGCAAATGTCTCCAATAGATTGTGGTCGTGCAATGTAATGGTCTATGATAGATTGACACATAATGTTTTCAGATTCATCAAGTTCTTGACTCAACAATTTTGGATGCTTCAAAATAAATGTTCGGTCTTCGAACAAGAAGTGTTTATAAATATGCATTTCCTTGAGCTACTATTTAAGGGTATCGACATGACAATATGTGCTACTTGTTGTGTCACATACATCTGCTGCAAATTAAGCATTTCATTAGCCAATATTTGTATCATCTGTACAACGTCAATATGTGATCCTTGGTGCTCTTTACGTATTATTTTGAATGCTTTTGTGGTTGATCTGTCAATTTTTTCATGTATGAACTCACATATGTTGCAGCTGCATATGCATTGAGAATAAATTGTGCATCTATGTTTGCCTTCCATATTGGTGACATTTGTTTTGAAAAGGTATTGTTCCATACTTGTGATGGTTTTCTTTGTAACAATAGTGTTGGTCGCTTAAGGGTGCTTTGAATAGATTCTATGTATGTAGCTTCATTCATGTTCAATTCATCTAGAAACATATCAAAGGAAAATGAGTTGATCATTTTTTTGTTAGAATTGAGAAAATGTGTTTTGAATTTTCGGAAGCCAATGGACAAGTGGTTTCTTGTGGTTCGAGTATTTGTGTTTGTTTCATTGAGGGTGCGGAAAATTGTATCTCGCATTTTGATTGTTTACCTGTTTGCAACTTTCGTGTGGCAATGTGCATGCAAATTTTCTATTTTTGGATCAAAAGATTATGTGTTATAAGTTATGTAGTTGCCGACAAAGTGTGCAATGGAGGAGTTTTTGTGTTTACCATATACAGTGCATCTTTTGTCCATATCAACCAGTGGCTATGGGCATTGCCTCATATTTGAAATTCAATAACCCAAAAGTATTCAACAACGTCTCCAAAGAATGTATTATCCTTACACAACAATTGTTTGAGTGTATTTAGTCGATGTTTGTAGTAACGAGTACATGTGATTGGATCATTTTTTATGAGAAAATTTTTGTCATTATGATCATCAGGTGATTGTTTCCTAATAGGAAAAAAATGTGTGTGTAGGTCATATAAGTTTGACAGAGTAATTGAAAGAGGCTTCCAACAATGCTCAACACTTGAAAAGGTTAAAAAAATTCGGAGTCCTAGTTGTTGTATCATGGTAAAAATGTTTTTCTTAACTTGTTGCATGTAGTCCTAGATATATATATATATATTTTTTTGAAGTCAATGTATCTAATATCAGATTTCAATATTTTTTCTAGGTTTGGCTTGTATTTAACATCTCTTGCCAGGAGTTTTCTTCCCCTCAGTTGCCCCTTTCGAATCTGAACCCAGATGCATGCTCGTACTTGGGAAACAATGATCTTAATCACTTTGAAAAACAATTTGGTGATATGATATGCAAATCTCCTATCAGTATTCGAGACCTCCCACTATGTAATTTTGTGGAAAGAAATTGACTTCACAACATTTTTGTGACGAGGTTCACTGAGAAAAGAGTAGGAAAGTTCATTTCCTCTGAAAATTTATCATGGAATATACCAAGCAGACGTTGTCCCTCTGCTAGAGGAATCTGTATTAACTTATCTTGGAGGTTAACTATGCATTTTTCATTTGTAAATCCATGGACTAAAGTATCGCCAACATATTCATTGTCGTTGTCTTCATCCATACTACTATTGTCTGACATTGTTTCATTATGCTGCATCATCTTCAACAATTGAACGAAGGAAACAATTCCATTCTTTATTTGGTTGTAATTTTTCCATCCGATACAAAATTGTTTTGCAAATTTGTTACAATGCTTTCATGATGACATTTAGACGTGCATTTCCGAATGGAAGGCATATTTGTAGTGCAAGCGACGCTTGAGTTCAACAACAATAGTTTTTATTTCTTCTATGAACCTTGGCAATGCTTTTTGTATTATATCTAATGAACCCTTGTTTTGTCATGTTTTAACCCATGTGAAACCTTGTGTTATTTTGATATCATTTTGCATGATGTATAATATTGGAATTTTATAATTAATACTTTACTATGTTTTGAAAGGAAATGTTGTGCATATTCTTGTTATTTTTATATTGTTCAAATATGGCTTAAATGAACCCTTTATGAGTATTAACAATATATTTGGAAAAGCATATGTTAAGTCATCATAGGAGTTAATTGCAGACTAGCACATGACTCATTGGTGCACTGACGCAGGAATCACCTTTGCATTAGTGCATGACTTGTCGTGGAGTGCAAGACTCATCCAAATCACTAATGTAGACTGCCTTGAAAAAAGGGACTTGTGTAAAAGAGATAAATAGCTCGGATGGATGAACTATGAGTTGATACAACTGGAAACACAATGACATGAGCATGAAACATGTGCTACTACTTCAACCTACCTTCATGCAGATTATGAGGTCCAGTCATTCCCAGTTTAACTTTAGTTGCTTGGAGACATGATGTAGATGAACACTTATGGATTTATGATCACCACAATTCTCTAGAATTAATCCAGATCTCGCACAATCTAACAACACCGATTGATTATCTCAAAGGAGTCAATTATATGACTCATCTTCGCTTAACAAGACTAGTTCAATCCCCAAAAACAACAGAGTACTCCTTCCACAATTGTAATTCTTAGAATAGTTAGTCATTATTTTAGTCATCGTCCAGTTAAGTAGATGTTATTAATTGCAAATAAACTAGTTCTCTCCTAGAGAGACTAGGACTACTCTAGTATAAAATAGCTAATGTATTAAGATTCATAGTTCGGTTCAATTAGTTGGTGATCAGTAAAAGTAGTTTCTTCACCAATAAAATTACGATTCAGGGGAAAAATTTGTTGTGTAACTTTCAATGTTGAACCTAATCGAAGGGAAGGAACAAGGGACACTCCTCCCCAAAGAGAAGGGGTATTTACCATTGTTTCCTTTTTGTCATTTTGCATTCATTAAAACACCGGCAATGAATCATTTTTGTACCTTTAAATTATGTCTTTAATATTCTTTTGCATTTCATTTCCTAATTATGGTTAGTACAACATTTAGTTAATTCATTATTAAGTATGTGCCGAGAACAATTTGATCGTTTCTCTTTGTTGCAAAACAACCATTGACACCACGCCTCGAACCGACAAACTTAGAAAAATAGAGTGCAAGTATCGATGACACTTGTCACTTTTTTGGTTCCGCTTTTGGGAACTCAAGGTGTTATCAAAGGTTAAGGTGCTAGCTAGAAGTGTTTCCTGGTTGTCAGTCTGTAAGTTTCCATTCAGAAATTTTATTTCCATAACGCTTTCTTTAGAAGTAAAGAAGACCTCAGAGTGACAAAAAAATCCTCTATGCTTTAGAGTATGTGGAACACAAACAATCAAGTTAAGCACGATAGTTAGAAACCGCCTCGATGAAAGGATTTTAAGTTTCACCCTAGAAATCGTAGAGGTAGATTCATCGATATATTTTTCAAAACCCCTCAAAACCATCCTGTGGAACAACTTGTTGACCAAGGAAGGATGGCTAATGAAGTAGATAACCCTAATGGTGTATAAAATGGAAACCCTCTAGTTGGTAGAACATTTAGCTATCCCATACAACTAGATCCTAACGATCAGGATCCTATGAAAAATATATCCCCTAAATTTTACCAACCTTTCGGGGATTAGTCTTAGAAGATCCTGACCAGTTCCTTTTTGAATTCAAGGTCTTGTGCCAAACTTATGATTACACTTATGATTCCCATAAGCTCAAGTTATTTCCCCCACTTTAAAGGACACAAATATTAGATGGTTCATGGGCCTAACCCCTGATTCCATCCATAGTTGGCAAGAGATGGAAACAATTTCTTGGAAAAATATCAAGACTCATGCAAAGTTCGAGACAAGGAGGAAATTTTTGATCAAAAAAGGAAGATGAAAGTTTGGAAGATTATTTTGATCGGTTCCTCTTCCTTTACATGATGTGTGGCATTGGTCTAGATATTAATCTTATCAAAGCCTTATTCCTCAAAAGATTGGGTGAAGGCACACATGAAGCCTTCAATCTTATGGGAAAGGGAGACATGAACAAACTAGAATTTATATAAATCATTGACCTCTATAGGAATTACTCCCGAAATCACCCCAACTTTCGTAGACAAAAAGGCAAAATGGCCAATGGTGATATATCCAAACTAAGGGAAGAAATTGCAAATTTGAGAACATACCTCTTGGTTCAACTCAATACAACTATGGATAGGGAGAAAGCCATGAATACAGATCCTTTGTTCATCTACTACCCAAGATGTAGAGACAAACATGGGCTTAAGGACTACCCCTTAGATAATATAGACATATGTCTTCTTTGTGAACTTAAGCATGCCACAGACCAATGTAGACTTTCCTCTTCAAGAACCATTTAAAATAGAATAGAAAAGACGGATCCGAGTTAAACTATATGGATCAAAGGTAAGGAGGAAATTATCAGCCCAACCAAAATTAGTCCTACATGCTAAAATCACAATGTGTCCCAAAACAATGGAATGAACCATGGCAATAACCCCAACCTTGGGCTCAACAAGTTCCACAGGAGTGGAGCGCATAGTGGAATGCACCAAAAAATTATTATTAACAACCCTGGGCTACACATCCAAACATTCCACCATTTCAAAAGTTTAATCCTCAGTACCAACAACAATGTAATGCACCTCAAGGATATGGGCAACAATATTACAATCAAATAAGACCCCAAGGTCAACAAGCCTTGTTGATCTGTACCTACAAATATTGCCCCATCCGATCAACCTACACAACCACAAATACCAACACAAAATATGACAAATCCCAAAAATGTGAGGCAGGTAACCCAACATACACTGTGGAATCAAATAAAAATCCCATAGTAAACTCTATGGATTGTAAGAATATATTGTTGTTCTCATAGAGGATTACCTCACAACCATGTCATCTCATATGATAGAAGAAATCCCTAAAGATACAGAAAAGACCATAAGAAATGCAACATAGCCCTATTGTTGAGGAAACACCTCAACCAAGATTTGATATTCCTTTTCCATCCAGAATCTTTGAAAAACACAACACTTAGTTCTGAACAACCGAGTCATAATTGATTTAGAGACAGTGGAAATTAAGTATTGGCATTCCCTTGTTACAAGCTCTTAAGGAAATCCCTGAATTAAACAAAACCATCAAAGAGCTCTATTTTAAGACTCTAGGAAGAAGAAATAATCGACTAAAACCATCCATGTTGATGGGAAACTTGCTAGTATTCTAGAAGGGAATATGACCCCTCCTAAATACGGAGACCCTGGAAGTCCTATTGTTATAGTTTACATAGGAGATGTCCATATTCCTAATGTCCTAATTGACCTATAAGCTACTATCATTGTTATAACCACAAATTCCTTGTCCACACTATCACTGCCTAAATTGCAATCAACCTCCATAGTCTTATAAATGGTAGATTAATCTGTAAACAAGCCAAAGGGAATTATAGAGGATGTCACCATCGCTATTGAATCCCGGGAGTATTCAATAGACTTCATGATCATAAAAATTAAGAATAGATAGATTGGATACCCTCTAATCCAATGATTCCCTTGGTTACCCACAATTGCCACCCTCATTGATTGCATAACAAGGAATATCCAATCAATGATTCAAAAAAATTATCAATTTACCTTGTTGTAAAACCTTTTACTATAGATAATAAACAATGGTGTAAGGAAAATTCAGATGATATGGATGACATCATCTCTTCTCTAGCCATGGTCATAATTCAAGAACACTCAATCAAATTCATTATGGTGACCATGAGCCCTGTGTTGGACATAGTATAAGTTTTGCGCTTGAGTCCTATGCTAGAATTATTTCTAGTCCGACACTATAACTAATGGAAACAAGAGATGATTTTATGGATGAAAACAACTAGCCTATCATCTGTCCTTTTACACGGAATATAGATCTAACCGAGTCCATCTTTCAAAACATCACTTTGTTGTTCACATATTACTTCCACACAGGTGTCCATTGAATGCATTGCTAAGAGAGTACCTTGTTGTAGATCCTCTTCATCGGGTACCAAACAACTACCTATTTTCCCAGGAAAACATTGTGAGTCAATAGTTGGCCGAGTAGTCGTGCGGAGAATACCTTGTTTAAACGCTTGTGCTCTCATTCTCAAGATTTTGCTTCGAATAGGGAAAATTTTAAGGAACCCCCCAAAAACTTATAGAAATCATGGCAAATATACCTAGTAACTAGTTTTGTGGGTTTGGCGAATGTATTGTAACTTAGTTTCATGGTTTTGGCAAGTATCCTGTAACCTATTTCGTTCTTTCGGTGAAAATGGTAAAAAATAGCTGGAAATCGAATGGCGAATCTTCTCGTAATTTGTTTGGAAAATACTCTCTACCGAATTTGACCGTAATGAGGCTGAAAATTTTCATTTCTTTTGCATGCCTTACCTTTACGCTCAAGTTCCTGGAATGTGTGACACTTGGCTAGTTGGAGGAACAGGAAAATGACACATGGTATCTTGTGATTTCTCATTGCCATTTTGGCTTGCCTCACCAACATCGCGGACCCAAAACTTTATCAACCGATTCATTTTGTGGGCTTAGAGTTTGGGAATGCCTTTGACTTGGGAGGCTTGAAACCCCGCCACGTGTCTCCGTGTGATGGGAAAGGAAGGATTGAAAAATTTAATAATAAGGCATTAATAACTTATATTTAATAATCAAGGATACACTGCCAGTTGGTTCATATTAAATTTTTATGCCTAGTATGTGCAAAGCAAGAAGAATTTTTTTTTAACAACAAGCAAGGGGTTAATGTAATGATGTGGAGAAGTAGTGCTCGCAACATGTGAAGCAAATTTCTACACTGGTATTTGTACATGTGTGTGCCAAGAAACATGATCAAGGTTTTGAATTTTGAAACTTATGTTTAATTCAAGTCCAAGAAGATGAATTTATTTCAAAGGAACACATTGGTAATTTGTGATCTCACAAGAAATAACATGTAGCAGAGGCAAAGTTATCATGTCTTAGGCTCATGTCATTTAAATTTATCATGTCTTAGGCTCATGTCGTATCTTAGCTAATGATGACCACGATCATAATTTACAAGTATCCATGGATGTTTGTTCCTTGTTTCACTGTAACGCCTGAAGAATCTAGTGGGAGTCATGAGTACTTTTCATTCCTTAGAAACTAGAGAGAACCTACATATGGATTCTAATGGAAGCCAAAGAAATATATTTTCCCAAACATCTAATGGAAGGGCCTTAAATATATGTTATCACCAATCTTTTCGTGTGAAGGGCCTTATTTTTTGCCTATTTATTGTGGGTCGATTTTTTTCATTTTCATCCTTTTTGTCGGTGAGCACCTATGGATTCCCCTCGAGTTCCCCTCTTTGTCTTTATTTTGTAATAAAAGGGAAATGGATTTCAGGTCGTCTATATCCGATAATCGTCTGTGATAGATCTTCAAAATTGGTAATGGTAGTGATCTGGAGGAAATTAAATTAGTTTTGGGGGAAAAATATCTGTTTAAGGATGAATGGTGTAGGGTTAATAGCAGTGTGGCCTCGGTTTTGTGGAAATTCTTCTAATAATTGAGCCATCGAAACCTGATGCGGTCAACCTTGCTCTCCGTTGGGTTTGACCGTCTTTTTGTAGAAATTTGGTCATGAAGTGCAAAAGTGTAATGTTGCTTTTTGGACAGTAGGGGAGGAGGCGAAGCTCTTGGGTGGTGTGGATTTGAGCGTCTTCGGGAATCAAACATTGTTATGGGGATCCATGGCCTTCGTAGAGAAGTTGTTGGTGTTCAGCCATGACAAGAATGTTGGAAGGACGCTCTTCAAACTCCCTAATTTGGTTGCCCTCAATTCTCCCATTGATCCAATGCCACTTTGGTGGATGGAAATCCGTGAAACTCTAGGGAAGCTTATAATCATCTTTGGCGTGGTTGGCCAATGAAGTTGTTTCTCAGGACTCTAAGGAGGGTGTGGTTGAGAGGTATGGATCTCCAGTTGTAATTTTGTTTGTGTCTTCTGATTCAGGGGATTAATCCTTGATCTAAATATATGTTGTAATGTCTATAGTATAGTATAGCTATAGTCTTCCTTCCTTTTAGCTGGCTTTTGCTCGATATACCCAACAATCATGATTGACGAAGTTTTTTACATCTTCATGTTGTATCTGAGGTTCAACCTCTCTCTTTTGTAAAGGGAACGGGACCCTTCAACCCGCTTTAACAATAAAAAAATATATAATGTATTTAAATTATATTAATTCGTCTGCGTGGTATGGGTGATAGCTTTTTAATTTATTGAAAACTTTAAATTAATTTAAGAAAGAAAGAATCTAATTTAATAAATCAATAATGTAATCACTATATAAATGTGAAAACAATATAATTCATCAAGAATGACATCAAAAATTCTGAATTCTATTTAAAAACAACATTTTCATTAGTTATTTCAATTCAAATAGTAAATAATATTAAACAACATTTGATTTTATTCATATTCATTTTCATTAGAAAGACTTCCTTTGATTTATTCTCATCTATGGATATTTGGTTTTGTATTTTGAAAATTAAACTTGTGATAGCTTTTAATTTATTAAAAACTTTAAATTAACATATAGATATATATAATAATACACACATGCGCGCACACACACACACACATAGATATATATATATATATATATATATATATATATATATATATATATATATATATATATATATATATATATATATATATATATATATATATATATTATGTTTAAACACTTTTTTACCAGAGCTATGAATCGGAGGGTTAAGGGACCCCACCCTTACAACTATACTCCGAACAAAAACCGAACATAAACCAACAACACAAGGCCCCACTGAATGACTCGCGCACGAAGAAGAAGGAAACACCATTTGAAAAAACAAAAGTGGCTTCAAGAAAACAAATACACATGGCCACATAACCAAAAAAACAAGCTAGAAAAGAGTATTAATCCTCATCCGAAATAACCACCACCCTTAAAATTGAGACCCACTTTCGCCTCTTTTGCAGCACCGAGCGCCGCATCCGTCGCATCTCCCCTACCTCCCACCTTGCCTCGACCGCCGCCGCTTGAAATGCCGCCTTCCAGTTCCTTGACCTTACTTAGCAGAAGGATAAAGGCCTCCCTAACATTATCCCAAAACTCATTGAGGTGGTCAATGGCCGAGTCGATAGGTGAGCAAGCATTAATGAGATCCATAGGAGGCAATCTGCTAAGGCCCGAACCACCTTACTAGAACAGAATGTGAACAACCTTTGCATAGAGTAGTAGTTCCCTATACCGCGTGCTGAGCCAATCTTTCCCACGCCTAGTGCCATTTGCCTGAGCATCCACCTTCTCCACCCAGAGTAGAGGGTCTGGGATGCGGAACCTTTCCATTCTTCGCGCAAACCGAATCAATGGACAAGGTAAATAAATAACTCCACGATGGCCACAACATCCACCTTGACCGGATAGAGCAAGAGACAATTACAAACGAATGCTACAATGAGTTCATAGTTGATTGTGGCCCTATGAGAGTCCTGCATATAGGAATCTCCTATCACACGCTCAATGACCTCAACCTCGAGTAAAAAATCATAGTGAAACATCTCTTAAAGCCACATGCGGAAAATGGCCGAAGCAAAGGTCATTTCCCTTTTCTCCCCACGCAGAGCAATGAAAGGAAACCCCCCAAAAACCATTCTCTTGTCAGCCCAAAAACACGAACAAAAAGAGGTAGGGAGAGAGGAATGTGAGTGACCAACAATACTAAAGGCCCAAAGTGTGGCATGTGCCACCATTAATTCTTTGAGCTTTGTGTGTGCCACCCATCATAAATGATAATATCTTCCAAGCCGTTCCAATATTCTATATTATTAGAAATTAATTCAACTCTCGGGCCATCAATTGCCTCGTTATCTAGATGATCGCAAGATGGTTGGCCTCCTTATAAACATGATTAACACTCCAGCTATGCAATTTTCCAAGCCAGAAAAAGGATATTGGAGATAAAGAAATTAAGGTGCCAAGAAAGGGCAGAGCCCTTAGTAATCGCTGAACGATTACTTGGGAATCAAAACTTTAAATTAATTTAAGAAAGAAAGAATCTTATATAAGAAATCAATAATGTAAATACTATATATATATATATATATATATATATATATATATATATATATATATATATATATAATATGTCAGCCCATCATATATTCCAATTCCAATGTTTTTGAATAACAATGAACAATTAATCCCGAACCCAAATTATAGTTCATCCCGCCTAAATTTGGGAGATTCACATCCGTGGGGGCACGACAAAATGAAATACATGGAATTCTTCCACATGGCATGGGAAAAAGTGGGGTTTATTATTTAAAATGTTTCAACGACCCCCAAAAATTTCAATGACCAAGTCATTAAATGCAAACACCTGTCACCGTGGACCTAAAACTTTATTATTGAATCGGTTTATTCAACGAGGCTGGATTCCAAGGAATGCCTTTTCCTCGAGGAGGCCTGGAATCCTGCCACATGGCCATCTGATAAGTGAAAATTGTCATCCACTGAATGAAATTTGATTAATGACTAAATTTGACGTCTATAAAGTACAATGAAATACCTAATCATTTATAGTGATGTTGACAATTGAAATTTTGTTTCTAGAAGGCATACTGCAATGAAGGTAGAATAGATTCATAGAAGTTACAAACCATGTAAGACTCAAAATTTTCATATTTTTGAGTAAGTGTCATCCTGCATTTGAGTCTTGATTCTTTAAATATTATCTTTTTTATAAGTAGCATTGTATAAGCCTTTGCTTTCAAATATTTCAATATAAGGGTTGAGAAATTATGGTTGAGGGTTTACAAAATCTAAAAATCCAAGCATGTCTACTTCCATAGGATCCCAAAGCTAGAGTAAAACCCAAATCCCATATGCCAAACTACTTAAAAGTAAAACCCCTGGTTTTACTAATGAATATCATGATATTTATGATCCTGTAATTGGCACAAGAGCTTCACAACTTAGATACACGTTTGAGACGAAGATGAGGGAAAGTAGAAGTTTGGACCAATCAGGTAGACATAAAGATTTCGGTTGGATAACATGGGGTCTGGATTGGGACGCATGATGTTCCACGAGGTTTTCCCCTACCTTGAATTTGTTAATATATGTGCCCAAAATTACAATGAGACAAAAAGCAATTGTTGCAAAGGGCAACAGACAAGAAATTTTGTACATTACAGAGGTAAATCTTGGCAGTGCGTTGGGGTTTGAAAGCAAAGATTTAGGAACCATCCACATAAACCTAGAAAAAATTGCTAGCGATTATCATGCCACAAATAAAAAGACAGAGATGAGTTTTTACGAAAATTAACATTTGATGCAGAGGTACCAAAAGGGAAGGCTCCGTATGCAATTAACATATTTAAACCATGGGTCAGGGATACCATTTCTATGCTAGTATTTTGCCTTGGCTTCAATAGCGATGAGACAATGGATGAAACCCTCTTGGAAATGGTATACAATATCCATTTCGTTAATCCACCTTGTCAATACAGATTTGTTGGGTACATTGCAAAATATATGCATAAACAATTATTAACAATCAAAGAAGGCTCCGACACTAAGACGTTTAGGTTCACTACCTACTTGTGCTATTTAATTCTATGGTGGTTTGTTGGATGGTTTGAAAAAAACAAACTTGCAATTGAGCCCTATTTTGCTGAGGTCAAGCCAAAATCTATGCATCCATTAATTGAGTGGACCCCAAGATAAGAATGTATGATAATAGAGGGGACTACAATCAATTTGTGGATTATTTTTGGGCTCCAATGTATGTATCAATTAAAAAAAGTACAATGCTTAGATTGCCTATGAAATGTAGAGATTACATTCAACTGGGATCATAAATATAGTTAGCAGACTGGTACTTCATGGAGGATTATACTATGCTAAGGTTTTATGGATCAGGAGTACAACCTCACAAATTGCCAATATATGTGACAGAGAGTTTTTTCCTTGGAATATATACGGTGGATGGAAAGCACAGATAATCTCTATTTTGTTTCTCAACAAAAGAAGAGCATATTTTCTTCATTACAGTTCTCATGTGGAGTGTTGAGATGTGGAGTTCAATTACTTGATTTAGCATGTTCTATCAACTTGGCTGGAAAACATAGTAATTGTCATCGGCTATGAGGGGATAGACATCGGTCACCTATGACCGGCATCGGTCGAGCAAGTAGGAACCTTCATCGCTTAGGGCTAATCGACATCGCTACCTATGCATGAGTGTTTTATTTAACTCACGAGAATTAGATCTAATTTTAGTAGTAAAGAAGATCTATTGATTGTAATTATATGGCTAAGTGCCCTAAGTTCGTATAAGGTATTTATAAGATAGAAAAATAGGGCTAAAAGAGAGAGTTAATGATTATTGTGAAAATAATTATGAGAGAGAATTCTTGGAGGAGAAGAAGAAGCTTGAGAGAAAGAAAATACTGTACATTGTGAGAGGTGCGAAAGATTGTAAAGCTTCATTGTATATATTCTGAAAGCTTTGGATAATAAATTGGCTTGTTTCTTGGTGGATGTAGCCCACACTAGGTGAACCACATTAAATTTGATGTTGATTTATATATCTTGTTTTTTATATTTTTACTGGTAGAATATTCACTTTTATTGCATGTATGCTTAGATTTGATATATTATCTATATAACCGGTGTGCTAATCCTAACGAATGGTAACATAGATTTGTTTGAAGGTTTTGTGTGTTGAAAGATTTACTCGGGGTTTTCTCGATTGAGTGGGAGCTACAACAATGGAAAAAGAAAACAAATACAAGCTAGAGAAGTTTGACGACTGAAATTATCAATTATGGAAGATGCAGATTGAGGATTATTTGTATTGAAGAGATTTTTACTTACGGTTGGATGAAAAGTCTAGACCTATGAATATGACTGATGAAGAATGGAATATTATTGACATAAAGGCTTTGGGATCTATAAGATTGAGCCTCGACAAAGATCTGTGGCTTCTAATATTATATAAGCGACATCGACAGAGAGTTAATGAAATATCTTGCTAATTTATATGAAAAACCTAGTGCTTCAAATAAATTTTATTTGATGAAGAAACTATTTAGTTCTAATATGCATGAAGGTGGATTTGCATCTAGTCATTTGAATGATTTCGATCTATTGTAAATCAGTTAAAATTGGTTGATATTCCGTTTGATGATGAAGTGAAAGCACTTTTATTCTTATGTTATTTGTTTGATAGTTGAGATAACTTGGTAATGGTTGTTAGTAATACAACATCTACTAATAATATTTTTAAGTTTAATAATGTGGTTAGTATAGTCTTGAATTAAGAAATTCACAGAAAAGTACAGAGGGATCATCATCTCAGAATGCTTTGAATGAAGAAAGAAAAGGAAGGAAGAAGGAGAGATCCAAGAGTAAGAATAATGGAAAATCAAAGTCAAGAAATGACAAATCTAAATCCAGAGGTAAGGGAATTACCTGTTGGAATTGTGAAAAGAAAGGACATGCAAAGAAAGATTTTTGGTCAAAGGATAAAGATAACCAACACCCAGACAAAGGTAAAGAGGTAAATATTGTAGCAGAGGTAATGTAAGATGCTCGTATTCTTTCTTTGGATAATAGAATATAAGCTTGGGTTTTAGATTCAAGAGCTTCTTTCCATGCAACCCCTAATAAGGGTTATTTCAGAAATTATGTCTAGGGCAATTTTGGGCATGCTTATTTGGGTGATGATGAACCTTGCAGTATTAATGGTAAAGGGGAAGTTCATCTAAAATTGTAAAATAGAAATACGTGGGTATTAAAATATGTGAGGCATGTGTTGAACCTCGGAAGAATCTTATTTCGGCAAGGCAACTAGGTGAAGTCAAGGTTGCATGGTTACATTCACAACAGACTCAGAAAGTCACAAAGGGTTCCTTTGTTGTGGAAAGAGGTAATAAGGTAGGAACGTTATATTTATCTACCTATGTTACTGATTCCTTTACTGTATTATCTACTTCAAATTCAAATGCATGCATGTGGTATAATCGGTTGGGCTATATGAGTCAAAAAGGAATGCAGATCTTAAAGGCTAAAGGTAAGTTATCATATTTGAAAGATTTAGATTTTGATTTCTGTGAGCATTGTGTCTTTGGAAAGAAAAAGAGAGTGAGATTTCTCAAATTTGGGGCAACTAAGAAGGAGCAAAAATTAGAGCTTGTACACTCAGATGTGTGGGGACTAGCCCAGGTAGTTCTCATGGAGGATCCTAATATTATGTTACATTCATTGATGATGATACAAGAAATGTATGAGTTTATTGTATTAAACACAAATATGATGTTTTTGAGACTTTTAAAATATGGAAAGCCCTTGTTGAGAGTGAATGAAATTCAAAGTTAAAGTGCCGTAGATCTAATAATGGTGGTGAATACTATAGCAAGGCTTTGAATGATTATTGTTCAATGAATGGAATAAATAAAGAAATGATGGTTCCAAGAACACCACAAGAGAATGGTGTTGCAGAAAGAACGAACATGACAAGCATGGAACGTGTTAGAAGCATGATGATACATGATTGATTGCACTTGTAGTTTTGGGTAGAAGCAATTGATACAATGGTTTATTTGATTAATCGTGGGCCTTCAAGTTCATTAAGTGGAGGAATACCAGAGGAAGCTTGGACTAGAAAAGAGGTAGATCTTTCTTTTCTTAAATTTTTTGGTTTAGAAGCTTTTGTGCATATTGATAAGGAAAATAGAAAAAGTTGGATGTAAGATCTAAGAGATGCACTTTCATTGGTTATGGATCTGTGATTTTGGATTCTATTTTTGGGATTTAGAGAATTATAAAATTATTAGGAGTCGTGACATTAAATGGAATGAAAAGAGAATGTACAAGGATCAAATTTTGATACCCAAGGACAAACCTATTGAGAATTTTGTGAACGAAAATGAACTCTCAGATTTAAAAATCATACCTACATTGTTACACAAGAACCTATGTCGGTTGACCCCTGACCACATCGCCAGCGTAACCGGTGTCGCCACAGATGATCGATGTCATTCATTGTTAGAATTGGAAACAAATTTTCAGGAGGTCCAAAATTAGCCTCCGGTACCTCAAACCCCTGTGAGAAGGTCACAAAGGGTAAGTAAGCCTCTAGAAATATTTACACCTTATCTATCTTATTTATTCTTGATCGATAATGGTGAACCAGAAATTTTTGAAGAAGAAATGTAGGATGAGACTCACGTACAATGGGAGCATTGCATGTATGAGGAGATGGAATCTTGGAACAAAACTAGACTTGAGATTTGGTTAAGTTGCCGAGTGCGTTAAGAGGGCATTGCAAAACAAGTGGGCTTACGGGATCAAGGAAGAAGAGGGTGGATGAAGAGGTACAAGACAAGGCTTGTAGTAAAAGGATTTACATAGAAAGTAGGTATTGAATTTGGTGAAATATTTTCTCCTGTTGTTAAAATGAATTCCATACGTACTGTATTGAGTTTAGTTGTAGTAGATGATTTGCATTTAGAGCAACTAGATGTGAAGACAAATTTCCTTCATGGTGATTTAGATGAAGAGATTTATATGTAGTAGCCACTTAGGTATGAAGTTAAGGGTAAGGAGAAATTAGTGTGCACATTGAAAAAGAGGGTATATGGGTTCAAGAAAGATCCAAGGTGAAAGATCCCTTCCCCAATCTGATTTAAATTTCTAGTTTGACTCATTTGACATTTCGCCAAACACTTAGCATGTAATTACTTATAGGTTAGCTAATAACAATAATATGCAAAACAGATTTTTCTAGGGCCCAAATCGACTCTGACATGAAATTTAGGACCATGCAAGATCATCCTAATCTGTGATAAATATTCAACAATGACAACAAGGGTTTGAGTGAAAAATACACATAAATGCTGCCAAAAAACTATTTTTTATCACAAATGACTGGCACTAATTTTAGGAATTCAAACATACAAAAAAATTGATTTTTATTGACGCCACAAACACTCAAAGATCGATCTGAAATCTGATTATAGAACCGGTAAAAAACCCTCTAATAAATTATGAATTTTTTTACTTCACTTCACAAAAATCAGAGATGATTTGACAATAGAAATCAAATTTAAATACTTCAAAGAACATGCCAATTTAGTCTATACACTCAAAATACAAAGTGTTGTAAATGGTGAAAAAAATCAAAATCTAATTACAATCAATGGGAATTTTAGAGTGAAAAACCCTCTCAACTCTTGGGGTTTCTGTCCACTAGAGATTAAATCCACAAGGGGTTTTCTCCTTGGAATTTTAATGCAAAAGCTAAAGCTTCATGCAAGAGAAAATGTTATAAAATATTTTTGGATGCCTCTAGGCAAATCACCTTCTTCTTTATATAGGAAAAGAGACCCAAAGTGACCTTTGGACTTCCCATAAAAGTGACCTTTGGAATTCCAATGAAAGTGACCCTTGGACTTCCAAATCACATTCTCCCTTAGGAAGTACATTTTAATTAAGTGTTTTTATTTTACTGCACTTTCCTAAGTTCTAATTTAAAGTTAAGTCTATTAATTTATTATATGTGCTTTTTTTTATAATGTTATATTTTAATTTTAGCACAATATAATAAAGTTAATAAACTTAAGTCACCCTTGAATTCCCCCTTTGGCCGTCGGGTAGACAAAAAGGGCCAAAGGTCTTCTTACAAGTTATTCAAGAAAGAGGGACATTACACAAGACAATGGTACATGAGGTTTGATAGTTTCATGCATGAGCATGGTTAATTAAGATGTGAATATGACCATTGTGTTTATTTCAAGAAGCTTGAAAATGAGAGCTATTATTTCATATTCTTGTATGGGGATGATATGCTTATTGCAAGATCTAGTATGCAGGACATTGGTGAGCTTAAGGGAAAACTAGCTCACACATTTGCTATGAAGGATTTAGGAGCTGCAAAAGAATCTTTGGCATGAAAATACACGATAAGAAATTATATTTGTCTCAGGAGGATTATATCTACAAGGTGTTAGAAAGGTTTAAAATGCATAATTCAAAACTTGTAAGTACACATGTGGCTGGACACTTCAAATTGAGCAAAGATCAATTTCGTTCATCACATGAGGAGGTCAAATACATGAAACGAGTACCATATGCTTCAACAATTGCAAGTCTCATGTATGCTATGGTTTGTACTGCACTGTGCATCGCATAGGCAAGGGGAGTTGTGAGTAGATTTATGGCCAATCTAGGTAAAGAGCATTGGAAAGTAGTCCAATGGATACTCAGGTATTTGAGAGGGACATCTAGCATGTAATTATTCTATGGAGGTTCGGACATTTCTTTATGTGGCTATGTTGATTTAGATATGGCTGAGATCTGGATGGTAGAAGGGTCACTTCTGGATATATTTTCATAGTAGGCGAACTACGCTTAGCTTTGGATATCGAGATTACGAAGGTTTTGGTTTTGTCTACTACAGAGGCAGAGTATGTCAGCAGCTACAGAGGCTAGCAAAGAGATGATATGGATGAGTAGGTTCATGGAAGAGTTGGGAAAGGAGCAAGATGATTACAAATTGTTCAAAGACAGTCAAAGTGTAATTCATTTGGAAAAGAACTCAGCGTTTCATTCTAGAATGAAACACATTCAGTTGAGATATCACTTCATACGAAAAGTATTGGAGGATGAGAAACTAAAAATGGAGAATATTCATACAAGTAAAAACCATTCGATATGCTAACGAAGCCATTAGCAAAAGAGAAGTTTGAGCTACACTCCACTTTTGTTGGTCTTCGAGTTTGAGACTTGAAAAGGAAGAAACAAAGCTAAGGAAAGGATCCAAGGATGACATTGTACATCTATAATGCAGTAATTTATCTCCAAGTGGGATATTGTTGAGATGTGGAGCTCAATTACTTCAGTTTAGCATGTTATATCAACTTGCTGGAAAACATAGTAACTCGACATTGGTTATGAAGGGACCGACATCAGTCACCTATGATCGACATCAATCAGGAAAGTAGGAACCATCATTGGTTAGGGCTAACCGGCATCGGTTACTTGTGCGTGAGTGTTTTATTTAACTCATGGGAATTAGATCTAATTTTAGTATTAAAATAGATCTATTGATTTTAATTACATGGCTAAGTGCCCTAAGTTTGTATAAGGTATTTATAAGCTAGAAATCTAGGGTTAGAAGAGAGAGTTAATGATTATTGTGAAAATAATTGTGAGAGAGAATTCTTGGAGAAGAAGGAGAAGCTTGAGAGAAAGAAAGTATTGTACATTGTGAGAGGTGTGGAAGATTGTAAATCTTCATTATATATCTTCTGAAAGCTTTGGATAATAGATTGGATTATTTATTAGTGGATGTAGCCCGCACTAGGTGAACGACGTTAAATATGGTGTTGATTTATATCTCTTGTTTTGTATATTTCTTTTAGTAGAATATCTCGCTTTTATTGTATGAATGCTTAGATCTCGATATATTATTTGTACAATCGGTGTGCTAATCCTAGAACATGAAGGGTTCACATTTGAAAGAAAAACATTCTATGTGGCATATGAAATCTTACATATTTTTAAGTTTGATGTTGACTCACCGGTCAGTATGACCCATGTGAAGTGATTAAAGCAAGGGTAGTCGAAAACAATAAATCGCCACTAAAATTCAACATGAAAGCAAACCCTTGCTAGAAAAATTGAAAAACAAGAACTCTTGGGATGAAGTAAAAATAGCAATGGATGCAATTGCAGTTGAGAAATGAATTAGTTTTCAAGAGTTGTCAACAAATTTTTTTGATTGCCTCATCCTCCACAAAAACAGTCAAAGGATTTTCAACTACCAAATTATATGTAAAATCTGATAAAAATTCCTCTAAAATAATGCCAAAGGAATTACATCATGAATTGCAAGTAAAAATTGGACAAGGTAAAAATTACTACCTTTTGGTCTATGAGGCAGGACCTAGGCCATCCAGAATCTATTTCAAAGTATGATTCTATTCCAGAAGATGAAGCATTCAACAAGATGTGGAATGAAGCGCATCCTGGAGAGGAAAGTAGTGATGATGACACTGGACTCGAGGAATTACACACTCCAACTGGAACATATAAACCAAGTCTCAATGAATGCTTGAAACAAATATATACTATAGGAGTAATTATTGTTAAAAATTTGGGTTTTAGTGGTGGTGGTTTGGGTTTAACAGGACAAGGCATTTGGCTTCCACTAGAGGCACAACCTAGAAGAGGTTTTGAAAGGTCAAGCCTTGGAGCTTTAACTTCAGAGAAAGGACCGCTACATAATACAACATGTACAAGTGTTAATAAAACACAATTTAATCCGGAGTTAAATCTTCAGCAAATAGTTCAGCCACACGTTGAAAATCCTAGAGGAGAAGTTGGCCATGAATCTGTTACTATTGCTAATGTTGGTGGTTCTAGTGATGATGGTAGTAGAAAACAAATTATTGGAAACTTAAAGAGGCCACTAGAGACAATTAAAGTCTATAGGGCTATTGTCCAACAAGGAAATGATAAGAGCCAAAAGACAGAGGTAGACACAGGTACAATTACTCTTGCCTCAAGGAAACTATTTATAGAAGGCGGTGCACACCACCCCATATAAAAAATTGCCATTCCAAACGGAAATTCTCCCCAAAATTCAATTACTCCTTCTCCATTCAAGGTGGAACAATTCATTCCTACGAACACCTTAGGTTTTGATTACCTAGCTGATTTTGACAATAAATCAAAAAGAGATAAAAGAAACAAGAAGCAAATTCTACAGGCTATTGGAAATTCATATCCATCCACAATAAGGGTATTGCCTACATATAACCCAGACAAAGATACCTTGGAATACATGTATGTTGTTCCAAAAGTTGTAAAACTAAAGAATGAAGTGGTTACCAGTGACTACTAGGTGACCTCCCTTCAAATGGATCTTAAGGGAATGGAACCTTATGATAAAATTAATGTATCAAAAAGGAACAATGATGTGGTTTACATAACATTACTAAAGGCAGAGAGGGAGAACAATAAGTTGAAAAATAATATTCAAAAGGTAGAGGAAGACCTAGAAAATGAGAACTCAAAAGGAAAAGTAGTAGTTAATAGGACATGTGAGTTGGAGAGGAAAATAAAATCATCTACCTCTATGACTCGCAGCTTGTTGTGAATGAACATGCACGTGGTAGAACTAGAAGAGGTGAAGAAACAATTACAGAAACAACGGGTAAGAATGATAGATTATAAAAAACATTGGGAGAATTGAAAGAGGTTCTCAAGGAAGATAAAGAAAAGGTCAAAAAATGGGAACAAAGTCTAGATGATGAGAAAAAATAAAATGAAATATTGCAACATGAATTGGCGAAAGAAAAAAGGAAATACAGTCTTCCAACATCAAACTATCTGGATTTCATAAAAAGGCATTGATTAATATGACGGATAATGTTTGGGGGCAAATAAACCAAAAAAATGATGATTTGATTAGATTGTTTGAATTCATGACTGATTTACAGATAATCTGTGATAAGCTCCATGAATACATAACAAGTAGCAAAAAAGTGATGGCTTTAAGAGAGGATACAACAAAGAAAATTTTGGAAGCTATCTACAAATTCAGTGACACAGAACTAGCATCCAAAGGAATTCAGAACCAATTTGATGCCTCAATAAAGGTATCATCTATCATTCAGAAGTGTGTGATGTTGGATGAAGCAAATGAATTGCTGAATAAGTATCAAAGAATATTACAAGAGCTGCATGGAAAGGTACAAGAGTTCAAAAAGCTTGGTTTTCCAATGCCTTTTGACAATACACGCCAATTCATTAAGAAGGATGCATTCCAGAAGAAGATGAAAGAAAAAATGACTCAAGAGAAGGAATGAATTCTTGAGAAGCTAGATGAGAAAAACTTTTTTGACTCTGTTAAACCATTGATAACCTTGTCGAGAAGCTTACATATGGCAAGAGAGGAAATCTCCACTATCGCTTATGAATTGCTAACAAAGTTACATGTCCGTCACTCGATTTACAACAACTTGTTATTCCAACAGATGAAGAGTGAAGCATGTTACTAAAGATGATATAATTTATTAAAGTTGTGGATCCCGATTCCAAGTTGAAGTGACAGCTTAGTTTTTTTGTTTCTATTATTTGGGAGGAAATCATGGTCATAGATAAAAATAGTAAATTTTCTTATTAATAGACTAGAGTTATCTTTATGTTTATTGTATTAATAAACATGTGATATTTAGGTTGCTTGTGGTTGAAGCAAAATTTTACAAGAGGTGCAAAAGTTAAATATATATGTACATGGATTAACTCTTTAGTGTATTTAGATCCATTTTGAAAATTGTTCCATTTGTTGCAATGACAATTGTCAATTTTTTCATACAAGGCATGTCTCAAGCAAGTTGAATGAGGAATAGTGTTATTTTTAAATTTTCATTACAAGTAATGATTCAAGCAAAGCCACTTATTCTATCTCATAATTAAGCACCAAAAATATTATATGCCTAAAGTATATAATAATGTAAATGCATTGTGATTTAATAACCAACCACCACAAATGTATGCTTTCTATAAAAGAAATGAACAACATTGTATGTGAAATATATTAAATATTCATTAAAACATGACTTTGTAATGTTTCTACAATCAAAATGGAAATGGAATCAATATGATTACCTTTAGGCACATGTAAGTTTGGGGTGAGTGTTAATCCTTGTTTGAGATTCAACAATGTACTGAATATTTGAATATATTAATTATTATATGAACATCTATATCATGGGATATCCACCAATGGAAACTTCCAACTTGATGGACCTAGATCATCTCTATCATTTGATTCACCAGATCTTTGAGACTGACTCTCTCTTTCTTGACATTCAAATATTGCATTAGGGTTGTCATCTATATTTGTGCCATTGTTGTCATCCCCTCTCCTTTCAGTAATTGACTTCCATACTTGCCATATCCCCGTCGTAGGGAAAGTTATCCTCTTTGTACCGTGATGTATAAATTCTCAAACAATTTTCGAAATTTTTGTTAAGCTTGTTTTACAATTTTTAATTTATAAAGGCCAAGGAATTGAAAATTCTCTCATCTTCAACTGAACCCAAAATCATTGTTTGACATAGATCAATCAATGAGAAAAACTCAGACATGGTTTGCTGTAAAATAGTATTCACCCCAAAAATTTTCCATATCTCGGTTATTACTCAACACTATAATGGATTATCCAAATATTTGAATGGCCGAATCATTGTCGTGGGCGAATTTATGAGATTGAGAAATCAAACCGTCCTTACTTAAAATACTTGCAATATTCATTCTATAAATATAAACATGCTTACAAAAATGTTGAATCAATGTATTCAACCTCTTGAAGTAGTCTTTCATTTTGGACAGGATTCCAAAAGGTCGATTTACTATAGCCATTGCTTTTCAAGTAAAGTATCCCTTCTAAATTTCTCTCATTATTTCTTCTAGTAGGGACACTACAATTTCTCTTAACATCACCCTTGTTGATGATACAATGTTATCAAACATTAGCCTTGTGACTTTTACCTCCTCAACCATATCGACTACTACTTTAAACATGTACATCGGTATCTCATATCCATGTACGTAAGCACATGCTTCCCCAAACAAGTTGAGCTTCGTAGCTACTTGCATTTCCAATATTTATCAAATCATTTCAACCATCAAACGTTGGACTGTAAAACAGCTTTCATTGAGATACAAATATTCTATTATCATACAAACTCATTTCCTCAAACTAGAAAAATCAACAATATAGATAGTTCTTTCTTGTGCTTGTTTAATTTAATAAAGCATTTCTTCCAACATGGGAAAGAGGCCACACAACATCACCAATGACTCTATATCACCAAATGATGTATCAAACCCCGGGCTTGTCCACTTCCATGTGATTCTCACCACATTACTCCTAATAAGGATTGATACTCTTAGTACACCCTACGAACCGATTGATACAATGATATTCGCCTCGTGTCGACATCTTTTAACAGCTTTATGCCCATTTTTAGTCTTACAAATATTTGAAATTCCATGAACCTTTTAGGACTATGGTAGAAATAAGCATTCACCTCTCGAACAAGGTCTTCAACTTTTGCTACAGGTTTAAATTTGCCAACTATTATGTAAGCTAGGTTCATTCTATGAGCCATACAATGAATGAAAATCATATAAGGGAAATGATATGTTTGGAGTCTCACACATATGCCATTAAGATGACCTTGCATTACATATGCCCCACCTACCCCGACAAATACCATCTTTGATGCAATTGTAACATCATCCATGTCATTGATCTCCTTCAAACATTTTATCACCAACTCACAAAGGTTTTCAGCATTGGATTTCTATCTCATCTTGTGAATGATAAGTAAGTGAGGTCGTCTCACAAAATTCTCAACAAAGATACACTCAAGTAGTGTTATCTACATCACAGTAACCTCATCAATAGACAAAGATATGTATCGTGTAAACTTTATTTTCTCTTTCAAGTCTTCTTTCTCAACCATAGCTAGGAATTTTTACCAATCCCAACCACTACTTCTAACCATTGAGAATGAGGAAAGTGTGGGACACTAAGGAAAGACAACGCTTTTTTTTTTTTTAGAAAAATCTGTTATAGGACGACCTCTTTTCAAAATGTGAAAAAAATAGTCTGGTCAACTGCTTTATCCAAAAGACTCAAGCTTTTGAACGATCTTGTTCAATTGAGAGGTAATTGCCCTTCCATTTGTTGCAACTATTATTTCATTTCTGTTGTGATATTCAAATTATTTTTCATACCTAGTATGCAAACAATCATCTGTATTTTTCCATCTAGCAATATTCTTCTCAACACCATCTACAATTATCTTTTCATATATCTTTCTTGCATGCTTCTCAATAATATCCAACTTAAGTTGCATTGTCTTGTCCTTGCCCAATCTCCAACTACAAATTGTACATTTTCATTCTTTGGGAGGTTCAAATTTATTCTCATTTTCAACAGTTCAATAAATGGAAACTTAGAAACCCACTCTAACTTGAAACTCCTTCCCAAGTCCCATTTTATTTCCTTTCTCTTTCTTCCAAAAATAGGTGTCCACTAAGTATTTGCCTTGGTGGAATTTATAATTCGCTGATCACATCGCCATAATTTTCACCTCCAACATTCACTTGGGCATTGGTAGGTGATGTAGTGTCATATTCATTCAATTGGGAAGGTGGTACAGTGTCAAACTCAGCATCATTCAATGAAATGTATTCAAGGGGAGGCATTTCATTGTTGTTGCCATTTACAAGATCAAGAAATAAAAATAAAAACATTCTCATTCTGAGTTCCATTTTGAGTGTAATCATTATACCTTGATTGTGATGGTCCTGCTAGAGAAGGATGGGTTTCCTTAGATGGTTTCTCAAAATAAGATGTTATTTTTGAATGCCAATACCACTACCAGGAGGGGTTGGAATGGCATTTTTTTCCTAAGGCCGAGATTCCCTTTTTAGGTGTCATTTTGTTGATTCAAGAATCCTACGCTGCAATTGAAAGAAAAAAAGATACAACATGTTAGACTAAATGATATTGATATGTGCACAAACATCTCAACATGAGAAATATGTATAAAGAAAAATAATGTTGTGTCACTTAACATGTACTACTTTTTGCAAGAGTGTTACATTAGTATAATAAGAATTAGAGCATACATAAAGCAAACTGAAGATGTATCAGAGGTTTGAGAAGAGAACAAGCAATTTAAAATTTTAAATGATTTGTTGAGCATCCAAAGACACTCTAGTGATAAGAAGTCTCTGTTGTAGCTAATCAAACATGAAATATGTGATCTCAAGGTTTGTGCTCAGTTTGAAATCAAAGTATAGTATGTATCTTCTCGTGAAGGACTCTGAGTTCATTGATTCATCCAAGGTATGATATGTCTTTAGTTGATTAATGAAGGAGTCTCGATGACCGAGCTCTGTCATAATGTATAGAGGTTTGTCTTGTTGTATAGAGGTTCTAAATGTTGTCATCAAGCCAAATAAGGTGTGCATCTGCTCATGAAGAAATTATTGATTCATCAGAGGTATGAGGTCTGTCATAATCCAATTACCAAGAGTGTTCATCATTTCAAAGGAGCTGAGACAAAATATATGGTCTTCCATCTATGACTCGTTGTGGTATGAGACTGTGAATTCAAGGTTGAGAATGTATGCAAGGTTCTTTGGCTTAACAATGAAATGTCAATGTGTCAAAGTCAGCTAAAGTATCATTATTCTTGAGAGAAGCTTGAATGCTTTGATATGATGTTTCACATATGATACAATCATGATAAGGGTATTCTTTGTATATTGTCGTGTTCCTACTTGGAAAATGAGTTCAAGAAACTTGAAGGATGCCGGAATTAAAAATATCCCCAGATGTTGATGTTTTTCCTTTATATTAAATATTATAGACATGTTGTCTAGACTATGAAAAGGACAAGAAAAGATGTTGAAGAGTGATCCCACTTTTGCAATCTTCATGGAGGAAGAAGAGGTGGTGTAAACGCCTACAATATTTTTTGGAAAATTCTTGTTATGGAGAGATAGATTCCAACTTTTCCTCAACATTAATAAAAGTGAATTAGTATTACTATACACTTTTTGATGGATTATAACATAATTATTTTCACAGCAAAGGCCATAAGTGAATGTGAAGATAAAGAAAGCATTTTTGCTCCTCGATTGTCAAGGAAATCCATGCTTGGAGTACATTCAATACATTATGTTTCCATGGGTTAAAAAGTTTGAAGTACATCGCAGTGAGAAAAAATGGTTGTAATAAGAAGCATGCTTGTGACAAGATGTCTGTACTTTTCCCACAACTGCTATTTTCAGTCTTTTGTTTTTCCAAATGCTAATTATTTAGATTTTGGTTCATTGTTGTAACTTTTTTCCCTTTTGCATTTCTTGAATTTTTCATTTTGGACATCTCTATATGGTCTCTATTTCATACATTATTGTTTGTCAACATTTTGTTAACCTCCCATTCCCGACCAAATCCTCCTAGAGATGTGAACCCCACAAAATGAGCCGCAATTGATATGTTTTTGGGTCCGGAGCGTGTCCCGGCTCTCGGGAGGTCTATGCCATGCATCGTCATTCCATCAGTCTCCCAAGGAAATGCACTCATGCGGACATGAAACCTCGCGAAATGTACCACATTTTATATATCCTTCAGTTTGTCAGGACGAGGTAGTGTTAGCAGATTATTGATAAATAGTCGTGGTATTGGTCATGGAATAAATGGAAAGTGAAACGGCAACAAAAATATTCAAAGAAGATACACTGATAAATCAAGGAATATACAGAGCAACAACTCGTGGAGATGTATGAAGTGATTTTAATATATATATATATATATATATATATATATATATATATATATATATATATATATTACATAGAATCTAGATGTATCTAAGATAGGAAAACTAGTTATGATTCTCTGCAAGCAGAGGACTATTATAGATGACATAAAAAATCATAGTGGTTATGAGGATGAGGATGTTCAAAGCTTTGAAATAAATCACAAAGGTGGATTAGCAGATTAAACAATGCAACATGAAAGAAAACAAGTCTCAAATAGAGTTAGGACTCACCTGTAGTAAGTGCTTCTAGGATGTAAACCGCAATGCACTAGTCATGGCATTGACAAGACCATGATTTATTTGAAATTTTGTAAGAAAATTACAATATGTTGATTCGATAAATCCCTTTCTACTACTTTGCAAATACACAAATTAGAAAATCATGGGAGAACATCACCTCTGTGTATATATCAGGAAAATTTTGGGAATGTTTTCTTGGCCAAATAAGGTTTCGTAGATTTCTTGGCGAAACATTAATGTTTTCAAATCTTGGCGTGTCGATTTCTTGGTGAAACATTAATGTTTTCAAATCTTGGCACGTTGATTTCTTGGCAAAACATTAATGTTTTCAAATCCCTGTGCATCAATTTCTTGGCGAAACATTAATGTTTTCAAATCCCAACGCGATGATTTAATATAAAAATATACATTGGGATTGGAAATTCCTTGGTGATTCAGATGGGACAAATTATTGTTTATGGAATTTTTGGGAAAAACCTGGGTACTGCCATTGTTGTAGTATTCGCCAAAAGAAATTCCCGAAATTCTACTATTCGCTAAACTAAGAATATTTACTGCTAATATTTTCCCTGCTTCGAAATATAGTGACATGAAGGGTATTTATCCTAGTATTTATACACACCATATCTACACTATTGATTCCAGTCTAGTCAGAAAACCTCAAAGAAGGATGAACTTTGTCTTAAGAGACATCAGAAAACTGAAATTGAAAACATTCTTAGGGTAGGATTCATTTATCCAATCTCATATGGCCAATGGGTTTCTCCATTAGTTATAGTTCCTAAAAAGAATGGGAAATGGAGAGTTTGTGTGGATTATAGAGAATTAAATAAGGTAACTCATCGAGATTATTTTCCATTACCTTTTATTGATCAAGTCTTAGAAAATTTATTTGGAAAATGTACTTTTCATTCCTTTATGGATTCAACTGGTACAATTAAATAACAATAACACTTGAGAACAGAGATAAAACCAATTTTACATGCCCATGGGGAACATTTGCTTACAGATGTTACCTTTTGGTTTATGTAATGCTCCTGCCACTTTTCAAATAGTCATGTTGGCAATCTTTTCTAATCTCACCCATGATTGTGTAGAGATTTACATAGATTATTTCATTGTTTATGGATAAACATTCAAAGAGGCGGTAGACAATCTATAAAAATTCCTTTATCGGTGCGAAAAACATCAATTATCCTTAAACCATGCAAAATGTTTATTTATGATGGAACAAGGGATTGTCTTAGGCCATCATGTTTCGTATGAAGGAATCAAGGTGGACCTGCCAAGGTTAGTATCATCAGAAAGTTCCCTATCCCAAAACCAAATAGAGATAAGAAGTTTTCTTGGCCATGTCAAGATTACTATAGAAGGTTTTTTCAAACTTTAGCAAGGTAGCTTCTCCATTATTTTCTCTCCTAACTAAGGATTCTAAATTTGAATGGAAAGAGGCATGCCAACAAGCTTTTGATGCTATCAAAGGTAAGTTAATAAGCACACAAGTATTGAGAGGTATAAATTGGAAGCTTCCCTTCCATATATAAATAGATGCCTCCAACGAAGCAAAAAGAGGTGTTGTCCTTGGAAAACAAGATGAAGGAGATTGTTAGTGCAAAATCACAAAGACCCTCGACACAAATCAGATTTCTAGGTTGATCACTCTAGCATCCAAAGCAGATTGCACAACATGGAAACCTCTCTCCAAGTGTGGGACTTGTGAAACCGAGAGAGGAATCTCCAGATTAGAGGCTAGTTCCTCAAACTCCTCCGATTTAGATCTATATTTGCACAACTACAGAGGTTCGATCCTAATCCTACTCTAAATCAAGCAAGGAGACAGGATAGAAATGCAAAAATCAAACTAACTAAAGATGGTGATGCACCAAAAGGAGTGGTGAATATTTTTGTCATGCAAATAGACACAAACCAAAGATTGCAACATAAAACATACACAAAGCCGATAAGATATAATTTAGGATCTCAAATGAAGCAAATAATAATAACAAAGGATCAAACCCATTCACGAAGCCTCCGCATTATCATTTCCAATGTCAAAACCATCGCATTACAACCTCGTAGAGGTAGAAAAGTTGTTACACTTTTGAAGAGGTCTGATTCTTGCAACAATCACTTGCTGGAGGTGAAAGAAGAAGTTTGCTATGCCAAAAAGTGTTCCACCTTTTGAAATGAGCCAAATCGCTTTTACATCGCATGGTGGAGCCCAGAGAGAGAAAAACGTACAAAACGTGGGAGCCCATTCCTCATTGACTGCAAATGCATTAAATCAGCATGGAGTACCTTACAAACCCATACCTTGTCATTTTTGACCAAATTGGAGGAGAGTGCGACCCATTCTGCATTAAATTTAGTCGTTGAAATGTCATTTCTGGCCATGGACACGTACCAGAGCCATTTTTTGAATTTTCTCCATCCAAAATAAACCAAAATTAGAAATTGACCATGGAATCCTGTAGAGAATTTCATAAGATTTCCAATGATATAAAGAACGTGTAAATCTGAGCTCTGGATCAAAAGATATGAAGGTCTGAAGTTTTAGGGCAAAACGGCCCAAAAACGGATGTCGGGCAAAAATTTTAAATTTTGACCTTTTTTTGCATTTTGGAAAAAATTTCAAAAAATTTCCGCGCTCCGCCGGTTGGATGCCACGTGTCAGGTGCTGGTTTGCCGAGCAATTCTCTCTCCTCCACCTTTCCGCGGGCTTTCCTTTGAAAATTTTGATCTTTTTAACTTTTGGAAAAAAATTTCATTTTCCCCCCGCGCCCCGCCACCTGGGACACATGGCATGCATTGATTGGTTGACAGGGGCACGGGGAAGACCTTTGCTTTTTAGTTTTTGGCCGAAGAACTTTTGCAAAAAACTTCAAAGTTTCCCCGAGCTCCGCACTTCTCTGCTCCATTGGACACGTGGCAATTCCTATTCGCCGCGGCCCTGGCTTCCATTTCTCCCCCTTAAAATTTGCATCGAACACTTAGCCAAAATTTTGTTTCGCTCCCGCGCCGCGAACTCCCCGGCCCTTAGGACATGTGTCCTGTTTGATTCGTGGGCCTGCCGGCTTTTCAAGCGTCCCTCGCGTATTTTCGCCTCGGGTGTCCCAAACCGCTTTGGGACAAATTCCTCCGATCCGCCTCGATTCGGCTTCCTATCCCTCTTTGAGGCGAAGACACGTGGCTTGATTTGATTGGCTCTCGCTCCTTCGGCTTTCCGCCTTCCGCGCCCTTTGTCCCAAATGTCTCTGACTAAAGTTTCTTGTTTCGGCCGAATCAAGCGGTTCAAGCGCCTTCGCGTACTCATGGCCTGTGATGTCCTGCATCGCCCGCACAACAAGCTTAGTCAATTTTGTTTTTACCTTCGGCCGCCGCTTTTTTCGCGTCCCGCGTCCCCACGGCCCCGATGTCCCTTTGTGCGAGGACCGCCCGGAGGCTTTTCGGCCGGTTCTTCGCTGACGTCCCAACTGTCCCCAAGGACCGCCCGGGACTAGGACTTAGCTGATTTTCATGATTTTTTCTCGCCCAAGATTGGATTTTGCAACTTTTTCACCCTTTTTAGAACTTGCCCTTTTCTCCTCGGACAGAGAGTTAGAAAAAAGCCGAGGGACCCTTAAACATGATTTTTGCCTCAATCAATCTATCTTGCTCGGGACCGAAGAATTTAATGCATGTTATCAAAATTACCCTGGGGTGAATTTTGGATAACAGAGATCCTATGCAAGATATTTATTATGTCAATAAAAATATCTCCCCATCGAAAGAAACTACACAACCACATAGAAGGAATTTCTTGCACAGATATGCAATTAACAAGTTTCGCCATTATATCATAGGATATGAAGTGATTTTTCACATTGACCACTCTTCCATCAAGTATCTAATGAAAAAGATTTAGTGCATGGCATGATCAGTAAGGTGGTTGTTGTTATTGCAAGAATTTAATATTAAAATCATTGACAAGCCAGGGAAAGCAAACGTGGTAGTTTATTTTATTTCACGACTTACCACTTCGTAATAAGAAGAACAGTCAATGATTATTTTCCATATGAATATTTGTTTGCAATTTATATTATCTCTCCTCGTATGCAAATATGGCTAATTACTTGGCTACAGGGAAGTTCCCAACCTTTTTCACACAAAAGAAAAAAAAGCAATTAATTAAACAAAGTGTGATGTATACATGGTTAAATGGAATTCTTTTCAAATGTGGACTGACCATATTTTATGCGGTGTGTGTAGCTAATCAGAGACACCTAAATTCCGCTTTTGCAATCTTATTGCCAAACACACACAAATCACTCTCATTCTTACCATTTCTGTTATAATTAGTGATTTCCACTAATTAACTAATGTTTCTTACCATTTTGGTCAATTAACAATGTTTTTTTGATTACCTAACCCCTTTCACATTCAGGATGCCAATTTATGACGAATCGTAAGTTAAAATCCTCTTCCGAACAAACAATTAGCAATTATTAGCTAATTAAGCCTATTTTGCTCATATTTTGGTCAATATACCCTATTATTAGCTCAAACCCCTCTTCCAACCACTCAAAATCACCCCACTTCCTTCCACAACATCTTAGCAAGCTTCAAAAGCTTATCCTAGCCTCCTAATTGACCCTAAGCGGTTAATTAAGGCTCCTCACATCTTAATCACTTGTTAATTCACTAATTGTGATTAACAAAGATTAATCATGATTATAAATCCTTAATCTAAATTGTGCTTTTAGTCCCACATGCACCAAAATTATAGTTTTCCTCAAAGAGAAAACTATAAAAATGACTCACCACATACCTTTAAAATTTACACTATGCTTTGATTTGCATCTCATATAAGAAACATGATTTATAGCCAAGCTCAATCCTTGCCTAAAGTCTTCATTGGGGTTAGTAGATGGGTATCCAATATGATCTTGTAGTCATTTTTGGAGAGACCATTTCACCTCTCTTGGAGTAGCAATAAACCCAATTTGATTTCCCTCTTAGATCTATTTAGGTCTATGTTAGTTTAGCAATTCATACATAGTAAGGATGCTTTGTAGATTAATTTTTTATTCCATTTAGTTTACATTCATAGCATGCTTTTAAGCTTTGATCATTGATGTTACATTCCTAAAACTTAGAGCTTGACTATAGGTGGTAATGGTGTTAGCCTTTCCTAGTTAGTCATATTATTTTGTTTGTAAAGGTTTCTTAGTGTGACTTTCGCTTGGCATCAAAGTCTGTGTCCATGCCTTTCTCGATCACAAGATATGCATAATTGACTTTTAAAACTTGACAGGTGTGCACTTTTTCGTCAATGTATATGCATGTGCTTAAGTTATGCACCCATGCTCTATAGGATGTGCCTGTGTATAAAGATGCACACTAGCGCACTCAGGTAAAGTTTGCTTAAGCTTCAAAATTTCAACTTCTGGTTTTTAGTATTCTGTCCTTTTTTTTAGGGATTATAGTTTTTGTTACTGTCAATTTTCTGATTTTAGAGAAATATTTATAACAAAATTTCCTTAGGGTTTGATAAGGTATTTTTGATAAAATTAGCTTAGGGTTTGATGAGTGATTTTGTTTTCATACTTTATTTGAGACTAGAATAGGGTTGTGTATATCTTCTCTTGCACTTTATGTGATATTGATAATCAAAATAAAATCTAAAAAACATTTTGCTAATTTGGAGTAGGTAGGAAAAATCATCATTTGTCGCTATGCTTAAGAGAATAAACTTTCATTTTGGCATGTACTTGATCTTTTAGTTTAAGAGATTTTTCACTTGATAAATAATCAAGGCTAAAATTTGTGTATGCTCTTCCCTTACAACTAGTGTGATCTTAGGAACCAAAATAAATTTTAGTCTTTCATTAAGAAGCACTTGGATTAATTGGGAATAAACCTTGATTTGTAAATTTTTATGGTAGTTAGTTGATTTACAATCTTTTCATCTAGTTGGGTTACTTGTTGTGTATGCTCTTCTCTTGTACCTAGTTGTGATCTTGAGAACCAAAAGCAACACTTAATCCTCCTTCTATAATATTGTAGATCTTTTTGAACTACTAACCATTTGTGTGAAGGACCTAACGCTTGTCAAAGAAAGGAGGGCTCTCTTCAAACCAAATTCTAACATTCACGTGTGTTGTAGGTTGCCAACGGTGGTCTAAACCAAATTGCTTAATCCAAAAGATAAAAAACACACCAACACACCATTCAAAACACCATATTGCAAGTTTCGATTAAGAGCTATGGCTCATCCACTTTAAACTAGGACATAACCCCTTTGGCATAATACTTAAGCTAAAACAATGGGGTGGTCCTAGGAACCCCAAAGTAGTTCACGCAAGAGGGAACCTTGTGAACAAAACGGGAAAGTGCTCCAACTACCTAATTGATTAGTACGCCTTGGTGAGATTAGAGTCAAAGTTATTTCCATTATAACCCCAAGTGAAAGTACAACTGAACACATTTTTATGCTCATTGTACTGAAGGGGGTAAAGTAAAGCCGAGATACTCCAAGACTAGTCAATGTGACTTTCTTGGTAAATCGAGCTCATAGAGATATCTTGTGACACATAGAGAGAGAACCCCTAGGAAATCTTGTTGGTTTGGAGCCAATTTTGTCTTAGTTGTTATACTTGAGAGCTCTCACAAAGTGAAAACTTTTCTAGATTCAAACTCTTATTTTTTGAACAAAAGGAAATAATCTCTTAAAGTTGAAACCGTGTGATATTTCATCACAAAATCTATTTAGTGTTACTTTGTCCTAGTTTTTCACTTGTCCTAAGACAAGGTGAAACTCTACAAAAGTTACACCAAGTATTTTTCATCACCACTTGGTCTACTCCTTTGTTTTCTTGTTGCTCATTTGGATAAAAATAAGAACAAATATATATGGATACCTACTAGAAATAATCGTGTCCACCACTTTTGTAGTTTTCTTACATGACCAGGTTGCAATTCCGAAATGCAAGAGTTGAAAGTGTGAATGGTACATCATCAAGTTCTAGTATCCCCTCTTGTCTCAAAACCCATATTGAGACTTACTATCATTTGTAGTTAGGTGGTCTTATCATTGAATTCTTTTGAGTTTTTATGATGCCCGTATTATAGCCATATTTTGATTGTGATATTTCCATTGTGAAACTTGGCCTAAATATCTAGATTGTATTGTTATTTTGCTGTGCACGTGCATAGTAATTCCTTGATATACTTAGACATAGTTTTTACATCCTAGCCTTGTCTTGAGTTTTTGAGTGTTGAGGTTACTTTGTTAGCATCGCTATAACGTCATTTTGATACTAAAATCTTGCTTTCTTGTAAAATCTTGATTACGTGTCCAAATAGTATTGTTACGTTGCTCACATTTGTATCGTCCATTTTACAAGACTTAGACTTTATTAGTGTTTAGAAACTAGTTTTTAGTATACCTTGTTAGAAGATCGCATCAACACTTTCTTATCATTTAGGTCTTGTTTGTTTCAAACTTGGCCTAACTGGTGATATTGTGTTGTCACTATTTGGTTTCAAACCTATCTTGAATAAACATAGGAGTAAACTTTTTTTGTGACTAGTTTTGAGTATTGCACATCATTGTATTGTCCTAGAAAACTCATGTCATATAATACCTTGCTAGGGTAGATCATTCTTTGTTCTTTGGTCCTTAGGCTCATATTGACCTATTGGATTTGTGGTTATCACCATTCTTTGTGATGACTTAGTGTCGTTACATTGCAAAAATTTTTCTAGAGTTCCTTTTTAGTAAACCCTAGTGGAAATATTTCAACCTCCTATTTCTAGTATGCCTACTACGAGAATGGGGTCACAAAATTTAGAATTCAATCTCTTTGGAGGTGATAAACCCTTTTAGAGGAAAATGTCATGATTGACCATAGTGGTGGAGAGGAGGATTCTCCTTGTATGAATGTAGAGCTTCATCCCACCCATTTTGATGATTACTTGTTTCAAAACAAGCATGAGGTTCTTATGCGTGTTGTTGAACTAGGAGCTAAGTTACCTTCCACAGTTGACCCTTCTCTTATCATTGACATGGTTTGGGGAGACGAAGAAGTGGAACATCCTCGTTGCACTATTAATGACATATTAAACCTAGGTCATGCCTCTACTTTTGGATGACAGAATAATGAGGAGATACCTTTTGAAAATGATGGAGACTATCATATACCTATTGTTAGATTATGTTGTGAAGACTATGAGGAACATGCTCATCATGAGAAACCTCCTCCTAACAAAAATCGTAACAAAATACCCACTCGAAAGTAACCTTAGAAGAACAATTTCAAGCTCTTACTCACCAATTGGAAAGTTTAGCTTCACACGTAAATAAGGAACAACCAAAAGATTTGAAACAGGCTATACCGAAGGAAAAACCTAAAGCTTCAGTTTCACAAGTTCCAAACAAATACTCCTCGACAGGAGACACAAAAAGATCCTTATGAATAATTTCTCGCAGAGAATAGGGGTGGGAATACACCTAGATTTAATCCTTCGTATAGACCTACACCACCCACAAGATCCACTCTTCAATCAAGAGTGGTCCACTATGAAAAACTCCCTTCTAGCTTTACAAGAAGGCAAAACTAGTAACAAAAAAGTACCAGTTCGATGAGTTGTGCCCTTATCCATTTGATAGAGCCATGTTACAAGTACCTTTCCCATGACACTTTGATTTTCCAAAATTTGACAAGTATAAGGGAAAAGGTGACCTCATGACCATATCAAATATTTTTATATGGCATGTCAAGAGGTTGCATATAAGCGACAATTATCTTATTCACCTCTTCCCATGGAGTTTAGGAGGACAAGTGTAGAGTGGTTTCTACACATCCCTAAGGGATCTATATCTACATGGCCGGAATTAGCCAAAAAATTTGTACGACACTTCTCATTCAATATTGAGAGTGACATCACCATGTTAGATCTCTACAATGCTAAACAACGAAACAATGAAAACTTCATTGCTTTCTTATAACGATGGAGAGGATTAGCTAGCCGCTTTCCTTGTTCCATACCTAAAAATAGTTGATAAGTATATTTGTTCCCAACCTCCACCCTGACATTACATTCCACTTGCAAATGCATTATGGAAACACATTTGAAGAGGTAATCGAAAAAGGGAGTCAAATTGAAAAAGTGTTGTTAGCTAAGGGGACTCTAAAACCTTTCTCCGTGATCATAACGATTCCAAATCAAATGACAAAATAAATTTTGTTCATAATAAGAATAAAAACATCGTTAGTGATGGGATAGTAGACTCTAAGTGAGTATAAGCCATCCAAAACCACACACCTTTGAAGCTTGCAAAGGGAACTCCTACGAAGTATAAATGTCATACTTTCACCCTCTATTTGAATCCATATCATCCATCCTAAAGTAGTTAGAAGCCATAAACATGGTTCGATACCCAAAAACACAACCCTACGAGGATGACGCACCTAAGCCATCATGGTTTAGGGATAATTAATTTTGTGGATTTCACTACGTAAAGGGTCACAAAATTGAAAAGTGTTTGAAATTAAAACACTACATTCAAGACCTAATTGATAGTGGTGATATAGAGGTAGACTCACACCGCTGCCAAGTCTCCAAACACAAACTTGGGGATCTTCAAAGAACCTTTTCCCAAACATGAGGGAAATAAAAATCAGGATCAAAGATAGTCATCTCAAAATAATAATACTATGTGTCAAACACTAACCATTTTGATGCCTTGATAGGTCATGTTAACTCATCTGATTGAACATATCAACACGATCAAAATTAGAACAAGAGAGTGCACCATGGAAATGTGATGAGATCACCTTGTTATCCCAGAACCCACTCCCCCTCCTCCTCAAGAGAGTCACTATGATGTGTTAGATCAATTAGAGAAGACCAACCCTCAATCTTATGACGCAAAGATTTCTAAGCCATCATGATTTTTGTAATTAATTTTGTGGATTTCACTACGTTAAGGGTCACAAAATTGAAAAGTGTTTGAAATTAAAACACTACATTAAAGACCTAATTGATAGTGGTGATATAGAGGTAGACTTTGTTGCCGCTGCTAAGTCTCCAAACACAAACTTGGGGATCTTCAAAGAACCCTTTCCCAAACATGAGGGAAATAAAATCGGGATCAAAGATAGTCATCTAAAAACAATAATACTATGTGTCAAACACTAACCATTTTGATGCCTTGATAGGTCATGTTAACTCACCTCGTAACATATCAACACGATCAAAATTAGAAGAAGAGAGTACACCATGGAAATGTGAAGAGATCGCCTTGTTATCCAAGTACCCACTCCCCCTCCTCCTCAAAAGAGTCACTATGATGTGTTAGATCAATTAGAGAAGACCACAACTAAGATTTCAATCTTATATCTTCTAAATTTTTCTAACGTCCATAAGGATATACTTTGCAAAAACCTTATAAATGGATCAGGAGTATCTCATTGATATTGACCAAACACATTTATAGGACATGGTAGCGCAAATCACTCCTTCAGAACACATAACCTTTAGCCCCACGTGTTTTATCAGAAATTCCTCCCATAACTTTCCCTTAGACATTGAAGTAATAATCAAGCATAGGAAGGTTAAGAGAGTGCTTGTGGATGACAGATCAGGTCTAAATATTTGTACTCTTAAACTACTTCATCAACTACGGTGCACAAAATTTGATTTGGAGACAAAGATAATCACCATAAAGGCACATGACAATGAAGAATGAAAAATAACCTAGAATGATCACTTTCTCATTGGAAGTTGGTCCCATAACCCATGATACAAAGTTCCATGTCTTGGAATTGAGCTCCTTACAACATCTTACTCGACCACCCATCAATTCATGCCATACAAGCCATACTGTCAACATATCATTAGTGTTTAAAGTTGCAACATGAAGGAAAAACACTTACTATACACAGGGGATACCCAAAATTTCTCATTCCACAAGAATTTTCGGGCTATTTTCCTACCATCTACAAGTGTCCCTCTACAAAGATCATTGTTCTTGTTTAGTCTGGAGGCCCTCGCTTCATGAGTGGATCTAGATACCTTGTCTACTAATGACAACCCCAATGCTTCCACCTCATAAACTCCTTTTGTTGACATGGAAGATGAAGGTTAGACCAAGAGATTGTGGATAATATGATCTCAGAACAATCCCTTATGGATCAACACATTCTGCTATCAGCTTAAGAACGTGGTAGACCATTTTATAAGTTCCAAAGATCAAGGGAGAATTTCCTTTTGACAATTTCACTTCAAGTGGCTTATTAGAAGATGAAAGGATACTCAAAGATATTGTATTTCATCCTGATGATGATGAAATGGTTGTATGCTACAAGTCACCTAGGTATGTTATTCCTAACCAATAATGCTTACTATGAGGTATAAAGGACGTGGTTATGGTTGTCAAGAACAAGGTTCATTGGAATCTCTTCCAATACCTCATCATATAATGGGAAAATCCGGTCTTAGCACCCATTTGTATGAATCTCACCCTTCAGATGATGAGTATGCTTCTTCTGAGTGTGAGGATAGTTTGTTTGAAAATGAAAGTGAAACAGATTCCCATGTATTCTTTACGAAGACCTCGCCACCATGAACCTATTCTCTAACATGGCTATCCTTACCATAACCCCTGTTTTACACCCATTACCATTCCAAAATTGGACCTCATTTACCCATCACTCATGAATTGGGACCAACAACAACACATACCCATCGATGTATTTTAGAATGATGAGGCTATTGGTGAGTTCCTTGGCATTAGAGATAACATTCCGAGAAACGACCACAAGAAAGGATTCTCCATTCAGCTCAACACATGCACGTAATTTGGAGAGGAGGTAGAGTTGTGTGGTCACTTAAGTAAGAAAATAAGCAAGGGAAAAATTCTTACAGAAAATCCTTGCATGGAAAGAAAAAGTCCAAGTCCTATAGTGAAAACCTCTTTGAGGCGCTTGTGAAAAACAAGTAGAACAACCTATGGAAAAAATAGTGTACCCACCTAAAGATGAGGATCTCCCTAAACCACCTTTGGTAGAGGAGGATCTCAATCTCCCTCTCAATCCTATGTGTATGGAAGACGAATCCAAGCTACTGGTGGAGGAGACAATAGATGTTAACATCGACACGGAGGAGCTGCTTAGAATGGTTAAGTTGGGAGCTTCACTCTCAGCTCAAGAACAAAAAACATTTATAGGAATTTTGAGAGAATATGTATATATCTTCATTTGGTCTTACGCAGACATGTTAGGACTTGATCCTGCATTAGTGGTGCATAATATTGTTATACACTTGTACTCCAAGCCCATAAAACAAAATCTCCTCAAGATGCATCCTTGCCTCACCTTTTAGTTAGTTAGTTAAGGTGGAGCTAGAAAGGTTATTAGAAGTATGATTCATCAAGCCTATCGAATACTCAGAGTGGATTTCTAATGTGGTACCAGTTCAGAAAAATCCATTCGGTATCAGAGTGTGTACCAATTTTTGAGATATTAATAAAGCTTTTCCTAAGGATGATTTTCCTCTTCCCAACATCGACATGATTGTTGATTCTACAACAGGTTATGAGATGCTCTCACTCATGGATGGCTTCTCAGGATATAACCAAATAAATATAGCTGAGGAAGATCAACACAAGATGAATTTTACTACCCCATGGGGGACATTTTGCTACCAAGTCATGCCCTTCCTTAAGAATGCAGGCACTACATATCAACGGGATGACTGTAATCTTTCACAACATTATTAGTGACATCATGGAAGATTATGTACATGATGTATTAGCAAAGTATAGAACTAAAGAAGAGAACCCAAAGATTCTATGATGCATCTTTCAACGATTAAAGGACTACAAAGTTTGACTTAATCAAGAAATGTGTCTTTGGTGTGTTATCTGGAAAACTACTAGGATTCATTATGTCACGGAGAGGAATAGAAGTAGACCTGTCGCAAAAGGTCATTCGCTATCACATAAATGCCTCCCCCAAAAAATATTAAACAATTGCGTAGCTTACAAGGAAATATTTAGGCCATCAGAAGGTTCATTTTATAGATAATAGACAAATGTCATACATTCACGCATCTTCTTAAAAAATATGTCAATTTCAATTAGGGGGCCATAACAACAACATGCCTTTGCTTTGCTAAAAGAATACTTGGCTAAACCCCCTGTTCTCATGCCACCTACATGCAAGAGACCCTTGTTTCTACATTTATGCTACACACTTTGCAATTGGGGCACTGTTGGCCTAGTATGATAAAGAGTAGAAGGAAAAAGTTGTATACTACTTGAGCAGAACATTGATAGCTTATGAGCTCAACTATCCACAGATCAAAAAGATTGCCTCACGATAGTTTTTGACTTCCATAAACTACGCCACTATTTTGTCAACAATAAAGTCAAAAATTATTTCAAAAGTGGATCCACTAAAATACTTATTGTTAAAACCCGCACTCACATAGGAAAGATGGATAATTAGATCATCTTATTAAGTGAGTTTTACATTGAGTATGTACATAAAAAATTCGAAAAGGATAGGTTCTAATAGATCATCTAGTAGAAGCTCCACTACTGTGTACTAAAACCTTTGAGTCTAGAACTACCAGATGCATCCATTATGTACCTTGAGGAATCAATCGTATGGCAACTATACTTTGATGGATATTTTACCTTTCATGGTTAAGGTGCCAGAGTTGTGTTAATCACTCCTATGGGAGACTTGATTCCACAGACGTTCCAACTCAGGTTCCCATGCATGAATAATATAGTGGAGTATGAAGCTCTTATCGCAAGAATTAAGCTAGCTATCAAATGGGATATCAAATGGTTCAATTGCATTGGTGATTCAATGTTCATTATAAAACAAGTCACAGATGAATACAAGGTCAAAGATGAGAAACTTCTTCCATACAAAAGGATGGTTGATTCTTTGAAGGAGTTCTTTGAGCAAATAAAATTTGAGAAAATTACAAGAGCCTAGAACAAATAACAAATGTTATGGCTATTGTAGGGTCCATGTTGAGTATTCCACCTGCAAATAATGATATGCCATTCTTTGTTGAACATCTAAGAATGGTCATATACGACATACTAGTGCCCTATTTGGTGTATGAAGTTATTGGTCCCTTTTCCCCATGGTACGTTGAAATATTTAATTACCTCCATGATGGAACCTTTCCCACTAACATTTCCCATGCTGAAAAAATGAAACCTCATCCAACGTATAGCCCATTATACCCTACTTGGGGGCACCCTCTTCCGCCAGGCTACGACGGGAATCTGCATCGTTGTTTAAATTCAAATGAGTCCATCTAAGCAATCAAAGAGGTAAATGAAGGCATCTACGGGGATCATACTAATGGGATCATATTTGTAAAGAAAATACTCGAGTAGGCTACTATTGGCCTACCATGGAGCATGACTTCGTAACCATGTGAAGAAGTGTGTGGATTGTCAAAAGTATATCAACTTGATACATGTGCCGATGCAATCCTTGCAGCTTGTCACAACACCTTGGCCATTCTCAAAGTGGGGTCTCGATCTAATAGGAAAACTTAACCCCATCTCCTCAGATGGTCATAAGTTCATCATTACTGACAATCGAATACTTTACAAAATGGGTAGAGGTTATTCCTCTTACCTATGTCGAAGGTGCCCAAATCTCTAAATTTATAATGAACCATATCATCTGTCGATATGGTATCCCTCTACTATTATCACTGAATAATGGTAAGCCATTTAAAAATAAAATTGTGAAAGCACTTTGCAAATGCTTTCAAATATCCCTCAAGTTCTCGACCCCTATTACCCTCAAGGTAATGGGCAAGCTGAAGCTTCCAATAAAACCCTCATTTGCATTATGGAGAAGATGGTGAGTAAGACATGTCATGACTGACATCTACAAATTCACCCTACCTTTTGGGCATTTAGAACATCTATCCATACACCCCTACAAGTGCCACTCCATACTCCTTAGTATTCGGCACGGAAGTCATACTACCTTTAGAGATCAAGATCCCTTCTTTGCGTATTGAGCTAAGGGATTACTTAAATGAAGAGGAGGACTACAAAGTAGCTCGATTGGTAGAGTTGGAGCTATTAGATGAGAAAATTTCATTTCCTCAATCACCTTAAAGTGTATTAGGATCAAGTGTGGAAAAGCTATAATAAAAGAGTAATACCTCATCAATTTGAGGTAGGAGACTTGGTGTTAAAAGAGAATCAAAAAACACCAATAAATACCATGAAAAGAAAGGGAAATTTGAGCCCAATTGGCTAGGACCATATGTTGTGGTTTCTAAGTTTGGTTCAGGTGCCTATAAGCTTTCCTATTCAGATGGCCAAGAGCTTTAAGAACCCATGAACGCAATGCATCTTAAGTGTTTCTATGCTTAAGTGTGGGGTCTCTAAAATATCAAAAAAAAAAAAAAAGTATAAAAAATAGAAAAAAAAAAGAAATAAACAGGTGCATCCAATAGTGAAAACCACATAATGGTGGCACTTTAGATAAGTCCTTTGGTGAAAACTGGTTTCCAGCACCATTGGAGGGTCCGTTGTTCACAAGCATTTCAGGTTTAGGAGTATGATAGCTTTTTCCTAAGCTGGTCATTTCCTTTATCTCGAGTCCATTGTGAGATTGTCCCTCTTTTCCTTGATCCAACTAATCCTATTTTTGAATGCAAAGAATTTTGACTTTGAATATTCCTAGCTCACTGGGGGCAACTTCGCATCGTCACCTTCTTACACATAACATGTGGCATTTTCCTTGTACATCCCATCTAATGTTGGGGGAATCCACGTTTCTTCATTTCCTTGCACATTCACTTTGGAAAACTTCTTATAAAACATAAAAAAATCTTATAACTTTGAAAACTCAAAACATTCAAATACGTTTCATAGAAAACTCCAAAACAATAGAAATTTTTTTGAAAATAATACCCAAAAATAACGAAAAACATCCCAAAACTATCCCACAAAAACAAAGTAGTAGTTTGCTTACTTTTAGTTGTTGGTTTGTATGGTTTTAGTTGCATTACTTTTTCATATTGTGTGCTTTAAATTGGATTCACTTACTTACTTAGATTGAATGTTACTTTAATCTGTGGTGCATTGCATTGAGTTCATTTTATCTTGCATACTTGTAGATAAATGTGTTGCTTTGATTAGATTTGTTTAACTTGTGCTTGTTATTTTACTTGTACATTTTGTTATCATTTCATCATCATATCAAATAAAATATCACATCTATACATCATATATCAATAAATGCTAAGTCTACATCACACATGTATGTTAAAGCTAATCATCAAAGTACAGATCATCAATGGGGCAAGAGGGGTTGCACATGATCAAAATCTATCCCCCACACCAATATCAAAAATAAAAACATGTTTTACTCAAAGTATCTCATCAACATGCAATATGACATTAGCTAAGGCTATCTCATAAATCTAACAACATGTGATACAAACATAAACATATAGATTAAACATGATATCTCATAAACAAAATGTGATACATCAGTAATCATCCATCAACAAAAAATCATCATACATCATCATAATATAAATGTCCATGTACAAAATAATGTGTCTCAAAAGTACATCCGATATAATGAGCCATCATGGGCATCTATAAAAAAATGTGCCTTCATCATGAGGCATAATAAAAAATAATACATAACATACATCTATACAAAAATGTGCCTTCATCACGAGGCATGATAAAAAATAATACATATACATCCATACAAAAGTATGCCTTCATATCAAGGCAATACACCAAAAATATACATCTAGTACATCAATAAAAGAGTCAACCTCGACTCTCACCCTCTCTCGGGACTACTTGGCCTAGGACCCTCAGGAGGAAACTGTTGATGTGATGGTCCTACATAGGCCGCTACTTTTGTTGACCGTAGGCTCGCTGAACTAATCTGGCTGATCGTGAGGTCCTTTGGGATCTAGATATGGACTTGCTAATATCTAACTGATCAAAAGGGGTGGCCCTTGTCCCTCTTAAATGACAAACCTGGTGATATAATGCCTTGTACTTGGGAGGCCTCGCCACTCACTCTCGTCATATCTCGCTAGTATGTATAGATGGCATCCTAGATGCCGAGGATTCCCAAGTAGAGCATAATGCTCTCATGTCACTCCTCGGCTATGTTTGCACGAACCTATGTACATTTTTTTCGTCCATCAACCCGACTCACCACTACTATCTCTCACTCTCTCCTCCTATAATCGCAACCTCTCTTCAATTGCTTGATCTCTCTTAGACATGGCATGTACTCTCTCTCTATGTCCTAGCATGATCTCGCTCTCACTCATGAGATGATCCCCTTTTGTATCCAGTCTCTCTCTCTGTGATTTCCTCTCTCTCTTGATAACCTCCTCTCTCTCTGTGTGTTAGCCTAGTCTCTCTCGTGTGTAATAGCACGGTCTCTCTGTGTGGTAGCCTAATCTCTCTAACAATGGCATCCCTCTCGGGTTATAGCTTAGAAGTTATAGGGCTACAACACTTGTAAGTTTCTGCTGTAAGGTGGCACCTACCCACCAACATGTACATCCTCCTCCATATCCTCTCCACCCCCACCATCTCCTCCACCTCCGAGTGGATTGTGTGGTGGACTCACGTGAGGGGGTGATGGAGGTGCCTACAATGGTGCCCGTAATGGAACCTGAAGGGGCATCCATGGTGCCAATACCTGTGGCCACACCACTACCTACTACTACACTAAAACTTGTTGTCGGACTAACACCAACTATACTAGTACCCCTATATGCAGTCCTCCCTATGGACTCGTATGGGTTTGAGCTCGTGCCTAGGATCTAGGCCCCGTCCCCCAGTGTTGCTTGCATCCAATACCTCTTATGTGGTATGGTCAATCTCTGTGGCAACATTGTCACATACCACACTTTGCATAATCTAGGGTTGTCCCTGGATCCACTATCTGTGCCCACTTTACCCAAGTTTTGGAACCACCTCATAAAAATCTAGTACGAGCTCACTCCAACCTAATCCAGGCCCCATATGGAAGGCCTCTCTATATCTGTGTGCATACCACATCTCATCACCAAGAATCCCTTAGATGAGACCAAACTTCCGATAGACCCTATCCACTTTGTACCACTCCATGATATGGCTCCTACTCCCAAGAATGAAATGATCAATCAGTAATGAGTGCTCAACTCAACTACATCTTAAGGCCAATGGTACAACCTATATGGCCACCATGTGATCATGTGAGGTTGTACTCATCAAAATCTCACCTATAGTAATCTATATCCCCATGTGGCCATGAATATCATCTCTCATCTGGAACCCAGCCCATGACGGAAGGCTCTCCAATAACTTGAGCTCTCAATGCTCCTGCAGTAGGATGACCTATCACAATATGGTCCCAGGCCCATATATGTAGTAAAGTGGTAGGACCCACAAACTTCTATCCATGGTAAGCTATCAAATGCAAATATGCATATAAATGAGCTAGTATACACTAACCCCAAGCAGTAAACCTCTCCCTAAAGCAGGTCATGAATCACTCCAATAAGGCCCAGAGGGAACCGAGCACCAGTCTTTTCGTAAAAAAATGCCACTGACAAGAAATAACAAGAATGCAGGGACTCGTCCTAATCACCGATCGACCATGCACCTCCTAATGAAGACCATCATACCTCGGTGGGGTATGTCTACACTCCAAACATCTCAGCTATACATCACTCAATACGGTCCAAGCGACCATCATATGTGATCAAGTGACCCTAAATAGGAACTCGTAAGATCTGCCACACATCCTCTAAAGTGATGCTCATCTCACCGTCAGAAGAAGATGAAATGTCTAACTCTCACTCTGCCATCTCTCAGCTAAGGTTGTGAGTCTAAATTAATCTAAAGTAATCTATGGCATGTGGGCCATGTGTGCTAAACCGGTCACCTCTAGTGTGATCTCTAAGAAAATCTGGTCCCAGTTGTCTAATGTCACCTCGTAGGCCCGAGCCACCCATGTCACTCCCGCATCTCTAATACCTCTAAGTCCACCTGCAAGGTCAATCAAGTCATTTATTATGATCTTATTCTTCTATTTTAAATTTAATTTTTCTAATCTATCACCAAATGCTTCTATTTTATTATCTTCTATTTTGTTCTATCTATCTACCATATAGGGTTTTCTAAAATCTTCATTTTCTTCTAAAAAGCATTCTAAAAGTGTCTTTTGTGCACTGGCGCTCCCCCTGTGCAACCAATGCACCCCCAGACACATCACCCTAGTGCATGGGTGCCCCCATCCGCATGTAGGCACACCGATATTTTTTTCCATTAAAACATGTCATATGCATAGGTGCATTTCTCCTTATGTAGGTGCATACGCATTAAAAACCCCGACCACTTGGTCAAATTCTACATAGGCACCCTCTTTAAGCAAACTAATACATGCGCACCCACGCACCCACGCGCACTAAAAATTCATGAGTGCCCCCTCGATGCACTATCATGTATGTCGCCCATGCATGCATAGACATAGGTGCACCCCCATGAGCACAAAGTGTGCCCTAAGGTTCACACTCGCACATTTTTCACCCTAAAAATACCCTAATTAATGCATTTTTACCCAAAATTAAATGCTTTAATTTGACAAAGTGTAGGGTTTTACTTTGTGTACTTGTGGGCCATCCATTGGAAGTCTCATGTAGTCTCTCACGTGATCCACATGGTGTTTCCGGTTTTGCACCCTCACCATCTTCTCCCGTAGGTCAGAGCTCAATCAACAATAAAAAGGTAAGTGAATGTGGTAAATGAACTTGCCACAATGGCTTATATACCCATTTTTACTCCCCGCGATGTGTTTCTCACCCCGAGGCACCCTGAGCCATCGTGGTTCTTCTAAATTCTTCTAACACTCATCGTGATGATTATTTTAAAAAATAATTATTTTCACACCATTTTTACTAAGTTGGGGCATGTTTTTGCTTTCCGACGGCCTTTTCTACTACCTGGGGCATATTTTTGCCTTACGGTGACTTTTAGTGATGTCTCACGACTTCGTTATTTCTTCTATAATATTTTCTTCTATAAAAATAAAAAATCAAACAAACAAATCCAAAAATCAAAAAATTGGTAAAATCATTAAAAATCCAAAAAAAAAATTAAAAAAACAAAAAAATTTTTTCAAAAATTGGTAAACAACATGCACACAATTGAAGCCTGTATCAAATGCATTGTCCTCGAACATCAAAATTTTTCCTATAAAAGCATCTTTCTTAGGTTCTTGTTTTTCTTGTCTCAAACGACTTATGGATCATCGTGATCTACCTCCATTAACAAAGTTGGCTTGCTTTACTATGTCGGTACTCCCATGCAATAAGTGAGTTGTCAGAGACTATGTCATAGTGCACAAATGTTTTCCATGGGACTACTTGTGTCCTCCATTATTCCCCTCACATGTATCCTTTCTTGGGGCACCATTTTTAACCCTTGTCATTACAACACAAACATTTGGGAACTAAAGCTTGATAACAAAAACATTGATGCAACTATCTTGAATGTTGTTTGTTTGAGTATGTGTGTGATTATACTTTTTCTTTTTAGGTTAGCTGGTTTAATTTCTTCTCATATTGCATTGCATTATGTATGTTGCATGGAGTTAAGCATCATTTTAATTTCTCATATTACATTGCATTATGTATGTTGCATGGAGTTACATATTTTTAGCAATGAACAAATGTTAGTAATTTAGCTTTTCATGTTATCTTACACTTTTGTTTATTTTAATAAAGGTCGATGATGTAGATCTAGGGGAAAATGATACAACAAAGTTGCTTATTGAAAGTATTGGATGTAAAGATTGGGTTGGTCCTATATTCTCCATTATCATTTATTATCACTACTAATTTTTTCTTCTAAATCACCTAGGGCAATAAACAACCATGTTTATCCCTATCCTTACTTCTTCTATCCATTTCAATCATATTTTCGATCATCGATTGACTTCTTCTATCACCCCATCGACACTCGAGGGGGCATCCTTCATTCTACTAATTTTTCTTCAAAAATTTACTTGTTTATGCTTTTCTACTATATTTGAAGTGAATTTACTTACTTCACCTCAAACAGGCAAATGTAGACACCTAAATTCTACTTTTGCAATCTTATTGCCAAACGCACACAAATCACTCTCATTCTTACCATTTCCATTATAATTAGTGATTTCCACTAATTAACTAATGTTTCTTACCATTTTGGTCAATTAACAACACTTTTTGATTACCTAACCTTTTTTGCATTCAGATGCCACTTTACGATGAATCGTAAGTCAAAATCCTCTTCCAAATAGACAATTAGCGATTATTAGCTAATTAAGCCTATTTTACTCATATTTTGGTCAATATACCCTATTATTGGCTCAAACCCTCTTCCAACCACTCAAAATCACCCCACTTCCTTCCACAACGTCTCAACAAGCTTCAAAAGCTTATCCTAGCCTCCTAATTGACCCTAAGTGGTTGATTAAGGCTCCTCACATCTTAATCACTTGTTAATTCACTAATTATGATTAACAAAGCTTAATCATGATTAGAAATCCTTAATCTAATTTGTGATTTTAGTCCCACATGCACCAAATGCTAGTTTTCCTCAAAGAGAAAACTATAAAAAGGACTCACCACATACCTTTAAACTTTACACCATGCTTTGATTTGCATCTCATATAAGAAATATGATTTATAGCCAAGCTCAATCCTTGCCTAAAGTCTTCAATGGGGTTAGTAGATGGGTATCCAATATGATCTTGTAGTCATTGTTGGAGAGACCATTTCACCTCTCTTGAGTAGAAACAAACCCAATTTGATTGCCCTCTTAGATCCACTCCAACCTCAAGTTTTCTTGAACCATTTGAGAAGTGGGGATTTGATTTCATTGGACCAATTAACCCAACTTCTCAAGGGAAGGAGTACATCCTAGTTTGTACTGATTATGTCACCAAATGGGCTGAAGTGTAAACACTACAATATACAAGAGATGATAAGGTTGTAGATTTCTTATATGAACATATTTTTTAGAGATTTGGAGCACTAAGATCCATTGTTTTAGATCAAGGACCACAGTTCATGTTAGGGGTAATCAGTTCCTTTGTGGAAACATACTAGCTAAAGCACAAGAAGTCATCACCATACCATCCATAGTCCAATGGTCAAGTGGAGGTTAGTAACAGAATTGGAGAATATCCTAGCAAAAAAGTGGATATCTCAAGGAAAAATTAGGTTCAAAAACTTCCAGAAACAGCTTGGACCTACAATACTACTTGGAAAACAACCATATGATTTACTCCTTATGAGTTGGTTTATGGGAAGAATCCCATTCTTCCCATAGAATTTGAAATTCAAACCTTGAGAACAACTATTGAAGTGGGAATTGAATTATTAGAGGCACAACAAGAAAGGATTGTTCAACTAAATGAGTTGGATGAGATGAGACTTCAAGCATTGCATTAGATTGAAATCATCCAACATCAGAGGTAGGTATGGCATGACAAACACATTAAGCCAAGGAAATTCCAAGAAGGGGATTGGGCTCTATTATTTGATTCAAAATACAAGGATTTAAAAGGGAAACTACAGTAAAAGTGGATATGCCCTATCAAATTGAGCAAGTATTCAAAAATGGGACAATCCAACTGATTCCAGTTGATGGTGAGAAGAAAGTAATGTTGGTCAACGGGCATAGACTCGAGGTTGTACCATAAATCGAATCCGACAAGAATTTCATAAGGAACTTTAAAAGATATAGCACTAAATTTTTAGACAAAGTCTCTTCCTCCAACACAATTTAGAACTGATCTATTTTTCATCAAAAATAAAGAGGAGATGACTGAAAACTAGAAATGGCAGTCATCATCCTCTGAGGCATTGGCTAAAAACCAACAATGGCGGTCACCGTCTCTAAATAATAATAATATTAAATTAAGGTGGTCTGAAAACCAACAACGGTGGTCACCACCCCGTATCTTCATGGGAAACAAATGAAGGAAAACATGTGGATGGAGGATAAAATCAACATGGGAAATGACAACCAACAATGTGATAAGAAAAATTAATGACATATTCACGATCATTCCATTCTTAAACGTTGAAAAGGTTTAATTTATGAACTGTTAATTATTACACTCGTGAAAATTTATTACCTTCTCCATTACCGTGATTCACATATCCCCACAAATATGCAATCCACCTCCATAATAATTTCCACACGTACCCAATAAATATCATTATCACCTTGGGATTTGTAAAACCTTTCCCAATTCATGTTGTTTTATTTATAACCAATTCATCTCCCTTGTCACTTTCCAAATTCCGCTCTTACACTCCTACACCGCTACCCATTCTCGTTTGTGCATAATTTTGTCTCTCGAAAACATTATCTTTCTAGTCTTGTGCCCCGTATTTTTAGATTACATGCTCTACACACCAATCATGGGGCCCAACCTAAGGTATGAACCAACCAATTCAAGAGAAAGTGTTAGTTGATGCAAAGTTTTTAGAAATATTTCAAAAGGCAGGGTGGCTTGATTTGTTTCTTGCATATGAGGAATTCAACACAAAATGACATAGGAATTCGCTAAAAACATAGAGGAAGGGTGCTCTATTATGCACAAGGTAAGAAAATCCCATTCAACTCCCATTGTAATTAGTCATCTTTCTGGTATACCCAAAGAAGGTCAATCATCAAGAATATGACATTGTATTATGAAATTATTAAGAGGTTTTTAGTTGGAAAAGGGAAAAATAGAATTGGTGGTAGACAATAAGGGGAAAGAAAAAGGTATAAAAATAAATACTCTTCCCGAGCCTCATGAAGTTGTTAAATAGACAATCAAATATTTCACCTGCAAAGGACAATATGAGATCATTTTGGGACCCGTGTTGAGAATCTTGATACACCTTCACCATGGCCAAATTAAACCCCAACACAAAATAAATTTACCTCATTTTTGTATGATTCTATTTATTCAACCACTGAGAAATTCCGTTGGGGTACCTCCTACATAAAATTCCAAGGCCTAATTCATTTGATTTGCAAACATCAATTTGTTAGGAAGAGGCATGACCCTAAGAAATGGTTGAAATTCCAAAAATTGTGCCCTAGAGTCTGAATTGGTCCTGGAGAAAGATCCTCCACTTCATAAATACCTAAAAATGCCCTAGACCTCTAGGCATGCTCAATCCCTCAATGAAACACCAACTAAAATTGTTCCTTCTCAGGAAGAATAGGAAGCAATGGCCATTATACAAACCCTACTCAAGACACCACCTATGTCTCCTCATCAATTTGTGTCACCCTCTGTTCCTGTTATGGAGAAATAAATTGAGCACACCCCAACCACTGTTGCAGACTCACCCATGGTAGACAAAGGTAAGGCACCTATGGTGGAAGGAGAACCTAGTTCTCCCCTAACTCTTACACAATTATGCCACAAGTATTGTCACTCGTCTAAAATTTAGTTTGAGATACAAATAGCTTAGAAAGAACTACACACCTCTAGCTCCTCCTCAAGCTAAGGTCAAGTTTCTCTCGGTTAGAGGATGAGAAAAATCAAAAGATCCAACTATTACACCAGACTGTAGAGAAAAAACAACAGGCAAATCTTCAACTCCAACATTCCCTGGAGGAAAAAGAGCAACACATCCATTCCCTTCAGGCCAAAACAAATGAGCTCAATTCATCCCTTACAGTTTTGTAAGAAAATAGGCAGGAAATAGAGCATGTGGTTACCAAAAAGCAAACAACTCATATAGACTTCGTGTTTCCCCAAATTACTGTCCTGAAAGGTATGGTTAAATGGATGGAGGATCACATAGGATTAGAGCAGTTACTGATGAGAATAAGGCCTTGAAGGAAGAGAAGAAACTACTCAAAGAGAATGTTGTTATTATATGTCGGTTCTATGATTAGGTTCTTTCATGCAAGCCCCCTTCAATTTTTATGCATTATTTTTGAAAGAACAATTTCTAAAATGACATATCTCTAGAGCCCGTGCTATGCAAGATATTGAGTTTGAAGATGACAAGAAATTTTTGGTGCTTATGCATCAGGAAGTGATGTTGAAAAGAATATCCTCTGTGAATTTTATGTTCACAAATTTCTTCTTCCTAAGAAGATTGAGATCCCCATAAATTTCTATGTGGGTGAAGTGCAATTGAGGGAATTTATATCTACTATAAGGAACCAATCCAAATGGAGGGAACAAAGGGGAACATTTGTTCAAGTAGAATCTAATATAGGCCTCTTGATGAGGTATGATATTCCTACCCCCATTCGGTTCTTTAACAGATTTTGGTCTCAAGTATTTGTTTATGGTTGGTGGACTGGTACAAAGATATCCTAAGAACTTGTGTGAGAAATTTTAGGGAGCAAGTACTCCCAATGTTCAATGTAAATTTCCTTGCATGTCAAGTAAGGTATCAACTTCTTGCATATCATTATAAGAAAAAAGAGGTGATTTCACCCATTAACCTCCACTGGTCACTAAAAGGGCGAAGGACCTTTGCAAATCATTCTAGAAATGTAGGAGAAGTGGATTAGGATGCGGTATAGGCCTCCATTAGTCATTGCACCAGTACCACGATGGAATTCTAGATTTGATTAGCCAGAGGGAATTTATAACACTTGGAGGAAGTCGGTTATTGATTTCTTTGGGTTCTATAATACTGAATTGGATGAAACTTGACAAACATTTGCCAATGAGTATAATTGTTCAAGGATAGTTGAACAATTAAATAGGTAGCAGGAGGACCTGCTAAATCTTAAGTGTGAGGGGTCTGATGAACCCTTGTTTTGTCATGTTTTATCCCATGTAAAACCTTGTGTTATTTTGGTATCATTTTGCATGATGTATAATATTGAAATTTATAATTAATACTTTACTATGTTTTGGAAGGAAATGTTGTGCATATTCTTGTTATTTTTATCTTGTTGAAATATGGCTTAAATTAACCCTTTTATGAGTATTGAAAATATATTTGGAAAATCATATGTTAAGTCATCACAGGAGTTAATTGCATAATAACATAGGACTCGTTGGTGTACTTGACGCAGACTCGCCTTTACATTAGCACAGACTCACCGTAGAGCGCAAGAGTTGTCCGGATCACTAATGCAGACTTCTTTGAAAAAGGACTTGAGAAAAGAGATAAATAGCTCGGATGGTTGAACTATGAGTTGATATAGCTAGAAACACAATGACATAAGCATGAAAGATGTGCTAATACTTCAACCTACATTCATGCAGATTATAAGGTCCGTTCACTCCTAGTTAACTTCAATTACTTGGAGATGTGATGCAGATAAAAAGTTATGGATTTACAATCACCACAATTCTCTAGAATCAATCCAGATTTGCACAATCTTGCAGCACCACTTGACTCTCTAAGAGAATTCAATTGCGGGACTCATCTTCAGTTAACATGAATAGTTCAATCCAAACACAACAGAGATTACTCCTTCCACGATTGTAATTCTTATAATAGTTAGCCATTGTTTTAGTTAAGTAGATATTATTAATTGCAAATAAACTAGATCTCTCCTAGAGAGATTAGGATTGCTCTAGTATAAAAGATCTAATATATTAAGATTTAGATTTCAGTTCATTTATTTGGTGAGTGTAAAAAGTAGTTTCTTTGAGTTCAATAAAATTACAGATTCGGGGAAAACTTTGTTGTGTAACTTTCAACGTTGAACCTGATCGAAGGGAAGGAGCAAGGGCCACTCCTCCCCAACGAGAAGGAAGATTTACTATTGTTTCCTTTCTGTCATTTCACATTCATTAAAATTCTGGCATTGAATCGTTTTTGTACCTTTAAATTATGTCTTTAATATTCTTTTACTTCCAATGCATTTCATTTCCTAATTATGGTTAGTATAACATTCAGGCTTAATTTCATTATTAAGTATGTGTTTAGAACAATTCTCGATTGTTCCTTTAATGAAAATAGCCATGGACACCACCCCGACCGACAAACTTAGAAAAACTAAAGTGTGAGTATCAACAACGCTCTTCAATATCCACATCTGAAGGCACGTTTATTATGGCTCCTTTTAGGGTAAATTGTGGTTTTATGTGTGTACAATGTCTTATATGTGCAAATGCTATTCTCATAGCAACTAACCTCTCTTCGAGATCAATAAGTATTGCTACAGGTGGAAGCATGAAGTTCAATTCTATGTGAGCAAGTGATGCAAGTTTTGGCAAGGTTCCAGTTCTCAAACATTTATAGCAGTTGAGACATTATTTTTTCGTCTTTAGTTAAATTGAAATATGTTTTTTTCCAAATCTCTAAACATAGTCATGTTGAACTTAAATTTCAATTGCTTGCATGATCGTAAAACCATGTATTAGTGTCTCGCTAATATTTTTCTGAAATTTGTATATAAATATTAGATTTTGATTTCTTGTTCCCATTTTGTCGAATTTCAATTTTAATGCACCGAATCAAAATTCTAGAGTGGTTTAGTACTTTTTTTGGTTATGGGAGTCTTTTGAAGTTTGTGAGCATGTGTTTTTTTCTTTGTATTTCATGTTTGATCTTGCGCAAAGATTTGTTTGATTGTGTTCTTTGTATTTTCTCATGTGGAAAGGAAGTAGAAGCAATTGATGTACTTGATGATGCTTGAATCAAAGCTTCATAGTGAGAATGACCTTCGTTTGACAAAAAGTGTAAAAGATTATATGTGGTTGCAGGCTCTAGTAAACCAGAATACACTTTGACAATATTCATCGTTTGTGCGTCCCATACTTGTACTTTTACATTGAAAATGATCGACAACCATTGTAAGCACAATTGATTTCCTTCAATTTTTCCTTTGTTATAGGGAATGACCATGTTTATAATAAAGCCTTGCCAATTTGCAGTGCACGATATACTTGTGATGGCATTGATGTCAAGGTAATTGTGCAAGCAAGACAATGCATTCACATTTTGAGACAAATATGCATTGCAAAAATATTGTGCAACATATCGCCATAGACAAAGAACATCAAATTCTTGATTGCATAATACACAAATAGAGTTGAACAAGATTTCACCACAATTTACGTGAGCGGATTTGAATCTCTGAGGCCTACACTTTCTACACCACATCAACATTGTCCCAATTAGCCGTTATTACGGCACAACAATATGAAATCAGTATTTTTTCAATTGCGAAATGCAATCAAATTTTTTTCTTCCAAGACAAGGGTTCATAATTACTGCAACAAGGATTGGTATCATGAAACAACACACATAATGGAAGCACATGGTCTTGTGTATTGAATTAAAAATAATTATTATCTTTTGTCTTTGACCAAATCCATATCGGAATGTGAAGCCATTTTTCCAGCCAGTTTATGCAGAAGTTTTCGCCCCATAGTCCAGTTTCAGTTGCATTTACAATGGGCATTGCTGAAAGTTTCATTCAGTGAAAATATGTCTCCACATCGTGAACACGATGTAGAGTGTAAAGCGCATCATGATCAAGTTCTAGCTGGAGTGATTTGAATGCATCCACATGACCTCTTTGCAAGGAATGCAAGAAGTGGTCTATGATTCCATTTTGAAGTTCAATGGAGGTATAATGAAAATGTAACAAAACAAAAATGTATTGAACAAGCAATCACCTCATTGTACTTGAATGCAATGTCTCTAAAAAGGTTATGTTTTCTCAATATAGTGTCAATGCAAACAAATTTTTTTGTGGGGACATAGTCCTCAACTAAAATGTAATCGATACCATAGTTTATTTGTTTTTTTGTATAACTCATTCCAATCATGCAACAAACAAAAACAATAACAACAAAACTTTTATAAAATCAACAAATTTCAAGCAATGGAATCTTAACATTCTTTATCAAAGGTCCACAATAATTCGCCTAGTTCTACATTGAAATAGCTCTCAAAATTTCAGGTGCAAATTAAATGGATATTACCTTAATTTATCTATTACCGGGAAGTGGTACTTCATCGAGGAACTTCATTTCTTGAACTCAACAACCCATGAGTAAATGGGTCTGGAAAAATTTAACTGGTGAATTATACATAACTAGTGTCCACTATAATTTGAGGACTCGAGTAGCAAGAGCTGATATTATTTTGTGGATAATGTACAGACACTCGGAGTTATTCTAGTACCGGCACCCGAGTTCCAATGGGTTCAATCACTTTGTTGTATAAAACACTAATACAAGGCACTATACAAAGTTTCCATGCACAACCATAATAAATTTACATTTTTTCCAAATAGAGACCTCATAGATAAAATTTGAAGAAAGAGATAAAATTAACTTAAATTAACAAGCACAATACAATCTTCTAGGACCATCCACTAACTGCAAAAAAGGTCACTTAGGAAAATATGCAAAGTTGTAAACAATGGAAACTCGAGGATTGTTGTAAATATAACCAAAAAATAACAAGAACATACCATATTATGCACTCTTTTGGAGACAAATTGGCGACAAATGCTTATAATAGAATGCTAAACTAGAAACCCCACAAAATTCCAGAGCCATGCCCTTGCAAACCTTTTCCCATCCCGGTTTAATTTTTTTACACCGGTCAAGACCTATCAGTCGTAAGTTTGATTCACAGGATCCCAAATGATTTATAACCAGGATCTTCACATTATCTGTGTCACAAGTTTTGAAGTAGTAATAAAATCATTTTTGATTTTATGAATGAAAGGGTGTGTCGATTATCCCAAAACTGCGCCAAAGGCGCAACTAATTTCATGTTGGCATCTATTTTGGTGCGCCCTTTGAAAAAGTTGGTGGCGCATTTATTACGCCTTTTGCTATAAATAGGTGCATCTGACTTGTCATTTTCACGATTGAAAAAATGTGAAAAAGTTATTTTCTCTACACCTGTCAGTGCTCTGTCATCCCCGTGTTGCTTTTTACATCGCATTCGTGGACTCCGCATCGTTTCTTTCATTCTATATATTCCGGGTGAGTGGTCCTTACTTTTCTTGTGGTTTTTGTTTTGGTTTGGTTGTTTTTAAGAGGTGGTTGTTGTTAAAAACAAAGAAATGAATCTAAAGAGTGATACAACCCCTACCCATCCTGCAAAATCAACTCTCCCCCCAAAATGGTTTTACCCTCCTTCCAGATCTGCTGGCCTAGAGGGCCTTGTCTCAAAATGAGTCCCTGAATCCTCTTTTCCCTTTTCCCCTCAGTGTCAAAATCTATGTTGAAAGAGGCCAAAGGCCACAAACCTGTCCAAAAAGGAGAAAATCTAAAGTTATCACAATCTGACCAGTGGTTTTCCTTTGGCGCAAACACTATCAACTCATTGCACAACACGGTCATGCCAAGGCGCACTGTCCCTGCCTGCAACACGTTTCTCCCCCGCGCCTTATAAAAATACTCAAAACCCTAAAGCGGCGCATGCGCAACTCTGACTACACTAGCATGTGATGTTATGTAGACTCTTCCTACGCCATGCCAAAGCTAAAAACAAGGCGCACCTTAACTCAATGATGCATCATTTAAACTTGCGCCCTTTGGTGCACCATAACTATTTGCAACATGTGCCATATTTGTGCCATTGGCACAACTTGCTGCCTTGCAACACTAGAATTATCTCATACCCGTTAAAACCCTTCATATGGCACAGGTGCACATCCTTTAACACCAACACTAAATGTTGTGTGTAGTATTCCTGCGCCTTGCACCCTTTTACGTTGTTTTCTTCCATGCAACACTCTCCAACATTGCACCTTGCTTTTCTAACCCTACAACCTGCAATATAGTCGCCACTGCCTGCCCGAAGCTTCTAAATTACTAACTCTTCATTTTGTAAAGCTTTAATGGACAATTTAACAGCTAAAATTACTCTTCTGCTATGGACTTCGCTCCTTCTTCTTGCAGATCAACATTTGAACTCAGATTCGCACATGTCTTCATCAAGTAAGAGGCCAACCAAGTCAAAGGGTAAGGCCAAACTCACGAAAGAAGAAATGAAGTACAAATACCAAAGGGTCAGGATGCCCGAGTCTCTTGCAGAATGTGACTTGGACATCAGGGATTCAAAACTCGGCCACATTGATATGGAGGACTTCGGGCCGAACTGGGAGGGTCACAAGCGGTCTACGGATGCAAAAATTGGTCGAAAGTGGTCTACACTTTGTTGGGGGAATTCCCGTGAGTGTGGTGAACAATGAATTCATGATGGTGGTGGCCCGCTACTATAATAAGGACACAAGGTGTGTCGAGAATGAAAAGGGCGAGGTTATAATCAACCTCACTTTGTCCGAACTTTGAAATTATGTTGGGTATCCCCATCACTGGCACTTTGTGGCAATAAGCCAAGAAGACTACATAAAGGCATGGGATGAAAATGAGGACAAATGCATGCAGTTAATGAACGAAGTATATCTGAAGAATAAGAAGGTAATAACCAGGTGGCCGCAGGTTATTCATCACAGCGACTTCTCAGAAGAGCTGAGCGACACCATCACCTTCCTAAGTAGGGTGTTTGGGCTTCCTGATGCCCATTACTTCCACAAATGGATGCTCAGGTATCTGGAAACTATGAGCAAAAATGTTCTGATCAGCGTTTTGAATGGGCAGAGATCATCAGCAACACCATCTCTCGAGCAGCTCCAACAACTCTCAACAACGGGGAGGTTCTACATGAACTCCTATGTGGTATACGTTGCTACTTCTGAAAGAGATTACCTAGCTCTGAGCCGGTGCGGGGTGTGGCCCCAAGTGAAAATATATGAATATTATCTAGAGTTGAGACTGGAAAACAAATCGCGCGCTTCAAAGAAGATCAACGATGCCTTCTTCTATGGCATCATCTACCTCTTGAGGCCCAATATGACTCACGGTCGACGCTCAAGAGCATAGTGACTGCCACAAAGAAGTGGGGAGTGTTATTTACGCAATTCCCCACTTTCACCTATCTCAGGGCCGCCAACTTCTTAGGGGAGCCCACCAAGCTGCCAAGGTATGCGGGGCCTAAGCTGATCCTATTGGAGCTGTCTAGGAAGCTTATCACATATCATGAGAAGTTCCTGAAAAGAAAGAAGGGTGGAACTCCTTTCCCCCTCACAGTGGGCAGATACACCTGCACTTCTCACACCAAAGCCTAGGAAATGTTTGCAGAACTGGAGTTGCTTAACTTAAAACACAATTTCCCAGCAAGGCCAACCTTCGATCCTCGCAATTACCTCTCAAAGGCAAAGCTCGATCCAATCCACGTCCCACAGATCAAGGATATCTACATCAACCTGTATCATGAGGTCGAGCTCAGGAGAAAGGATCACTCCCACCTGGCCCTGGTAGAAATTATCCAATATGGCGTGGCCATTGTCCCGAAAGGTTTCCAAATGACTGATCAAGAAGTTGATCAAGTCTATCTAGATACGAACGGGACAATTGGCCATTTGCTGAGATTGATAGAGCAAAGGCACCTCAAACTATTGAGGAAAGAGTCAAAGGCACTTTGCAGCGCACAAAACATTGGTGCAGGTATAACGGTCTCATCTACCTTGGGGTAGACTTCACCACGTCTCCTTTGGGCAATGCACCTACCAGGCCAAAGCACTTTCCAAAGGGCAAAGGGAAAGACAAAGAAGGGGAATCAAGCGCTACTCAAGAGCAAGCTCCCGAGAGTCCTCCTTCCACCACCCAGGAGCAGGTCGTAAGCCCTGTCTCCCTAGAAAAAGAACAAGCGGTAAGTGTTCCAACGGGCACATCCACTTAGGATGTTGCCACTGCTGTAACTGCTGAAGTTCCCACCGTCCCATCTCCCACTCCTCCTTCCTTTCCTCATGTCACTCAAGTAACTTAGCTCCTTTGGTTGTGTCTTCTCCCCCATCTTCTACTATTCCCCCTTCCTCTTCCTCCATCTTCACTTCCATCGTGGAGTTTGTCTCCCAAAGATTTCTTCCCTCATCTCTCAGATCCCTTCCACCCCCACAGTTTCCTCTCCTACAGTGACTCCTACCCCTATGAGCATTGGAGTTTCAACTTCTTTATCAATGCCATTGCCAAGCATCTCTACCCATTTCCCCTTGTTCACTGTAGCTGCCCCTTCTTCTGCCTCCGTCCCTCTTCTCCCTCTGGTCCCACTCCCTTAAGTCTAGAATGGATCTCCAAGCACCTGAGCCAGCATAAGAGGAAAGTCCCCATTGCACCTATGGAATTCTCCATCATTCCAACAAAAGGAGCTAAGAAGCAAAAGCCGATAACCCGCTTCTCTCAGAGTGCTTCAGGTGAAAGGGTAATGGAGATCACATACCCTGATCCCACAAAGGACAAAAAGGATCTGTCTCCTATAGATTATACAATGACACAGGTCACGATGGGAACGTCCTCAGAAAGCCTACAGGGAGAGGCCCTATCTGTAGTGGATTCCCTTTGCAAAAAGCTTCAGGAAGCAAAGGAAGAGAAGAGGATATTGAAAGAGCAGAATGGAAAACTTTTCCAAGCCCTCAGAGAAAATGGGCATTGCACCTCCTACGACTGCCACTGAAACTCCTGAGGCCCTTAGCCAGGAAAAGATAAACGAATATGCCAAGATTGGCGAACAAGGCATGGCAGTATCCGCCTAGAGAGACTAGATTCTGAAGGATAGTGAGGAAGTAATCGTCAAGTTCACAGAGCTATATCAGAATATTGGTTAGGCTAACAAGGACCTCCAGTGCGATCATGCGGGACCTATCTCCCAAGAGTTGGACCATGCTAGGTTACAACATGAGACATTCTAGAAGATGTTTGACTGCCCAGTTGATGACTTAGTGAAATTCGGTGTCTTCAATCACCCAAGAGCACCCAATAAAGTTCTTGCTGCTTTGGACTATCGGGTCGATCAAATGGAGTTCGTTTTGGAGAAAATTGATAAAATAAAGGAGGAAGCCTTGGATGTAATGCATCAAATGGAGCAGATCATTCTAAGGATGTCTCCAGGCTTGCTCACCCCATCATACGCCTTGAGGAAGGTAGATGACACTATTCGATCTTTAAGGAGATCGCGCAAGGGTTAGGGTCAGAAGTGAATTTCGACACAGAATCTATCAACAACCTTCTAGCCTGTCGTGATTTTGTTGGATACCTGATGGAGGCAGGTAATGAATACTTCAAGCTCCCAGAAAGACTCAGAGATGAACAGGAGACTTGTGAAGTCATCGGCGATCACACCAAGGGTCCTGCTCAGGATCAACTTCAACCGATGATTAGCAAATTCTTGGAGTATCGTGCTCAATTTCATATTTCCTCTCCTGAGCAGAAGCAGGATACTCCCTTCCAGCCACGAGACGATGACGAATAGGCTCCTTCCTCCTAGGATGTTCTCTTTTTGTAATATTTAAAAGTTTGTTGGCACAAATGATGACATCATCCATGTTGCACCATGAGATGTTGTTATCCACCAAATTGCCCAAAGTCAACAGTTGACTTTTAGATATTTTGTAATTAGTTGTTGGTTTCTTTTTGCCTTCTCTCTCTTTCTCCTTCTATATATACTTGGATATTTGTTATATTCAAGTGGTGGACATTTTTTAGATGAAAAATAGAAGTGAGAAGAAAAGGCTTTGTACTTTTTGTAACAGAAGAAAACATTAATACAAATATTGAGACTTTGTGTTGAATACATGTGTTATGTGCATCAAACCTTTCTTATGTCAGATCTGTGTGTTTATTCTGTTAGATCTATCTCTACTTTTTGTCATTTGCTCATCAGTATTGCTTTGTTTGTTTATGCAAGTAGGTTTGGCTCCGTTTACTACCAATCCCAAAACATAAACCTTCTGACCTTTCTACTTTGGAATTCATTTCTTTTCTCCCTTCAGAACTATCCTATCTCCTCTCTTCCCTTCGTCCCTTTCTACTCACAGTGAAAATACCCCAACTGGGATGAGATCCCAAACCCCCGAAGGCAGAACACTGTAGGACTTACGCAGATTCCTGCTGGTAGAATAGCAATAAACCAATTTCGCTTTGTTGTCTCAAAAAGGGCTATGCCCTGCACACTGTTGGCTCATCTATCCATAGATTTGCCCAATCGATGATTTTTGGACCAACATAGTTACAAAATTTTTCTTAGATCAACATGGTTCACAACAGCTTTTCACAAAACAAGAACATTACTCCAACAATCAACATGCATGTTATCTCCTTTTTATATTTGCATTGGATCGAACCAATCAAACTTGATCAAACTAGAGCAAAGCAGATCACACCATTTACAAAGGTGGTGTATAAATTGTTGGGGAAGTAGTCAGTGTTGGAGAATAACACTAGACCTTTCTCCCTAACACTCCTTTTGTCGCGGCATGACTTCACCCAAAAAAACTCATTCTTCTACAACATTTTCAAGATATTTTCTATCTTTTTCACTCATCACGGATCAGGTGCACATGTTCCTTTTTACTTCTTTTTCACATTTTTACATATTTGGATCAAATTTTTCATATACACATATTTGACTACTCTTTTGCTCCTCTTTTGCAAGTTTGTTCTTATGGGAAGCAACATCATATCATTGAACACATCAAGTGACAATCACAACAGGACAACACGACATAACACATATGCTTTCACCCCTATGGTCACTTCCTCCTCCTTAGCTTCCACACTTCATTTTATCACTCCATGTTTTTTCTTGTCTTCTCGCACTTTCGCCATTGATCTACATGGTTATCAGTGCACGCATATCTTATCTACTTTATGTTAGCGATTAGTCACTCAACAACATAAAGTGGGGGAAAATGTAGACACTAAATCACACAATTGGATACATTTTTAGGTCCTAAATCACATATCACTATTCATATGATTCCTAAGCGAGAAAACTAGTATTTGACTTTTATCTTTGACCTATTTCTTTACTTTCTTTCTTTCTCTGTGGTCTTGCACACCCCACTTCCCAAAGATGAATTTCATTGCTTTATCCTTCTTCGATTTGGACACCAACACCTCACTAGGACTCCAACACCCAGGTGTCCTCATCCCCTCTGGGTGCCCCCGACCTCTTTGTATCTTACTCACCTCTTTTGGGAATATTATTTTCTTGGTGGTCAGCCTTTTAGATGTTAATTACAAAATTCAACCAAGGGAATCATATAAATATAAAGCTATGTGACCATAATAAGGGACCAAGCTCTAAACATCTATTACTATCACCTAAGGTTGCATCCAAAGGCATTTCAAGAGCATCAAAACATCCATCTAGCTTCATTCAAGGGACAAGGGACTGCATTCTTCTGCATACACTTCATAGGAGGGGAAGTTCATTTTGACATCCACACATCTATTTACATTGCTACATCTAGCTATTGCTTGTTATTTAGTGCATCTTGCACAAGAGCCACCTAGGGCATGATTCTACACACACACACACACAAACACATAACTACATGGATTATGAGATGTAGTGCGTGTTCGATTCGTCATAAGTTCACTCTATTAGGTGACCATCGGGGTCAGTCTGAATCACTATTTGCATCTTTTTCTTATTAGGATTTGATGTGTTTTGGGGTTTTGCAGGAGGCATTTTATTTTGTAGGTTATAGGTGAACTTGAAGGTATTCTAGCGAACAACAACGAAGGCTAGTGACACTCGTGTGACATAGAAAAATCATTTTATGAGGTTATACGCAGATCATAAATGCCTACTGAACGTCTCTCTCTCCGCACATAGGTTCCCCGACCCATTCCGAGCACCGTAGTCCTAACATATTCGACGGCTCTGCAATTTTCTAGGTTCGGTTGTGACGCTCCGCCCTCCTATTTCATCGAGCTTTTCCAGCTCATTGCATCTTCGTGGATTATTACGAAATCAACTAAGTCTCTTGTCCCATCTCTTGCACTTAGGGTTTCAATTTTTATTTACTTATTGCTTAGGTCAAAGATGTACTTTATTGCTTATTTATCATATGTTACTTTGCAATAAGGGTTTATGATATTTTTATGTTTGTTAAATCAATAATTAAGAAATAATGTACAATTTAGAATTAGAAATAATCTATAAATCATATGTGGACCACACTAAAATAGGGGAATGCTAATCAATTTTAGAGAAAATAATATTGAGAAGCCAATGAAAATGATAAAATGCCTAGTTGATTTTGCATTGTCTAAATTCTCAAAAGATCATTGTTGGATCAAATAAGACTCAAAACATTAAGATGAAAAACTCCTAAAATTTTGAGGTTGTCCCGAGTTATGCGAGTTCGGTTCAACAATGAGGATTGGGTTCGACAATGGACCCATTGGAGGATATCAAACCTATAGTTTTCTGGCTAGAAACTTTTGAATTTTACGATGTGTGTGGACACCTATTTTTGTTAGACAATAAAATTCTTCACAATTTTGCAATGATGTGTATGGTTATCAATATGCCTTTTTCTTCTTTGTAAGCTTAGAAAATTTTTATTGGACATGATAGTGAGAAAGGAAGGAATTGATGATGAACCTAACTAAGGGGGTGCATACAATTTTCATAGTGTTTTCAGTTGCAATTATTGATTAACAACATGTAATATGTAGTTATATGTGTTGTTACAAAATGTAACACCTCACATATGTTGCCATTCCATGTTCACCTTCAACAAGGAAACACAAAGCCCAAAGGACCAATGCATTTCCTTGATGAAGGAAAGAATCAAAGGATATGTGGGATGTTAAACTCCAAAATAGAAAATATAGTTGTTGTTTACATGGTTGAGAGTTCATTATTAAGTTACAAGTATTTTCAATTTGATCATTTCCTATGATTAAGTGTTATTAAGTATGTTATTGAGTTGTTTAATTCATTGTACAATCATTACATATCATAAGAGCTGAAAGTAAAAGGAAGTACACAACTCAATTACAAAAATAATATCATTTATTCATGAGGAAATTCAATGTTTCCCACACAAGCCGTGGGATGTAACTTATGATTTTGAAATAAAAGATACATGTACATGAAACTAAAGCAAAAGAGTATAGAAGAAACCCATCATTGCCTTTGGTTTTCTCCTGGTCTTCATTGCTTTCAGTTCCAGCTCCATCTTTATCTTCTGCATCATCCAACCCATCAATGTACTTGAAAGGAAAAGATAAAAGGATATCAATTACTTGAGCTCAAGGTTTAATCTACTCATGTGTTATCTAGTTTTAGGAAAATGGATCATTTGAAGACAACAAGCATAAGGTACATCAAAGTAATAGATGTAGAATTGAGAAAGTAGTATCTTGCAAAAGCTCATGGCATTCATAGAAATCATGATAGACAGAAAAGAAAGAAAAGAAAGTTACTATGGAACACAAGAGAGGCCAAAAAAGCCTATTGTTTTCTAACTATTTTGTTTAAGTGTGCAGTCACATGTTGTAACAAAAAAGAACACAATTCATGATTTAAAAGAAGCTATAAAAATACAGATTAAAGCATTCAAATAGAATTCAAGGAACAAAGTTCAATAAATAGATTTTAGAATCGAAAAAGCCTCAAGTTCTAACAAAAAGACATTTATATCAATAATCAAATTACTTGGTTATAAAGCTCGCTAGATGCATCAAGGAGAAACAAAAGCAAAATCAAAGTAGCAAGTAATGAATACACTTTTTCATTCATTGTCAAACAAAACAAAATTCCAAGGCTACATAATAGAATTACAAGTTCATTAAGTGACTAAAGCATCATAACCAAAGGATGTGATTTATCAAATCTAGGGTTCATGAGTAAGTTTATGAAAAGCTAAAAAAAAGGATGCAACAAAGTATAGAAGTTTGTTTACATTATACATTATAAATTTAGCATCAAAATTGCAAGAACAAAATTCATTACAACTAGTCGATGCACAACAATCAAGATTTAAACACATGCGAGGAGTAATTCATATACTCGAAATAGAAGGTGCAAAGATGAAGTAAAGAGATATTTGATCTAGATTTATCAATGAAAGATAACAAGATTGGAACTTTCAATTCATTAAAAACGGCTCTCAGAGAATTTCACGTATCATCACAAAGTATCAAAAAGAGCTCCAAAGTATTTTTCAAAGGTTTAATTTCTAATGCACCAAAGCACTTTTTCATATCCAGATTTATCAATACATCCTAAACATAAATATCAAAAACAAATCAACCATAAACATTGCAAGGATCTTACTTGATAAAACAAGTTCAACTTATTTACAAGTTGTTACATGACTTTCAAAACTTAAACGCATATATCAAAAGAAGAGGAAGTAGTCACCATAATGTAACATTCATCAATGCAGGGATCAACTTTCAAGTCAGATTACAATATCAAATGCATGTACAGGAATCAATGTTTTACTGAAGCTATAGAATTCTATGTATGCTAGATGAGAGCACAAATTTTCAGAGAGTGATTTCCATATTGTATAAACTTTCTCGAGTAAAAAATTTCATATTCACATTCTATGAAAAAGTAATTTCAAACAAGATAACAAGAAATAAGATAACAATGCATTCATAATGCCCAATAATTGAACTCAAAGCTCGAGATCATCACAATGGCAGAGAGAAAATATATAAATTATTGAGTTGAAAAAATACGTATTATAGCATAGTGCATTGAACAAGTGAAACTTCGAATATAAAAGGGACACCAAACAATCAAGACCTGGAGCATATACAAAACTCAATATGTTTCCAATGATGAATCACAAAGTTTCCACTTTCGGAGTACAAATCTTGCCTCAAATTAAGCATAGTTTCAGAGAAATGCTAAGTATAGAAATATCAGGAGCTATATTAATCTAGGTCGATCTTAAATCATGGGATAGAAGCAAGGGGAATACTCAGAGCTTTAGGAAAGCAAAAATGGCGGCCAACATTCAAGATAAATGGATGAGAAACACAAAATGTGTGCTTAGAACTCCATTAAAGGCCAATCAACATGAGCTCACAAAGTAGAGTTTTAGAGTGCTTAAAGTTACTCACCATTTTTGCAAGTTTTAACAATTTTAAAACAAGAAGTATCTTCTTCCATAATAGCTGCAAAGAAACCTTTAAAGATCTACAAAAGTTCGAGAATAGAAGAGAGGCGAACTTACCAAAATTGAGTTTAAGTCCAAACAAACCCTTGACATAAGGTCACAGAATCGGAAGACACAAGTAAATCTTTTACGCCCAAGAATTTCACAAAAATCTTAGCTTAAGAGAACACGAAACATGAAATTTCAAAATCTTTTAGTACCGTTGAAAAAAAAAAATGAATCAAAGTTACAAAATACAAACGAGAAACTTGCCTTCCAAGAAGAGTGACCATTGTTGTAGACCAAATACCACAAAGAGATCCAACCCACAAAAATGGCATCTTCTAAATTTGCTCGAAAGCTCGAAAAGAGAAAAAATGGAAAAAAAAAATGAAAATACTTGAAGTTACAGAGCCTCACAGGCTAGGAAAATTCCAGGAACCGAGGGAAAACTTGCACAGTTTCATAGCTTGAAGATCAGTTTGATGGTGGAAGGGAAAAAATTTGCCAGGTCTTCGCTCATAGTGAAAAAATGTGAAATGACTTGGTTGAGTTTGTTTTAGCTTACCAACCTAACCATGGTTGGATCTAACTCATCCTACAGTTCAAATCGACGATCATAGATCAAAAGAGTACTAAGTCAATGGAACAAATCAAACACAAAAACCAATGCAACCCTAACAAATCAACGATGAAGATCAAATCATAACAGATCGATTATCCCAATCAAAAAACATAGAAATCAATCCAACCATAGGTTTACCACAACAACCATAACTCACCTGAGTTAGAAATCAACAAGCCATATTCGCAAGTACAAAGATCAAAGGCTCAGATTCAATCAACAATTAAATGTCACATGGGATTCATCAACCATTGAAATTCTCATCAGAGAAGAGGATAGTAAAATGATCAATGATCATGCGATCAAGATCGACAGATCACCATTTTTATGTAAACTCGAGTTACATCAATTCCACCATAAATCAAAGAAAGGGTTGAGTCATCATGGGAAGGGGGCCAGCCCCATATATTACAAAAAACATTACATTAACCTTCTAAGGTCTAAAACACATGATTCCAAAAAATCAAAAGGTGGCCGACATTATAACATATGCCAATGATTAATCAAAAGGGCCCGAGAGCTATAAGGTATGTCATGAGTGCATTCGAAGGGCGACAAGTGATGTGACTATTATATGCTACATGGCCAAGTAAAAAACACCAATGATAATGCAAAAATAAGGTCAAAGTTTTCTTTACCTTAAAATTTCAAAAAAAAACCTTAAACTCGTAAAGGTGGTCCCATAAATTAATGAGTATTTCGCCAAGTATGTACATACCATGATAAGCTAAAGACAAGAAGGATAATGCATGCGGGGGTCAACATTAGAAGCATGTAGAACATATAATGGAGTACTATTACCTTATTTTTCACAAAATAAGGTATTATTATTTTTGCACATGTGCTCATAGTGGTCCCCACAGATGGAGTTGAATAATTTTTCGAAGCATTGGGAATTAAATGCATTATTTTTTCACAGGAGTGTGATTTTTGCATGCCTTCACAAGATGACATATCGAGATAAAGACAAATTTACATATTGTAAGTGGATGAATACATCAAAATAAATTATTTACATCATGCGAGAAGAAGACAAAGATCATGCACTTGCAAAAAATTAGACTTGCACATCAAAAAGGGTTAAAATTAGCTAAAATTATTCACCCAAGTTATTTATTGTATTAAAAATAGAGCAATCAACTACACTTTGACTAAGTGTATTTTTGTAACTAAGGCTATTAATGTCTCATTGTAAACTACATGTTTATTTTTATTCCTTTATTTATTCATGATAAAGGCTAAAAATAATATGCATGGGCGAGTATCAGACTTGTAACCTATTTTTAGGAGGGGTTGGGTGAATATTTTTGCTATATATTGTGTGCATTAGCAAGCACAAGAGGGACTTTTGGATGTAGGAGTGTTGAAGCAATTTTTTGCCAGTTTTTCCCTTGAATGAGAACCAGTTATTTCCTTTCCAATTATTTGCAGTGGTGTGTATCTTTCTATTAGCTCTTGTGAATGTTAATTCCTAAATTAATTATCTTACCTTGCTAGTAAATTGGTGTTTTCTGCATAGTCTTAGTGTGCATGTTAGTTGTTGTGTTGTTGTGATTTATCCCTCAACACATAAGTGTTTGCCTTAGGATCAAGCTGAAACCCATTGGTTCATGCTCCTTTAATCTGTTTCTCAGTAAATTGTGCATGTACTCAGTTAAAACCCTCAATAATTTTGTTGTATCACCCCATTTAAATTTTAGTTACAACCATCTTTTACCCTTAAAACTCCAAAAAAAAATTAGTTTAGGATACATCAATAAGGAACCGGCCTTGATACTAGAGACTCACCTCAACAATAGGTATACAGAAGTGTGGGAATAAAACAAGATTAGAACCCATGTTGTTATCCCTCAACTAGAGTGCACTTACGAGAGATAACATTGGCCACACACGAGTCCCCGTTGAATGAGATAACTACAATAAATATTGATGATTAGGGCCTATGTAGTGCTCCCAATGTGAGTGAATTTATCATACTTTACTTTTTGTCCTAGAGAAATCAAATATAACCACTTTAACTTCGCTTAGGTCCTCTTTTGGTTCAAGCATACAACTAGATAAAGCTTTAAACATATGAATATTCATCCTTAGTAGAAAAATTATTCTTTGAAAGCTCAAATGAATAATGATAGGTTTCTCTTAGTGTTTATCTCTGAAATGCATCTAGGCCTTTAAATATATCACCATATTGAATTTGAATTAATGATCTATTTTTGTACACAAGTTAACCCCGAAAGATTTAAAATATCGACACACGGGTGCTCACCCAAACAAAAATTCAAAAAATTCAAAAAGGACAAGTTTGATAGGCTTGTATAAGGTTGATACTTGAACCTATCCCTACTTACTAAACATGATATAAGCACAAAAACCATGATAAAAAGATTCGATAAAGCAAGATTAAGTAGTAATTCTAATATCATATGGCCATAAACTAGAAGCAAATAAAAAAGTATACGAGCATATGAAGAGAAATAAAGTCTCAAGATCAAAGACAAATGTGTTAATATATGCCTAATACGAATCAAGGATCATATGTTCAAAGTCACGATAAAGGTATTGTGAAAAAAGGCTTGTACCAAAATTAGGTTATGATGTCATCAAATCAATTTTCACTACCTATCATTTTTTTGGAGCATTGAAATGTTTTGGACATTAGTAGAAGAGGATAGGATGCTCTTAGGAGACTTGTCTGGTCATTACAGTTTCAAGGTCATAATTACCTTAGTTCCGATGTTGCCTTTCTAAGTTTATATTTTCATAATATGTTATCCACAACAATGTATATTAAGGTATAAAGGAATCATATATCATTGTGTAGATAGAAACAAATATTTTAGACACCCACGAGTCATATTTTGGAAAATTGAGTAAGCTTATCTCGAAATCATGATTGGGTAGATATAGTTGTCCAGTTATGGTAAAGTTGTTTGTATTTTCTCTAGAGCATCCCAACACTTTGTATGCCATCAAGGGAATACAAACACTCTTTGACAATTGCTCTATTTGTCACAAAATTTATACATATCAAATCAATTTTCACTACCTATCATTTTGTTTAGAGCATTGAAATGTTTTGGACATTAGTAGAAGAGGATAAGATGCTCCTAAGAGACTTGTCTAGTTTGTTAGGAAATAAGGGATAAAATATGCGGAATAATCCCACATAGAATCGCAATAGTAGAAACTAATATGCATAATAATATCACATATCTGAAATAAAAGTGCAAAAAAATAAAAGAACACAACACAAAGACATTATTTAACATGGTTCACCCAATTTGGGCTACGTCCACCAAGAATCACTTGCTCATATTTTTTTACAAGCCACCTCTTTCTCTCAATACAATACCCAGATCTGTTTGGAGCTATGCTCAACAAACTCTCTTGAATTCACACTTGAACTCACACATATCTACAATGTACAATACCCTACCATATGCACCAAAAGCACACCAATATGCAACTACATAAGTAGTTTTATAATACCGTGGGTACCAAAACCATGGGCCAAATCTGCCCCATAAACCTATGGGTCAAAATACCGCCCATATGAGAAGATCACGTCTCCCGAGGTATCGGGGACGTTTTTCAAGGCTGTGGCTTTCTTAGGGGCTACGCCCCAAACCCCAAAGTGATGAAAATTATGGAGAGTGTACAATAATTTTAGTGTATAGTCTTCAACACTTCCATACATGAAAACAGGCTTCACAACATAACAATATCCTACTTGGAGACTAGTTTTCCTCTAAGAAAACTTCTCAACCCTTCACTTTCATCCATGAAGACCAACCAAAGCGAACATAACTTCAGCTTTCTCCCTTGTGACCACCTTGGTCATCATGTATGCAGGATTATGACTGGTATGAATCTTCTCTAGCTTCAACTTATCTTCCTCCAAATTTATCCGAATGAAATGGTACCTTAACTGTATATGCTTCATCCTAGAGTGGAAAGCAAAGTTCTTAACTAGGTGTATAACACTCTGAATATCACTATGCAACTTCCTTCCTCCTACTTATGCCCCAACTCCTCAAGCAATTGTTGTAACCAAATCATCTCTTTACTTGCCTCTATGGCAAAGCAACATACTCAACCTCCATGGTTGACAAAGCCACAAGCTTCTATAGTCGTGAAATCCAGCTCACTTTTGTCCCACCTCTAGTGTAAATATAACATGTCGTGATCCTCTTTGCTACTACATCTTGACCATGTCTCGAATCTACATAACCATGCAAAACGGTGTCCGATCCATCAGTAGCACAAAATTGTCCCCATGGTCCCTCCCAAGTACCAAAGGATCAACTTTACTTCTGTGCGCAATGATATTTACCTGGATCACTCATAAATCTACTCACTTCTCCCACTTTGCATGGGTAATATCAAGCCTAGTGCACACCATGACATACATAAAACTACCAACCGTTGATGAGTAAGGTACCTTGGACATCTGGTTTCTCTCCTGCTTTGTCTTGGGACACAACTCCTTTGATAACTTGAAATGGTCTGCCAAAGGAGTCCCAACTAGTTTAGCATCCTGCATATTAAACCTCTCCAAGACCTTCTTAATGTACTCTTCCTGAGATAAAGTCAGCTTTTGTTCCTTCCTATCCTTAGATATCCTCATACCAAGGATTTGTTTGGCTGCCCCCAAATCCTTCATATCAAAGGAGTCACTTAGTTTCTTCTTGAGTAGTTTTATTTCCTGCATGTTTTTACTTGCAACCAACATGTCATCCACATATATACACATGATAATATAACTTCCATCCTAAAATTTCTATATATATATACATAGTGGTAAGAATGACATCTAATACAACCTTGCTCCATCATGAAGCTATCAAGTTGCTTATACCATTGATGTGAAGCTTGTTTCATGACATACAAGCTCTTCTTTATTTTACACACCATCTCCTCTTTACCTTTGACCTCATAACCCTCTAGATGCTACATATATAGATCATCCTCCAAATCACCATGGATGAATGTAGTCTTTACATCTAGCTATTCTAAGTGCAAGTCTTTCATTGCTACTTATTCCAATAATAGTTCTAATAGAGTCATTTTTACTACAGGGAGAAAAATCTCATCAAAATCTATACCTTTTTTCATGCAAACCCTTCACCACCAATCGGGCCTTGTATTTGTTCTTGCCTCCTTCCTCTTTAACTCTATACACCACTTGTTCGTAATGTTCGTTTTCCTTTAGGTAGCTTCACCAAATCCCAAGTTTGATTCTCCATGAGAGAATGATGCTCCTCTATCATGGCTTACTCCCACTTCTTCCCGGAATCTACCTACATTGCTTCATTAAAGCTCTTTGGCTCTCCACCACCGGTGAGTAATAAATAATAAAGAGAATGAGAAAAACATTCGAGTTCTCTTCTTGCCATAGAAGACCTCCTCGATATAGGAGTTTGGGGTTCATGTTGAGTAGGTTCTGAATTGATTATTAATGTGCCACTTTCCCATCTGGAAGATCCTCTACCACTTGCGCATATTCTTTCTGGATTCTTCTTTGTTTTCCTACAATTGTTTCTTATACATAACTTTCTCATTAAATACCACATCCTGGATCAAATTATTTTCTTGTCCTTAATACTACAACGTTTATATCCAAAATCATCACCACCATAACCAATGAAAGTGCATTTTTATTTAGCCTCTAGCTTGGTCCTATCATCCTTGTCAATATGAGCAAACACCTCACATCCAAAGACTCTAAGAAATGATTGATTAGCTTTCTTACCATACCAAGCCTCCTCATGTATGCCTCCATCCAAGGACTTGAGGGTCATCTGTTTATCAAATACATAGTTGTTCTCATTGCTTCTATCAAAAAGAAAGAGGCGGTCCCGCATGTAACCTCATGATCCTAGCTCGTTCCATTATTGTCCAGTTTATTCAATCCTTTCGACACCCCATTCTACTACGGAGTTCCCGGAACCATCTTTTTCCTGCGGATTACATTCTTAGAACAATAATAATCAAACTCATTGTTTGCAATACTCCCCTCCATTATCGACTGAGACATTTTACTTTAAGACATGTTTTATTTTCTACCAAAGTTTTCCATTTAATAAAAATGTCAAATACATCAAATTTATTTCTAATGCAATATACCCACACTTTCCTTGTTGCATCATAAACAAAAGTGACATAATAATTTGAATCCCCAAGAGATGATACCGTTATGGCCCCCCGCACATCGAAATGTACCAACTCCAACTTACTCTCTTTCTTCGTAGGTCCAACCTTGAGAAAATTTACTCACTTTTGTTTCCCATATACATAGTTCTCACAGAAATCTAAACTTGTTTCTATACATCCGGGAAAATTCTTCTTTATGATCTACGTGTCCCTATGGCTCATATGACCGAGCCTATAGTGTCATAATTTTACATCTCGTGTTTGAAGCCATAATATTACAAGCATTAGTACTACCAAAGGTTAAATACAAGGTCCCAACCTTCTTACCTCTTGCCACCATAAGAGCACCCTTGGTAACCTTCCTAGAGTATGTTGTAAATATCACAAGACAACCATCATTTCTCGATTGCCCCGCCGATACTAAGTTTCGTCTTAATGTAGGCACATGTCTGACATCATTCAATAGCCATGTATTCCCATTATGCATCTTAACTCGAACAAAATCTTTTCCAACTATGTTGCAAGGCTCATCATCACAAAGAAAAACATGCCCAAAGTCCCCTTGAGCATAATCAACAAAATAATGCCTATGTGGGGTAGCATGGAAAGTAGCCCCAAATCTAAAACCCAAGATTCAACAAAATTATGCAAAGAAAGAATCAAAACATCCTAGACAAACATTACATGTTGCCACATTCACCTCCTTATTTTCTTCATGTTGTTTCTTCTTGTCCTAAGCTCCCAACAAATCTTCTTTACATGCCCAGACTTTCCACAAGGCCAACATACCATCTTGCTTTTGATTTTGACCTTTCTAGATCTTTCGATTTTCCACAACTTCCTCTATTCTCATGTCTCCCTCTAGTTTCCATCATTAAAACATTCCTTGAAGTAGAAGATTACCTAGATCTTTTTCTTCACATTTTCTCACTTATAATCACCCCTACAACATCCTCAAATTTCAACTTTGAGTTAGTTGGAATCAAGTTGCTTACCGCCATTACCAGGTATTCCAATTCTTAGGTAAAGATCACATAATTGATAAATCCCTAACTTCTTCATCAAATTCTATTGTAACTCCGAAGCTAGCATATTCACAACCGTATTGAAATCATTCATATGATCTCACTCTTGAACTATTCTCAAACATCTTCATATTAACCAACTTTTTCATTAAAAATATTTTTGTAGAGGTAGAGGGTTTTTCATATAACTTCCCTAATGCATCCATGAGTTCTTTTGTAGTCTTCTCCTTTGAAACATTAAATAATACTGAAGATGCAAGACATAGCCGGATTATTCCAAGTGCCTTCCTATCTAGAAAATCTCACTCTATATCCATCATGCTCGAGGGTTTGTTCCCTTTCTCAGACAAATAATATAAAGATCCTTCTGATAAAGGTAATCTTCCATCTGCATCTTCCAAAGACTAAAATTTTGCCCATTGAATTTATCAACCTTTGATCTTCCATCATCTGTCATAACTCCCACTCAAGCTAAAAATTTCCCTACGATTCAACACTTCAACAAACCAAACTAGGCTCTGATACCAATTGTTAGGAAATAAGGGATAAAATATGCGAAACAATCCCACACATAATCGCAATAGTAGAAATTAATATGCAAAATAATATCACATATCTGAAATAAAAGTACAAAAATAAAAGAACACAACACGAGACAATATTTAACATGGTTCACTCAATTTGGGCTACGTCCACCAAGAATCACTTGCTTAGATTTTTATTACAAGCCACCTCTTTCTCTCAATACAATACCCAGATCTGTTTGGAGCTATGCTAAAAACTCTCCTGAATTCACACTTGAACTCACACACATCTACAATGTACAATACCCTACCATATGCACCAAAAGCACACCAATAGGAAACTGCATAAGCAATTTTATAATATCATGGGTACCAAAACCATGGGTCAAATCCGCCCCATAAACCTATGGGTCAAAATATTGCCCATATGAGAAGAGCACGTCTCCCAAGGTATCATACGTGTTCTTGGAGGCCAAAAAACATCTCGCACTTCTCCCTCAACCCCTACTAGCGAGGGGCTCTGCCCCCACACCCCCGTTGGGGCTTAGCTCGACCCCGAACTCCGACAAGAAAAAGCTGTGGAGAGTGTACGATACTTTTAGTGTACAATCTTCAACACTTCCACACATGAAAACAAGCTCCACAACATAAATTGGTCACTGTTGAATTTCAAGGTTATAGTTTCCTTAGCTCCATGTTGCATTTCTAAGTTTAGATTTTAGTAAAAGGTTATCTACAACAATATATATTAAGGTATAAAGGAATCATATATCATCGTGTAGATAGAAACAAATATTTTAGACACCCATGAGTCATATTTTGAAAAATTGAGTAACTTTATTTGAAATCAAGATCAAGTAGATACATGTATCTAGTTATGCCAAAGTTGTTTGTACTTTTCTCTATAGCATACCAACACTTTGTATGCCATCGGGGAATACAAACACTCTTCAAGGATTGCTCTATTTGTCACAAAAATTCTAAGTTATACCTTTATCACTTTTAAACATAGATTTCTACACTCACATTTTGTCATTAACATTCACTAAATCATGAAATAAAATAAAACAAAACTAAGTCTTACATTTCACTTCTTTTATACACAAATATAATTACATATTTACATCGAAGGCGTTCTCCCTATGGGAAAGGCTCTTGTGGACGTTTCTGCGACTATTTTAATTTTGACGTTTTGGCGTCGCCTGCACGTTTTTCAACAGCTTTTACTTTTTGAAATTGTTTTTAGTTGCAATTGCATGTTTTCCTCTTCAGACTTTGGCGAATGTTTGCATTGTGTTGTTTCTTATCCAGTCTTTGGACAGGATGATTTTGCACGGAAAGTATTCACGCGCTTTGTTCATTTTTAGGTTGCCCTTTTACGCGGTTTAGTACACACGATTACTACGAACCCTTCGTCTGCCATAATTTAGACCCCTTCTCCCCTGTTTTGTCTTCATTCACTTATGTGCATTATATATGGCTTCCTGTTACTGTGGCCGCACAAAACCAGACTCAGCTAGAATACGTTTTTGACCAATTCGAATCATGCTCGCCTCTAAATCTGCATTCAATAAGGCTCCTTATGATGTTTTCTTTAACCATCGCGGATTTAATGTTAAACACAAACTAGCTAGCACTATCTTCCATAGTTGGGAAACTCTTCTCAACAGCTGAGCGTAACTTACACGATAAGGATGGATAAGGATGCATGATCACCTTCGTGATATGGGACGAGAAATTTCATATATGCACTCACCATATCGGCTTCATGATGTAGCTCAGATTCTGGAAATTCAAAATAAAATCTCAGGTGAGATTAATGTGCACCCACCCACAAGAAACCTAGAGTTTCAAATATTTAGTGGATAATCAAATTTCTTGTATTGCTGTTGTCGATTAGGTAAGTTTAAAACTCGAGAATTGGCAATCCCATGTTGTCAAGCGTGCAACTTCCATTGGAAACTTGGAAAGGTTGAAAAGACTAGAGCTTTCTTTGTGATACCATACCACCTAAGTAAACCTTGTATTCTCTCTTTACTTTGGTATTAAAAGTTCACAAGTTGAATTTTATTATCATGTCGTATTTATTCATGTTTATTGACATAATGTTTTGCAAATAGTACAATTTGTAGGAATTCTATGGCGTTACAAAATATTTCAGTGACGTGATGGGAAAATTATTCACGTTGCCTATGTTTTATGCCACAATCTTTGAAGTCGGCTTTTATGTGGTTCCAGGAAGAAAAAGAGACTGAAAAGGAGCAAATTGTGAAGGTGTACTCATAAGCGAGTTCCCGCATGTACAAAGTGGCCTCTGCCAAAAACGAGTTTATATACCTATCTGTTGGCAGAAAGGGTTTTTTTGCGTTCTATAAAGGACTACTTAAATCCTAAATTTAAACAAGGAAAAACAATGTTCGTGATCGGCGAGTTGTGGATGCCTTTTCAATTATTTTTACATTTCAATTTATTTTTATATTTTATTTTATGAATATTTTTCTACAAATAAAATAAAATAGTTTAATTTTATTATTATTATTGGTAGTGGATTATTAATTTCTTTTAACTATGCACAACATAATTATTATCACAAGATGGATATTTATATTAAAGTGTTATGTAATGATATTTTGTATAGTTGTAATGTTTTTGAATCTCTTTACTTTTAATTATGTCGAAGGCATTCCCCTCATGGAAAGGCTTTAGACGTTCTGATTGAATTAAATTTGACGTTTTGACGGTCGTCTGGATGTTTTTGCGTTTTTAACAGTTTTTTTTTGGGCGTTTTCTCTTTTTTTGGCTATTTTAAACAGTTTCTTTTTTATTTTAAAGAAAAAAAATGAAAAATACTACAAAATCTAAGCATGAACAAGTAATATCTTACCTTGTTGAAAATGATTCAAAAGCTCTACGAATTTGGTAGCTCAGGGCTAGAATTTCTAGAATTGTTGCAAATAAAAGTTCGAGTCCATTAAATACACGCCGAAACTGCTCAATTTTTAATTGTAATTCCAATATTGTATGTTGCTCTGAGATTTGAAAACTCAAAACCTCGACACTATTTTAGATTCGACAGACGCATGGTGTTCAAGAATCTCAAAACAAATAAATATCATTGCAGAACGCTTATTCCACTGAATTGTTCTTCACATAAGATACATAAGGAGAATTACCAGTACTTAAAAGGGATAATGTCCTCGAGTAGCGATGTCTAGGTTAATGAAATGATGTGTTTCGTTAATTTTCAGCAGTTTTATGGAACTTTCAACGCATGTATGTAGAATTGAACCAAAGGCGAGAGTGTAAGTCAATATGAGGATTGAACCTCCTTAGTACTTGGGAATCAAGATTATATTTGTTGTGTCTGTCTGATAATTCGAGGGGGGAAAGAGCATGCACCAGGCACTGGATTTAATTGCACCTCCAATTTTCTATTCAAACCATATGTTTCACGCTACAGGCATGACACAGGGTTTTTCGTGCTTGGTTCAAATTGGCGACTTAATTTGACAGTTAAGTAGCGGATGAAATGCCTGACTAAATGTGGATCCCCACGAGTGTCGTACAACATCCAACGGTAGGTTAGGGCTCCTATGTTCATGGAGAGAGCGCTGACCCGTGGATGTTATTATCGATAACCTATCGCACGTGGGTACAAGAAAATATGTTCTTAATTCCACCAAAGGTGTTCCCCACGTGGGAAAGGCTTTGCAGACATTTCTACGACTTAATTAAATTTGACGTTTTTGTGACAACCGCGTATACATTTTTACATTTTTAATATTTTTTTGGTGTTTTCTCTTTTTTGGCTATTTTAAACAGTTTCTTTTTCATTTTTTTTGGTTGGCCAATTGTCCAGGTCAACAACATTCTAGGTATTTGAATTGTCGAATGTTCCTGTGCCTGTGGCATAAGGGCGTGCAGATATGAGAAATGTGGCATTCGGTGCAGGTTCAGATTTGGCTGTGAAGAGCACATTGGTGGTCTGGCCTGGAGATATAAGAACAACGTCGGTTTGAAAAGGCTTAACATACACAACGTCCGCTTCCACCACAGTCACCGTGTGGTTAGCAATTGCAAAGAACAACTCGTTGTTAAGGGCAACGTTGATTATGCGAAGCATGTAAGTTTTTCCAGGGGTCACCCTCAGCTTAAATGTATTTGTACAAACACCCAAAGGCTTATATTTATACAAAACATTCAATGTAACTTCATCTCATTGTTATATAAATGAAAATTTACAAAGTTTGCCCGACTCACCATTTTTAGAGTAAATCGACTAAATAACTCAAAACAAGATAAACACCCTCTCATAAACATCCAAAACACAATCCATAGCAAAATCAATGGCGCAGATCCTTCGATTGTGCGTGTTGAAATCTTAACGTTGTGCAATGTTCCACGTCCACGTTGTTACACGTGAACTCTATCACGAAATGTTCCAACCTGCTCGGCGTTGGTAACGACACTAATATTATTTTAATTACCTCGACTCGGCTAATTGCCCCGTCGTCATCATTGACTCCCTCAATGACAATGTCTAAATTGGAAAAGTGGTACATTGCGAATGGGTTTGACATGTAAGTTTACTAATACTCACTCTCAAGAATGTAGTGAATGTGAAGTGTTGTAGTGCCCTTCTTCATGCGGGCTTCTCTTATGTTTATTCCATTGCTACAATGCAAATTTAATCATGAGACATGGGTACATTAAAAATGAAAGCATATTAAACAAGCCATTTATTTATTTATTTATTTTTGTGTAGCATGTGTTTGTGAAATTTCAGGTTGTAGCCGCTCTATCCAGCAAAAATGGTGAAGGGTTGGCCAATTGTGTGGGGCATTTTTTCTATCCGAAAAGAAGAGATATTTTTGTTGCTCAGACGCAATCCGGGTCAACAACATTCTCTAAAACATTGACACCGATTGCAAGAACAACTCATCAAAATGAATCTGATCAATGCAATAATCTTCTGCCACAATGCATATACCCTTAGAGCACTGCACCATGTCAAGCTAAAGGACCTTTATGCCATCTACTTCTTGAATAATGAGGAAACAATCCATGAATGCTAAATTCATTTTCCAGAGGTTGGATAACTTACAGACACATTAAAAAAGAACAAGCTTATTTCAGAATGCCAAAGAGGCTATGCATTACCTTTGGATTTGGAATTATCTCCATTTAAGAGCATCGGCCTCCATAAGCCTTTTAATGGCCTTGAAGTTCACCCACTCGCATATTTGAATGGTCAACATAAGAGACCCTCCAAACCACTTACGATTCATAGTAAAATATGGAACACATTTAACTTTCAAGTTATTGGTATTGAAGATTTTGAACTTCTCAATTGACTTGAACTCGCCAACTTGAATCATAAAATCACAAAGCACAGAAAAGCATATCAATATGCCTAAAAACTATGCAAAAACCGGTATTATCTTAATTGAAACTTCAAGCCACCAGAAATATGTGAATATGCTCAATGTCACAGAAGATGATGAATAGTAAAAGCAAGTAAAGGGTGAACAGGAAAATCAAGCAAAATAATTAAGGGAAGGTGCATTGAATAAGTATCTCTTCATCAAGAAATGGCATTATACAGTCACATAACAGGTGCATGTGGCAGATCTATGAAGTAACTCCTAGAATTTCCAATTTAAGCTATCCAAAATACTTTTCTATCGCACCCACACCAAATTTGCTAGAGATTCAAGTTAGCATTGCATCATATCAACATACAATTTCCATTTTTAGAAATAGTGTGACCACTGACCAATGATTGACAATTTTTTCTTTCTTTACCATTTGTTCTTTAGTGTCCCTGACTTCATAATAACACCACAAAACCTGCAAAGATATCACTAAAACCTGGCACATCTCCTCTTTTTCAAAACTTTAATACGGGTATACTTAGTAAGGTTTTTCTTTTCTTTCTTTAATGCATTTAAATTTTGTTTTCTGTGTACATGGCAGAGAGTTCTTCGAACATAGTCACATTTAGCTCCAAATCTATGATGTGTCAACTGACGAGAATCTTTCACGCCATTAAAAGTGATTCAATTTTGCTGCAAATCCGGGCGCCCCATGCAAATGAAAATGCCTTAAATGGTTAGACATTAAAGTCTTTTACATCAAGATTGTTGATTGCACTAGAGTGTTTGACGGTCCATTACCTGCAGGTTGCGCCGAGCACTTGACTAGAAACTAAGTTAGAAGCATCAAACATTGGAATCTTGTGAGTTTGCATGGATATTTGTTTTCTCCACATGGAAACCTATTGTATTATGATAACATGGTAAATGGAAGTCTGTGGGACATCCTACACGGTGAGTATAATGATTATGTTATGAAGAAGAAAGGAGGAGTCAAGACTACTATCACTCAACAAAAATAACTTGTCATAAATACTACCCTCTACTTTGATAGCACCTCCACTACTAATTTACTCAAACTTCTTGTATCCAAAGTGATATCAAATGTATTCATGTTTAGTGCAAATAAAATTGGCCACAAAAGGCAACCACTTATGATATAAAAATTACAAATATACGGAAGTCTTCATGTATTCATGTTTAGTTCAAATAAAATAGTCCACAAAAATCTACCACTCATAATATGAGATTTGCAAATGTGTATGTATGAATTTGTAACAATTTTGAAATGTACAGATAGAACCCTTAAATGTAATGCTTCATCTATACTCCTACACTTACACTATCAATCACACCCCTCATCAACATCAACTACAAAAGTAATAACTATCCCTCTAAATCAAATAACATATACCGTTCGGTGTTCACATTGCATTGTACACATGCGATTGCTAGTTATTAGTACAATTTAAGAAAATTAATTCATGCATATTACACTATCTTGATCCTTAATATAAACAAATTTCTTTGTGTACACTATGAAATTTAAAATACAATACTTATCATCGAGAATTTGTATTTTTGAAAAGGAAGTCACAACTTCAAATCTCACAAGAGTAATACATACATATATATATATATAAACCTAAAACAAATCGCCCAACATCATAAACCTTAAAACGACCTTTCCATTTCTTAAATGAACAGCCACTTTAGAGGCCAAAAAGCAACAAATGTACCCGGCCAAAAACATTAGACATAATAATAATAATTTAGATTTTATTTTGAGATTTGTTTTTCATGTGGAATGATGTTCGTGTCTTTAGTAATATTTAATGAAATAAATTATTATGTATAAACATTGTTCATCTTAAATATACATATAATTTTAAAAATTAATTTATTTTGAGATTTGTTTTTCATGTGGAGTTGATGTTCATGTCTTTAGTAGCATTTAATGAAAGAAATTATTATGTATCAACATTGTTCATCTTAAATATATAGGTAAGTTAAGGAAAAAATCTTCAGAGATATTAAATTCTAATTATAACAGACGCAGAAGCTGCGCCTGCAACTTCTTCAACAAAATAATGATAAATAGAAAACCACGAGGCTATAAGTAAGATTTACATGCTAGGTACGGAGTCCAATGGATTGACCCACTTTTTCACAAGTACGCAAATGGACATATTTGACTTGGCCCCTCTTCACACACTGGATTGGAATTTTAGTATAAATGAATATGAGAATACTGTAGGTACACGGATCACGACCAAAAATCCAAGCTAACAAGTTTTGGAAAAGAAATATTACCGTGCTGTCAACACCACGAAACAATTTTCTCCATCTTGATCCGTGTCAAGACAACCCACATCCATTTCACAGAGACCATTTATTCTCATTTGGATTCGTAGGCACAATTCTGGTAGTGGTGTGTGATACATCAATAGCATTGATCGGACTGGATCAGATATTCATATGGGTGCTGTGAATCACAACGGAGAAGGATCTGCAATGGTGGGAAATGGCAGCAAAGGATATGGGCAGGTATTGAACAGTCCCAGATATGCAGGCCCCACGACCAGAAGAGCTCTTTCCTTCAAAAAGAACAGCAACCAAGATGTGGAAATAGCAGTAGCCAGGGATGATGGAGGAGAACACCCATCTGAGACAAGGCATTTGAGCCACAGGTCTCTCTACGTTAAGACATTGATCAAAAGCTCTGCTGCCATTGCCAGCTCTGTCAGCGAGTCTAATCATAGTTTCAGGCAATGGGTGTTCTGTTTCTGTGGGGTTCTCATTGTTATCCTCACTGTAATGAAATTTCAGACAGTTGGATGGATTGTATCTCAGAGTGATCTCCACACGCAATCTAAGGTATCAATCTTTTTTCCATTGTCTTGCTTATTTGAAACTTGGGTGGTCTGTGTTCATAGGGTAGGCTAGATTTGCAACTCTTATTATTTCCTTCAGTTCACGGTATTTAGATTAAAATAAAAATAAAATAAAAAAAAATCAAAGCAGGTTCCAGTGACTGGGATTTTTTAAAACCACATTAGAAACTTAATTGGCGTTTGCAATCATAGTTAGGGCATACGCCTCTGTGTCCAAGTCCATAAGAAAAGTAAGAAACTTGTTTTCCAAAAAATTATTTAGCCTTCCTATAAATCTCAAAACCTCAATATCTCCATATCCTTTTTTCCCCTGTTTTGCTAAATTCTCACCAGAACTTACACAAACCGAGAGTTAGGAAATGCACTTGAGACAAGAAGTTGATATTTGCCATTCTTCTCAAAATTGGAAAACTCCAGACATCCGGTACCTAAGCAATCAAAGGCAAAATAAAGAAATCTGGAAACTATGCCTTGATATAACTTATTGCATACTGTGCAATGCGCATATAAAAGCAATAACCCAACTTCTTAACACTACACAGCAACATTTAGGTTCTCTACTGAGAATGAACCTGTAGTTAAAGATTCTCAATCAACTGAATTGATTCTGGATGATCACACGTGAGAGACAGAGTTTATGGTCTTTTCCATAGGACATCCAATTGTAAACATGCTTACAGATAAAATATTCAATTGGAAAAAATATTTATTTACATTTCTGTTTTTACGTATCTAATGTTTCAAGTAATTGTTTACTTAATGTGCTCATTTCCAACTTACTTTTAAGATGTATGGGGTTTGACTCCTTTTGTCTGTTCGACTGATAATCACAAGAACATTCTTTCCCAACATTCTTAGCTAGAGAAGCATGCTATATCTAGATTCTGGATATGCATTGTTTTCTATCAATTCTGATATAGTGGAACAAAACTTACATCGCACAAGATTACTTCTGCCACCATTCACCTTTGGAGATTGTATCAAATGGCAGGTGTTGAAGCTTGTAGCCTCGTGGCCAGAACCTGTTCATGTGGGGCCTCTGGTTTTTGAATTGATGAAATTTCATAAGCTTTGAGAAGAAGATGTCATTTTGATTCGTCGAGACTCAAGGGTTAGACCAAGCCCTGCATTTGCCCTGCACTTGTTATAGGTAAGATGGGCACTGACCAACGCCTCTAAAAGTCTGTGTTGCTTGGTGATTTTGCCTGCAAATAGTAAACATCTATTAGCCTCTATGTGCTTAGAGAGGAGGCAGGACCTATCTCTATGTTTGTTAGTTGAATGGAATGTGTGATCATAAGGTGCTGTGTCGAGCATTTCATGAGTTTCCCAACTCTGAAGAGGAGGCAGGGGCCTTGGAAAAGTCCTATTCCACACAGATATTTTTCCAAGGATTTGACCTCTATCTACAAGCTAAAAGAGGTTTGACGAATTGAAAGGCTTAGAAAACACATTAAGTCATTTCAATGCTGTAAATTCCATGTGTTTTTGTATTACATTAAAGTTTTATTACATTAAAGGCACTCCAGGATTTGAGAGTGAATCTCTAAAAGGCTTTGTTTTAGCCTTCATTTTTTCAAATGTTAAACAACTGTAACTTGTCTTACAAATTTTGCGAATATAAAAAAGTTTCTGGTCTTGCTTTTTTATTTGCCTTGTGTCCTTTTGGTAGATTTTAGTATCCTGATTAGCTTTTCTGTATTAGTAATTTAGTAATTTGGTCCGAAAGTTTACTTGCTGCACCAAACGTCTTAAAAAAATTCGATGATGAATTTGTGATGAGTTAAACGACCATAACCACCTGATGTATTATAGTATTACTCTATATTGGAGTCTGGACGATAGAAGTTCAATTTCCTCAACTTAAAAAATTGCCCAGGCAGTAGAAGATAGCCACTGATAGGTTTGGAAACTGATCAGGAAATCCATGATTACACTTTAAATCTGCTGCCTAGAGGTTATCAAGTAATACAACATAAGGAATATAGGTATTTACAGACAACCAGTAGATCCACAGTTAAGTATTTTGGACATTAAGTGGTTTCATAAGAAATATTAAATCCTAATCAATCCAGATAGAACTTGTAAGTCTAATATTTTGTGGCAGTTAAATGGCCTTCTTCTCCTTCACATTATGTGGGTCATTTTGACAGATAGTTTTAATGGCATTGAGTGCAATTAAAATTCTCATTGCTATTTAATTATATTATTTATGCAATTTTTACAAGCTTATCTACTGTAATGGAATGGATTTGTCTGTGGGCTGTTACTGTCTTATCTCCCATGTGAAAATCACTGAGAGATTCAGAAAGTTTGTTATGTTTATGCTTTATCATCAATGCTGATGGTTGGATTATCAGGGTCTTTCTCATAATTCATTAGTTCTACCAAAATTTGCAAATTCTGAGGAGAAGAGGGCTCAACAGCATATAGAGGAAAGGGACAGTGGCCAATCTGTTTTGACCGATTCATTAGATGCAACTGCAACTCAAACCAACAAAGTGGGGGTATTACAGGTATACAAAAATCAAAATCCGCACTTAACAGATCCAGTATAGCATAGCTTATTTAGATTTATTAAAAAAATATGAGTTTGATATTATTAGTTTCACACATAGAAAGCTATGTCAATTTGCAGATGCAATCAAAATATTAGATGGATGTTCGTAGGTTATTTCTGTGGAGGGGAGACAGTTTGTAAAAGTTGTCGGTCTCTGAAGCTATGTAATAATTGCAATTCGATTAATAGCTAGCTTCCTTGCACTCTTTCAGGATACTACTATCTGGTTGAAGTCAAAAAGTGATAAATTTGAGCAATGTATTCATCGCTCTAAAACTTATCAAAGTAAGTTGCAATTGTTTTACTTCGAAATTGTATCCTTCTATTGTGCCAATAGAACTCCCTGGTACTTGTGGTTCGTGTTATTAATATTATGTTTCTTCTTTGCAGAGCCTAGGTTGGAAACAAATGGATATCTTCTAATTAATGCAAATGGTGGCTTAAATCAAATGCGAACTGGGGTATGTTCTCTCTTAGTTATCTTGACAGTTCATCAATACATAAGTCCTGATCTTATCCGTTATTAAGTCAGATGTTCATGAATCAGAACCAAGAGCTCCATTTATGTTTTTTTGCATTGAACAATGCAGATATGTGATATGGTTGCTGTAGCAAGAATCATGAATGTAACTCTTGTCCTCCCTTCATTGGACCATACATCTTACTGGGACGATCCAAGGTTTGCTAGTCCTAAAACTTGATCAATCTGGTTATATAATCTTGTCTTCTAATTTTTGTGAGGCTCTTATGTTTGCTATTTCAATTTGGTTTCAGTGACTTCAAGGATCTTTTTGACTGGCAACACTTCATTGAAACTTTGAAAGATGATATCAATATAGTGGAGTCCCTACCACCTTCCTATGCAAATGTTGAGCCTTTGAAAAAAGCTCCTATATCCTGGTCAAAGGTCAGGCCTTTACCAAGAGTTTTTTCAAATTTATTCAGCACATAAACATGTCAATAGTGTTTGTCCCTGATTATCACAGTTTATTGTGAATCTATTACTCTGATGCAGGCCTCTTACTACAAGACAGAAGTACTTCCCTTGCTGAAGCACCACAAGGTTCTGTACTTCACTCATTCAGATTCTCGACTTGCCAATAATGGTCTTCCCAGTTCAATTCAAAAGTTGAGGTGCCGTGCAAACTTCCAAGCATTGAGATATGCCTCATCCATTGAGGAACTTGGGAATACCTTGGTGTCTAGGATGCACAAGAATGGGAATCCTTATGTTGCCCTTCATTTAAGGTAAGGTGTATAGTGGATCAGAGATTCCTTAAACAGTGATGTACATGTGAATCTTTTAAAAATATCATTAATTTATGTGTTTGCTTTTGTGCTGCTGGGAATAGTATAGATTTGAGAAGGATATGTTGGCATTCACTGGCTGTGCACACAACTTGACATCGGAAGAAGCAAAGGAGCTGCAGCAAATGAGATATGCAGTAGACCACTGGAAGGAGAAAGATATTGATGGTGAGGAGAAACGGAGGCAAGGTGGTTGTCCTATGACTCCTCGTGAGACTTCACTTCTATTGAAGGCCTTAGGATTTCCATCCACAACAAATATTTACATTGTAGCAGGGGAAGCTTTTGGAAATGGCAGCATAAAAGCTCTATATGATGAATTTCCAAATATATTTACACACTCAACATTAGCTACAGAAGAGGAGTTGGAGCCTTTCAAAGACTATCAGAACAGACTGGCTGCTTTGGATTATATTGTAGCTGTAGAAAGTGATGTTTTTGTTTACACTTATGATGGGAACATGGCAAAAGCAGTGCAAGGGCATAGGCGGTTTGAAGGTTTCAGAAAAACACTCAGTCCAGACAGGTAATGAGTGGACACTTTAAACATTTGATGTTTTTACCATGCTCATTGAATTTTTATGCTTCACATGATAGAATTTTTCAGAGATTTACAAATAGGGCTTTATGGCAGGCAAAATCTGGTGAAACTGATAGATAGCTTGGATGAAGGTCAAATTACATGGAAGAAATTCACATCTAAAGTGAAAAAGATACACACAAATCGAGATGGGGCTCCTTATACAAGGGAAGCTGGTGAATTCCCAAAATTGGAGGAGAATTTCTATGCAAACCCCTTACCAGGCTGTATATGTGAGAAGTACCACAGTAAACGAAGACTATTCATAGATGAAAGCTGAGCTTGAATATGTGAGTAAGCACAATAATCTTTCTCATTTGTGGTCTAAGACCAGCTGGTAGGAGGAAATTCAAGTTCTGTTTCTCCTATGAGAAGGCATACCTTAGTTCTCATCACACAAGAATTCTCAGCAACTAATCTGTGAGTATAGAACACCAGAGATCTTGTATGCTCATTTATTAACCTTCCTCATTTGTGATCTAAGACAAGCTGGTAGGAAGAAATCTAAGTTTTGTTTCTCCTACGAGAAGGCATACCCTAGTTCTTATCACACAAGAGAATTCTCAGCAACTAATCTTTTGAGTATAGAACGCCAGAGATCTTTTATGCTCATTTATTAAACTTCCTCATTTGTGATCTAAGACAAGCTGGTAGGAGGAAATCCAAGTTTTGTTTCTCCCACGAGAAGACATACCCTAGTTCTCATCACCCAAAAGAATTCTCAGCAGCTGATCTGCGGCGAACTCCAACAACAACATCCAATATAATTTTCTTCCGAAGCTAATGTTTATCTATTGTTTGGCACCAATTAGTGCTGGATTTTTGTGACTTGGACAATGCCTTCTCTCGGAATTATAGAAGATAAGGGACCCAAGACATCAGCTTCTAATATTAGACATCTTGGTTTCAGAAAACAGCCTGGCCACAAGATGATATTCTCATCCACGATTCTTGGATTTGTTGGAGTTGTTCGTAAGGCTTGTATTTAGTCTGATGAAACTGTACCATTTTACAAGAGCTCAGAGTTCTATTGAAGAGAAGGGAAGCATTTTGCTTTCATATGTGATATCTATTTATGAAGTAAAATGAATAAAGTTGATGATGATTCTATGTCCATTGATAAACCTAATTTCTACAGAGTATTGGAGCAGAAACCATAACATCGTATTCTGCGATTTGTCTATATTAACAAAGAAAATCCACATGGCATGGAATGCAATGTCCAACATCTGCCTTAACCTCAGTCATAATGAGATAGGCCATCACTGAATGAAAAGATTATTACAATACATGGCCAACTTGGCCTTGCATATTACAAGAAGATTCTTGTAATAGTTATGAACAGAGCTTAATGCCATAGTTATCAAATCCGGTGAAATCTGGATATTATAAGAAGATTCTTGTAATAGGTATAAATAGAGTTCAACGCCCCAGTTACTGAATCTGGTCGGATCTGGATTTTCAGGAATCCCAATAGTAAGTTATGGTATATTTTTAAAAACTAATTATAAAAAATCACAAAAAAAAACACCCCCATAACGCTATATAGTATTTAATATTAAATATGTTAACATTTATATAATATTATTAATTTTTCATTATATTTGTCAACTTTATATATTTATAAAATTGTACATATATATATACATACACATACACATATACATATACATATACCAGATTTTTTTGTTTTTTTGATTTTTAAAAATTTTCGCCCTTCTAAACAGATGTGATTTTTCCAGACTTGGTCCAGAATTGATAACTATGCTTAACTCAATCAACAACCTATCATAAGATCAGTGCCCTTGTAGAGTGTCATAAGGTAGACCTGAAACTTCCAAAACACAGTTGTTTCCGGATGAAGTAATAAAAATAGCACCTCTTGGTGACAAATCATAAGAAAACAATGGTAACAGTCGGAGCTACAAAATAAATAACAAAACTCATGTATTTTGCTAGCAGAACCATTCATCAATGCTTATGAATGAAATAAAAACTGGGAAAACTGTGTGGCCCATTATCAAGAGGCATATTAATTTTGGAAAACAGAAATGCAATTAAAATAAACAAAAAAACATATTATATCATTGAAAAACTCCTAAATTACAAATCCATTTCTACTTCCCACTTGAATTTGTAGCTTCAAGTCTAACAGAATCACTTCCAGTTTTGGAATTTTCGTTTAACAATTGCATCTGGATTCATGTCATTCAAACTTGATCATTTAAAAATGTTAATGGTATATTGAAGTTTTTGTTAATTGAATCATGTGAATAAATGAATAAACATAACAAGAATTTGTTGCCATATTGTTGGTCGAGGTCATTTATGACCCTCTTGATGGAGGAAGGGGAGAGTTTGAAAGACCTTAACCAATAGGGAGCGCAATTCGCTATGCACACTCCTCTTTGGCCGCTTGAGTATATAATTGGGAAGAAAGGCATGAAGGGAACATGGACACCGATCTCCAAAGAAAATGTCAAGGAACACAATGACTAACTAGATCAAAATTCTCAAAACCATTTGCAAATTTACATGCATAGCTTTTCAACCCTAAACCCTAAACCACTTTTCAAATTCTAGTTTGTACATATGCGAGTTGACAAAATAATAACACCAACAAAAGAATTCGAGATTTTATTTGCATTTTCCTCCAGTAGGCATTCTTTACTACTCATGAATAAATTCAAGACTCATATTGATGCAAGGGCATTCGGGTCTACAAGTAATCTTGCTTCAACCAAAACAAGTGTCGACTTTTACGCATGGGTAGTAGTGACTTGTTGGCTTGTCAATGATGTTGTGTGTGTTGGAGGTGATCGGACAAACCAAGAAGCATCCCTTGAGGTCCAACACTTTAGAAACATGTGTGGTAGGTTTCCTTCACCTAACAAAAATCAAACTGCCTTTTTATGGCGGATGATGAAACTATTAGTTTACGCAGTCATTGTTTCAAAATTGCTAGGATACAATAATCAATGGTTTCAAAACAACCCAAAAGTGTTGTAATAGCTAATTTCAACAAAGTAGCGTTTTACCCGTGTGTAAAAGAAAAGAGAAGTAATGATCCAAAACCTAAACTTGTTAGTTGTTGAGCATTCTTAAGATGCTTGGAAATGTGAAGAGGCCTAAGTTGTTAGGGGTTGCTAGAAAGATTTGAATTCCTTTAGTTTGGAAGGAGCTTCAATAAGGAGGGGAGAGTGAGTATCGAAAAAAGGAGAGAACTTGTAGAGAGAGCTTATTATGGAATTGTGTCTGGGAATAAGCATGAAATTGTATCAAGTCCATTAAGAGACCGATGTGTCTTTCATATTCATGTATGTTGTAATTTTATAAAGCAAGGTATGTAACCTTTAAATGCAATTCTTAATCAAATAAGTATGGTACTTGGAATTCTAAGTTTGAGTGTGTTGTGTTCAAGTGTGTGTCCATTTGAGAGAGCAAGTCTAGCTTGCGTGGCAAGATGCCATTAAATTGACCCCATCTTGCCCAACCTACAACAATTAGTATCGAGTGTAAATTGTGTTTTTCTTAGTTAAGTATGTGAGGTTTTAGTGAGTTAGTTACGGGAGTGAGGGGGTCTGTAATTGTTGAGAGTTGCAAATAAATATGGCACATAAAGGAGCTCCCTTTGGAAGAGTAGGAAGAGCACCAAGAGTTGCAGACTTGGCATATATGTTGAGTGGAACCCAAGCTAGATTGGATATGATGGAGATTACACAACGTAGAGGAGTTGTAGCAAAAGTGAGTGAAAATGAATCATTAGAGGTTCAACATGAAGAGTTGATTGATAAAACAAATGATAGATTCTTGAAGGCCATTTCCATTTGGACACTCCTTGTTATGTATAAAACTTATGCCCTGAGGATCTCATTGATTGGATCATTGAGTTGGAAAAGTATCTTGACTATGAGCAAATGGAGGACCCCAAAAGAGTGAAGTTTTCTTGCACAAAGTTGAAGGGACATGCATCTTGGTGAAATCACGTGCGAATGGAAAGGGTTAGGAAAAAAAGGAAAAAAAAAAAAAAAGCCATAGGATAGGATGTTAGCAAAGCTAAAAAGTAAGTTTTTTACCTTCTACTTACCTCTTGAATTTGTTCAAGAAATTTTGGAATTTGAACCAAAAGGAGACGAGTGTGAAGGATTACACTAAAGAGTTTTACAAGCTCGCCATTCAGGTTGGTTACATTGAAGATGAAGAGGAGAAGATCTCAAGGCAGATGAATGGTCTTTGTATTTCCATACAAGATGAGTTTGGAATGATAAGATTGCATTCAATAAAAGAAGCATATCAATTTGTTTTGAAGGCTTAAGAGAAGTTAAGGAGACAAAATAGGAGGTAGAGGAAGACTCTCGAGAGGAAGAGGTCAAAGAAATATTGGAAGACGACAACATACTCATGAAGGAGAATCAAACACTTCTCACCACAAAACGTATACACTCATAGGAAGAGGATATTCTTCAAGAGGAAGAGGATATTGTGGTAGAGGAAGAGGTAGAGGACTCATGGGTACATGAGTGATGTGTGGCTATGTTGGACATGTAATGAAATTACTTAGATAAATTTGAATATCAACATCAATATAACACCAAGAGCACCAAAATATATAGAAATGATTACAATATGAAAGAAGAATGACTTAGCCACTTCAAGGGGGCAACCTCCAAACCATACAATAAGACTCAAGTGCTCAATATGATGTTTATCTACCACTTATTAACTCCTATATATACCCTACTATGTTATACAAAGCACCAAGACCGGCCTACTAAACATATGAAAGCATAAATAAATATGATATGATATGTTAGGAGATAATATTAGCCACATGTCGGTTATACATATCTCGATATATGACGTAGGACTAAGGGCGTAACATGCCCCCCCCCTTCAAAGCAACATTGTCCCCAATGTTGACCATTTCAAGAGGCTTCTTCAAACAAGTATAGTCCTCAATGTTGATTATCTCTGGATGTCGGTATAAGAAATCTTCCTCCTCCCATGTTGCAGCTTCATTTTCTTGATTCTTCCACTTGATTAGATACTCAATAATTACTCTCTTCTTCACCCTCTTAATGTGCATATGAAGAATTTCCTCATGTTTCAAATTGATTTGGCCTTCTTTATCCAACTCAAGTAACTCTATTTGGGCTGAAACATTTTGTGCAATGACATTCTCCAAGCCAAAAATGTGCCAGGTATGTGAAAGTGGAAAACTCTCTTTGAGACTAGAGAGCTTCAAATATTCAAAAAATTGAATCTTCTTACCATCCACTTGAACTTCCTTTATATTATTTTTCCGATGGATGCACTCTTCAAATTGAAATATTGAAGCTTCCATCTTTGGAGCTACACTATTTAAACTCTTATCCTCTATTTTTTTCAACTTGATCCTCTTCCTCTCCTCCTCCATCACCCAGAACTTCTTAATCTTCTTCTCCTCTTCTTTTTCTTCTACTTACACCTCTCCTTATTCTTCTCCCTTCTCCTCCTCCTCCTCCTTCTCCTCCTTCTGCTTCTTCTTCTTGATATTCTTCTCCACCTCCTCCTTCTGCTTCTTCTTCTTCATATTCTCCTTCTTTTTCTTCTCCTCCTCCTCCTCCTAGTTCTTTTTACTATTCTTCCACAACATGATTAATTTCTTTCTCACCCTCTTCTTCTTTTTTTTTTCCACTTGGCCAAGAAAACTTGTTCCATTTCCTCCCAAGACCAATCTGAACACTCTTGATTCAATTGAGAGACCCAACTCTTTGCTAGACCACCAAGCCAAAATGAAAACCAAAACCATGTCCATCTAGATGAAAAATAATTCTTCTTAAATTTGACCCACCATTCCCTAACATCAATCACTCCATTTCCATAAAAAGGTTGCATCCCCATACAAATCATGCAAATAAAATATGATTTCATCTGTACTTTAACAACCAAAGCATGCAAATATGTATGATATCATTTAATTCAAAACATGGTTTAGATTTAATTCAAACTCAAAACTGAAGTTGGGTGTTTTACCAAATACCAACGATTTTATTATAAGCATTCAACATCGATGATAAATTTGCAATGCCAGCAAACATTCATTTTCTTGGAGAAATGAAAATGTCATGCCAATCAAAAAAAGGCTAATAGGGAGCACATATGGTGAGTAAGCATCTGATAATTAACGCTAGCTCAGAGTTAAGATGGATATAACTTGTGAGAGGATGGTCTGACAAAGTAAGAGCAGACATGGACAAAGTGATCCATTTAATTTTTAAAGACAACATCACAATTGTTTGATGCGGGACACTGATACGACTATGGCAGAACCTGTCAGGAGAGCTCCTTTACCTCATATTATAACTTGGAATACGCCTTCAATGTAATTATAAGTGTAGAGGGGTTCATTATGCTGATAGGCGTCTTACTATGGAGTGAACCCACCTGCACCTAACACATTCTAGCCAATGCAGTCATTGATCTTGAATGCGATGATGCATTGATTCAATCCCATCATTAACAGTTTCAATTACATGTCTCAAGTATTACCAGATTTCCAAAAGTTTTTTACCCTTTTATTAGAGGGCATGTGTCATCACTGGTTTTCCATTAGCATTGCCTGTCTATTTGCCATTTTCTTTGTTAGCTCTCTCTGGGACTGCGTTTAGCTCCAACATGCTTGAGGTTCAAAACTTTTCAATTTATATACCACTACTGATTCTTTTCTTCATGAATTCCATGCCTAGAACTGGCAAGAAATTAGTTCTTTCAACATCAAATTTGTTTTCCTACAAATACTTGAACTTAAAACTGAAAAGGGGCTACAAAGTGCTACAACAAGAAAACATTGTGATTAGTTTTATCCAATTTTTTTTTTGGCCCATCACGCTTGGATGATTTTATTAGGAAAAATCACTGCATGTGTATCAAAGAGTAATTTGCACTAAACAATGTAAGCAATCAATATGGAGTTGTATAAAAATTTCATCAGAGAGTTAAAATCTACCTTAGACCAATTGTTAGAAAGGCTCAATATTCGATTATTATATGTGCATCGTCTCCTTTCCTGCAATTACTCGAGCTTAAAACTGAAAATGAGAACTACCTATGGCTACAAAAAAGGCATTGTAGTTGGGCTTCTAACTTGGTACACATTAGATTTTCCCTCCTTTGTTTTTGGCCCCTTTTAACAACAAATTGCACTTATTTGAACAATGTGAGTGAGACCTAGACCATAAAGTGGAGCAAATACAACAAATATTTTACTGTGTGGGAAGTAGGAACAATCTAAGCCATGCACATAGATGTGGGGCACGCACAGGACATGCGGGTAACATGCCTAACAAGTGGGGGACATGCATGCATTTAGTTTCTAGCTTTTTCTTTCCAATTTTCTATTCATTCTTGTGTTTTGGCTATCTAATAGTCTAAACACCAACCAATCGAAAACCTTACATGACCATAAAAATATAACAAAGCCCCTTTTGCCGGATGTTCTCAAAAATTTCTTTAGATGGTGCCCTAGAACTAACGGTCAAGTTAATGGCATCAAATGAATACAAATGAAAGTAATAGTGCAACTTTATTATTAAACTTGATATTATTTTTGATTGAGTAGGCATGTACATGTTACTCAATACTTATTCCATCATATCCACCCTCGAAAATTCTCTCCTTGTTATCTCCTCCATAAGGGAAATGTTTTAATCGGACCACCTAAATAGTTTTTCTTTTGGATAAGAAGTATGAGTCCCTTTAGTTTTTTATCTTTGTTATCTCATATTCCTAACTTTTAGAAATTGTTTTCTATTTATTGCAACATGGATAATGATTTACCAATGACATTTGACGACAACCTTTACCTTACATTGTGATGACATGGACGCCATAAATGCATACTTCAACAAGACTACATCGACATGGGTTTTGTAGGAGGTGGTGAAGGAGCTACTATGAATGAATCATCCACCATCGACAACAATGTGGCCCATGGAATGTTCTTGGCCTCTCCTCCTTTCACCTTCAAGTACTACATCCTTTTGACTAACTTCCTCGTTCACAACATCTTGTGGAACTATTTGTGGCCATCCATTTGTCTTCTAAGATGACATCTTTGTTGCATGTTGTTCTATTGCTATCCTCTGTTTTACATCTTGTTGTTGGTGAAGAGCATTTTTGTCGGTATCCTTACACCTGCTTGCTCGTGTCGGCCATCACATTGAAATAGTCACCGATGGCTACTTTGACATTCCTTAACTTGATTTTCACATATCTTCCGTAAGCCAAATCTTGTGCTTGATTCTTGATGCTCCTGTGTTGTAATATATAAGGCATATAATTTATTAATAATAATTTTAGTTATCCCTTGGGGTTGGCTCACTCGAAATCAACCATCGCTTTAGGTGGCTCAAGTTGTGGGTTCAAATCCCGTGATTTACTCGACATGTGTTGAGGGCTTGATGTATGTTGCTCCGAATGAGGTTGATCGGTGGCACTTGCCTTGTGTTAGAGACTCACTCCTTAAAGCTCGGGTCACTATGTATTCGTTGATCCCTTGGACTATCGAAAAAAATAGTTATCAAATTTTCATCAAATCTACTAATCAATGATAGCCCACGTGGACTTACTAAACATATCAAATGGTTAAATTTTATTGATGGAAAGTATGATACCTTCTTGATCATGGTGGGGGAATCAAATTTTAATTACATTTGCAACGAGGTCTCACACGGAAAGACCTTCCTTGCTCCCTTATTGGTGCTTAAGGTGTTGAGGTCTCACGGGCAAGAGCTACCTTAACCAATTTTATTTTCACTTTGTCGTTGACAAGTTGTTGCGGGAGCAAAAACTCCCTTTCCACCTCCATCCTGCCACTCCTCAATGCTTTCATTGAATAATACTTTTGTCAACGACCTCACCTCATTTGAAATCTCACTTTAATAAGAATTCCATCTTTCTTATCCTTTTCCTTCCAATCTCTGAGCCTCACATAATCGAGAAATCTCACTGTGTCTGCCATGAATCCCCCCGAGAAGGTCACTTCCAAAATAGACACAACCAAATCTACAATTGATTCAAATGGCTTCATGTTAGCATTTTGGGTCTTGTCTTCATATTTTGAATGACGATGGAAATGGAAAGATAAAACCTATGGGTGATTATAGTGTATGCTTCCCATTCACCTTATTTTATGATAATTGGAAATATCAACTTTATCTTTTCAACTCATGCTCTTTATTGCCCTTTTCTCTAGTCAATCGTTGTTATAAGGATATACAAAACTATTGACGTTAGAGATAAAGAACGCATAAGTCTTACATTCACATGTCTCAAGAGTACAAACAACACATCCACACGCATATATAGTTGAATTCTTCATTCAAAAGGTATTCCAAGATGTCTTGTAGGACTTGCATCTACCATACGACAAAAACAAAGCTATCATGTCCCGATTTTGCACCCCTCCGCGCTTCTTCAAATATTTATGTCTCCAAGTTGTTGCTTACACCTTCTACCTTCAAGTAATATAACATTATCTTTCTCTTGTGCTTCAACAATTGTTTCTTTCTCTAGATTCTATAATTTATCTTCCCTCTTTTTCAAAATAACATTTCATTGCACTCGCTTCCATATCTTCACTCTTGTACACTAGACGATGCATTTTCAAACTTAACATCCTACCTTAACCAATCCTCTCCCCAACATCAAAACCAACCATCCCATGTTGATCTTAACCTCCTTAAAACCATCCAAGAACTTAACCAATAAATATCGATCTTGATCTTCAATCAGCCAATCACCTCGTAAACCACCATCTCCCAACCAACCCCATCCACAATGTCCCATTCCTAAGATCCCTACCCCTTAACCCATTTACCTCCTCCTTGAGGAACCCACCTCATCTCAATCCACAAATCAACCTAATCAACATAAATCACTATCCCAACAAGCCAATTTCATCAACTTTGACAATCACGCTAACTTTGACGTAGATCAGAGGACCTCCTTTGTGTCCTCACTAATCTAGATACCCATCCCAAACCCACACAACCATCCCAAACCCCAACCTCCAAATCCCCTATCAATCATCATAACCAACACCTTCCTACCATCAAAACTCATATAAATAATCCACCACCATCCAAAATTTCAACCCCTAAATCCAATCATCATAAAACCTATCATCAATTCCCATTCATATATCCACAACCACCCCAACAACTTCATCCATAATCAACATCCCCACATCTCATCTTAGTCCTCCATCCTCGTCATCTTCATCACCCCAATCCAATCCTACGGACTTTCTCCTAGATAGTCCCACATCCCCTAATCCAACATCAAATTCATATTCTAAGCCTATTTCATCCCCTCCATCACCTAAGCCCAATCTTTTGAAACTATCTCATCCATCGTGACTCCTAAGTCACCCTCATCCTCTTCTACCCCCAATCCTAAACTATCTAATGTGGCTCCTATGCCACCCTCATCCTCTTCATCCACACCTAATCCTATCTTAACCCCTTCATCACCTAAACCTAACACTATCCTATCCTCTAATCCTATTTCATCTCCACCATCCCCTAATCCTAAAACATCTAACATAACTCCTAAGTCACTAACTCCTACACCTAACAAATCCAATCCCATTCCTCTCAAATATCCTACCCAATATAATGAGGCTCCTATGCCACCTTCATCTACTTCATCCCTAAATCTATCAAATCCAATGTGGTTCCTACACCACACCCATCACCCAAATCTCCTTCATCCCCAACATCACCCAAATCTAACATGAACCCATATCACACCCATCCCCTTCATCTACATATATCAATCCCAAACAATCTAATCCTAAGCCAAAACCATCTACCTCAAAACCACATACTCTAACCAATCCAAAATCAACCAAATCTACTTCGACCTCTAAGCCCAAACCATCCACTTCGATTCTAGGCCTAATATATCCCCTTCATCTTCTAAGCCACGACAATCTAATCTAACTCACAAATCCAAATCAACCAAAACATCTCATAATCCACCCAATCCTGCACCTTTACTTCCTACTCCCCCAAAACCATTTAATCCAAACCACTTCACTCCTTTAGGAGAATCCTTGACCACCATCTTCCATCGCCTAAAAGCCTTGAACATGATCATCCATCCCCCCAAAAAATCACACAATCAAAACTTTCCCAAACCATCTTGGTATCAGGAACACTATTATTGTGACTTCCATCGCACCCATGGCCATTCACCAATCATTACATATAATTTAGGTCTTGTGTCCAACACCTCATTAACCAAAGAATTCTTATCCTTGTACCTCTTTATCCACCACCTTTCCATCCCAATCATATCCTAACCATCATCTACCATCCAAATCCCACTCAACATCCAAACATCGTCAACCATCTAAATCTCATTGTATATCCAAACACCCCTCACCAACCAAAAACAAAAACAAATCTCACCTCCCATCCTTTGTTAAGTTTGGCCTCTTAGCGGATGATAAAATTACACCCCCTAGTCTCATGATGACCACATGACATCATCTTCCCCATCCACTTCATATCCTATAGCCAAAAAGATGTTCGCTAATATGAAACATCAAGGAAAAGGCTTAGGCATCCATGAACAAGGAATCTGCAAACCTATCTCTCTTCATCAAAATTCAAGTCACTTAGGCTTAGGGTATAAACCTAACACTACAAAATTCCCTCCCACTACTCCATCACAACCCATTTCTACCACTCCTCTTGTTTATCCTACCATCCCAACCACTCAACCCAATCACAAATCATTTAATCCCCTATAAATACCAAACACCTAAAAATGGATTGAGCACATAATTCGTTGCTGCACGGATGTTCTTTCCTTCCCACTCATCCTCCTTCCATCCAACATCCAAATCCCTTTGCATCTAATCCATTCTCTATCATAACATCCATTTATATCCTCTTCCAATCTGTTCATTTGAACACTAGATCAACTTGCTCGCGCATGTTTGTAAGAAAACATTACATATTGCAATTGTGTGACCTTGGTCTATCATTACCTCCAACATTCAAGCACCATTTTCCTCCTAGAGATCCATACACTTTAACACACTTAATCAACTTGTGGTGAAGACCCTTGGGTGCATCTTTTGACACTCTAGCCAATGTCATCACTACACTCATTTCCATCCCACCATAAAGCCATTGGTGATTCTTAACCCCTTGAGAGTTTTTAAGAGAGTGGAATCTCTTTATGCAAAAAAAAGAAATCCAAATATCAAAAAGCAAATATTCATATCCAAGTTAAAAATATCAAATAAATTCCACCTCAAGACTCTCTCTAGGGGTGTTTCCAGCAACTCTACCGAGGCTATGGATGCCTAGTTGCGGTAGAGTAATGTTGTGACAAGAATCAAATGTATCTTCATCAGGGATATGGACACCTGACTGGCAGTGGAGCAATGTATGCCTTAACCTTCCGTTCACCTTCCATCAACCTACTTGAGTTAATCACTCTATATGCATTGGCTACTTTGTCTTCACATACTACCGATCAAGTCTTCACTTCAAGCGGTAATTAACCATCACAATCACACACACTTTGATCCAACGACTCACATGTTTCCGTATTGTTTAGACCTTGGTCACACTTTTATTTTAGTCCTACTCTTTCCTTACAACATATGTCTTTAGGATCATCTTTTGTTCATCACTGATGTCATTTTCCTTCCATCCATCACATCCACATCCTTTTTTTCCCTTAGATTGAACATCCGAGGGCAAACGATGACCCTTTCCTTTTACCCAATCCTCCTCATGTCCCTTTTCAACCGTCATCATCATGACTGGGGGAAAACTTACTATCATCCGCTAGGAAAATCATCCATTTTAGATACCCCTCACTTCCCATTCTACCCTGCACCTAGGGGTAAATCGAACCCATCCACACTAGCCACCCTACTTTACACTTGTGGGCACACCACCTTTATCCCTCAATCCATCCCCCCTATACCTAGGGGCATATATTGTCATATCCCCCCAACGTATCCTATCCCACATCCCTCATCATATCTATATCCCATCCCACATCCCATATAATCCTAACCTATCAACCAATCCCTATCCTATCCAACCTATCCAATTTCCCTCAATCCTTCCCTTTCATCCTACCCAAACACGTTTTGGACTTTTAGGAGAAAGTTGCATCACACCTTACATCCTTTGTATCGCCCCCATGAGCTATCCCATCCCGAATCCTTTCATCTTACCTATCCTCAACCATTCCCCCATCCCAAATCCACAATCTCAACATCCAACATCAAAATAATCCAGGACATCCAAAATCTAAAAATTTAATCATCCAAAATCCAAACATCTAAAAATTAAAATATTAAAAATATTTAAAAATGCAATGTGTGTTTTTTTGCTTGTATATGTTTGCTTGTTTGTCTACATTTACATTTTAACCGATGATATGATGCCCCTTTTGATTCTTTTTCTTTTACATGACCGATGATATGAGGCCACTTTTTTTTGGTCCAATGATATGAGGACCATCATAATATTAATATGTCCAATGATATGAGGACAAGGGCATTTGGCAATTCAGTCATCATGGTCTTTATACCATGGTGCATCTTGTTATGCCACATTAATCACAATTGTTAATGATGATAACAGTGGGCACTTTATGGTAGCATAACCCCTTATCATCACCACACCTAATCCTCATCATCATCTAAATAACTATCTAACCTCCTCATCCTCTTATCCAATCAATCATTTCATCAATCTATCAATCTCCACATCTAAATCTTATCATCTCGCATCCAACATCCAAAATCCTCACCCCACTGCTGGGGCATCTTCATCCAAAAACCAATCCTCATTCTCGCATACAAACATCCTCAATATTCTAATCCTTTAAATCAAATAAATCATCCTCAAATCTAACATCTTCAAATCTAAATCCTAAATCTTCTATCCTACCCCCTCGACTGAGGGCATCTCAAAATCCAACATCTTCAAATCCAACATCCTCTAATCCAAAATCCAAAATCTTCACCCTTGTCATACATCGTTGACTGGGGCATTCTCAAATCTAAATCCAAAATCCAAAATCTTCACCCTTGTCATACATTGTTGACTGGGGCATCCAATATCTTCTATTCCTTTAATCCTCTCTCCTAGTCTTCTATTCCTCTAATCCTCTCTCATATTCTTATATTCCTCTAATCCTCTCTCCTATTCTTCTAATCTCCTATTCCTCTAATCCTCCTATCTTCTAATCCTCTAATCCTCTAATCTTCTCATCCTCTAATCCTCTCTCATATACTCACTTGGGCCTCTCCTCTTTTCGAGTGGTTACCTAACTCGTTCCTCCTTGCCTAACCCCTCGAGGGGCATCATATCACCATCATAACATATTCTCTTCTTTTTCTTTGAATTGTCATTGCTCCACAATAACACTTCAAAGAGGGGCAAAATGTAGACATCTAAAATGTCGACATGATCAATTACGATTAATCTGTCCCACAAACAACATCATCACTATCCATATAATAATTAATCATGAGATTAATTATTATTAATCCCTTTATCACATTTACCCTTTATCATTTATCTAATATTCCATTTTATCATATTTCCCCTTTTAATCATTTATCAAATATCCCAACATTTCATCATTAATCATTTTAATTCATCCAATATCCCATTTTTATCATTAATCTTATTAATCCATTATTATATCATATTATCCTATTTTAATTCTTCATTAACATTTCCTAGGAATTTAATATTCCTACATCTCACCTACCACCTACCCTACACATCCCTACACCTAGCATTTCCATGTAACCTCACCCCTAATCATCATTTATTAACCTAATCTAATCCTAATCCTAATCACATCCTCACACCTCTAAATCTAGAGGCTTTTATTTCTAGAAGCCTCTCTAAACTTCCCTCCATTTAAAAATTCAAATAAACCTTCCACTCTCCATGGAGACTTCTCTCAAATTCTAGAAATCTCCATTCTAGAATTCTCCATTCTTCTCATGCATCCACCCTTGATCTCAATCCAACTTGGCTTAATCCTAGCCATTGAATCCTCCACCCATTAACTATAAATTGAGCTCTCCTCCTCCATGAGAGCTAAACTTGGGATAATATCTAAAATCCATAACCAACCTTTGCCATTTTTATCTTCAATCATCCAATCAATCCATCCACTCTGTGAATCTATCAATCCAATCTAGCATCATTCATCTTTCATCAAGCAATCATCAATCGATCAAGGGGAGGTGTTGCTCGCTTGTCTCTAAAAATCAAACAAACACATCCAATCCACAATCCACGAGCAAATCCAACACAACAAAGGAGGAGCATGTGCATTTGATTGGTAAGTGCAAGTATTACATTCTCTCCCCCTTTTCATCTTGCTCTATGTAAGGTTTTTGTTAGGAAGATTAGATTAGGAAGAAGTTTCTTTGTTTTCTTGCATTTTCAACTCATTTTTACATCTACACCTCCAAACACTTGACTTTTAATCCTCTAGAGCTAAAAAAAATTGTTTCTTTTGCGCCTACCGGCATTTCCATTACACCAATTCGGTGCGATTGCTATTGCTAGTTATTAGTCATATGTCCAAGGTTTGTCCATTAACAAAAATATTTAAAATAAAAGAATACCTTATAATTATTAGATTTTAAGTACAACATGACCAAAACATTATATAGAATCCCGAGAAATAAAGTGTTCCAAAGATTATGAAACGGCTGAAACAAATCGCGGAACTTTAAGTAAATCGAAATACAAGCCACGCAGGCTTCAGTTTGACTAACCAATTTGCTTGATATTTGGAGGGTAGTGACATTTTTAGAAATTTACAAAGGGATCTTTGGGTGTAAAATATCTTGCGATCATCATCGTACCCTGTCATCAACGGTTCAAATTTCTTTAATAAGCTTACTCCAATTATAATTGAGCAAGTTGCAGAGAAGGTAGGCAATGAAACCTTGACTTTTATATCTTGCATTTTTATTGAAGAATCAATTGATTACTGTCAGAGCTCGTTCAGTAGGGAGGGAGAAGCAGCAGCTTGCAATTCAGTCATGGGCCAAGCTTGGGGAAATCTAATAGATAAATACCATGGTGGGTACCATCTTCTTCTTTTCATTGTCTTTTTAATCTTTGTATTTTACTTAAAAATTAACAGATGCACTGTGCACATGTGGAGCTTAACTGTATAAACCAAATCAAGATCTAGTCATGGAAGATCTTGAGATTACCAGTTTTGTCTTTATGATATCTTGTTTCATTAGTCTCAATTATGAAAGGGGAGTCCACTGTCCATCCTCCAATGGAATTGAACCCAACAGATGATTTCTCTGTTTTGGCCCTTGGGGTTTTATTAATCCAACTGGCTAACCTTCTCAAACTTTGCCGGGAGATACTTCCTCAGAACACACCTCCCACATATCATAGTAATAAGATTCGAAAAAATTGCTAGGTTCAAGTAGGCGAAAGGTTCACCAATGTCCTGAATTTCAAAAAGGTTAAAGCTATGTAACCTACCAATTTATGCATGATCACAGAAATCAAATATGAATTTCATCTAACAGTAAATATTTCAATGCTTAATGTATGTAGCATTTCAAAATTTGATACATCACACAGCCTTAGGGCCACTAGGTTCTAAACTGACAATTTCGACACCTTAGAAAATCCTTGAGTCAATCCTTGTTTCTATGTTACAACACCTTTGGAGAGAGACACAGAACAAGGACCATGAATCATATTCAGTCAGCCCATAAACTGTATACTTCTGAAGTTCAAGTGCCCCTGTGATTTGCAGGCTTAGTGTGATTCTTCTTCGCATTAGATGTAATCCACTCGCTTGCATTGCTTCGCCTTCTGCCATCAGTGTGAATCCTTACTTGGTGGAGGATTTCTTCAAATTGATAGTATGACCTATGGTTTAAGTCTTTCAGATGATCAACAGTGGGTTACGCTGTTTTAGCTAGCTATCTTGGCACATTCACCCATTTTGTGGGCTATATTCTTTTAGCCAGCTATCTTGGTACATTCACCCATGTAGTGGGTAAAGGTTTTTCAACTTTTTCTTTTCTAGCTTATTGGAATCACATTGAGCACTCATCTCGTCTATCCTAAGCTAGCTATACTTTTACAGCCACTGCCCTAATTTGGTCATCTATAGACATGATCATTGTCTTATTCTTTCTTTCTTTCTTCCCAACTGATCTTTCAACTAAAGTATCCCAGTAAGTGTTGGTTAGCATTTGAATCTCAAGCCTCACTCTAATCAATGGAGTTAGGTCCTATTTGAATTTGTGAGAATAGAATAGATGCTCTTTTTGTATTTTGTCAAAACTAAATCCATTAGTTGCAGGGAAGGAGTTTCGATGCGGCGACAACTTAGGAAGTTCACGGACCGTGTTTTTGACTATCTTACTGCCAAGAATGAAAATGACCATTTAAGCGTAGACGATCTTTATATTGCTGTCCTGTTGGTGTTCAAGTAAGACCCTTTTATCCTATCTGAAAAGCTGGTTGGTGAATTAAGGGTGGAGGGATGCCTACTCTGTTGATTAAAACCTTCTATTGAGATAGTATATTGTATAAGTAATGCAAAAGAAAAAAATCAAATTAGTTTTACTTCCATGATATTTGTCTATTATTTATTTAGTACTCAGTTATTTGTGGCGCTTCCTGAATGAAAAATGTTTTCTTTTTTAAATGTATCATTTATCCTTGATGGATTTGTAATTGCTTGTTACCACGAATTTGGACAGTGATATCAACAAACACTTTCCTGGCCCTCACAATGATCCACCATCAAAGGAGAAAGTGCAAGAGATGATGCAGGTTAGTTCATCTTGAATATTTCTTCCTGTATTTTCTTTTCAGGTCCTATAAAATCTTTCGTACCTAAGGAAAAGTTGAATTAGAAGAAATATGAAGATAAATATAATATAGGTTTCACATCTCTCTTTTTCCCTACAGAGAGACTGTCCCATTCATCCACCGAGTCACACACATCCTTGTCTGCAAACCAAAATCAGGAGAAGTGGAAGGGCCATCTCAGACCAAGAAGACAGATTTTTTTCAGAGTTTTGGTTCTGATGTTTTGTTTGCATGCTCTGATATTTATGAGCTACACACCGACATTGGAATCTTATACTCAAACCCATCTTGTTTATCTAAAAATATAAATTTGTAGTCACTCAAACAGATTTCTGCCTTGACTATTGCAATTATTTGTGGGAACTGATATGAACCAACATCAATAGAAAAAACCAACATATACAATGCTGTGGATTGTATTCATAAGGCAGAAAAAGAAGATCAAGTCAACCAACATTGAAGATATCCATCTTTTGATACGTATCAATTAATGGTATTTAGATCCACCTTGAATCACTTTAAAGTGTATAATTGGTTATCTCTGATTTGAGAATAAATTTCCTCTTGCTGATAGTTAATATTATTAGTTGAACATGGCTCTCATATGCCGGTAATATGGCTAGTATAAATTACAAAAGGATTGTGATACGCCGCCTACTATAGCAAGTGCAACATCTGATTTTGTTTGGAGCAAACAAGTAGCTGAGAGAATGCTATATGTCTGGCATATAGAATATAAAATTCAGGTAGCTATAAAAGGGTTAAAAGCAATATTATCACATTAAACACTAATAGGAAATGGACTTTGAATATGGGTTGGACTCCTGGCCATTATTGTAATGTTCATGTATTTATGAGCAGAATGGACAAAGTCAAAAGGATGGCTTTGGCACGCAGAGGATCTGGATCTAAAACAATGATTTCTCTTATTCATTTTGATGCCCTCTCATTTACACATATCGCATTACACACACAAAACTTAGCATAAAATTAATCCCGAGGAAGAAAAGTAAATTGGAGAGGGAAAACACGTTTTATACCAGTTTGCCATATAAGAAGAACAAGTTAACGCAGCCACACTAGAGGAAGAATGCATTAACTGTTCAGTCTGGTGATGTGAAAAGTATCTTGTATATGTTCCTTTTTAATTCAGAAAACAATCTGCATGTTAGGGCTGCTGTCAGGAATTCAGTTTCTTGGTTCCATATGGATAAGTAATGGTCCACACCACGGGTCCCAGGATAGCAGCGCAGAGGACAACCCAATCACTTACTTGTCAATGATGGAGTTATAGAACATGTAATAGAAAAAGTTAACAGCAATAGACCATTGCACATTCAAATGCATAAGATTTGTAGGATGACGCAACTTCTATTCATTGAGGAAGATTAGGGTATGGCACATGTGTACAGTGTGCAGCGAGGCTAAGAACAAGGATTCTCCTTGATGAGAAAGTGGGAAACACTTCCAAACCAATTTGCCTAGAATGGAATATGAAAAACAGATGACCACTGGATGTTAAATGTTCAAGGCATGCTATCCCCTTGGTTGAATGGAGTTACAATATATTATTACAAGAAAGTAGTTACAAACGGGAGCCGTTATGAAACAATTCAACTTCTACACCAAGTGACAGTTATTCTTCTTGCAAGTGTGACGGTTGGTCTCCCGGCTGAGCAGTATGCTAAGTCTGCTGATGTGGTGTGAGATCTAAAAGTGCCACCTAGAATGGCCGAAGCAATGTGAAGGCTCCACTTGTTTAGAGTTTGGATGCTATGTGGTATGCCCCTTGGTATTGCACAAGCACCCAATGTGAAGAAGGCATGTAGGTATCATGAGATGGTGTTGAGGCGTTTATGATGTGCGGAACACACAAGTGTGCTATGAGGGCTGATGCCCTTTAAAGAAGAGCATAGACGATTGCGGCTTCACTTGAATCATTCACCCTTTCTTGAGGAACAATGGCCCTCATCATGTCTTTTTTCAGCCATGGGAATTGAACTTAAAGTTGTTAAAGGTTGTAGCACTTAGTTTGATTAGTGTATTTCTTTCCATTGACCACTTTGAACCATTGATGTTTGCCTTTGTGTGTGTGCATTGATGTGACTTAAATAATCCGATCCTTGGGTATCGTTTGCAAGTGTTCAGGTTCCAAATATGAAGGATGCTAAGTTGCTATTGGCTCAAGCAAAGGTGGAAAGTATGGCATTAGGATTGCCATTAAGACTGTTTCGATGCACGGGTACGGGTTTGGTACGCTGAAACGGAAAATTTTAAAAAACCTCGGGTATGGTATGCTTTTGGGTACGTTTTATATATATATATATATATATATATATAAATATATAAAAATGTATATAAAATTATAAATTTAAAGAAGCATTTGCATACTTATTGAAATTTAATACTCATACAACTTAAAATCATTCATAGAACATGAAAACAAATTTCCAATACTTTGAGAATTGAGACTTGAGTTTGTATTGATTCATAATGTTCAAAACATAATAGTTAATAACATAGACTGTATTATAGATTTGATAATTCATTATTAATGCCTTAAGCTTGAGTTAGACGTCTCATCCTCCATAATTAGTCCAGTAGAGGGAGCTGTGAAAGAATTTCTGAGCATTTTATACATTCTGAACTGAGATTGAGGAAGCTTATAGAAAGCTTTAAGGTCTGTCCATTCCATCCACTTCCCAAATCTGTACAAGTCATGAAATATTTTAATTCCTTTCTCAAACCAAAGGAGGGCAAAATAGCCTCTTGTCAAAGCAAAGATCTTGTCATTATATTTCTGATTTGTCGAAATCGATTAGTAGGCTTGGCACCTAATGTCAAATGAAGAGAAGATAGGCTGCCCAAGCACCATGTGCTTCACTTGTTCCCATGCCTTCCAAATTGACTGAAGAATAAAGGACCCACGAGGAGCAACAAGAAAGCCCCCAAATAGTAAGTCAACCAAATGAAGTCCTTTTCATCTCTCTTGACCCTTTGGAGCCTATTGGCAATATTGAATCTCACACAAACTTTCCAAAGTTCAATTCCAGTCAAAGCCCTCATGTTTTATTTATTTTTGCACTTAAAAAAAAGAAAAAAATGTGGGTACTCTGTGGGTACGTACCCACAGGCCTTGGGTACTTCCCGGGTATGGATTTTCGTACCTAGGGCCTCTGGGTACGTACCCACAGCGTACCCGGGACGTGGCTGTACCCAAAATGTACCCAGCTTGGTACGAGGGGGTCTAGGGCGTTTCGTGCAGATCTAGATTGCCACAATGCATACTAAATGTAGACCCAAGTATTGTGGCGGTCAAGAACAAATGTGTTCTTTGTAGTTATACGTAGTATGGTAAGGACCATAGCTTAACGGATTGATCTTCCTATGAGGACCTTTGAAGTGTTCCTTTTGAAGATCTAACCGAGATATCACCCACCTTGAACTCATGAGGTGTATGATGCACATCATGGTGCTCTTTGTACTTCTACTTTGTTGGCGCTACATTATCTACTACTAAACCTATTGGTGAACACATTAGATGTGTTATAGAAACTTTTAGGCTTTGTCCATTTTTGTTTCTTGTGTATGTGACTCTCTGCTTTGGATCTTTATAGTAGGATATGTCTAGAGGTGTCATTGGTTGAAATCCAAGACATGTCTAAAATGGACTATGCCCCATAGAAATGTGAAGAGCTCTATTGTAGGCAAGTTGGATGTAAAGCAAATTATCATCCCAAGTGTGCGGATGTGCGCTATTATACATGCACAACAAATGAACAATTCCACGGCTGAAATTTCCATTTGTCCATTTGATTGGGGGATGAAAATTTGTAGACTTGTCTAATTGTGTATATCCATCATCTGCAAAAGCATGCTTGAAGTGGAAGACAAACCATAGGTCGCATGATAAGACATTGAGGATATTCACAACCCAAAATGAACCCAAACATGGCTGAAGAACGAGCGTGCAATGTCATGCGCTTTGATGCTCTTCTTGAAAGCAGCCATTATAGCTATCTTCAAAAATTTACCCACTACAAGCCTGCAATGAACATAAGAGTCATTATGGTGCTTTGTCATAGGTAGTCCAACCATGAAATCCATGCTTTGATAGATTTTGAAGGCTTGGATGGAACTAAGCAAAGTGTATACAATCCTAGCTTCATATTTGTGGGCTTGGTGATGCAATAAGGAATGTAGGATTTGATGCGACTCTCAATATCTCGTCTACATGTGAGGCCAATAGAAGTCTTGTTGTAGTATTTCCAATGTTTTGGTTATGTCAAAGTGTCCCACTATCTTGGCGTAGTGTGCCTCCCATATTAGTCTTTGGCGGAGGTGCGACATCAAGAACAACTGAGGTGTCCAAGCTTGTAGAAAAGCTTGTTAGACATGTGGAATTTGCAAATTGGTGCACCTATGGAAGGTCGGTATAGGCTTGCACAAAGTCGTGGTTTTTTTAATAGAGAGATGCCCAATCAAAGAAGTTATGGTCGCATGTCTCAAGCATTATGACGATTTCTTGAATTGGAAGGTAGTTAAAGCAATCTGCATCCTTGTTGTCATTTCCCTTCTTGTGTTTGATCATTAGATGGAAATGTTGCAAGTATGCCATTAAACTTCATGTGGCATATGCATTCTCTAGCTTGCTCTGGTATGCAAAATCAAGTCGTTTATGACGCTTATTCCTCGATTTCTTGTCCGATGGTGTACAACTCTTTTTCATAGGTCGAGTAACATTGAATCATGTCATTGGATTTCTTTGAGTGATAGGCAACTGCATGTCCATGTTTTATGAGCGTTACGCCAAGTGTAGCGTCCAAATGCATCTATCTTGATCTCAAAGAGTTGGACAATGTCACGCATTGCCAAGAGGCCGATGCAACATAAAGGCATTGTTTGAGCTCCTTGAATATACGATGTCGCGCAAATGTCTAGTGGAATGCGGCTTTGACATGCATGATCTGCCTAAGAAGCCATTAGATGTACGAAAATATAAGGATACCAAATGTACATTTGCTTAAGTTGGCGTGCACGACTTGCATTTCTGCAATTTGTATAGGATGCGTGAGATGTGCTCCACATGCTCCTCCCAAGTCTTGTTGAAGATGAGGATGTCATCCAAGTAGATGATGACAAAGTTGATGAAGGGCCTATGTATGTAGCTAATTGGGTGCATGATTGTTGTTGTAATGTCCCCTTTTCCAATCAAAGACCTTTGGCCCATTTTGTCAACCCGATGGCCAAAGGAAAAATATAAGGGTGACTTAAGTTATAATAAATTATTATAAAGTGCTATAAAAAAATAAAATAAAATTATTAAAGCACTTATATTAATTTATTTAGCTTAATAAAAATAAATTGTAATCCCTATGGAAAATACGATTTGCCTTAAGGGGCAAAAGTCATTGTAAAGGGATTTATTATATTTTAATCCTCCTAGAAAGGATAATGGCGACTTGGGCCAAAGGGAGTAATGAAGCCTAGGAAAATAAAAACATAATTAATTTATGTATTTTCCTAGAGAAATGCGACTTGCACTAGGAGGGAAATATTGTTGGGAAAAACATTTAATATGGGAAAATATTAAATGTTTGCATAGGAAAAATCATGTGAGCTCATTGGCTGATTTGGAGGTTGGTTGTTGGCTCTTTTCCTTTAAAAGGGAAGTCGACTTGCCTCTTCTATATGGCAGATTTTTCATATGATAATTTCTCTTGCATTTGAGCTTTGAGCTTTTGCAAATTATATTCTAAGGACGAAAAACCTTAGTTTATACCTCTTGTGGACGAAAACCCCAAGAGTTCTCTTGTGGACGAAAACCCCAAGGGATTGAGAGGGGATTTCACTCAGAAATTTCCAGCATGTTAATCAGATTTTCCAGGTTTATTTCAGCAGTGTTTGTGAAGAGTTTTTGAAGGTATTTTCAGTGGTTTTTGGGCAGCAGTTGGATCGATCTGTTGTGGGCAGTTTGGCAGCATTTTCCAGAGGTATTTCCTTTAAAAATACTTGTCAAATATTCTCCATAATATTATAAACCAAATCGCTGTATTTTCATCATTTTCTGAAGTATATTGTAAGGGTTTCCAGGCAGAATATTAATCAGATTTCAGATCTGATTTCTGGGTTGTTTTGGCTGCAATAAATTCAGTTTTTTGCATGATTCAGTTGCTAAATATTCGAGTAATCATTTGGGAACGAAAATGTAATTTTTGGGTATCATTTGCATTAAGATCTATTTAAAACCCTAGTCGCATTTTCCCAAATAAATACAGATCTGCATTAAGATTTTTGCCATAATAGTCATAAATCAGCCTTTGGTGTTTTTAATTGATCTAATATTGTTGGAGAACAAGAGAGACCCATTTGGGGATCTTTCGATTGTTAGTGCTTTAGTCAATACAAAATACATAACCAACAATTTGTACAATCCCTCCTTGGTTTTGAATGTTGTTTTCCAAACATCTTCAAGATGGATTGAACCGGATAGTAACCTGAATTTAGGTCAATCTTGGTGAAGTATAGAGCACCTCCAAGTTGATCTAGGAGGTTGTCAATACGTGCGCATAGATATCGATTCTTCACCATTATCTTGTTTAATGCACGAGGCCAATGCACAAACACCATGAGCCATCTTTTTGCCCAAGTACTATTGGGCTACCACATGGAGAAGAGCTTGGCCTAATCTTGCCTTGGTCAAGGAGCTCTTGGATTTAGTGCCAAACTTCATCATTCTCCCAAACACGTTTGTGGAACAATGGAATGTTCAAAAGAGGGGATCCAAGAACCAAATTGATTTAATGCTTTACCGCAAATGCAATGATGTGTGCGGAGGCATTTTGGTTATTCAAGTTGGCTCCATATTGCTGTAGTATATTGTTGACTTGTTGTGACAATTGCACGAGATGGCAAATTGCCAATTTATGCTTTCTCACTTGCACATGTGTCTTTGTACAAACCGTGAATAACATGAACTTACGTGTGCATGACATGAGCATTGTTTCGCAAAGACCAAAATGATTTTGGTGTTTGGAGCCGACTTCAAAATGTTGAAAGTCTTTGACATCGATGGTCCATCATGTGGTCTTTGACACCGGTGGTCCATTGTGTCGTCTTTGACATCGATTTTTGTCTTGGCTTGATATGTATCATTAAGTCAAACACATATGGACTTCAGTAGGATGTAACAAACATTTAGTGGCGTAACACCACATGATTTTGTCCTTCATAGGTTTGACGCATACTTTAAAGTGCATTGTCACCAAAACTAAAAATGACTTTCCTTGTAACCATCCTAGAGAGTATGGTCAAGGATGTGCTTTAGTAGAAATACCTAGGTGTTGGATTGTATCTTTCTCAATTATGTTCTTTTGGCTACCACCGCTAATGATAACATGTAGATATTAGCCGTTAACCAAGTGCTTCATGTGGAAAAGGTATTCTCGTTCCTTTGAGGTGTCTATGGAAACAAAGTGCAAGTTCTCACATAGGTTGCTTATTGATTAGTGTCTTCGGCTTGCGCGGGACCTTATGTAGATTAGACAATCAAAGGTTGATGTGTGCGGCATTCAAAATTGTTGTATGAGCTTGTGCGGTATTGATGGCACCACTTTTCATCTTGTTTCTTCTTACCGTAGTCTAAAGTTGAAGGCGTCGAGAGGTTTTGATGTTGTGCAATTGATTTTGTTGCTCTCTATTGTGCAACATGTTCTACTTCTACATGGGAGGATTGGACGGTGTGTTAGGTGTGGAGTTACTCTCCGTGAACTTCCGCTTCATCTTTTCCTTGGTCTTGATCTTGATCTTGTCGGTGTTATGGTATGCTTTTTCTTGGTCAATAACTCCATCTTGGCTTTTATATAAGGTGATAGTCTGTTAAGATAAGTCAACACCTTATGTTGTACAATTGTCTTCATGCAGACATGTAGTGTAGTCATGGAACTTTTTTGTGTACTCTTGAACCCACTGCTTCTTATGCTAGCGCAACTGCTGAAATTTTATGTTCTCGTCCTCATAGTGTTTAAGGATGTACTCCATGTTTCAATGGGCTCAAGTCTTTATTGCATTTCGTGCTATAAGCTTTCACCAGCGGAATAATGAACTTATGATCTACAACGCCGCAAAGGTGATATTCTCTGAATCATTAAAACAGTTGACTGAGAAGTAGGCCTCCAATTGTTGAAAACTTGAATCTAATTATCCAATGTTGTGGAGTCGATTTACCTTCGAACACTAGAATGTCAAGATTGACTTGAACTTTAAAAGGGCTTTGATTCTAAAAGGGTGGGTTGACAAGCTGCACAAAAGAATGAGATGCTGTTTGACCAGGCTGCATCAGGAGTTCACGGAATTGGCCAAATTGTTCGAGGCGTTACTCCCCGAGGGTGTTCCAAATGAGTTTTTGGACATTTGGGGATGCCTAAAAGAATTGTTTATGAGTAACCATCTTGCTCTTGCTATGACATTCTTCCGGATACTCTGAAACAAAATCGAGTCGATGTTCTTCTATCTGCTACTGAGCTCGCGTGTTTATAGGCATGCAAAAATCTCATTGTGATACCAATGATCCTCACCATGGGACCTAGGATGGCAGCGCAAAGGAAAATCCAATCACTTAGCTTGTAAATGACAGTGTTGTAAAACATGTAATAGAAAATATTAACATTATACCATTACACATTTGAATGCATGAGTTTTGTAGAATGGCACAACTTTTGCTCAATGAGATAGAATAGGGCATGGTACATATATGTATAGTGTGGAGCAAGGCCGAGAGTAAGGATTCTCGTAGTCAGAAAGGGAGACACTTCTTAACTGATTTGCCGAGACAAGAATGTGTAAAACAAATGACCACTCGATGTTAGATGCTCAAGGCATGCTATCCTTGTAGACCATCTTATTACTATTATGATTTTCATCAGCGTATTATTGATTACGTGGTTAGTAGCCAATGGTTTTGTAGGAAATATGTTTGGTCCTTTTCATGTCCTAGATAAACTTTCACTTTTATTTGGAAGGTAAGTTATAAAGTCACTTTCCAAAGCATTAACGAAGAAATTTTTATCTCGATCTCACAATTTCTTAGATGACTTAGCTATCTAAGTTTGTTCTAAGCCATTTTCTTAGAAATTACATTGTATCTACAGACCATTGGATCTTAATCTGAGATGCTTGCTTCCTTGCATGGGTAGGAAGGGGAAGCAATGCTGTAAAGAATATTATATTGTGCTATAATAACATAAGTTTTAAGACTCAGTTTTATGCCCAAAATGAAAAAGATTTAAGATGATGTGCTATGTCAATGTATGAACAAAACATAAAAGGAGGCAAGATACCAGCAAATGATTTAAAAAAGCGAAAGAACTTTTCAAAGGAATATTTTTTTCTTTTATAGTTTGTAAAGAGACAATGAGGTAAGCAGAGAAGAAATTTGAGGAATGCACAAATGCAGTTAAATATAGCAATTGGTGTAAGAATGAGTTTTTGTGATATCTATTGCATTTTTTCAATGGGGTATCATGTGATCTATTAGCCATTAAGCGATGATGACAGCGTAGATCACATGGGCCTTATTTGTGTAGTATATGGTATGAGTGCATATTTATTTAGAGTCTTACAGTGATGAATAACCATTTCACAATGCTTGAACTACAGTGCAAATGAAACATGAATCTTATGAATGTAGACTTAAATTTGAAGCCTGTTAAGCTTTGATTGTTTTTGCACATGAGTGCAATGAGGAGCAAAATCTTAGATTGGATAATGCGCTCGAACATTTTCATAATTCTCATCATAGACTGTTGGCTGTATAAACATGTTCTTTGGAAAACTCATTTTTCAAAATCAGATCTCGAGCTGATTTTGATGCCCAGTCAAGCGATTTGGACAACGGTGTCATGCTGAAGTGAACAGTAACATACATAAACAGGAATCTTATAGATATAGACTTAACTGTGAATCCTGCAAAGCTTGATCGTTGTTGCATGACTGAACTGAGGAGCCAAATATTAGATTGGATAACGCGCTCGAACATTTTCATGATTCACATCATAGAGTGTTGACTGTATGGACATATTCTTTGGTAAACTCATTTTTCCAAATCAATTCTTGAGTTGAATTAGATGCTCGGTTGGGGATTCGGATAACACTGTCATTGTGAAGTGGACAGTAACATACTTCATAGACTGATGAAATTTTAACTTCTTAGATACTTGTTTCCTACAATAAAAAGCTCTGCCATGCTCTATTTTCTCAATCCGACTTGTGTACAGTGTTGGGACTCACCTCAACCTGCAGTTGTATCTTAATCTCCCACCATGTGGAAAAATAAGAACACAGATGGAACAAAGGAATTTCTCCATGTATTCTTTCAGAAATTACATGGTATACTAAAAGGATTGAAAAATACAGTAACCCATAGACTCAGTTGAAAAACACAGTAATAGCATTGACCACAACATTTATTTCAGTCACAGTTCCCAAAATACCGAGTAACAGCAGTCTTTTCTTTTTATGCCCTATCCACCTTATCCCGAAATCTCATATAAACCCTTAAATTCCCAAAAAAACTTGTTAGAAATATTTCACTACTACTCTTTTGTGAGAAGAAAGCAAGATGAATTGGCAGCACCTATTCCACTGGGTTGCCTAGATATCTCTGAGCATAATTTGATTTCCCAAATCCTGAGTGTGCCATGAGAGTTTCAGAATTATTCATTTAGTATGGAGCCAATCAGGACCAAAAACTACGAGTCCTTTTTCCATATATTTAAGCAAATGTGGTGAATTTCTAAAGTTTTGATGCCTGGGTAGTTCTTTCAGATGTTTATCGGATAATCATAATATAAATTGTTTGTAACCGGAAAAAAATCCATCATAAAAATGATTCAGGGACTTAATTCGTTGAATTGAAATATTAGCTGAGTTAGATATATACATACACTGTTTCTAGACCATTTGTCATATCAGTGTTTTCATTTCTTTTTATTTTTATGCCATAGAATTTTCTCGCACAATTTTGAATGGACTACAACTACTTGTTTACCAATTTATATTCTAATAATATATTTATACCTAATGGTGGTAAATGATTCTTTACCAAATCATGTTTCCATGTTGAGGGAGGTAACTCACTCCAAACGTCGATAACTTCTACACATGTTATCCAGAAGATTTGTGAAAATGTCACTATGTGATTATATGAATCTTCATGGAGAGTTATCGCCTGGTTGAGCAAAATATGTCTTTTTTAATGTCCCTATAATAATCTTTTAATTGGAAATACAACTATCGGTTCTTTAATTTATGTCAATTGCATTTTTTTGTAAATGAGGAGGAAAAGTGGGTACTTGCTGAGTTTTTGGATCTTCTGGTCAAGAACCCATATTCACAAATATGTAGTTATGAGTTCTATTTTAGGTTTGACTTTGAAATTATCTTCACAATTGATTACATTAGCTTTTATTGAAAGGGTTGTAGTCAAACTGTCAAATTGATGCGGATGATGGTCAAGAACTTTGGCATGCCTTCCACCAGCGTACAAATCCCAAGAGATACCAAAAAGGGATGAGGCGGGAGAAGGATCTGGATGTTCCTTAGTAAAAAAAAAAGTTAGCTTGACTATTATTATCATCTAAATACAATTCTGCGGAGTCCTTGCCATGATTCATGTGAACTAACAGGATGTTTAATGTCTAACTTGGTGTGATTTGCAGACTATTGATATAAACTTGGATGGCCAACTGGATCGAGAGGAGTTTGCTGAGTTTGTCAAGAAGTTTACACCTCATGTGGCAGCTACGATCAGCACAAATCTGATAATTGCTCTTATAGCAGCTCCTGTCATGGCCTTGATGACAAAGAGAGCAACAGAGAGAGTACCTAGAGTGGGAAAGGTGGTAGAGAAGATTCCAAATGCAATTTATGCATCTGTGATCACAGCTGCTGTTTTGATCATTCAAAACATGAATGAAAACAAAGAATAAGCTTAATATGTTCAATCCTTTGTCGTCTATTATTTCGTGCTCTAGGATCAGTGCCATGGGTGGTGCATCTTGATTTCATGTACTATAATGCATTGAAGAGTTTTATTCCTCAAGTTCAAACAGGAGTTGATCCTGTACAGTTTCTAGTCCTCCTTAGGCAGGGTTTCATATTATTCAGGTGTTTCACTGTGATAATTTCTGTTCATTGCTACCATACAATAATTTCAAAATAATATGATCTATTATTTGAAAATCAATGTTGTCTTTCAATCACAACAGAAGCTTTGTTATGTTTTAGGATGTTGATGAGTGTAGTTGCATGAAATTCAGGGTCTAGTAGCTGCTAGAGAAAAAATATGAAAAATGATTGGGGTAAATGTGCTCTTCTTGTTGTTGCAAAGGTATTGAAATTCATTGAATTGCTTATGATTGGACATCTAAAATTAAATCCATTGGCTAGATAGTGTTCATTGTGTTAATCATGCCCGGAAGGAAGCAATAATATGTAAACTAATGGAGTCGTTTTGTGTTTTTATTGCACTGAAAGTTCTTGTATTGCGTCAAGATAATCCCAAAGAGCCATATTAGCCTTTTTAGCCAAATACCCGGATGCCCAAAATTGTTATATTACATCCAGTCGTCGGGATTTATCTGCGGGAAATTTGTATTTAATTATTTTGAGCCCGTATGAGGCTATTTGCGCTCCGTTTTAACTCTGTTATGATCGAATATGTCATTACTCTTATGTACGAAAGGGTTTTAACTTGGAATAAGTTTTGGGCTTTATTTGTAACTTTTGGCAATTTTTCGTGTTTTTGTGTTGTCCGTTTCGTTTTACGTGAAATTTCTCTAGAACAATTCCTTTCTTAGGGTAAGCCCGATTTTTGGCACAGGCGGTGGAAAACATATCGCACATTATGCCGGAGGAAGTCGCCATCGGAGTGTCGGATCACTTTGGGAAAAAGCGAAGTCATGCACGGAAAAGCCCCTGCGGGGATGGGCATTTTGGAAAACAAAGGATTTAAGGCTTCTGATGGGAAAAATAGAAGCGCGCGAGGCGGGTGGGAATTTTATACTGCTGTGCAGGTACTTTTTCCCGTGTTATAAAATTCACTTAAGCTGCAGTGGGAAAGTTAGAGGCCGCAGGCAGGCGGGAATTTATTACCTGCCTTGCAGGGTAAAAATTCCCATGATAAAATAAAAGGAAAGTGACTTAAGTGAAATCATGGGATTTTAGTGCCTTGCTTGCAGGGTAAATAATCCCATTGTCAAAGTCAAATCACTTAAGTGGATCATGGGATTTTGGTGCCTGCCTTGCAGGGTAAAGAATCCCATTGTGGAAAATTCTTAAAAATAGAATTATATGTGCAAAAAAGTGCGCCCCCTTTGGTGAGATGATGGCAGCCTTTAAGTGATTATTTTAATTAATCTATTCTTTCAAAAAGTGCGCCCAAGCTTGGAGGAAGTCAACAAGTCAAAGGGGAATAAAAGAAATGGATTAAATGCATTAAATTTAATTTATTTAGTGGCTGCCCCCTTCCTCTCAAAAAGTGCGCCCCATTTGGGAGTTATTTAATGATTTTAAAGGCATTAAATCATTAAATTAATTTCTATTTTCAGTGGCTATGGTCAAAGCACACTGTGAAGCTTAAGTGAAGTGATGTGTGAAGGATTAAATTGGATTAATTTAATTTATTGGATGGCTGTCCTTAAACATGCTATTTTTAAAAGAAAAAAGCATGATTTTTAATTAATTAATTGCCTTTAATTGTTAGGGCAATTATTAATTATAGAATTGTGAAGGTTATATAAGCATGGGCAGCCATATGGGTGAATTATTTGATTCACAGGTAAAGAATTGCAGCCAAGAGGAAAAGTGCGCCCCCATTTGAAGAAGGATTTTGCTCAGGCAAGGTGGCAACAAGGCTAAAAGCTTCCAGATTTGGCGCATGCTTTGAAGGAGGTTGATCTTTGTCTGCATAATTGTTTGCATAGGTGTTACAGGTGCTCAGGTGTTGTTGAAAGGATTCATGCTCTCTTTATGTGCAAATTAAACACCAATTTTTGGGGCAGCGAGGCTTGAAAAGTGCAGATTTTTACAATTAAAATTCACTATTCATGCTCGGTGGCCATTTTTGTCTGAATAAATTGCAGGAATTCATTACGGGTGCTTTCTGAAAAGGAAAATGAGAGCTTTTATCGATGTCGATACATTGCATATATCCTCCTCGAATCGAAGAATTGTCGAGATCTGCACCATTTTGAAGAAATCCGGCCAAGTAAGAAGAAAAAAAGAATTATTGAGACAAAGATAGACAAAGCCATGGCGAAGAGAGATGAAAAGAAAGCACGATGGAGTCATGCATTGCTTCCCGAACTTGCGAGACATAGGAGACACGAGATCTAGGCCGGAACCTCTTTCGATTTGATTGATAGATCCAGGCGGGAAAGACTTCACTCATGCGTGCGGTTAAAAGCGGTGGAATTATCCGAGTGCGGCTTTTCCATGTACTGACCCGATTGCGAGAATTTGTTATGGAGTGCGCTAGATCTTACCATCCTTCATCCGGATCGGTGCGTGATGCTTGGGAAAGACAATAATTCGTTTGGGCCGAGTTCATCAATTATTGTTTGAAGATTCGATCACGAAAGGTGGTGACTTCCATTAGCATTCGGGATGCTTGACGGTAGATGGGAGAAGCATAGAGTGATTGCGTGAGCATAATGAATAGCCGATACATGAAGAAGCCTAGATCTCCTTGAAAGTTCGAGAACTCTTCCACGGTCAATTTGGTGCGGGAGGTAGATGATGTCGTCAAATTGCTATGCAGGATGAATGGCGAAGCGAATGCTTACACTTTCCGTACATGGATGTATGCTTTCATCAGGACCATTGAAATCAACAAGGTTGATTCTATAATCAATTGGTCGGAAATTATTAGCAACAACATTGGTGAGCAACTCCTCGGAGCGTGAAGCGTACTTTCGGCTTTGAAAATGACTTCATACTTGGTGTATGTTGCAGCTTCACAAGGCGTCTTTTCCAAGTTGGATAGATGTGGTGTTCTTTCTAAGGACCCCATTTTTGAGTCTTTACCATGACTTCTTGCACTGCGTGCGAAAAGACTTCAAAGTGATCAACGATGACTTCTTCTACGATTTCATCTGCGAGGCTAGACAAAGACTTGAAGGCCAACGGGGTAAGCGAGGAAGCGTGGGAAGGCTGTCCCCAAGATTGGCGATCTATTCATTCATTTGCAGATTTCACATACCTCGGGGTTACGGGCTTTTACGGAGAACCAATAAAGATGCCCGGGTATCCGAATGATAGATTGATCGCCATGGAGCTGAGCGAGCAACTTGTGGAGTTACGACCTTGATCAGCGGCACACAAGTCTACGGGCTTCTTCCCGATCAACGTGGGATATTACAGTTGCATTAGCATTCATAGAGCTCGGGGATGGAGCGCGAAATGTTATCAGTATGAGCGAGTTCTTCCTGCACGGGAAACTTGATCCATTTGGAGTAGCCAGGAAGACAATCTCCCAGGAGTACGCACATGTGCCTTCATTAGAAGATTTCTGGATGAAGTGCAAAAGTGAGTACGAGGTTAGAAAGAGAGATTTCAGCAGGCTATCAGCAAAGCAAGTGTTCGACTTTGGACTAGCGCGGATACCTGCGGATCTTAAAGATGATGGGAATGTGGTACTTGACACTTACCATCAAATGGGAGGAGATAAAGCCATCTTTGCGAGAATAACATAGGAGGTGCTGACACACATTGAAGAAAGGTCGGGCTGTGTTGGTGAATACTTCAAACTAGTTGTTGACGAAGGGATATTGCCTTGATGAAGCATTGATGAATCAAGTCACGGGCAACTTCGGCGCAGGAGATTCCCTCAAGCGAAAGCACGGAGGAGAAAGCAGCAGGAAAGTCGAGAAGTTGAAAGTGCATAGAAGATCTCAATCCAAGGAGAGATCACTTCTACGACCATGACTTTAACTCCGGTTTCTCCAGTACCCAATACTTCACCAACTATTGCACCGCAGCAGCAGGATGCTTCCATGCCTCCACTGAATCCAGCGACATTCATCTTCTCCCCTCAGCCACTTCGTTCAGCGCTTGTTCCAGAGGATACGTTGAAGCTGCAGATGGCGGAATTCGAAAGGGCTTTGTCCTTGGATGATTCAGAAGATGGCAGCCATAACATCTGTGGCACTTTCTGCGGAGAGGATGCGGAGCGGAAGATGGTAGTACACTCAGCGACTTCACTTCTCATTCTCAGAGAAGTAACTTCTCGGAATGGTTGGCTTCATGATTGGTTCGAAGCGAGAATGGAGATGAACTTAGAGGAGCACGACTTGCGGCTACTCCGAATCAGGCGGAAGAGAGAAGGCCTAAAGTTGCCAAAGCAACTTCTAGGTTGATCATCGAGGATTCGGGAGAGAAGTTTGTTGAGATATCAATTCCGGCGAAGGAAAGATAGAGGAGGAGCTCACGGCGAGAGATGTGACGATGACCAAAGTACCCCTCGGTCGAAGCCACCACTTTGAAGGATTGAAGCGGGACACGCGAGACATTGATGGATGCTTTATTCCTTAGGCTTGACGGTGAAAAGGCGGAGAAAGAAGAGGCTGCGAGAAGCAAGTATCTCAATTATGTGAGATCATAGCCAAGGTTGCTAAACCTTCCATTCGGCCCATTTGAGAGCGGTGAGTGATCATCTTATGCGAAAATGGAGGATCCTTGGCAATCAAGTAAAGGCTATTGTGAAATGGAAGGATTTGATTATTCGTCGATTACTATACTGACTTGGAGAAGTGTCGACCCGCTTTAAAGGTTATGGATGATGCGTGAAATCAACTAAAGCAGCGATGGCGAACATAGAAGGCATGAATACGATTGCGAGAGAGTAACCTGAGTATTTTGGCGAGATCGACAAAGCTGCCTGGGAGATGTATTGATTGCGGAACAGTTGTATGCTTAGAGACGGATCGGTCGAGAAGGGAAGCGCTAGAGTTTGCGGTATCTTTCCGTTTGGAAATCTGCAGAGTTTTGCTGAAGAGGATGCAGGCACTTGAGAGTAGGACATCAGATTTACCAGACAGTGTCATTTCTTTCACTGAGGAGAGAGTGGATGGGAATGTCACTTCATACGTGCGGATCGTCTCAACTAAGGTGCCTAATTCCCTGGAAGGTTCTCTTCTGATGATACAAAAGAGAATTGATAAAGCTACCAAGCCTTTCACGATGAATTCTATCGAGTGGTGTGGCGCTGCAGGCAGACATTGCGAGGTTTGGGCCGAGTTTGGAAGATGTGGAAGCGTGCATCAAAGTGTTGAATGAAGGGTTGCTGCAATTCAGGACAGAGAAAGAAGCAGTGGCTAAAACAGATGGAAGGATGTTGAATTACATGTTCGACAAGTATATCCGATATCAGAACAAGAAAAAGACATAAACATTACAGCTGGCATGACTTCTTCTATTCTTTCTTCTTCTATTTTCTATGTTCCCGGATGAAATTGTAAAACTTCTAAGTTATTGGTTTTGCAACCATTACTTAAAGTCATGTGGAACCATTCTATTAGTTAAGTGATACATGTGTCACTTAAGGAGAAGATAGTTGAGGATGATTGCCAAATGTCATCTTTACTTGTTTTTATGTTTCAGTTCAGTTTGAGTTTTCCATTTGTACTTTCCCTCCTACATTCTATAAGTAGGAGAAGAACCTCCGGGTTAATGATCGATCAGAATTTGTAAGCAGCAATCTTGTGTTCTAGACTTTGTGTTGGACCCTTGAGAGCAACTTGGAGCAAAGGAATACAAAGGAGCAGGTTTCGGAGAACTTTGTGTCACGGTGTACTTTGTTTCTTGCTTTTAATCTTAGATCTCTTAATAAACTTTGTGTTATTTTAGATCTAGATCTAGAGTTGCCTTTGTTTTATAATTATGTGTGTTCATATCTATTAAGTTTCTTCTATGTGCATGCAATTAGCTCTGCTATCTACTAATTGGGATGCACATCTTCCCCATTTCTTCTCTTGTATTTCCTTTACTTCCTTCTTACATAAAATACTTCCTTTCTTGAGCAGCTTTGCTTACTTGCTGCGAACTTTCTTAGTTATGGTTCATGAACTAAGTGGTTAAAGTAAAACCCACGATAGATAATAACACATTTAGTCATCTAATTGAAAATTTAAACTTTTATCTCATGTTATCCATTTTTACCCCCTTGGCAAAAATGGATAACTTCAAAAATTGGACTTGAAAGCGAACATGGGGGCTTCAATGAAGAATTTGGAGATTTTAGGTAACTTTCATGTTTTGGAATCATTTTCATGTTCCACTTTAGACCTACTCGGGTTTTTTAAGTTGCTTTACTTCTAAAAATAAACCAAGCAATCAAGTGAAGCAGCCCAAAAGCTCGAGTCAAGTAGTTGGGGGTCGTAAATCACAGAGAAGGGAAAAGAAGAGTAGCTTTTGAAATTCAAAGTTGCTTTACTTCTTAAAAATAACTAAGCAAAGCACTTTCCAAGGCCCGAGTAAAGCACAAGCAAAATCCTGCAGAGAAGAAGAAGAGCAGCGAGAGTAATGTGGAAATGTGATGTGCCACAACTACGAAGTAAAGCACATTCAAAACCCGTAGTAAAGCGTCTCCAAAACCCGTAGCAAAGGGAGAAAGAAAGAGTAATCCGAGATTCGATGTTACTTCACTTCTAAAAGTAAATAAGTAAAGCGGTCTCCAAAGCCCGCAGGACAAGAAGAGAAGTAAGGCATTAATGGCCAAGCAAAATCCCGCAGAGAAGAAAAGTAGTTGCACTATAAAATCCCTATGCAACAAAGAAAGACAACATCTACTTCATAAACCCGAATGGCCATAACTTTTGACCAGGTGCTCCGTTTTTCGAGATCTTGGACTTTCTGAAAGCTCTCGATCTCTTCTTCACCATGGAATCATGAAAATGAAATTTTGATGGGGGTAAGTTGGTAAAAATGGCAAAAACACCTCCAACATGAAAAGAAAGCAGATAAAAAACCCAATCACTGGATTTTAATGCAAAGATGAACAATTTTCTTCTCCAAAAGGTAAAGGACGTGGGGGATGAGTTTGGCAAAGTTGCCCACACTTTTTTTTAGATCATTAATGACTTTTGTTGGTGGGTGAAAGGGAATTTTGTGACTCTCTCTCTCTCTCTCTTCTCCATCTTCTTCTATATATTGTAAACTTCTCATTTTGAAAAGGAAAATGAGATATTCTAAGATGTGGGGAAACTATAAAATTTGTTTCTCAACACCAATGAGCTACAAACCTTTTCATGGGCCTGACAAGTGTTCCAAGGCCTCTATCCTTCACATGTAATAGATTGTGCATAATCTAAAACAATAAAGTTTGTGTTTTGTGGTGTTCTTTCAACTACCCTAAGATCTCATTCTTATTATATTTTCTTTGCCTCTCTATTCTTCATGGTGGATTTTGTGTATGTTTTGCTCATTTGCAGGTTTATTGTTGTGTTTCATGGAGATCAAATATGGTAAATGGAGCCTTGGGCCCGTGTTACAGCTGTTTTTAGCCTCCTCCTACATTTTCCTTCTCCTTCTCCCTCAACAGGATATTTTCACCCCCTTTTTTGATGCTATCACCTCTTTTAGTGTAGGATTTCATTTCCATGCATCTTTCTAACCCTCTCTTTGTCTCCCTTGTCCCTTGCATTAGTTAGATTATGATTAGTTAGTTGCATTTTCCCTTCTAGGAGTAGTTTAACATTAGATTTAGGTAGAGGAAGCCGACCTTCTCCGGAGGTCCATCTCAAGATGCAAGTCCCACAACTTGGAGATGGTCCCATGTTAGCAAAAAGTAGAGATCTGTATAGCCAAATCTCAGGGTGCTATTTTTTTGTGATAACAATTTTGGCACGCCCAGTGGGACAAGCATTGAAAGCTTAAATTTCTTCATTTCAACAAGTTGTTGTGCTCTTGGTGAAATTTCATCATTTGGAGGCATTTTCAAGCACATCTGGTGACTCCACTGATCCAAACAACTCACTTTTTGATTTGCAAGCCTCTTCCCCTTTCCTTTCCATCCATTTTTATTTTCCATATCTTTCCATTTTCCTTCCATTCATGAAGTTTTGCAATCATGACTTCATTTCCATCATGGAATTCTCACTTATAAAGCAAAAAATTAGTTCACTCCATCTTTGCATTTTCAAAATCCACCTCCAAATCAGCCTTATGAGCAAAATCAGATTTAGCATGCATACCCCTATGAGCCAAGTGCAAATCAGTTTGGTCATTCACCAAACTATGGAGTTGTTCAAGAGCAGGAGTATGCAGATTTTGGAGGGCATTCTACACCTAGAGATGAAGATTTTGAAGGTAAAATTCAAATAATGGAGCATATCTTTCAAGTTGTCAAGGGACAACTACAAATCTTGCATGCTAGACAACCTGGTTTTAGGTAGCCCTATCCATGGGGAGATCCTATACCTAGTTGGTTTAGCCCACAACAAAAGCTTGAGGTAATGAGTGAATCTCTCATTCAAATGGTTGGTTTCATTTCTTCATTGCAAAGCATTAGAGGCTAATGAATCTAAGGTTAGAAGAACCATGTCAATGGGATGTTCCTAAGCCTTTTTTATACTAGCCTTCAATGCCTATTCCTTATCAACCACCCAAGCCTAAGGTTAAAATCCTAGCTTCTACCTTAGTGTGTTGCCCCATTTTGGATTCCATTTCTCCATCCTCTTATCTTCCATTCCACCTTCAATTCTCTGCCCTTTTCCCTTCCAAACCTCCATCCCCTCCACAAGAAGAAAGTCCTACACCTTCCCTTCCACCACAAACATTGAAAAAAATCAGTTGAGACCCAACCCACCCCTCCTCTTGCTTTCCCAAACCCATTTTGGGAAGAACAAAATCAAAAATCAATCAAGGAGGCAACAATTTGAGGAACCTAGCAAAGAATAATTTGTACAAAATTTTAAGAATTGGGCTGCCAAGTTTCAATTTGGTCAAATGTCATTGATGACTAGGCCTTCAAAAGAGGTGGAGTTGAAGAACAAAGGTGGAAAGATGATTTTGCAAAGAGAAAAGAACAGAAGATGATGACCAACAATCTCTTTGCTCCGAGTGCAGTGTGCGTGATTGGCACCATCTTCTCTCAAGTTGTGGATCCATCATGTCAGTTGCAAAATCGGTAGAAGAGAAGAATCAACTCCAAATCCAAATGAAGAGGAGCACATGGAAGAAACCAAATCAGATTCAGATATTTTAGATGAAGAAGATATCATTGAGAGCTTCTTTCTTTCATTTGTTGAACCTGATTTGATTGATGAACCCATCATGGAGGAGAGCATCCAAGAAGACCTTGCTGCCCATAACAGTCCTCAAGAGCAACAAATAGAAGAGTTTGATCTTTCAAACTTCATGTTGGATGAGGAAATCAGACATGCAGATCAGTTTGGTCTTCAAGCAGAGGAGGAGAAATCCCAAGTGAGCAAAGAACTTCAACTAGTTGCAGTGATTCACCAAGAACTCCATTAGATGTTGTAACTCAGTCATGAGGAGTTTCATGTTGAAGAGAAGGAGGAGGATGACACCATTCCCAAATCAGTCATCAAGGAAGAGGATTTGTTTGTTTAGTAAGCACAACAGTTCAAATCAGCTTACAAGTAGCTCCATTCAAGAAGGTTTGCAAGATGACTCCATTCATGGAGGTGAACTTCATAGCAATGGGCAAACTTCAAGGATCAGACCATGCATGCCCAATCAAATATTTGGCTTCATTTAGAGCCAAAGGAAGGAGTTGCAACCAGTCATGCTTGCTTCAGAGCATGAGGAAGAGCTTCAAAGTCCCAAGGATCAACTGCAACACCTCTCAAAACCAAATGCAAAGCAACTAAAGGAGGTATTTGTTTTATTTCCAATTGATACCTTGATGAATTGGGTGGAAAATCAACTTCTAGTTAATTTTTCACTCTTTATGACCATGTTCTTTGCAAAATCAGTTACATGGTCCCAATTTGTGAGGAAGGGAAGCTACTTCTCCCTACTAGTTGTAGGATTTTTTTAACCTTTGCTAGTTAGAGTAGAGTAGGTAGGTTTATTTTCAGCAGAATAAGTGCTTTGTGCACACTCTGCATGTTTCCACTTGGAACATGTATGATTTTCCATCTTTGTACATAGTTTTTGTTTTGTTGCTATTGCACACTTCATTTCAAGGCAGGCATACTTTATGGGAAATCAAGGTATTTAAGGCAGTTCCAAGTGCATCCAAATTAACATGTGATTCAAAACTCTGCAATGTTTCATACTTTCCAAGAAATCATTCGATCAACTCTTCATACTTGGTAGAAATCAGATTTTGGGACAAGTTTTTCAGATGCATTCATTCATTTCATCCCATATCATTTGCAGAAGGAAAATGCGATGAAGTTTCAGATTCAAAACAATTTTCCACTCATTAAAATTCAGAAAATTTCTTATAAAGAGATGAAAATTCGAGCAAGAAAGATTAGCTTTAGGTTCAAGCAACACTTCAAGGGGTCTCAAGTGGTTGTTCTTCAAGTTTCGGATCAGTTTCATGTTATCAAGTTGACTTCATGCCCAATGGATGCTTCAAGGCCACTGATCAACTCATCTAGCAGAAAATGTCCCCATGAGTCACCAAATTTATTATCCATTTTTACCCCTTGGAAAAAATGGATAACTTCAAAAAATCGAGACTTGGGTTGATTGATGGGCTTCATGAAGAATCTGGAGATTTCAGGTAATTTTCATGTTTTTGGGCACTTGGAATCATTTTCATGTTCCACTTTAGACCTACTCGGGCTTTTTTATGTTGTTTTACTTCTAAAAATAAACCAAAAAGTTGCTCCAAAACCCGATTTGCATAATTGCCTTCTTCGGGATAATCGATGACCCTTTGCTTAAAAAAGCAATCAAGTAAAGCAGTTCCAAAAGCCCTAATCAAGTAGTTGGGGATCGTAAACCCATAGAGAAGGGAAAAGAAAAGTATCCTGAAAATTGAAGTTGCTTTACTTATTAAAAATAACTAAGCAAAGCACTTTCCAAGGCCCAGTAAAAGCACAAGCAAAATCCCGTAGAGAAGAAGAAGAGCAAAGAGTAATGCAGAAATGCGATGTGCCACAACTGTGAAGTAAAGCACATTCAAAAATTCACTTTGTAAAGTAGTCTCCGTAAAGTAGTCCACAAAACTCGCAAAGGGAGAAAAGAAAGAGTAATCCGGAGATTCGATGTTACTTTACTTCTAAAAGTAAATAAGTAAAGCATTCTCTCTAAAGCCCGAAAGAAGAGAAGTAAGGCAAGAATGGCCAAGCGAAATCCCACAGAAAGAGAAGTAAGGCAAGAATGGCCAAGTGAAATCGTACAGAGAAGAAAAAAAGCGCACCTCAAAATTCCCGCAAAAAGAAAGGCAAAAAGCGGGGTCGAAATCCCACAACAAAGAAAGACAATAAGGCTTTACTTCGTAAACCCGAATGGCCATAACTTTTGACTAGGTGCTCCGTTTTTCGAGATCTTGGACTTTCTGGAAAGCTCTCAACCTCCTCTTCACCATGGAATCATGAAAATAAGATGTTGTAGGATAAGTTGGTAAAAATGTAAAAACATCTCCAACATGAAATGAATAGCTCAGGAGCCCAACCACCGGATTTTAATGCAATATGAGCGGTTTTCTTCTCCAAAGAAGGCAAAGGACGTGGGGAATGAGTTTGATAGGTTGTCCACACTTTTTTCCAATCATTAATGATTTTTGTTGGTGGGTGAAGGGGAATTTCAAGATTCTCTCTCTCTCTCTCTCTCTCTCCATCTTCTTCTATATATTGTAAACGTCTCATTTGAAAAAGAAAAATGAGATATTCTCGGGATGTGGGGAAACTATGTAAAAAAAATTATCAACACCAATGAGTTTCAAATCTTCTCATGGGCCCGACAAGTGTTTCAATGCCTCTATCCTTCACATGTAATAGATCGCCCATAATCTAAAGCAATAAAGCTTGCGTTTTGTAGTGTTCTTTCAACCCTGGCATCTATTTTATTGTACTTTCCTTGCCTCTTTATTCTTACAGGTGGATTTTGTGTATGCTTTGCTCATTTGTAGGTTTATCTGACTATGTTTCATGGAGATCAGGTGCTAAAATGCTGCCTTGGGCCTGTGTGACAGCTGTTTGGCCTCTCCCTGCTACATTTTCCTTCTCCTTCCCTCAAAGGGATATTTCCACCCCCTTTTTTCTGGTGCTATTACCTCTTTTAGTGTAGGATTCATTTCCATGTATCTTTCTAACCCCCTCTCTCTCATTGGTCCTTTGGCATGGTTAGATTAGGATAACTTAGTGCATTTTCCCTTCTAGGAGTAGTTTAGCATTAGATTTAGGTAGTGGGCCGGCCTTCTCCGGAGGTTCATCTCAATATGCAAGTCCCACACTTGGAAATGGTCCCATGTTGGCAAAAAGTAGAGATCTACATAGCCAAATCTCGGGTGCTACTTTTTGTGATAATATGTACATCTACTAATCTTTCTTGGGTTTAACAAATAATACATATCATTACATAACATATGTTAAATTCATATATCTAGAAAGCACCAAGAGATCAATCTTAATGTCATTATCTTGACTATTTCGCATACCATGATTTCTAATAATTTCATTACCTTCTTTGCAGATTTCCCACTAATTGGTTTTAGATGGTGTCAATCTTACTACATTGTTACGCATCTAGTTGTACCTTTTCTCCACACGCATGAGATTTTCGAAATCGGCGCACACAAGTTTTCTTTACCCTTTGTGCTGGCCTATCACATCGTAGTGTAAGGTAGGCGCGAGTTCTCTTGAAGCGCGGAAGGTTTGCAGTCTCATCAAGGTTAGCATGGTTAAAGTGGGTTAGTTGTTGAATAATAAAACTTGAATTTGTAAGCAACTTACTATTTGTTTCCTTGAGATTTGCCTCTAGTTTTTGTGACTAGGCCTGTGTTTCCGGAATTCATGGTTATTGTGTAAATTTTATTGTACTACCTCCCCAACAATTTTCGGTAGGCATTGCCTACTTGAGTTTCTAACATGTTGTCGGTTGTTGCAAGGGAGGACAAGATCCCCTTTCTTGGTAGGGACGGTGTGTATTTTTTGCTTGACAAGAATTAATGGCTCCTTTGTACAAACATCTAAAGAAAATGATAATGCCTTTTTCGAGCGCTTGGTGGCCAAGGTGTTTTTGAGGTTGTCCCATGAAAATAAATCTTTAATGTTTTTCCCCTTTTGATATTCTTCCCGCATTGACCTTTTTTCAGGTTTGGATAGAATTGGGATGCCTCCGCGTCTTCATCTGTCTCGATCTCCTGCTCTTAAATTGGTCTTTTGCCTATGTTCGGGCTTGGTTTCTCTTCTTCTTCTTCACCTCCATGGCCACCTCTTTCCCTATGGCTTCCTCTAATGCTTCCACTCTTTTCGACTCTTCACCGGTCTCCTCAAGATTATCTTCAACCTCAATTACCTTTGGAGGTGACCTTTGAGCAAATGTTTCTTCTACACTTGCATCTATTGGCTCCAATTTTCACTTGGCCCACCTTCCACGCTAGCTTAGATTGGAGAGTTTTGCATTAGACCCTTAACGTTTAGTTCCTCCCCATCCTTTGGTGACATAGTGGATTGGTTGGGGTCCATTTTGGTTTCTGCGCCCTTAGGTTGCTCTGTGTTCCTTTTCTTGTTGGCCTCCTCCGCTGAGATAAAGGGCTTGCCTTATGTTCAATTTTCTTTCTTTTTGGGTTGGCTTGTTTGTGTGTGTGTGCTCTTTTTCTTTTCGTACCCTTTTTATGCATTCTACTTGCTCTAAGCACTACACCTTTCCCGCTTAGGCATAATCATTTCTTCATCCGCTCATCTTCTTGCCCTTCTTCCATGGCTCCCTTTTTTTTGGGTGTAGATAGAAGAATAACTTCTACACTTCATTTTTATTTACAATAGTCTCCCATCTAGTAAGCGCACAAATATATGTTACATTTTTTTCTTCATGTGCTTCCTTGTGGGGTGCTTATAAGTGGAGCGAAGTGTATGGATATCTTCATCAATCCTTTTCCCATCAATCGTCACTCTTTTAGCCTCCTTGATTTGATTGACGATCGCACAAAGTAGTCAATAGTAAAAGCATAGGGCAACTTTACCCATGGGGACTAACTTTCATTTGTCTTCTTAAATCTTTCCAAAGAATAATTTATCGCGACGACAAAGTCTACCTCTCCTCCCAACTCCTTTGGTAGTTGGTGGGATTCTCCAATCTTGTTTGAAGACATTTGCAAATGTGCCTTACCCAATTTACAAACTACGCCTTATATGCATTGTCGAGTGTCATGGGCACCATGAATTTTTTTGTACATGATGACCGAAGATGGATCTTCATTCGGGAATATCCATGTTGGTTCTCTGTCTCCTTCTCAACGCACTCCATTTCATTGAAAACTATCAATAGTAGGATTGCACCCCAACAAAAATTGATTCATGTCATTTATTGTGCCAACTCGTGTCTTCATTATGCTTTGTGTAATAAATTGGGAAAAGTTATACATGGTCCCTTGCACCATCTTATGTGTAATGCATAAATATTTGTTGTTCACCTTTGTCCATCTTTCTGCTCTTGCTAGTTTAGAGGTAAGTAGTCACGTTGCGATGTTGGAGTTAAGGAGGTAAGGTCCTTCGTATCATCAAGTGGCATTGACTTGCCCGCACACTTGTAATTGAGGAGATTTTTAATTGTGTCCGCCTCCTATCATCCTCGAGGACTGCGTTAAATCTTCTCCTTGGCTATTCATTCTTGTTGCCTTGCTAATCAAGATAAGGTATTGGAATAGTTGGGTGGGCTCGTTGAAGAAAGGAAAATTTAATAGTTGGAGTACTCATGTTTTCTCCAGCGTCTTCTTTATGCTATTATCATATATATCATTTCCCTCACTATCTTTTTGGCCTATTAGGTGCACCATTTACTTTTCTAAAAATCTATCTAGCCCATGTGCAAGATGGTTACAATCCGAAATTTTTGTCAATTTTACCTAATTTTTCCATTTCCTATTCTCTCGGCTTCCTCTGGGTATTGCATTTCAAAGCTTATGGTTAGCGCACTAGAACTATGATCCTTCTGTGTCTTCTTAGCGGTGACCATGACTTTCTTGTCCTTCTTGGGCGCCGAGGAACTTGCGATTCGCTTCTATTTTCTAACCTCCTTCAATATTAATAATTCATCTTCTCCATCACTCAGTATTGTTTGATGATTACGCCTTTTGATTTGCTTCCATACATTGAACTTGAAATACTTGTAGAACTTGAAGTTGTTGATTCTTGTGCCTTCCTGACAGGTCTTCCTTTTTTCCGCTTAGCGCGCATAACCACTTTGGTTTACCCTGGGGTGGTTGATTGCCCCAAAGTTCATCATTCTCATAGGAAAAATCGACCTCCATGTTAATGGCGGTCGAGAGAAAGTTTTACTTTATAATGTTATTCTAAATCTTGTTCACCATGTTTATCAATAAAAAGCTTCGGTGTTCATTAATATAGCGATTGATATTTCGGTATTTTTGGGTGTTGAATCATATTTTTTTTTTTCTCGCTATTTTTTCTCCAAAGCTCTCATTTTACTGTAAGGTAACTGAAATAAGTTACCCCCTCCTATTTATACCCCTTTCCATAGGTAATAAATGTTCTTTTAATTTACTCTTCGCATGCATGAGATTTTATTTCCCCTACAATGACATTAATACCTAGTTGTTGATAGTTGTCTTTAGCTCTTTTTCCGCTTGATTTTAATGACCGTTAAGTGTGCGTTGTGTACCTCTTTGTTTATTTTTCCTCCGCGCTCCAACTATGTTAGGTATCTTACATTCATGGACCACGTCGCTTTTCCTTGTGCACTTTCTTCCTTTTGCATGCTTCTTTGCCCGTAACTCCTTATAAAGCTAACATTCTTCTTTCAAAGATTCCCTTATCTTCTTCCGTGTGCTCCACTTATCCTTTAGCTCATTTCTTTTCAAGTATTTTCTTATCTTGTTGTGACTTTGTATCCTTGTTTTTTCTCTTCTATTTTTCTAGGAGGTGTATCCGTCATTTTCATGTGCATCCTTCTTTCTTGAATTCTTATAGTAATACCTTGTACCAACGTTTCCCTACCAAAAAAAAAAAATCGTAGTCCATCCATGTGCAATGCAACTTGTTTGATAAGTATCACAATGATGTGCTTGTGGTCAAAACAACACAAAATGTTAAAACAAATGCGCACAATATCATGCACTTATTACATGCATGAAAGGAAATTTAATCTACAAAATGAAATAACATCTAATCTAATGGCATACACCTTATTCCATTACAATTTTACTTTATTGGAAGTATGGCTTCAACCTACTCCCATTGAAGTGGCCCGGGATTAATCCTGTTAAAGTCCATAAACTTACATGCCCTAATTGGCACTATTTCAACTATTTCATAGGGACCTAACCAATGTGTTTTGAGTTTCCCTAGATGGCGTGCAAACTTTGAATCATACAATAAAAATTTTGTGCCCACTTTAAGAGTCTTTTACTTGAGATTACAATCATCCCATGCCTTTTGTCTTTCTTTCTCAATATTTTGTGACCATCGAGATTGCAACATGTCTTCATCTAATTGTAAAAATTTGTTAAGCTGCTCAATAATCGAATCTTCATCATCCAAGTTTGCTAATTCTCATGATTCTAAGTGATGGTTCTATGAAGTCTATTGACAATACTACTTTTGTTCCATAGACAAGATGAAATGGAGTCACTTTATTGAGGCGCTTGTATGTTGTTGTGTGGAGCCAAAGCACTGCTTAAAACCTTGAATCTCAATATTTGTGCCCCATGTCACAAATATTTATTAAGGTGTGACTCAATATCTTATTAAATGCTTTAACTGTTCCATTAGCTTGCGGATGATGTGGTGTTGTTTTGTGGTGTGCAACCATAAACTCTTGTAACAAAATCCTTATAATATAATTCAAAAAGTGTGTCCCTCTATCACTTGTTAAGCTCAATACATCTAAAACAACTAATGATGTTTTCCTCAAAGGAACCTTGTTTGCGTTGTTGTTGTACATATTTTGTTGGCGCAGCCTCTACCCACCTTTGTTAGATAGCTTGTTGTTGTGATTATATAGTGTGCTTCGGTTCTTCATGCAATAGGATTGATTGGTCCCACAAAATCAATCACCCATTTTACAAATGGTTCTGTGGTATTATTGGTATTAGAGGCATTTCTTCCTGCTTGGTCTATTTTCTGACTCGTTGGCAATTTTTGCAAGCCTTGGCATATGCCTTAGCATCCTTAAACAAACTTTGCCACCATAGCCCTTTATCAAGAATTTTCTACGTCGTACCTTCCCCACCGTAATGACCTCCTACAATTCCTTCATGTGCCTCATGGAGAATATCTTCCCTCTCATGATCCATGACATATCGTCTAAGATCTCATCATGCCCCATCTTATAAAGGCATTCTCCTATTATTAATTGGTATGAAACGTACATTAACAACTAATTGCTTCATTTGATTTATTGTATAGTTTTTTTGTGTGACTCCATGTTGTAGAAAGTAAATCACGTCTTCCAATTCATCAAAGGTGCTTTGTATTTGAAATAATTGTGTGTCTTGCATTCCTTCTTCTATTGATTCTTCCTTCTTCATGCTTCTATGTGCGATAAATGATTAGGCCCAACATTATTTTTTCCCACTTCACAACCATCAAAAATTAGAATTCTTGGAAAAGTATAATCCATCTACATATCCTCCCATGCAATATTGTTTTATTCACCAAGTGTTTTAGAGCCATGTGGTCTATAAAGAACACAAAGGAGTTTCCAAAAGATAGTGTCTAAATTTTTAAAGCATGCATAAACCATTGATAGGCCTTCTCTTTCTGTGGTAGTATAATTTCTTTCTACACGTGTCAATTTCCTACTTGCGAAAAGTAAATAGGAATGATCCAAATTCCCTTCTCTTGGTTGCACCAATATTCCTCCAACAACAGTTCTTGATGCGTCCATGTGCACATGGAAGGGCGTATTCCAATATGGAAATTGTAAAATGGGAGCTTGTGTTAATTTTTCCTTCAATTGTTCAAACAATTTTGTTGCTCTACCCACTCAAATTTTCTTATCTTTAGCACTGTAGTTTTTCCAACGGTGTTGTGCAATTTTGGCATAATCTTTAAAAAAATTTTCTATAATATCTGCAATTTCCTAAAAAGGCATGAACTTCTTTCTGTGTTCGTGATGGCACGAGATGAATTATCACTGTGATTTTAGCTAGATCCACTAACAACCCATCATTACAGATTATATGCCCTAACAATGTACCAAAATGGTGTTGCGAAACACACATTTCTTCAAATTAAGGGAAATTTGTAGATGTCTGCAACACTCAAACATCTCAAATTATCACAATGATCCCGTACACAATCCATAGACTATCCAATCGTCCAAGTATACCTAAATAAAATTTAAGATGAAATCTTCAAATGCGGTTACAATGATACGCGAAAAAACTACTGGAGCATTTTTAGTCCGAATAACATTACTGTATAGGAAAACAATCCCCTTTCGGTCAAAATTTTTGTCTTTTCCTATCTTCTTCCTCTTGAATTTTTTGATGATATCAAAAGAATCCATCTGTGAAGGTATATATTTCCCTTCTAGCATGACCCCTTCTAAATTTTTTTGGTGAGAAAGGAGTCAATTATGCACACAAAGTTCAAAGCATGGTAGTCCAAAAAAATTCATATGTGCCCATCTTTCTTTATGCTTATCACCATTAGACTTACCCATTCTAATTCTTCCATAGGTATAATGACTCCCATGGCCAACATGTTGTCAATATCTTGTTTGACTTTTGCACATAAGTTAGGATTCATTCGTATGGGCACTTTCTAACCGGGTTTGGCCCTTTCAATCAATTTTATTTGCATTATTCCCAGAGATGGGTATAACCCCTTCATCTCATAGTATCCTATGGGAATATATCCTCATATTCACATAATAGTTCAACAATCTTTACGATTTCCTATTCACTCTAGTAATCGCCAATTGTTGTCAATTTTGGTTCATGTCATTGCTTATGTTGACTTGTATGGATTTGAATGGTTCATCATGTGGTCGACTCCTGGTTATTTTTTATCTACAAGCTCTCTAGATCCATACGAGACATCTATATTTAGATGATGATTATTTTCCTTATCCTCTACTTGTCGCACATATTTTGCTTCATCTTTGCATGTCCAACTTTTATTTTTCCATACTTTTCGTCTTCTTCACTTAAGTCACTTTTCACAAATTCTTCCTCGAATGTTTATGTTAGCACGATCCCATTTTTATTATGTAGTGCCAAAACCCTTTCTTCCATGACGACATCATCCCCAAATATTTTTGCTTTGATACATTGAAGGGGGTAATCTAGTCAAGGAATTGATGAGGTAAAGGAAAAAGTATGTATAAACCCTTGTTTTAGTCTTGTCCAAAACTTGTATCTCTACGCAACTCACATCCGACATACCATGTGCGTGCCCATACACATAATGTATGATAGAATACATGGTTCCATAACTTTGGTTTATCTTTTTCGGTAGTTGTCCATAACTTATCACTTTTGAAGATGTTCCTTTGTCTAGTGACTCCATTGTAGTTGGGGTACCTTCACAATGCATTGTTTCAATCAAACCTAGCATGTATAGCTTCTTGTACTTCTTCCCACATTGTGAACTTCAATTTATGTGTTGCCCACCATCTTGTTGCGGTTCCCTTCAACAAGTATACTAAACAATTAATTTGTTCCTTTTCGGGTTGCATATAGACTTCTATTTCATTGATGAAATCCCATACATTTTCACTTCCATTGAAGGTTGGTGGGTTCTGGGTGTTTTCCTTACTTATCCTTCAAATAATTCTACTAATATACTCAGGTGTTTGGATAATTGGAAACTTTGGTGCGCTTTTAATCATACCAAAATCTCTCCTAACAATTCATACAAACCATGTGCCCAATTATCACATGCCACACTAGTTGTATTAGACACCAATTGGTTATCACCCCATGTTATTTCACCTTCTGGTGTAGGTTCATAGTTTTCTAGCCATGTAGCTTGTATGTTGTATATGCACTCCAAATCTTCATATTCTTCCACATTCTCCACATATGGTGCACTTTTTTTTGGTTCCATTGGAAAGATTATGCGTCAGGTTCCATTCTCAAAGCTTATATATTGTTTCTTGAATCGCAAGTCAACATTGTTTGCATAGCACCATGACCTTCCTAATAGCGCTAAAAATTATCTACTTTTTCAAAGTCCCCATGGAACTTCACTCCCATTATACTAATGATGGCATTCTTTAGGACCTCAATAGGCACTACTTGTGTTTTGTTTTCCATGAACAATACATGTGGCGATGGATGTAACGTTGGTCGCCCCATTTTATTCCAAGCATCCATAGGGATATATTAACTTATGTGTTTGTGTCAACCAATATGTCATTGATGTTCCAACCTTCTATGCAAGATCAACCAATATTTCTCTATCAAATCCATCAATCTTTGTTGATTTCACATTCTGTGTTTGTGTCTTACCCAATTATTTTCCTAGTGTCATCTTCCGTAATTTATGCAACAACCATTGGCCTAGTAACAACAATATTCCTTCTATGCACAATAGTTTACGGGCCTCCTAGAACTCATTTTTGTTGACCCTATCTTCCTCATAATCTTTAAGTCTTTCATTTCACAACCTTTCTTTGTCTCTAAGGAATTCTAGCTCTCCTTGAAGCTCTCTAACTAAGTCTTTTTCTTCTTGAAGGATTTCCTTCCGTTTCCTCCCTTCTGGACATGGTTTCTCAAGATTGATTTCTGCCGCTTTCATTTTGTTCAAAGGTGATTCTTGTGTGTGTGCAGAGCTCGTGTCGTTATCGTATCTTGGCGAAAGGTGTCATCGTTGGCATAATTTTAGGATTGATTTCATCCACCATATTCCGCGTGATCTCGATCATTCCTTCTCCTTCTTCAAAATTTTCCTTCATGAACACATACGATCTGGAAAATCTTCAACCTTATGCCTTTTTTGACAATGCGCGTAGATAAGGAATGTTGGGAAATCACACCGGTAATGGTTTGGCGATCCACACTTATAACAAGTTCGTGGTGGGAATATTCCTCCTCTGTGACCTCCTCGTCCTCGACCATTTCTCGCCCCGGCCATATCCACCATATCCTTCATTATTATTGTTTATTGTAGTATGTCAAAGTCCCAACAACCGAGCTTCATGAATCTAATCAATGATGTGACAATGTGTTGTGTAATGTGTAAATTACTGGGGAGCAGTTTTGAAAGAGAAAGTTGAAGGTGGAAAAGAAAAAATATGCAGATATGCATCTGGAGCATTTCAAGGCTCTGAGGTAAAGTATCATTCCACCCACAAAGAGATCTTAGCTGCTAAAAAAGCTATTAAAGCTTTTCTGTTCTTTATACAGAATGAACATTTTTGCTAAGATCTGATTTAAAAGATTTTCAGAAAAGGCTCAACGGAGGAGATCCCTCAAATAAATCTGCTTTTAACAGATTACAAAGATGGGGATTATGGTTTGACAATTTTGATTTTAAAGTTGAGCATGTTGTCTGGTAAAGAAAACTCCTTGCAGACTTTGCAAGTCGTGAGTTAAATTTTGTGAAAAACATTAATGTGACTCAGGTCATTCATGAACCCCATGGAGCTGTTTGGGATTATAAAAATTGCAGTGGTCATATAAATTCCCTGTTGATTAATGACAACAGAATTTCAAGGGAAGCTCAATCATTGCTTGTTTACAGAGAATATATCTCTGTCACTGAGCTAGCCATGTCAGAGGTTGAATGCAGATTATCTGATCCTGAAATTCCTGGTAGAGAGTTTCATTCTTTACAGGAACCAATGGTAAAATGTTGTCTCAACTGGTTATGGAGATCTGGTAGATACTTGTGAACAACCAGACCCTCTGCGTTTGAAGGATTAAAGCTCAGGCAATTGATTCCTCGTCCAAATGTTCTTTGGCGTTTTGAGTTCTCACGACTCTGGACTGAAGAACATCCATTGCATTATGACTTATGGAATAGACCAAGCGTTCAAGGAGACAGGAAGTATATCTCAAGTCATTTTAAATTTTTCTTGCAAAATATCTTCGATTCTCCTTTGTTAGATGTCTCTCCTGATCTTGCAAGGAACATTCTTATTCAATGTAAAATTCCTTGGTTTGTAAAAGTAAATTACTATGTCAAGACTAACCCTTTCAGGAGCCATCATGAACATCCTAATGGAACGCTCTGGAGAAGAATTATTCTCCATCATACTATGGCTATTCATCCTCCTGCTCCAGGCTACAGTCTAAAGATTCCAGACCACTACTTGTTTCCAACTCGAAGGCATCTTCGTCCTAACACTGATGGGACTGCATCCACTTCACGAGTATGGATAGAACGCACTACAAGGAATCTTGAGTCACCTCTTTCCGGACTGATGAAGACTCATCTTCATCAGATGATGATCAAAGTGGACCCTCTGTACAATATTCTCCTTAGTGGAGTGTGTGGGGCTATGTCGGCAGGCCTGTTGCCGACCTTGTCAATAAAGCAAGATAAGATTCGATCTTATCTGTTTGGCGGTGCGTGGTGGACCTCCCCACTTTTCTAAAGGTGCTTTAATGAGTGGCATGTACTCATTGTCTGGTCAGTCTGTCTTTTCCCACCTTGTTAGTGGGAATCTTTTGGTTAACCGAGTCACCGGTTCCTGTCTTCCGGTCTTCCCGTTTCTCGGTGAAAAGCCTTGGGAAATCCTATATATAGGGATTCTCTCATCTCATTCACTACACCGCAGAAATTGCAGAAGCAACGAAGAGTTGTCTTTGGAGAAGTCTTGCTTTGTGTCTTGTAAGTTCAGTAATATCTCCGCTTATATGCTTTGAGCATGGTTATAGTTTCTCCGTATTTGTATCTGCAAGTTTGATATAATAAAATACATATGTGAAGTTTGTATTCGTATCAGTTCGTTAATTCCGTGTTTATATTTGAGTACATGTGCTTGAAGTGCATTTGTTTGCTAGCTTGTTGTAATTGGTATCGAGCTTTGTAATTAAAAGATTCTCGATTTTCATATCGAGTTGATTAAAGTTTCTTACGTAAAAGATTCATATTGTTCTTCATATCATAGAAGCTATTGGTTCGTTTCTTGTGTGGTTGTCTGTGAAAGCCAAGTTTATACAGCATAGTACAGGCAAAGAGGCGAGGTCCCGCAGAGTAAGTCGCCGTGTGTTGTGCGCAGTTATAGGTTGACCCGATACCGTAAGCCCTGTCGCAAAGTTGCTTGCAAGTAGCAGTGGAAAATGGCTGCAGAAGCACGATCCAGTCTGTCCTCTATTGATATTGATGATCAAGAACTAGTCAATCTGTCTGAAGTCTTTCCAGTTAATTCTGATATTAATGTCATTGAAGAATCTGATCCTATTCCTGCTTGGAAATTACCCAAGATATCTTACGATCAAGTCTATGCAAAAATTAATAAGTTCCATCTTCTTGCTAGTACAGTCTTTAAGACACGTGAGTCAGTTATACAAGTGTCTCAGTCCTCCAATTGTGAATACAATATCCCGCTTATAGATAAAGCTGATATTAAAAGTCTTAAGCGTCAGTCTACCTACCAGTTTGCTCATGTCGGTTGTGTCCAATCGGCATCACCCCATTGTTCCGCCGTGGTCTCAATGCATCCATTTTGTGTTGTTTAATGGATTTGCGTCTTGATAATTTCAAAGACTCTCTCTTAGCTGCTATTCAAACAGGCTTGCATAATGGTCCGATTTCTTTCGAAGTCTACCCGAACTATCCTGTGTCCTTAACAAAGGATGATCTTCTGCAAGATGTCCTCAAATTACATCTCGCCACTCACTGGTCTTAACATGCGTCCAGGTGCTTGTCCTTTGGCCATACACTATAAGGTGATCTACAGACTCATCAATACTATGTACCCTGCTGTGAAGCATGGTGTTTCTAAAGGCAGCAGCGTGGTGTCTCATATCAATCTTGAAAGTCAGAAGATAGAACCAGAACTCATTTCCTGGTCACAGATAAAAGTTCCCCGTGAATGGACCTCTGTCCAAAAAGTTCATCCAGTCAAGCCAGCCCAAACTAGAAAATGCAACTGCTGTTGAAAACAAGAATAATGTAACCCTTAGTTTTAGAAATAATTCTAGATCTAACTCTAGAATAGGTCTGCCTAGAACAGACTCTGTAAAGTCTAACACTTCTTATTTCTCAGTAGGAGAATCCTCTAACAAATGATCGAAATAGTTCCACATACAGACTAACCCGTAAAGAGAAAACTTTTATGCATGCAGATCCAAAGGCACTAGTCCATGATCCTTCCACAGATTTTTTATGGTGCAGTGATTGTGAAAAATTAGTAAGCCAGAAATATGTCCCTAGCAATGGCCCTACAATAAATATGGCCTCAACAAGCTCAGATTCTTTCCCGATCACAGATAGTCATGAACTGATCTCACCAGATCAGACCCAAAAAGCAGTATATTGGTACCAACGAACTATTGATAAACAATTAGAACCATCTGAGAGTTCTAAGATGTTAAACTGGACCAACAAAGCTGTAAAGTCTGTGCATGAAAAAGTGTCTTCATATTCAGATAAATTAGCATCAATGGAAAGAACATTGAAAGCAATAGAGCTTAGACAGAATGGGGATACAGCTGGTGCTTTGAAAGTTTTGAATGATAAAGTTGATTCTTTAGATAAATCTGTCAAAAGAGTAGAAACAATGATTCAGCATAATCACAGAATAGTTTCTACTGAAGTTCCTCAAGTTTTGACTCAGAGAATGACAGATATTGTACAGCCTTTGGTAGATCACACTACCAGTATCAAAAGTAATATAGCTAACCAGTTAGCTCATACTCATGAATTAGTAGAATCTAATTTAGTTCATGTGCATGATAGTCTAGAAAAGACTCACCAGAAGCTTGATGAAATCCAAGAAACAGTAGAATGTCTCCCTGAACTATCTCCTAAAATTCAGGAATTATCAGAAAAAGTTTCAGGAAATCCAGAGGGAGATTGGTCACATGCTGTGTCTTGGTCCCAAGTTTCAGATCTTGCTAAAACATCTGATAAGCAGCCGCATAAAGAAATTTTGACCCAGTATAGGCCTTTGTTTTTTGACAAAGAAGATAAAGATAAAAGATCTGTTGGCATGGTAAAAGTTGAAAAACATCAAGAAGCCGAAGCCATGATTATAGGGGAAACATCTAACCCTAAACCAGAACCACTTCAAGGAATGGCAAGAGTCCAAACTCTTCAGCCAAATTGGTATAAGCTTGAATGTAGAACTATCCCAGAGATAAAAGAAATGATCCATGGAATGATAGGTTGGGGTAATACTCAACTTGAAGTTTATAAGAAAGATCCACATGCAATTGCTTCATCTATTGCTAATGGATTTGTTGGGATCATAAAAGAATGGTGGGATATGTTACCTGGTAAAGATGCAATCCTACAAAGTGGTTATACAGGTCTTACTGCTGCTATCATAAAAGAGTTTATAGGCAATATAGATGATGATAAAATGATGAATACTGCCATGTTTCTTAGAGCTCGTCTATGTGATATGTCAAGAGTTAAAGAATACCAGTGTTTCATGCAAAAGCTTTATTATAACTCTGTAACATAGATGATGAGACCATGAGACTTAGATATATTGAATCTTTTCCTGCATATTTCTCCACAGAATACAAAAAAGCAATGCATGGTTATAAAGCTTCAGAACTTAGTTTTGGTGCTATAAATCAAATTATAGATCAAACAAATGCTAAATTATGCAAGGAGAAATGGGAAAGAAAACAGGCTTTAAAACAAGCAAAAGCTCTTGGTCATAAGTTTTGTGAAATGTATGCTCTTGAACCCTTCGGATGTTCAGATATTGATGGTCCTGTCAAACGCAAATCTGTCTGCACAGATTGCTCTTTTTCAAAAGGGAAGGGGTTGTATAAGAAAAAATACAAGAAGCATAATAAATATAGAAGGCAGTATAGAAGTGATTCTTTTGTTAATAGAAGATGGCCTCACAAAAATTTTGTGTTCAGAAAAAAGAAATATGTAGGCGAAACAAGAAATTTACACCTACATGTTTTATTTGCAAAGGCAGTCACTATGCTAATAAATGTCCTCAAAGAGATACTGATAAGGGTAAAGCAAAGGTTAATGCTTTGTCTGCAAAAGGCATTACAGAGGAAGAATACATGTTGGTTTCTGATTCTGAAAGTTTTTCCTCAGATATATCATATCAGTCTCTTGATGATGTTCAGTGTAATATAGTTCAGCATCCTGACAGTGACAGTGACAGTACTGACAATAGTGGTTATGATAGTATTCCGTCTTTTGCTAATTTTGCTATTGTTAATATGGTCTCCAGTTTCAATCATCCCATGATGCCTCCATGTGCAGAAATACTCAGAAAGCAATTAGAATGTTGTCAAAGTGAGTATGACAGTTGCCCCCATGGGATACTACTAGAAAGATTTCTCTTCAAAAGAGTCAGAGATCTGCAAGACAAATATATCAGGCAGAATCAGGCTGAGCAAGAAAAGCTCCAAAGAGCCCAAGAAGAAGAGAATCAGTATTATGAAGAACCATACTCTCCAATGCCTATAAGGCCTCCATTTCAGCAAAGAGTCCGACAAAGACAAATCCCTACCAGAGGTAGAGGAGGACCATGGAGAGGAAGAGGAGAACGAGGCAGAGGAAATACATTTCCTCAAAGATCATTTTCATTTCTCTTTCCAGAAGAGAATCCACAACACACTGCAGCTAAAGAAGTAGTTGCAGTACACTGATGTCTACAAGACATGGAGAAGGAATCGCATAGAATTCCTTGAAAAGGTAATTGCTAAAGCCACAGATGAATTCATGAAACTTCTCAAAGAAGAAGAAGAAGAAAAGAAAGAAGATCCTCAAGAAGATCTTGAGAAGCATATCAAAATATCATGCTCCAAGATACTCAAGAAGAATCATCAGAACAAGCATCTGCAGAGGTATGTACAGTAAGCTGTACTCAGAATCCTTTCATTGCTATTACTGTTTGTATTCCAAACATAAAGCCATATTGCCTAGATGCAATGATAGACACAGGAGCAGAAATCAGCATGCTCAGAACTATGGCAATCCCTCCAGATTGCTGGCAGTCTACCAGGCTCAAAATCAGGTTTGACAAGAGAGAAGTTATTTCTAACTATGTGGCTCATATTCCAATTTGTATTGAAGGCTTTGCAAAAACTATCATGTTTTATCAGCATGATATGGAAGCTTACGATTGCCTGATTGGTATGGATTTTCTAAAAGATTGTGACACATTTAGTATTTCAAAAGATTTTATCTCTTTGTTCAATCCACAAGTTCAAATACCAAGAAGGTATACTTTTCAAATAATTGTACCATTGTTGAAGCCAAGAAAAAGGTAAATAATGAATGGGTACACAAATCTATTGCTGCGTGTAAGACCAGCATAGATGACATTGTAGCAAGGATCAAGAAGGATCTTTGCAGTGACAATCCTCATGCCTTTGTCTCCAGGAAAAGGCATACCTGTTCCTTAGATTTGCAGATAATCAAAGATGCAGAAGGCAAGAAGTAATTCCTAAATTCAAAGCACACCATCGTGGAATGATTTCTTCTGAGAGAAAAGAATGCCACGAAGAAATCCAGAAATTATTAAAAGGAGGTTTTATTCAAGAATCTAACTCTCCTTGGTCGTGTGCAGCTTTCTATGTCAATAAGAGAAGCGAACAGGTCAGACAGAAGAAAAGATTGGTGGTTGATTACAAACCACTAACAAGTTCATATCAGCAGTTCAACATCCTATTCCAGCCAAGGATGACCTGCTCAGCAGAATCAAAGGATCCAAGGTATACAGCAAGTTTGATCTTAAAAGTGGATTCTGGCAAATATTCTTACAGCCTCAGGATATGTATAAAACAGCTTTTATTGTTCCTGGTGGACAATATGAATGGAAAGTACTTCCATTTGGATTAAAGACAGCGCCATCCATATTTCAGAAGATTATGGACAAAATCTTTGGTGAGTTATCTGAATTTCTTCTGGTTTATATTGATGATATTCTCATTTTTTCAAAGTCACCAAAAGAGCACATAGAACACCTTGAAAAGTTCTATGATACTGTGTATAAAAATGGCCTGTGTCTTTCTCCCACTAAGATAGAAGTATTCAAAGATGAAATTGATTTTTGGGAATAAAGATAAAGGATGGAAGTATTGAAATGCAAAAACATGTTGTTGCTAAGATACAAGATTTTCCTGATGAAATAACTGACAAGCAACAGCTTCAGAGGTTCTAGGCTGTGTAAATTATGTAGCAGGGTTTTACAAGAACATAGCTGCTGATAGAATCCTTTTGAACAAAAGGCTGAAGAAAAATGCTCCCATATGGAATGCTGAAATGACTTCACATATTTTTCAATAAGCACTTTTACTTTTATCTTTTTGATGCGATGTAAAAGGGGAAATTTATGAGCATCATGATCGCCTTCACATATTTCAAAGCTAAAAGCAAAGATTCTAGGTTTCTACATGGACATGTATTTTTGGTGTGACCTTCTACTTCACAATCAATACACTATATTCCGTTGTGGGTTTCTCTCGTGTTGTTCTTCATTAGTTTCTTCAACTAGGTTTCTACGGATGCGATTTGTGCTTCCATAAATGGATTGATACATGTATCAATACTACAAACTACCTTGGCACATAGTGTTTCTTCTAAGGCGTCACGAGGTTCTCGTGAAAGTCTTATGCGAGAGTGCATGCCTAAATGGCATTAGGAGTCCTCTTATGAACTATTGTGTGTGTTGAGTGGGATGTATTTCATATGAAAGTTTGAATGAGTTTCTTAAAGCACACATCATAAGCACATATACTCTTCGTAAGTTCTTGCTTGATTTCCTTGAGGGCTAAGATACTTTGATGCCCAAACTCGGGATATCAAACTCCTTTAATAATATTACCTTTAATTGATCATAATCCACCGCATCTTGCAACAAATCATGTTTACTATACCACGTATGGGCGGTCAAGCAATGTTGTCACAAAATGGCTCAATTTTCGTTTGACGAAGTTATCCCCTTTATGTGCACCAAATAAGCTCACATTTGTGAACATGTTATGCATCATTTTTGACATCGTGGTATTCCAGTAAGCGTAATGACATCTCGTAAAATATATTCGGTGTAGCTATATATATTGCATGGTGTTCACAAATCTTCCTTGGACTGGAGCATTAATCATTGGGATAACATTTCCACTCCCACTTCCACTCATAACTGAGGGGTTATTTCCACCAACCTGATGTATTGGTGCATTTCCTTGCACGCCCGTTGGTGTTGGTGTTTTTTTATTGACACTCATCATTCCAAATCTCTACGTTTCAAAAAAATTGAATTGAACTTTATTTTCTTCAGTGTTGGTTGTAGTGATTATAGCACGTACAGGAAACTACTACTCAACGCCTCTTTCTCCTTAGTTTTTTTATTTCCTCATCACTATCACTTTTAATTATTACTTGTTCTCCTATATTAGTTGGCCCAATTGCATGAGAAAGCACAATATTTTGGATAAGGGTACCATCAACATTATATTGCTCTTCTTCGTCCTTTGGATCTCTTATTTTCTATTGGCATGCTCTTACTTTTCCCTAGAGCTCCTTGTCCTTGCTTCCTTCTCCCTGCCTTAACCAATGTTGTTGGTCATCCCATGTAGTTCTTGGAGTTGAATCTTATAGACGTAGTAGCTCCTTTTTCTCTAATGCCTTGCACCTCTGTTCTTCATATTGCATTTTCCTCAAGGTGCACTCATACGAGGAATCCATGGCTTAGTCCTAATATCTCCACGTCATTCATATTTCTTGCATCCACCATGTTGTGCATCATTTAGCCTTCCATTGGGAAATTCTCAATTTCCATATCAACCATCATCTTCTTAATTTCCAAGGAGAGTTTCTTTAAGTATGATCTGCATTAATCCTTAAAGAAATTGAATTGTTCTTTGTCTACACAAGAGAAAATTAAAATTTAACACTCAATGATATAACTCTAAAGCATACCTTTCCACTAATAGTCCACCACACATGTCAAGATCACGTCGTGTTTCACAAGTTTCCTCGTGTGCTCAAAATTCCAAGGATGCTTTCAACCCAAATTCTGAATTTTCACTAGGTAATAGGCTATTAACCATGCATGCAAATTTATTGGGAGTTCACAGAAAAACGTATTGTATAATGCATCATAAAAAAATTTCCACCTGCGCTCTTGACAAACAATCTTTGTAGCTCAAATGTTGTTGGGAAAAGGTGTTTTCATGGTGTGCAACCAAGCCTCGATGTTCTTCTACGTTAATCGAAGCATCTTCTGTCCACTTCATCCTTGCATTTTTATGAGGGTCCTATAAACGGAACCAAAGTGTTACACGTCTATTTATACCTTTTCTCCATGCATGCGAGATTGTGGAAATCAACGTGAACAAGTTTTCCTAACCGTCGCGGCCTATCACACCGTAGTGTAAGCTAGGGCAAGCTCACCCAAAACGCAGAAGGTTTCCATGTCCCATTAAGGTTAGCATGGTTGAAGTGGGTTAGTTATTGCATTAAAAACTTGAATTGTAATGTTGGTTGTTCAAACTTGCACCTGTGGCTCAGGTCTAGAAGAACCGAGTTGTTTGAGTCAACAATGGGACTGTCTCTAAGTGTGGGACCTTGCGCGCTTGAGATAGACCTCCGGAGAAGGCCGGTTCCTCAACCTATTTCTATTGCTACTACTAATCCTAATGTTGAAAAAGGAAATATAAGCTAAGCAAGCCAAGGGACCAAGGATAGGAGGATAACATAAATGGAAAACTAAATTAAGGAAGGCGATAGCACCATAAAAAGTGGGATGAACACTATTTTTTCTGAATGAAAACGAAGGAGAAAGCATTGAAGGAGGTCATGCACGCAGTAGCACAAACCAGAAGCATTCACACGATTGATTTCATGAGACACAACAAGAAAATGGAGCTGCAATGATTTTAAATGACACAACAGGAACACAATACAAATGAGAGGCAAGAAAGAAGAATACAAACACGTTAAGGCATGAAAAAGCCACAAAATGATGCTTCTATTACTTCGTAAATGCACACGTCGATTACAATGGCGTCTCGAAGGTCGGTATCCACATGCAAGAGCCAGATTTAGAAGTCTACAACTCAAAATACAAAGATCTGGAGTCCTTAGCAATTGTTAGAGGATCCAAAATGTCCAACCCTTTACAATGAGCCAAGCTCTTACATTTATAGATGAATCTTTAGGAATTATTATTAGTGCTCACATTATTATAAAAGTTAGATTATAATTATGTTGAGTTGATATTACAATTGTTATAATATATTATTTTAACAATATATTATTTTAGTGTTTTGTTGTACTGTAAAGTTATAAACGGGTAAGTGGTTTGTTGACTTACCTATTTTATAGGAAGTCGGTTTTCCTATGTATATGGCTATTTAATAGCCTGTGTATGTAATTCAGATATGAAGAATACAATATCAATTTATATTTCCTTTGTTAATCTGTTGCTGCTCTTAGATTTGGTATCAGAGCAGGTGAATCTGCTGACAGAAATTAGAGAGGATTGCTTCATGGAATGTTAAAGATATTGAAGGGCTTCTCCAATTTTTTTGGTTGCCCTGATAATGAGAGATCACGTTTGAGTGAAGAATAAAGTTTTGTAGTTCTGAAATAATAGATACAGACTACCATTTGAATCGGACGTCTCCAGTTGTACATCGTGTTCTGTATTCAAGTTCTGCAGATCCGTGTATATCTTTCTCTTCAAGATCGACTTCCAATTCGGGTATCAGTGGTGCCTCAGGCCTGCATACAGTTCTAATTACAATTGTACAGCGGATTTATTGCCTCATGGACGTGTTGCTCTTTGTTATCTTTGTGAGGATGTAATCTTGTTTAAGATCTAAATAAGGCGTGTCGACATGTCAATTTTTTTATCTGCATTCATATCGCAACGCAATAATCCACTCAGAAATCTGTGCTCTATCAATAGAATCAAATCAATCTTGGACCCGTCAATGATCCCAATCCAAGCACGTGACTTCATCCACATTCCACGCTTGTGATTCACAATGTTGAGTTATTGAAACGACTCTCTTCTCACCGTTCTGGGCTTGATTCGTGATTGTCGGGTCGTATGAATTCCATATTGCTTATTGCTGTCAGGTGTGCCGAGTTTTCCACGTTTGAGTTCCACATTACTAGTAAGTCATTTTGTCAAGTTTTAAATAGTCTATCTACTGTTCCATTATTTATTAGTTGTGTCTTTATTATTATTTTAGTATAGTGAGTCCGAACAAGGCTTAAGGTTCATCGATGTTATTAAAAATTGTCAATGTTCTTTACCAGTCGAGTCTATATAGAAATGCCATCTTCGGTTCAGTTGTCTATTTGAATTGTTATAGTTTCTGGTTTGTTTGTAGGTTGTGTCGGTTTGTAAAGTCCTCTCTTTCCTATAAAAGTTTTGTTATTGTGTAAAAAATAAAATAAAATAAAAATCATTTTAATAGTCATCAAGTGTCATTATTTTGTGTTAGCAATTTTGTTGTCAACATCGTTTGTCAAGTCATTGTAAAAGTCTGAATTTTTTTTTAAAAATTATTACCTCACGACGCATTATCGCTGGAACGCGACGACGTCAAAATAAATTAATGAGCCTCAAAAGCAAAATCCGTTGATCTAGCAACTTGTCAACTGGAGGAAGGAGGCAATCGGAGGCTGGAGGTCAGACAGCGACCTCTCGTCAGTCACCAACGATGGGGCCGCACAGAATGATTTGGTGGCACAGGTGTGCAGTGTGAGTATATGATTTTCAGTGTGGTTTCCATTTTCTCAGAGTGCTTCTATTTGCAGTGTTCCTGTTTTGTGTGGTATTTGATGGATGTTGGAAAGAAAGTTGTGTTGGAGCGCAGATGACTGTCAGTGATCCTCTGACTGACTTGGTCCTCTGACTGCCATACTTCATTGGAAGATGGTCAGCTAGGAGAATACGTTCACTAGCATTAGTGACCATGTGCAGCAAGACCTAACTAGCAAGATCCATTCAGGAGTATGTTCTTTGATGCAGTTTGCTTCTCAGTATCTATATGTGTGGAATTTCACATTGTGGGGGGGAATACATACCAATGTTCGATTCCCATTCTGCACCCAAAACGACTTAGTCAAGGAAAGCTTCCAATGGCGGTGGCGATTTTCTATGTTGTTCGAGATCGAGTGGCAGCGATCAAAGACAGAGACTACAATTAAGAACATTACGATTCTTATAGGAAGTAATGTGAATTTTTTTCAGTATATCTTCTATTGTGCAGTTTTGAGATATGCATGTTGTGTTTCCTACATAATTCCCCGATGTATAAGCATAGTGGTGAACAGTAGCACCAGAGTAAGTCAGTTCATGGATCTTGAAAGGGTTTGTGGGAGGATCCAGAAAACCACACGAGGTCGACAGTTGATGAGGTTCCTGTCACTTCAAGGTTTGTGGTAAGCCTGTTTAAAACCATGGAAGGAGAGAGCCTTTCTTTTGGATCAAGGTCATGAGTCACAGAGTTGGACATGCCACAGGGGTGAGCATACTGCAGAGGAGTGTGTGGATGTTTTTCTACCATGTTCGCACTAAGGGGGGGAATGTTAGGAATTATTATTAGTGCTCACATTATTATAAAAGTTAGATTATAATTATGTTGAGTTGATATTACAATTGTTATAATATATTGTTTTAACAATATATTATTTTAGTGTTTTGTTGTACCCGTAAAGTTATAAACGGGTAAGTGGTTTGTTGACTTACCTATTTTATAGGAAGTCAGTTTTCCTATGTATATGGCTATTTAATAGCCTGTGTATGTAATTCAGATATGAAGAATACAATATCAATTTATATTTCCTTTGTTAATCTGTTGCTGCTCTTAGAGAATCGATGAGAGAATGGAGGAGAAGGAAGGAAAAACCAATTTGAAAACTCAATCACCACCATGAATGCTGTAAATTCATCTACAAATATGTCAAGTGCACTTCTCCATGTTTGTTTGACGTGTTGGAGAAGAAAGGGGGCAAGATTTGAAGTAAATCAGGTGGTTGGAGCAATCGATCTTGTATTAATGGGCATGATAGAAGTTTTCCAAATTCTCACCTACCTAATCCCGTTGATATTTGAATTTTAATATCTTGCATCTTGTAGATGATGTTAACAACTTTCAAATGAGATTGGGCGTGGATGTGTCGAGCTCTAGAGTAGAAGTTATGGTTGTCAAAAGTATACGAGTCACTCGACACGAATGACATGTGTGCCACGCTAATTGGATGAAAGGATTGGCCAACCGTGTAACCACTTTTTCATTTTACGCGCATGTGAAACAATGATTTGTCTTCGATTAGGCACCCGGTTGGTGTGTTTTCATTAGTTGTGTGTAGCATACTAAAAGTTTGACATGACACGTGGCACAAAAGGGTGCGAAAGGAGGCACAAGATGCGCGCGCGCGAAAGAGGAAGGTGCGGGAGGACCACAAAGGAAGGGTGCGTGCTAAAGTGACGTGCGTGGGAGAAAAGGGAGAAATACCCAAGGGAGAAACATATGGTCAAGGTTGTTAGGAAATAAGAGATAAAATATGTGGAATAACCCCTCACAAAATCGCAACAAAGAGAAACTAATATGCGAAAATATTACATATCTAAAATAAAAGTGTACAATAATAAAAGAACAGCGCAAAGAGACAATATTTAACGTGGTTCACCCAATTTGGGATACATCCACCAAGAATCACTTGCTCAAATTTTATTACAAGCCACTTCTCTCTCAATACAATACCTAGATCTGTTTTTGGAGCTATGCTCAACAAACTCTACAAAATTCACACCCGAATTCAGACACATCTGCAATGTTACATCAACCCTACCATATGCACAAAACCACATAAGTAGACAACTGCTTTAACAATTTTACAAAACTGTGGGTATCAAAACCATGGGCCAAAACCGTCCCATAAACTTATGGGTCAAAAATCCTACCCATATGAGAAAAGCACGTGGAGACAATGTGGAAAGTGTACAGGTCTTCAACATTTTCACACATGAAAGCAAGCTCCACAAGCTAACAAAGGTGCAATTATTACAAAGTAACGTGTGATGTAAAAGAATAAAGGCGTGCAAGGAAGCCAAGGACTTAGCTGATTTTGGGAAGCAAATCTAGGGCGCGCGTAGGGTGCATGAAATGTTGGGAAGAAGGTGAATCTACAAGGAGTGCGTGTGAGGAGAAGTGAAACAGATAGAGGAAAGATGGAAACCAGAGAAGGGAAGCAGAGTGCATATGAGCATGCGAGGGATTTGCGGCAGGAAATGTGCCAAGGAGAAATTGAAGTATGCACAACTTGCAATATAGAACCACAAAGCCAGAATGTGAATATAAGTTACCCAAATAAATAAGAGAGTTATTTGGATAAGCTGTTTTGCATGAATTTTGGGGCCATCTTCCTACTAGATGAAGGATATTAGTAGCCTAGATCATCCATTGGGCATGGAGTCTACTTATGTAATCATGAATTTTTATATGTAACCTAAAATATTTTCCCCTTGAAGTCACTTGAAGGAACATATCTAAACTCTATTTTGAACAACGCAAAATGCTTAAGACACTGGAAGATGAATGTCATCTTTGAAGCAATAAAATAGCATGCACAAGAAGCACACGAGAAGAAAGAACTATATACAAACGAGTAATACAATGTGTGCACAACGCACTCGGAGGAATGAAACTACTCTAATATATACAATTATGCAAAAACTCAATGGAAGGGTTTGAGATAGATCCCATTAACTAGGATTTGTAATGTGTCTCCATCAAGATGAGTCAACTCAAAAGAGTTAGCTTCCTTGTAAGAACCGATAACATATGGGCCCTCAAAATTTCATCAAACTTTGTATGGCGCCTGGTTTAGCTCTGTCAAGATCACATTTTAAGACCAAGTCCCCAACTTTGAAAGCTTGAGATCTATCCTTTCTATCAAACCACTTTTTGTTGATTGTTGTTGATGTTGTTCTAACTTGATTGTGGCGAATTTATGAGTTCTTCAAGTTCAACCGGCTCTACCATTCTATTTTTCTCTCTGGTCTACACCTTCAAACTCTAACCTGTTGGGCAAGCTCTAATGAAGGTAATTCAAGATACAAAGGGAGTCTAGCTTCCTTACCGTACACAAGTTTGTAGGGTGAAGTACCAATTGCCTTCTTTACTATGATTCTATCTACCCAGTGAGTGCGCGAGACCTTTGTATGCCACTATTTTTTACCAATATTCATTGTTCACTTCATGATTCAATCAGGTTCTTGTTTGTTGATTTTGCCAAACCATTTCCTCGAGGGTAATAATTGGAAGAAGTCTTTAGAAAGATACCCAAGCTAAGCGCCCAGCCAGAAATCTTAGTACCAAGGAGGACCTTCGCATCATCAGAGATGATTGTTTGAGGAATGTCAAACCTTGTTATAATACCTTTGAGGAAGTCAAGAATGATTGCCTCTGTTGATTCCTTGAGCGCAATAGCCTCTGTCCATCTAGTGAAGTAGTCCATAGTTGTCAACACCCACTTGTGCCCAACGCTCGAAGGAGGATTGATCATGCCTATAAATTCAAGACCCCATTGCGCAAAAGGTTGATCCATTTGGATTGGTTGGAGGGGAAGCACTGCCAATTTCTTCTTTCCTACAAAGAAAGTGCATTCTTTACATTTTGTGACCCACTTGTGCGCGAACAAGGTAGGCCAAAAGTATCCTGCCTTAATGATCTTCATTAATGGAGTCTTGGAAGAGAAGTGTCTACCAAAGAATCATGCGTGAAATTTTGCTAACACTTTTTCAGTGTGCGCACCATCAATACACCTTAACAACATACCATCAAGATTCTTTTTGAAGAGAAGGTCATCAATCAACACATATAGGATAGACTGTAGCCTCATATGTCTTCTCTTTTCCTTGTTTAAACCGAGAGGGTATGCGCCCTCGAAAAGGAATATGATCATGTCCTTCATCTAGTTGCATGTGTCGGGGCTTCATTCTATTCGGTTCTACACGCATGAGATCTTCATCCAAAAATAATGAAGTCTCAATTACATAGTACATGTCTTGATAAGATGCTTGCAGAGCGTGCTACCTCTTACCAACTTTATGGCTTTGATAGTCACATCATACTCCATGATCTTGGTCACCCATCTTACACTCTTTTCACCGATCTCTGCTCCTATGATGTAGTCTCTTACATTGGAGTGAGAAACTAGCACCTGGATATGATTTGTGGCGAGCATACACTTGAATTTCTTGAGCGTGTGCATGATGACGTAAACTTGTTTCTCCATGTGACTGTATTTCAACTCATAATCCTTCGATTCCGATTGCAAAAAGCCACTATTTGTTTCATTCCTTGTTTATTTTCTTGAGTTATGACAACAACAACACTTGCATCACTGCCATAAGCATAAAGGATGAAATCCTTTGAGTAATCTAGGTTGATGACTGTTGGTGCACAAAAAAATTCTTGTTTGATCTTGTTGAAGCTCTCTCTTCCTTCTGATGTCCACCTAAAGGTTGTGTCCTTTTTGAGCATGATGGTGATGGGCCTTACACTTGCAAAGTTGGGAATGAAGCGCCTAACAAAATTGATCTTGCCAAGGAAGGACTACAGAGATTTCTTGTGCGCTTGTTTGTGCAGAAAGGGCCAGGATAGCGAGAGATGCACTTAGGATCAATTATGACGCCATCCTTTGAAACCACATGACCTAGAAGAATTGCACTTCTTGGGGTTAAGAGATAACCCAAAACTTTTGCATCTCTCGAAAGACTCTCTCTAGATGTGCCATGTGATTTGTGCCCTGATTTGAGAAGAATGTAATGTCATCTGGGTAAACCAAGATGAACTCATTGATGTAACCTTTGAAGGAAATGCCCATGGCACGCTGAAAGGTCACGTCTACATTTGTCGGACCAAAGGGCATCTTTTGATAGAATATGTTCCCCACTTGGTCATAAATGTCGTTTTGAATTGATCCTCTCCCTTGATCATGATCGATTGAAGCCTAAGTACCCATCCAACATTGAGAATCTTTGCGTGTCACCCACCTTTATCTGTAGAAATCTACTCCATCGAAGGCCTAAGATAATGATCCTTGAGTGATACCTTGTTTAGGTCTCTAAAATAGAGCCTAATTTCACCGCTCTTCTTGGCACTGGAACTCGGTTCGAAACCCGAGTAGAGTATTTGATGGGAAAATGATCTTTGACTCAATGAGTTTAGACAACTCTTTCGTCATGAGGGGCTCTATCTTCAAATTTACTGACCACCGCTTTTATTTGGTGGGCTTGATACTAGGATCAAGGTCAATTGAGTGTTGAGTAACAATTAGATCAAAACCTTTGAGGTCTTCATACTCCCATGAGAAGATATCACCGTATTTCGATGGAGAGAGATGAAGGCTGCTTTTCATCATGTGTGCAAGCTTTGCTAAGTAGTAACTCCTTCCCACACATAATAGTAACTAGAGTACGCTTTCTTGCGATGCATGCATATTATTTTCTTCACCCTTGAATTCATCATCGGGCTAACATTTTCTCTAAGGTGACCAACCCTTTAGGCAACTTATTTGTCTTGATTTGTATCATTGGTCACCATGGTCACATGGAAGTCAAATTGCATGTTTGATGAAAACTCACTTCATTCTCGAATGAACTAGACGATCTGGGCATCATTCTCAAACACTTGCCAACCGGTGTTGTTGTCTAAAATAGATTGTCTGATTACCATCTTGACATGTTGTGTGTTTCCTCTAACAAAGTCTTTAGTAGGGGAGAACTACGAACCGAGTGCGACCATCTCGATCGACTTCTTTTTGTTCAACTTAGCACCACCTACAAGTTTAGAGCATCAAAGCTCTCAAGGAGGTCCCAAACTCTGTGTTTATAAGATTTGAGAATCTTATTCTTTGCAGCGCACTTGTTTGTGACATGGTGGATGACTAGTTCTGTGTCCCCAAAAATCTGCAACGCCTTAATATTTTTCCTTTTAGCAATGAGAAGACCATGCACCAATGCTTCATAGTCTGCTACATTATTGGAGCATGTGAACTACAACTTGTGTGCGAAGAAGAACTTCTCATCCTTAGGAGAAATGAGAACAATGCCTACGCCCACGCCATTTCTCGCTTCGGAGCCATCAAAGTACAACTACCATACCCCATAATTTTCTTCATTTTGCTTGATCACGTGTGACAACACAAATTATTCTTCGAGGATGCAATAAGTGCCAAGTCCATTTTCAAAAGCTTCAAGCCCTCAAGCACATGGATCAATTTTTTGTGCCTTTCTACCCACTCATCTAGCACTAAGTCAGGTAGAGGAGGGTGAAGAAGTCGCTTGCTCTTGAAACTTTATCTTGGCTTTCTTGGATTAGGCAATTGGTTTGGAGAGGAGATAGGTCATATGACTCAATATGATAGTAAAAATTGGCTCTGCTTGTATGGTAAACCGGGTACCATACCTTGTCTTGAGTAACATATGGGACCACTCAAAAGACAAGTAACCACCCACTTTAGCAGTAAATTCCCTTAATAAGCAAAGGGAAAACAAAGGAGGTAGGTCAATGATTGACACATTTTGAGTTATGGTTAGGCTTGGACATGCATAGAGGATTAACTCAAGATCCTCGATGATTCCTAGAGTTGTAACGATTGAGCCATCAAGTTGCAGGACTCCTTTAGACAAAGGGTTGTACTTAAGACCTAGGACATCAACTATTTTCTTTGGCATGCCAGAAGTACTAGCGCATGAGTCAATCATGGAACTATGCACAAGGTGTTTGCCTATGATATTGAAAGCTGGGGTTTTGACAACATTATTTACCTACTTCTCCTCAAATTTGCGATATTGATAGCAACACGTGAATTTTGAACAACTGGATCTGAAGCTAGGCTAGAGCTTCATGCAACGTGTCGCACTGAGATTGAATAGCCAGAACATCCCACGTTATGACATTTACATTTGTCTTCTTCATTTAGTCCACAATGTTGAATGGAAGGCCCATTGATTTGTGCATTTGGGGCAAATAGCAACATATTTCTTTGATTGTTCACGCGCGTAGGCGGGGGCCTTAGCCGTGGGCGAAGGCTTGACCTTCCAAAGGAGGGGCACACGTTACTTCAAAAGGATTATTTTGTGGAGCCTCGTGCACAAGAACTTGTGCACCTTTACTACTTGATGTCTTAGTTGCATCTTTCTACTTTTGATGATTGTTCTGAATGGTAGGAGCATAAGGTTATGTGCCTGAGTCCAACATTCTCTTCTTATACCTTGTATTATCAACAACCCGAGCGCGCGCATGTCTGTTAGGAGTATCCACAGATTGATTGTTTGCACATAAGTCCTCGGCACCAAAGAACATCAAACTTTCCTCTAGAGGAGCTTCGGTTTTTCTTGGTTTTATGTTTCATTGCCTTTGGTGGAAGGCTCACGCTTTGAATTTTTTTGGATCATATAGTCTTGGGTGCGCATGACATGAGTGTAGTGGTATTGACTATGAGGCATGTTGTAAGGAAAGCACCATTTAGACTCTTGAGCCATATTGTTTTTAAGCTGGAACAAGTGTTTGAGTTGTGTTGACGCTGGAAGAGATTGTCTTTGGAGGAACAATCTGCAAGGGAGATGCGCTTTGGCATGCCATCTATCATTCTGTTGGTTCTTCCCATATCTCTAGTTTCCATATTGATTCCGTTGGGGCTAATTATTTTGATTATGTGCCCGATTAGAATTTTTTCAAGGCTTGTGCCTAGTACTTTTCTAAGGATATAGCTTTTTTGGACAAGTTCCTAATGAGGACCTTCATTTCATCATCTTCTTTTTGTTGTGCGAGAGAGTAGGATGTGGATGGAACAGGGTTGTGTGCTCTGCGCACCGTAACATGAGTAAATGTGAGAAAAATTGTGAAAGCCAAGATATTTCGGGAATAAGGGCACAAGAGGTCTAAGAGATAACATTCATGCCTAGATAAGACTATTATCGCCCTTATTGCAATGTTGTATCCAACAAGTAAGGTTCTTCCTCCCATGGATTGAATCATAACTGAGATGTCACTATTCAAATCCCTTAAATAATATAGGTAAGCATGTTGGGATGTAGGCCTTACTACTTGAGGAATTTTGTCCTAAGTCTTCTGGAATCTGACATTGAAATCAATCATTTGCTCATTGGGCATCCTCTTTGTTGTAGTCGATATCTCCACCAAAGTGATAGATTATATGATTTATCTTCAAAGTAACATAGTTGTTCCAAGCTCATCACAGTGGCATAGATTTGTCTTAGGCCACGTTACCATTAGAGCGAGTTGTCTTTGAATGAATCCGCAGTAATCGACAACTACATCATCATGTGTGATTAGATAGATAGAGCATACATTTTCTACATCCTATATATGCTCAACAAGGGTAACTTGGTTTTATCTCGTAAGTATGGATTGCTCTTGAACACATTTCTTTGACATATCATATTGTGTATTGAGATTGAGCGGGCTTCCACTAGTGAAGTTGACAAATCTCCTCGGAGGAGGATGTGGTTGTAATACCATGGCAAGGCACGTAGGTCTGTTATGAGGAGGAGTGGAATGTGCGTGGTGTGCTTTAGAGATGGGGATGCGCGTGCGGGAGCTTTGATGCACGTGTTTCTTGGAAAAAGCTAGAGGTACTTGAAGGATCCTCCAGTGCAATACTCTTTACAGTATGCACTCTTCTCATAAAAGGTGCTCTAGCTGCTAGAACGGTAGATATGAGTTTTGGAAGTTGCCAGACGTGTTGAAATGAGCCTCCAGAGGCTGGAAATCACTAAGTCATACACTAGGACTTAGTAATGTTGAAATTTAAGCTTTCAATGTTGGTCCCACCGAGCGTGCCAGAAATTGGTGGTTGTTCAAACTTGCACATGTGGCTCAAGTTTGGAAGAACTGAGTTGCTTGAGTAAACAATGGGATTGTCTCCAAGTGTGGGACCTTGTGCGCTTGAGACGAACTCTAGAGAAGGTCAATTCCTCTACCTATTTCTACTACTACTACGTTAATCCTAATGTTGAAAAAGGAAATCTAAGCTAAGCAAGCCAAGGGACCAAGGATAAGAGGATAACATAAATGGAAAACTAAATTAAGGAAGGTGATATCACAAGAAAAAGTGGGATGAACATTATTTTTTCTGAATGAAAACAAAGGGGAAAGCATGAAAGGAGGCTATGCACACGTAGCACAAACCAGGAAGCATTCACACGATTGATTTCATGAGACACAACAAGAAAATGGAGATGCAAGAGATTTAAAATGACACAACAAGCACACAATACAAATGAGAGGCAACAAAGAAGAATGCAAACACGCTAAGGCGTAAAAAGCCACAAAATGATGCTTTTATTATTTCCAAAATGCATAGTCGATTCTGATGGCATCTAAAGGGCAATATCCACATGCAAGAGCCAAAATTTGAAGTATACAACTCAAAATACAAAGATATGGAGTCCTTAGCAATTCTAAAAAGGATCCAAAATGTCCAACCCTTTACAATGAGCCAAGCTCTTACATTTATAGATGAATCGATGAGAGAAAAGAGGAGAAGGAAGGAAAATATGATTTGAAAACTCAACCACCAACATGAATGCATGTAAATCTACGTGCAAATATGTCAAGTGCACTTCTCCATGTCTGTTTGGCATGTTGGAGAAGAAAGGGGGTGAGATCTGAAGTAAATCAAGTCATTTGAGCAATCAAATCTTGTATTAATGAGCGTGATAGAGGTTTTCTAGCTTCTCACCTACATAATGTTGTTGATATTTGAATTTGAATATCCTGCATTGTAGATGACGGCAACAACTTTTGAATGAGACCGAACGAACATGTGTTAGAGCTCTAGAGCAGAATTTATGGTTGTCGAGGAAGTCTACAAGTCACTCGACAAGCAATGACACGCGGCGTGCGGTGATTGAATGAAAGGATTGACTAATTGTGCAACCACTTTTTCATTTTCTACCAGTGTCAAACAATTTTTTTTTTTCGATTCAAGGTGCCTAACTAGTGCACTTTGATTAGTTATGTGTAACACACTCAAAGTTTGACACAACACGTGGCACGGAAGGGCGTAGAAGGAGGTGATGCGCGTGAGGAAGAGGAAGGTGTGGGAGGACCACAAAGGAAGGGCACACGTAAAAGTGACGCATGCAGGGAGGAAAGGGAGAAATACCTAAGGGAGAAATGTATGGTTAAGGCACAATTATTACAAAGTAATGTGCGGTGGCAAGGAAGAAAGGCACGCAAGGAAGCCAAGGACTTAGTTGATTTTGGGAAGCAAATCTAGGGCATGCGCACAGGGTGCATGAAATGCTGGGAAGAAGGTGAATGCGCAAGGAGTGCGCGTGAGGATAAGTGAAATGGATAGAGGAAAATATGGAAAGCAAAGAAGGGAAGTAGAGTGTGTATGAGCGCGCAAGGATTTCTAGCAAGGAAATGTGCGAAGGAGAAATTGAAGTGCGCGCTGACCTTCAATATAGAACCACAGAGCCATAATGTGAATATAAGTTACCCAAATAACTGGGAGAGTTATTTGGATAACAATAACTTAACACAAATAAGTAGCAAATACTATTATTGTGAAGACATATGCCACTCATATATTAATCAACAAGATTCAAAATTGCATTCATGATGTTTAAGAGACTAGCTTAACAATAAGATCTCTGGTCTATATAAGATACAAGGCTCAAATATCCCAGCTCTTTCATACTCACTTACAAACTCTTCGCTTCTTTTTCAATGGATCCCTCATGAGGTATGTATACTAGAAGGGAATTTACCTTCACTAATCTTCTAAGAGCTATTAATAGCCCTCAATTTACAACTATCAGTTTAACTAGTGCATCAGGAGGTGACTAAATATAGTCACTTTTTGTCATACCTTCACTTCACATGGTGACCCTCATGAAAGTTCACTATTTATTCTTAGTTGAGTTCCAACATCAATTCCATACAAGTGTCACAATCCGTAATTGGCGGTTTATTCTTGGCTTTGTCTATATTTATTCTTCCTTACCCTACATGCGCTTGTCCAAACTCATCTTTCTACCTGCTCTTCTAGCCTTTATCGGTGTTGCCCTTTCCTTCCCCAAGTCTATGTGCGCCTTTATTTCCATCTCTGCATGCACATGTCCCGTGTCTTCTTTTCCCGTGCACTTATCTCCTCCTTTGTGCGCTTCTTATACGATTTTCCTCTGCGCATATCCTTCTCAAAGTTCTCGACGGTCCTTCCAAATAATGGTAGATCTTGAATAAATAATGCATAAATATTGCTTAGTCCTAATATAAGACTTTATCAATAAAGAATACAAGTTTATGGGTCTACATACAACAATGTATGTCGAGGCTTGGAAAAATATTTCAACAAAAAAGGCTCCAAACTTCTCCATATGACCAACATGTTATGGTTTTTTTATTTACCTCTCCAATAAAAAGGAAAACCTTCTAAGTGGCAGTTGAATGGACATCAAATTTATGGTCCGAACTAATTGCTAAAAACTCAAAAAAATTACATCGCACCACCACCACCTTGGCTACCATTGTAGAATGCTTATCGACCTAATTATCGGTTGAGGATGTAACACAACATCCATGTAATGTAATTGTGTCCTCTTGGGCTAGTATAATAAGTTCTCTTTTCAATTTAATTTTTCTTTGGTGCAATAGCCCCGATTCCATTAATTGTGAGATTATGTGATATCTCGCTTCCCTTGAAAGAGAGTACACTAGCAATTACACATGAGTTGCAAACTACGCCAGAGAGGATAACAATGTTAAGTTTGTTGGAGTTATAATTTTCAATGAAATGTATGTTATTTTGAATTATTTTAAGCTTTTTGTGATGGGGATGAGAGACCAATGTAGTATAACTACAACAGTCGACAAAAATACCTCCTTTTTTACCTTGAGAGATGTCCATACCCTACTCCAAAACTCTTATCTTGCCACCGCTTAGAGATAAAGTAGAGTAGACTAAGACATCAAGTCATAAAATATTTTATGACTAAAATTACAAAAAAACATCTAAACTATTGTCAAATATATGATGTAATAAAAAAATAGATGATGCCATCAATGCTTTGATGTGTGGGATCGATCAACGATCTGAAAAAATTCATAAAATTCTTGATAACAATAAGCATCGTGGACACATACAATGATCACTTTTATGTTTTTTGTTTTTATTTTAATGGACAGACAAAAATCACTTGTATTGTTGAGATGGTACTTTTAATTCAATGTGGGATACGTCTAATATTTGTGAACTATTAATGTTACAAATACCCCATTAATATTATGCCACAAACCCTTGGACATAAATAAATACCTTTTAAAAATAATTATTGTTAGCTTAAAAATCTAGGAAAACTAAAAGGGCAAAATCCCTCATAAGCATTCGTTGCCTAAGTATAAGTCGAAGGAAAAGATAACTTAGAAAAGAAACAAGTTTGGCGGTTTGTAATCTTGCTTCTAAAATTCGAATCCCCATAACTCAACACCGAAATGGACATGGGTGAGATTGTTGTTTACAATCAGTTTAAGATTTACTGAGTAAGAAATTTACAAACACCACATTAAAAAATGAAAAACATTACTGCAATTTCTAGTGTGTATATTGTCATATAGTGGGATCACGGATTCACCACCAATATCCCCTCTAATCTGCGATATCAAAGATCCCGCCGCCGCTACATCCGCCTTTGTTTCACAGTTACGAGGTTAGAATCCAACCGAGCCCACACAAAACGTTCACGCCGCCATTCTTTGGTAAAGAAAAGCTACGATCCACAAGTCGCTAACTTAGAATAACATTTCTCCTCTACATTTGAAATCTCTCCAGGCCAATTGTGGTGACTCCACCTCACATATTACATTCCTCGAGGGTGATTGTATCTAAAACAACCATCTCGTCCAACACTACAAATTACCTCTCAAAAGCTCATTTTTTGTAATTGAAAAAAATGTGTATGGAACTCACAAATAGGCACTAAATTACCAGTCAAAAGCAAAAAAAGGACCATGCAAACTGCTTTATAGTTATGATCTTTGGTGCGTATCAAGAGAACAAGTTGTTATAGCTTCTCGATAGACAAACTGTGTGGAGGCGTTGCAGGATAAAAGCAAGAATATGGCGCCTGGTATTTATAGAGGGAAGCAGATATTTGGAGCATTCATGGCTGAGGGAAAGGATGCCACTGTTATAACTACTTACAGTTATGACAGGAGCAATGTAGATGTCGGTGAGTAGAAAACAACTTGAGCAATGAAGGCACCGACTATGTGTCCCCTAGAAGATGTTGCACACACCAGCCATGTATAAAGAGGGGAAGTTTAAGAAAAGAGAAATTCGGTGAGATCAAATAGCATTACAACTATTGGAAACTGCACACTATGTACACGTCAATAAGAAGGAATGGGATAATGTAAAAAATTGTACATGAAATATACATGGAATTTTGTAACAATGCACAACGGATGTAAGAAACACTTAACAAGTGACAATATATACACTTGAGAAAGATATTTAGAACAGTAATTGACATTCTCACAGTGGGTCATTGTTGCATACTCAACCTTTATGGCAGAAAAATTGGCGATGCCTTTGTAGGGAGGTGGCGAAGGAAGATGATGAAGGTCATTGTGAGAACCTAAATATCCATCGAAATGGCCATGGAAGTCAAAGGGCAAGTTTAGTGAAGATGTCAATTTTCCCAAATTAAAAGAGCAATAGTGCAACTAGAAAAAGTTAGTTTGGAAAAATTTGCTAGAATTTGACACATTCCAAAGCAAATTTATCCTCAAAGGTGGAAGCCTCCGGCTAATTATCATCTTAATTGAAGTGTTGTCCTTTGGGTTCTTTTAGGTATCAACATCATTTGAAGCATGTTTTCCCTAGTCAAAAATTTTCCGTGTCAAATACATTTCTTCTATATTGATGGATTGCGGGATCTAACATTAATTATTTAATTAATTTATCAATACAATTGATTTCCACGTCATAAATTTCAACTACCACTTTCCACAATTTATCGATCCAAATTTTCATGTATGCGAATTTTTTAAATTCCTTTTTTACACCGAAGACGTTACCCTTATGGGAAAGGGATTTGCGGATATTCATGGGACTATGTTAAATTTGATGGCCTAAATGAGGGTTTTGCTATTTTTAACAATTTTACTTTTGCTATTTTTAACAATTTTGTTTTTTTCTTTTCTAACAATTTTGTTTTTTCTGATTTTGCATGTTGCTTTGGATTTACTATTTTTAAATTTTATTTTATAGCTTTTGCATGCATTAACCTTTAAATACTGGTCACTAACACTATAATTTCATTATTCGGCTCTCCATGTACCATCGATCAACTTTTCGTTAAATTGAATTTTGCAGGTATGCATTTAAATTTATAGTCAATTGGTTGAATTCATTTGATCTTGGCATTCTTGTCCAAAGCTTCTCGAAATCCTGTAAAAATTTACAGAATCCTAAATAGGTGAAAAACAATCACAAAAACATGAGTACAAAAATATACTATTTCATTGGTAATATTTAGGCACATCTTCATGTTGGAATCGGGCTTCAATCTTAGATACAAGGACACAATTACCATGTAGATCACTATGAATATTTTAGCGCTCTCACCAATTATAATCGTTTCCTCCTTGTTGCATCATCAAACTTGCCTATCATAGGCACGTGCCACAAGAAATAGCTACAAATATGGTGTTGTCGGTAAGGAAATATGAAACGTGACTGTGGTGAAGCAGAGATGCTAACATTCCACTTATTGGAAGATAGATTCTCCAAATAAAACCCAAGGAAAAATAAAAAATAGTTCCCAACAAAGAAATTTATGGTGGAGTTATGAACCGCATAGACATAGTTAAATGACTATTTCAATTCATATGTGTTTCCATATGCAGGTGTAGTATAAAGACATTTAGTTTTTACTAAAAACACTACATTTCTTAATTATGGATTTTCATAGGAATATTAATATTTTTCTATACACACTCAAGAGTCTTGAACCTTGGCTGATTCGGTGATCTAGAATCATTTTATAAACTTTGCTTCTTAAAATTGAATTTCAAGTCCACGAGCATTTATGTTGCCGACCATCAAAACCACGGTCACAAAGAAAACCACGTTAATCCCCTTATTTTTGGGTGGAAAAAAAAATTTAAACTACAACTCTTCAATACAATCTCTTGAAAGAAATGTTTTTAAACAACAGAAAATTTATTATATCAATATTGTAGTAAATTATGATGATGATTAGAACTTCAAAAGACAAATATAAAAAAACATTCATATATTATCATTAAGATATGAAATGAAAGTATGGTAACACAATAATTTTTAAAACAATAAATATATCTTTCTTGAAGTGCATTTTTTCTAGACGATACATCCTGGGAGCGTAAATCAATATATTAATCATGTGCATTTCACGTAGTGCCCACTTCCCTTCGACACTTTTTGTTATTGATTTCGATATTGTCGACTATACTTATGGATATTATTGTAGCTTTTGATTTAGCATGATGTTAGATGTTAGAGATAATGGACTGTTGTTGATTTCGATTCATATATGATGCATGTGGATTATTAGAGACATTTTATATTGATGTTGATATGTTGTTGACATGGTTATATATATTAGACATGCGATATTTCGTCATATTGAGTAGACCTAGACAATTGAACTAATCTTATGATCATATGGTTATTGATGAAATTGTAAATGATATCATTACTTGCCTAGATGATGTTTTGATTCATATATAGATGATTGTGGAGTTATATTGTATATTTATTTTGGATGTTTTGATGCGGCCACGAGGCCGAAGGAGGTGTTATGTGTTTTGCAGGTAAACATGTCACAACAAACATTGGGGGATTGGAGACCAACCACATTGGAATGCTAGATGAATTCAACAAGGGTCACCATGACAACATGTATTTTGTTATGTGTGTGTGTTTGAATTGTTGTTAGGGGTTCCCATGGGGGATCACCTCCAATTGTGACCAAGGGGTTATGTGTTATTCTTTTATTTAGTTTCCTTTATTTAATTTTAGTATGTGATTATTTAGTGATGTATTTTCCCTTTATTATTTATTTAATTTGTGTCTAGATTAGTGAGTTAATCATGTTGCTAAATTAATTAAGAATGGGTCAAAATAATTCATTTATTAGATTTGATGGCTCTTGGATTATGTGTTGTAAGTAATGTGTAAGTAACCTTGAGTGTGGAACACTCCACCTCCCCTTAGAAATTCAGATTTTCCTTAGGGACCAATTTTGGAGGCTTGTGGGACAAGTTAAACTTGTCCCACACCTCTTAAATTGTTATACCAACCCTACCTATGGGTTGGGGGTCAAAATTAGGCCCCATTATGTGTTTTGGGAAGACAAATTGTAAGTTTTTATTGCACCTTCTTACATGTAATTATTTTTAGTCCTTAAGGGGTGTGGGCTTGGATTGTGTGTGTAAGTAAAATGTCATTTCTTCACCCACTTATTAATTGTGCTTTAGAGTTTGAAGTTTGACTTGTGAGGTGGAGTTGAGGATGAGTGATGTGGCATCCTACATGGATCCACCTCACCCTCCTCTCTCCCTTTTCTATTTATTCAAGTTTTTTTATTTGTTTGGGGGTTACTTTACACTTTGTGCTCTTGCATTTTTGGGAGTTAGAGGATTTTGGAATGCTTGTGGATTTTTTGGAGCTTTTGGTGATTGTTTGGACTTGAAGAAGCTTGGTGTGGAACTCTTGGATCAAGCTCTACCATGGAAAGGTAGGAGCTATACTCTTGTAAAATATTTTCCTTTTTATATTGTGTACATGTGCATGTTTTTTTGAGTGTTTTGGTATGCTTGTTGGTTGTTTGGGTAGATTGCTTAAGTGTGGTGTAGGAGGGGACTATGGGGATCTTTCATGTAGGGAGGCATAAGAGTTATTTCCATGTTTTGGAGGGAGTTGGGTTGGGTGCCCCACCTTGGACAAGAAATTGCTTGCATTTCTTACTTGGTCTATTTTATGAGGGAGCCATAAGAGATTTGTAGGGAGGCATAAGAGAATGTGGGAGGTATAAGAGGTACTTGAGGGAGGCATAAGAGTGTGTAGGGGTTTTGAGATGTTTTATTGGAGGGTTTTTAGGTGGGCACCCATTTCCCATTGGGAGGCATAAGTGACTTCCCCATAGATCTTACTCCTTTGGCTTTTGCATGTTGAAGCCTTGTGTATTTTGTTGTTTTCTTTCTTGTGATTGTAGTTGTATTGTTGGATTTTGGTATGGTTGTAGAATCTTGTATTGTGATGTGGAAGCTTGTTTTGTTGCCATGAGTTGAATCCATTTTCATTGCAATGTGGTTGGGGCTCGGGGGCCAATGAGGAGGATGACTTCTCCTCCTCATTAGAATTATTGGTTGGGTGGAGAGTGTTGCCTCTCCCCCTTTTTGTTGTGATCAAATGAAGCATGGTGGATCTCTCTTGTTGGTGATGTGAAGCATGGAGCTTTGTTGGTGTCCTCAAGAAATCTTTCCTTGTGAGAAAACTTTCTTGTTATTCCCACTTAGGGTGGAAGACTTGTAATATTGTATTCCTTTTAGCTTTCATTTTGTATTAGTATTTGTGTTGGGAAGGTTGTTTTGATTTTGGATATGTAAGTTATATTGAATGTTAAGAAAAAGAAAAGATCTATTTTGTAAGTTGCTTTTGGGTGAACTTAAAAGGAGTTATAAAAAAGAATTATTTTATTTTATTGTAGTTGATTATCCCCCACAAAAGGATGTTGTTCTTGTTTCAAAATATATTATTGGAAATATTATTACAAACTCTCTTTTGGAAAGTTGGAAAGTGTATTAGGAAATGTTGCATTTCTTTGTGTCATTTGAAAAGCATGCATTGAAAAGTTGGACTACCTTCTTGTTTTTCTTGCAATGTTGTAGGAAAGTTAAACATATTAAAGTTGGATGGAAATTACTTAAGTTTTAATTAGTTTTTCAATAAGCCAATGAAGTAATCCAAGATCTATCTCTAGTATGATATTCTCCTTTAAAACATTTATTGTAAATCCACTACAAATGGTTAAGGGAAATGAAATTTAGTCCTCCTCTACCTTCCATTCAAATTTTATCAAATTGTTAAAGAAGAAAGTTTTAGTGTACAAAAAAAAGAATGAATATATATTTAAATCTTAACTTGTTAATACTACTATCTACTACATTTCATTATTAAGTGGTAGTATTAGTAATATTTTAAATATTATTGATAATGAAATATTTAATAGAATGAGACTTATTATTGGGAAAAATATACTAATATTAATATCCTATTAATATTATTATATTAATATACTATTGATTTTTTTATTAATAAATTATTAACCTTATTATATTAATAAGAGTATTCTTTTATCCAATATAACTTTTAAAATGTTATTATATATATACATATTTGTATATATAAAAATATATATAATTTATATATATTATATAAAACAACTTTTGTTAATGCAAAGCTTTTTTTTTTTTTAAAAAGATACTAATTAATAGTGCGGTCTGCGCATTGTAGGTTTGGTGGTTATTATGTAGATTGGGGTGGGGAGGGTGGCGACCCCAACCCCCACCCCATTTAATATTAAATGGGGTGGGGTTGGGGTCGCCGACCCTCCCCCCCCCAAAATATTAACAATTCCTACCCCCAAACATTATACCCCCACATAATATATGCGGCTGTACATTCATTAAACCTGTGCATTTTCTTATTCTCGGCTGCATTTTTAGGAAAAGTCGTAACTATTATACTTTTTGTAATTTGTTTACACACACACACACACACACACACACACCCTCCTCTTGGGCATTTTCGGGTTGTATTAAAATGGGTTTTTAATAGATACGTATATATATAGATTTTTATTTAAAATTCGTATTGAAATGAAATGAAATTATATATATATATATTCTCTTCCCAAGTGCATTCAAACAATATTTTAACTATATCCCTAAAATGGGAAAAACCCACAAGCCCATTTGGGCAAATCAAATGAATTCAAGCTAAATAAAATATATAAACACATTAAAACCCTAGGAGAGGGTGTGAACAAAATAGATAAATAATAAAACTTGTAAGCCTCTCCAAGAGTTTGGAGATGGCCTCTAATGGCTTCTCTTCCTCCTCCAATAACCCAAAACCAAATAAAGAAAATGAACCAAATGAAATGAGAAATAAGCTTTCATAAGGATGTTTTAAGGTTAGTTACCCCTTTTTCACATCAAAGGACCAAATTGAATCCATCCAAGGGATGAGATTCATCCCTACAAAAAGTAGGTGGAGAGTGGGTGAGTGGAAATTACTTTTTAATTTAAATGTTTTATTTCAAAACATGAGTTGACTTTTTAAGGGGTCACTTTATGGGGTAAGGGAATGTTTATTCTAACCCCATGTAAAATGGGGACCTTGTTAATTGTTTAAACCTTGTGGAATTAAATACCTTGGGTATTTATTTATTTTGGCCCCTTTAACCCTCTAAATTTAAATATGGAATATTTAACTATAGTAGGAATTTAATTGTTTATTAAATTAACACTTAGGGAGATTAAACATACTTAGTCAAATCCAATGTATTAAAGTATAATGTAGTTTTTAAATAGTTTTAAATAGAAATGTTGTTGTGACAACCATTGTTTTCGAAACATTTTGTGGGCACGATTTAAAAAAAAAAATCCATAATTTTTCTAGTTAACACTAGGTTGTTCTTGGGTCTCGTGCGGGTGTTGCGAATTTCCATTTATATTGTCAGATTATTTATCCTCATTTTTCAAGCCTAAGAATTGTGCTCGAACAATTAATCTTTCTCCATTTTAAAAACATGTTTCTCCTCTTTATTTTAATGTTGAGAGTGTTTAATGTATTGCAAGCACCGATATTAATGGCATTACTAAAACATCACGTAACATAGTGTTATGGTTTAGATTTAAAAAATTGTGTGTGCCTCTTGAGCATGCTTAAATATATCTTATGATAGATTGAAATAAGGACTCTTTGTCAATGAAGACCTACCCAAGATTCAGGAATTTTTTACTTAGTCTCATCATGTGTCACTGAAGCCAAACTACAATGGTTGTTTTCATAAAACATGACATCAAAATAGGTTTCCCTCCTACATATGGAAAATAATTCATGATAACCCTAAAAATTGCCTCCCGGAAATTTGATGCAATTTGTAACTGATCTCTTGAGAAACATGTTCTTGTTGGTTGAAAAGTGGATGTGTACAGAATATATTCATACATGCATCCAGGATGACCCTTTCCTCTTAAACGCATAACAAATACTAGCTTCCAACCCTCTCTTGAACTTGGAAGAGCTATTGAATCGAGATCAACGCCACACCAAATGCTCAGAGCAAACATGTTTATGCAAAACAAAAAAAACTCCAATGTCGATACAACACCCCTTGGGAAATGTGGCCACATTCTAAATTTCTCATTGGCGATGATGGGAAAGTTCAGTATTTTCCTTCCAGGAATGATGTCAAGCTAAACGTAAATAATCAAACAATTTTGTCCATCTGGAGAGCCAATATTGGTATGCACATCTATACTATCAAAACATGTAGTATTAAAGTACATTATAAAATATGCTTCCAAGGTTGGAAAGCGATCTGAATCCTACCATCAGATGTTGTCTAACTTATAATTTCATATTGTTCTAACCCTGACCAGTAATCACATGTTTCCTTTCCGAAAATGCTAACAAATAATTTTATTGAGCATGATATGAATGCACAGGAAGCCTATCATATATTGCAAAAATTGCTTTTTCATGTTCCAGTCATTATTATGTCTCCTTGAATGTACGAGAAAATGGTGTTACGATGTATCACTTAAACAAAATAACAAGCCAACCAATCATCTCATTTTATTGATGCTTACATGATACGTCCATCGGCCGATGGACTCTATTTCATTTATTGATCTGCTGTTCTTGGTCTTATAGTGCACAACATGTTAAAGACAAATGGAAGGCACATACTATACCTTCTATTGTTCGTGTGTCTCCCATATTTTTTCATATTCCCGCTCAAGATTCTATGTCTTTTGATATATTTTTGGAATGATCTCCTTTTTATATAAGCCATTTCAAAACATTTCTTCAAACATAGGGAACACATGCGAAGGAAATTACTTCAAATCGAGATTTGATGCGGAATGATTTTCATGCATGGCATATCAACCGAGAACCCATTCAACATGAGCAATCTTCGGCGAAATTTTTAGTTGAAGATGAAATGAAAACATCATCCACTATAATGGATGAATGGGAACTTCTTTCACAATTGCATCCCCAAAATCATATGACCCATGATAGCCTGCACATGCTACGCCACCGAAAATTTGACATACATTACAATTTTTTTAATAATCATATTCCTCTTTCATTACTAAATACCGGGTCGTCTTTCATTGAAGCATGCAATCACTCAACTTCCACACTTTGCCTTCTCTTCGTTTGTCACATGAACAGAAAAAATAACTTTTGATACTATTCTTCAACACTTCATGCACATAGAACAATTGCTACCACTTCAATTCATAACTCAAGCTATAATCGGAAAGGTAAATCATATCTCATAAATATTATTAGGTCAACATTATATTCAATACGAGATATAAATTACTCACCTCTTTTAGTGCTTCCACCTAATGGAGTTACTGACTTCAATATCTTTGCATTAACAAAACATGCATGCCTGCACATTCCTATTAGAGATATCAAACCACTTGAAGGACATGCCCTTGCATTTCTTCAAGACTCCCTTAAACATGTTTAGTATATTCTCATAGATGGAATGAGCTTCATTGTTCCCAATTTATTAGCGAAGATCAATTTGCATCTTCATGAATCTTTCCTCGCTTGAAACATCGTATTTGGTAAAAATTCATCACTCTTTTTAGTGACCTTGGTCGATTGAATCATGTCAGGACATCCCATTGTATGTTGGCCACTCATTTGGTGCTAAGCTATGGAAATGCTTCTCCACCTCAATTACACTAAGAACAGTCTTCCGACAACAAGGTTCCACTCCACTACAAGTTTCTTTCCGCAAACTCTTAACCAACATTCAAGAATGCGAGTCCTACTTCCATTTTCACATTTTTGCATTTTAATGTCTCTTATAATGTTATTGCTTCGTTAACTATGATATTTTTCCCTCTTTTTACTTCTTTTTCATATTTCAATAACTTTCTATGTCTTCTCTTATTTAATTTGTTTTCATGTAATGGTTCACTCCCCCTACCATCGCTTTCGGAGTTCACATCGCACACCACACATGTGATTGCTAGTTCATATAATTACACAGAAGGCGTTCCCCTATGGGAAAGGCCTTTCTAGTTGTCCATGCCATTGACCTAAATTTGACGGCCATTTTGAAGTTTTTTCAAAACGAATAAATAAATTTGTGGTGTTTTAACGTCTTTACTTTTTTAAAGCGAGTTTTAGCAGCTTTTCTAGTTAGGTTTGCATGCTTTGAATGGGATATTGCTATTTATGAATCCAATGCCATTTCATCTCCCAAAGATATCTAGCTCCGGGGCTTCCTACGGCTCAGACGAAAGTAGTGAAGCTTATCAAGGTAAATGCTAAACCGTGAGCAAAATCTAGCATTTTTTTCAATTTCTTCAACATTTTTCAATGCTCATTTCAAGGATTTGGTTAGTTTGGATTTTGGTGAAGCTACTCTGTTCATTTTTTCTCGATTTGTGAGAGAAATTAAGGAATATGGCTTTGTTTTAATAGTTTTTGTTTTTGTTTTGAAAAATATTTGGTTTTTGAAAATGTTATCGGGTGCATTCATTGAAAAATAATGGTTGAAAATCGGAAGTGTTTTTATTTTATTTTTTTGTCTTAGAAAATTGTAGTGGCGATTGGTGATCCCAGCTCACTTTGAGGCCTAATTTGGTCTATGAACTTTGATCTCACCGTACAGTTGAGCAACGTCTTTTTTAAGGATTTCCAGGGATGTTATAGATTATTGCCATGCTAATTATGATTTCATGACGACTTAAAAATTAGCTGAGGAAATTTGAAAAGTCTCTACTTAAATCAAAATATTTCGTTTTAGGGTTTGAAAATGTGAAAAACCATTGGCAAGTGGCTCTTAATGTTTTAGGGCCCCAAAGATTTAATTTTTGCGTGTGTTTATATTCCATTGAGTTATCTTGTTTTTATCTATTTTGATTGATAGGCCGTGATTGGGACCTTGGATCTTGAGCATTGCTTGAATGTAGGTTTCAGGTATTGGATTATTCTCACTATTGCACTTTTATGCTTTTAATGCCCTTAAATCTCATTGGCTGCAATTAATGCACTCTGTATTATATTATTCATTACAATACAATGTTTAGGCTTGCCATTGTCATCTTCCCATTTTGCCCTGAAATTATGTGGAACTCAATTTAAGGGCATCAGGAGTTTTCCTTTTCGGGCATATAATTGTGCCCCGGTTTGAACTATTTAAGAATCTAATCTACTTTTGGCTTACCCAAGCATTCATTCTAGTATTCCCCCAAATCCATATTCGGTTTTGAAATAATATTCGATAAGGATAATTTGATGCAAAATGATTTAAATCATAGTTCTGAGAAATACGATGAAATGGGCGAGGACCATGTCCCAAATTCTGTGTCATTATTTTATGACCGCATTTATATAAAATATGGTTAGTACACTTGATTCATTCACCGATGTGTCCAGTTTGAACTTATATCCAAGGCAAATTTATAAGTCATTTTCCCTACCCAGGTCATGAATGAGTTTACGGTGGTGATGAAGGGAGGGTGTAGATCTCATGTCAAATCTCTCTTTTTTTTTTTTTTTTTTGTAAGTTTTATTTTCAAAGCCTGTTCTATTAAAACTATTAATTTATGCAATCAAATCCAGTTAACTAGAAGGTAAATAAAAATCCAATGCACCTATGGTTTAAGTATCCTAAGAAAATTGTCGAAAGTCGAAACCTAATATGTACAAAATTCAAACAACTGTGAAAAATGCCCATGTTTGTAGTCTCACCAAAAATCACCAACACTTTTATATACCAAGATAGCATGTGAATTGAAGTGGTGAAGAGCAAGAAATGAAGAGCATAAGAAGAGAGTAAGTTACCTTTGTAATGTAGTTAAGGTTTGTCGATTGTTGTTGTGGGTCCTGACAGTAATCCTCCTACCATGAATAATAAGCGGATCAATTACATCATCATGTCCATGGGCATGTAAGGTCCTCGTTATCATGCCACCAACCAAAGTTTCTCTCTCCAAATCCATTCTCAAATCTTTCTAAAGACTTCAATTCAACACCCAAGAAAAATTGCTAACGGAAGAAATGCATTACTAGCTAAGTCAAGAAAAAATCCAAACCATGTCAATATTTTCGTAAGGAAATTAGAATGCACGTATACCTTGAAGGTCAAATAGGTCAATTCAAGCATGGTAAACAAAATCATACAAATTATTTTCTATGTTTTAGTTTCTACAATTGGGATTGAGAGCGGAAGGATTGATACAGATTGGTTTGTGAATGATATTCTCGATAACAAATTTAAAGAGAATAGGCTCTCTAAAGGAATTCATCACTCTAGTTGAGCTTGGATTGTTTTGTCGAATTGAAGTAGTAATCCCTATATAGGTTAAACCATCGCCTGTTAACTCATAAAATACAATACCCATTTATATTCCTTTTAATCCACCCCCGAGTACTTTTCTATATTTTTTTGTATTTCTAAATAGTCAAGGTTTGAACACTTTCACTCAATTGTATCTAGAGAAAGATCATGAAATCCAAACTATTTCTTATATTTTTTTCTATTCTTCATTATTTCTTTTGTTTCTTTGAATTTTCAGGCTTTGAATTCCATCTAAATAGTCATTTATGCCAATTTTGGTTATCTAGGATATGTTGACTTGAAGATGTAGTGGGAAGAAGGAATTCTTTGCGTCATACAATTTCCTTACTATACTTTATATATTTGAGATTATAGTTGCATCAAATTCAAGGATAAGAACCAAGTTGAGTTGAGCTAACACATATCTTACATACATAATTGTCCTATGTCTTTAGGAATTGCAAAGGGTTGTGTTTGGATTGTGATCTTATCTAGAAATTACGAATTGCATACATTGCATCACTATGTGGACACCCATTCCAAGCAAGGTCCAAGGGAAAATTTATGCCCTGGTATAACATCTAAATCTACGACTTGTTTACAACCATGCCCCGCCTTGACAAGCATCGAATTTACATGTTTATCATGATGTAGCTGATAGGTTGACCCTTGGGTGGCCACTAAGCCATTGTTAGTATACTCTTCCCTAATGGCCTAGCAGTACCAAATTTGACTCAGATTTTTGTTTGAACATGAGCAAAAAGAAATGTCATTAAATTCAACCAAATCAAGACTTCAGATGATTACAATGCATATTTGTAACTATCTCCATATTACAATTTGTATTTGAATGTTTTTTTTTTTTGAGTTTTCCTTTTTCCCATAACTTGTTCATCATAGAGTAGTCACAAAACCAAAGTGGAGAGGATAAAAATTAATGCACATGCAGGGCCTCTTGAAGCTCTGCTATCGATTTAATCCCACCCTTTTAACAGTCCACTCATAAGTAAATTACACAGACTCTGATCAAAGTTGAAACTATATAATTTTATCCAAAGATTGTTTAACTATATCAACTCTCAAATACCCTCTCCTCAAATATCTCAAACTGACCGTAAAAATGCTTCAAGAGTAGCTGAAAATAACGTGCATAGACTCAAAACACAAGGCTACTAAAATTGATCTTGTTTAAACTCCATCATCTTACACCATCTTTTCTGAAACTATGTAATAAAACTCGAAAATAATTGGATTATTGGTTTGGATTAGTCCAAAACTCGAAACAGGGAAGTGATGGTTGTGGTCAAACAATTAGAGATATGTAGATTAAGGGAATTCACAATAAGAGTCCGAATCCCCTTTATTGCTTTGGTGGTCTGCTTATCTCATTCAGTGCATTTTAGGTACTTTTCACTTTCACACAATTTACAAGTTATTGTGCATTTGTTTCGGGATTCACTACTGAAAATTTACAATCATAACTATGCGTGAGAAATATTCGAAGGACGTTGATGGAGATCTTAACCAAGATTGATATTATGGTAATCATAGAAGCAAGGAAATTCATAGTATTTTACATTATTTGATCATGCGTTTTATGGCACGAAAGAAACCAATGACTAATGTAAATTAAGTTACCTTTGTTTTCAAAACAATGAAGGAAGAACTTATTAAAATATATGTAGTCACGATGAAATTACAGTTATGAGTCTAAGTTAGTTGAAAGATAACGACAATTATGAGTTACTTTGATGGTTACAAATTAGTTTCAGTTTTCAGTTGACGAAGAATACTAAAAATGTAATATAGGCTAGAAAAATGAATAAAGTCCTCAAGTTCTCCATTTTATGATCTAATCATCTCTTTGTGTGAATGTACTTTGGATTTCCTTCATCTTCTGTTTACATTTCCATGATTTCAATTCTTTTCTATTTGTGTATTTAATAATGTAGCATAGCCCAAACGGTGGAAAGGGTCCGTGGAAGTAAAAGGTATGAATGAAGCAATAGACAGTCTAACAAATAATCAGACAGCAAAAAAATCTTGATCTAACCAAAAACCAATATAACCACCATCTCAAACACGTTACAACACTAACACAATTTCACCCAAATAATTACAAACCACATCAACTACAAAAGTAATTAACTATCCCTCTAAATCAAATAACGTATATCGTTTGACATTCACACTACATTATACACATGTGATTGCTAGTGTGTAGAGTTACAAACATGAGTCGTATCCACCCCGAGGCTATCCCCATATTTTGAAGTATTTTCCACAAATAATCTCTTTCCACAATATCATTTTTTATTAATTTCATTTTTTCATATAATTTGTTACAAGAGATTCACAAACATGAGTAGTATCCAATCAACTATTGCCACGATGACTATCCCCATATTTTTAATTATTTGCCACGGGTCTTCCCTTTCCACAATATATATCCCCCATTTTCCTATAGAGGAATCCATTCCAATGAAAACAACAACCAGTGAATTATTTAACACTCAAGTAGATATATTTTATTCCAATCCTTGTTTAGAAGTGGATGCAAATTGATGGAAATGTAATCCATAAGAATATTAGTAATTATCACTTCTAATTACCTTTAAATGTAGATTGATAACCGAAATGAAGAATCACCTAATTCCTATGTTCCACAAAGTTTTCGGATAGGAACAACAAGGAACATGGGGACGTAATTGTGGGATGAATTTTCTTTTAGAGGCCATTTTTAAGGGTAAGACTATTAAAAAAATAAGAGAATTTACAAATATAATAAATTTCAAATATTTGAATGATAACATTGATAAGACATTCATCATATACATTATAGAACCTTAATACATAATATTAGAGCTGAATTGAGATTTCACATAAGATTCAATGTGGATATATATAATAATTGCAATGAAATGCCAAAGGGATACAAGTTTCAACTATAAATTGACAAAAAACATACAAAAAAATTCACTTCCCTAACCAAAATATGTTAACATTGCATCAAATTTAAAGTCGAGTCTAAGTCACTAAAACTATGAGGGATGACTCGTCGAATGGAACCCCAACCAATCCCTCATGTGCCTCCTCCTCCTCAACATGTGTCGTATATTTGGGATCAACACCCGACGTGTGGCTGGAGTATGATGATACTTATGAGTATGTCAATCTTGAAGTCATAACGCATTATGCACGACCACTAACTTCTTCGTTCATCAAGGGATAAACCTATTCCTCTTAAAAAACTTGATGAAGTTGTATCTGGATCAATTCCTCTTTACAATAAAGGAACTAACAACTTTGTGAAAAGAGGTAAGTGGAAAGAATACTCATGTTTGGTGCATCATTTTCATGACATGTCCACCATTCTATAGGGTTGGATTAAGTTAATGTAGCTCTATTTGTGCTCACATATGGTTTCTTAAATGTTGAACTATGAAGATTGACAAAGGCTAACCATTGTGTTCAAAGTAAAGTATACTTCTCAAAGGTATACATTTTTAAAGGTCCTTTATGAGCATTTCTTTCACCTCTTCATTAGTATATGGAGTCACTCTCCCATGTTGTATTGCATACCATTTGGAAATTAGAGCATAGGTTTTTCATATGAAGTGGGGTGTTCATTTTTTCCACTACCGTGACACAATGGGCCTAATAATCTCCTTACGAAATTTCAAATTAGGATCCTGTTATGAATGACTTACTTTATCTTCCCAAGTATGTCGTCAAATGTCTTATAAATCTCTCCATAATATGAGAGTCTATATCATCATATGTTATGAATTGCCTGATAAATGAGATGATGGGGAAAACATATCTACAAACAAGTATCATCTATCAAGAGGGGTGTTCATTGTGTTTGATCACCACATCATAATGGGCCTATTATGCTCCTCGTAAAATCCCAAATTAGGATCCCTACTTTATGAATGGCTTTCGTCATTTTCCCAAGCATTCTATCAAATGCCTCATAAATCTATCCAAGTATAGGAGAGTTTGTATTAGCATATCTTATGACTTGACAACAAATGAGATGATGGGGAAACATATTTGCAAATAAATTACAAAAAAATAGAAAAGATTAAAAATGCAAGACTTAAATGACAAAGACACAAAGAGTGAATGTTACTATAAAGAATGAAAAATTGAAATAATCTACAAGTTATAAACATTAATAAATTAAATTAATCAATAAAGTCAACAAATTCTTACATCACTATGGACCACCAATCATTGCTAAGGATATTTTGTTTCACAAATTTTCCTTTAGTCATGTTTTCCTCTAGCCATCTACCCCACTCTTGAGTAACCATCATTAATTGTAGAGGATCCTATACCTCAAAGATCCTCTCTAACAAAATAAAATTTTCGACATATCTAGTATCTACGGTTTGAGAAATTTCTTCTGAAAAAACTCCTAAACAAAACAAGTGAGGTGTGATGGTTGTAAATGAACATTTTTATGTCTCTAGCTTCTTCCATCATTGTCTTGATCAATCCATCTTCCTAATGTATTTAAATGTGTTGTTGATTCATGAACACAACATGGGTCCAAAAAATGTACTTGTAAGCAACCTCCACCATCAAACCACTTGACTTACATACCACTTATACAAAATTTGAGGTCCAACATTCTCTATAGGATTGTTCAAAATTTTAAATTAGAAGTTTACATCCTTCATCTTCATTGAAAAATTAATAACTCTAAGAAAACAAGATCCCGTAGGATGTGTACAATGATATTGATGAGTGCTTGATGTATAATATTAGTCCACCCATCCACGATGATACTAAAACCCCTCCTTATCCCAATTTGTCTCATCTTCTCTATCACCACACTCACTTGAATACCCTTAATCAAGGAGTTTGGTTGGTATTTTTATTCTCTAGGAGGGTAAAATGAGATACCAACAACAATTACATCTTTGAACATTTGTTTGAAATAAGAAGAACTTGCCAGATGAAATGGTATGACATGGACAGAAATATTTCGCAATAGAATACTTTGCCACTTCCCATGATTGCATTTTGAACATCACTGCAGCAATAATAGCCTTTATTTCCCTTGGTAGAACCCTCTTCCCTTTGACTCTCAACATCGAGGGTTTGGGTAGCCAATTACTAGGTTGTGCATCTATATTGATATTCCCTTATTTCTTTTCTCACCCTCCTTGTACAACCTAGTCACCTCAAACTTCTCAGCTAAAGCTAATTTTCCAAAACCTATTACTCGTTCATTTATGCACAAAATATGATAGTACCCCTTGTCTAGCTGCCCTATATTATTTGTTACACAAATGACATCACCATACTCTAGTCCCACCTGCATTTTTATTGTCTATCTATTGTCGTTGCAAATTATGAAAGAGTTTTTAAAGAATTAAGTGGGTCATTTGCATAAATTTTGAGGAGTTCAGAAGGGCATTCAAATGGATTATTTGAACCCATGGTCCTTACAACACTCTCACTCTTAGAATAACCCCTAATAGTATCTTTATGGTATTTGTTGAATTTGGATCTCTTGATCCCACTAAATTCATTTTTACTCATCGTATTTTTCTTAAAAACTCAAAACACAACTACAAGTGAAAACATAAAACCTAAAACAAAAAAACCTCTCTAAGTGTTTGAAACTTTGGAAAAACAAAAAACAAATGCAAAATAATTTGTGTAAATGAGAAATTGATAATAAACTTACTTCAAATGATGAAATTTAATGCATTCTTGCCTTATTTTCATTAATGTTCTCTCTCTTATCACCCTTCTCCTTTTTCACAAAATGCAAAATGACAAAAAAATAAATTGTTTTTGGTTTTAGTTGTTAGTATGGTTGTTTTAAGTGTAAGGTTGTGTTAACTTTACAAGTTACCCTTGTTAGAAGGGTCATAATTTTTTTGCGAATTCTTTGCCCTTCCATTTCAAAAAAAATCACCTTGGAAGTTTTGACTTACCATATGAAAATCAGATTTTGGGTTTCCACTTATGTTTTGCTTACAAAATTCAAAAAGTGTCCCAAATTATGAAAGTCTAAATTTTGGACTTCGAAGCTTCTTTGTTTGAATTCGGAGTTTTATCGCCTTTTACAAAAATACTTTGTAAAGTTACGAAGTTCGAAAGTATGAAGTTCTGAAATTTTAGAACTTCGGGGTTTCGAGTTTCGAGGAAGTTTAGTGTGTATTTGTGAAGAGTTCGAGCGGTAAGGTCTAACTCAAGTTCTCAAATTTGAACTTCGGTCTTTGACTTCGGAAGTCTAATTACATGGTAAAGCGGTTCGCATGGGAATTTTGGGTTCGACCTCACGAAATATTGATTTCCCAACAATCTCACATGTGTCGGCCCTTGAGTATTAATTTTTGATTTACCTATATAAACTTATGTTTTTACCTATCATTTTCACCAAGTAATTGTACTCGACACTCTAAATTTTACTGAGACCTCTGCCGTACTTCCCAAGGCATCTTTTAAGGTACTTTTATTATGTTTTCCTTAGTTTTGGTTAAAGTTTTGGTTTCATTTTGGCATTTAGGGTTTTGTTTTGGCTTTTCTTGTTTATTTGGCCTCCTCTTCCTCGGTCTTATGAAATCTTGTTTCAAACTCAAACATGACTTCGTGATTGTGTTCCACTTAAGCCTCTTTATAACAACAATGATACTCGAGTCCCAAGCTTCATAATCTGTAGGCATTAGAGTTTGTTGTATTTTGAACCATTTCGAGGTTTATTACTATTCCATTCAAGTCTACAAGCTTTAGAGATTGGGAGATTTCGGAGTCCGGCCTTTGGAGACAAAGTGACTTGAGTTCGGAACTTGTAGCTTTTGGATATTTCTACTTTCAAATTTCAAAAGTTTCTACTTTTGGATTTCGGAGATTTCAACTTTCGGATTTCGGAGGGAAAAGGGTTGGATTTCTTGGTACATTGGAATTTTGGGTTCTAAGATTTGAGGTCGATTTTTGGGTTTGGAGTTTCTTGAAGCTTCTATCGGGTTGTAAAGTCCAAATTGAACTTAAATTCTAGTTTTGAAATTCCAAGAGTATTTTACAAGTTATTTCTCAAGTGCATACACAAGTTACGAAAGTCTAAATTTCATAAATTTTCAAATAAAATATGTTTGATTCTTCTTGAAAAGGAAAAGATAAGATGAAATATACCTATTTAGGGGTATTCCCTCCTTCCAAAGATATCCTTAGATTTGGAAAACATCGAGACACGATTTCAGACGTGGACATGGCCGAGTTTTGTAAAAGGGTTAAAGCCCCGAACAAGAAGCCTTGGATGTAAGCAATTTATGATAGCGAGCTTCCTCTTGCTAGCACTTTTCCACCGTCCATCCAATGCCCCAAGTCCATCTTCAGCTATGACCTCACATTTTGACAAGGCCACCCGTACTATGAAAGATGATGATGGAAATGTTGTGATCAGATTTAACAATGATTTCTTTGAAGATCTTCTTAAACTCCTTGATGTAGAAGGGTATGTCCAAGATATCTCCTGAATCCATAATTGAGCATTGGGCAATGGAAAAAAGTTTGTACTTAGGGTTGTTACCAAGAGTTACTTAGCTAAAGCTAAAGGTGCCACGTCAAATATTCCCAAAACACTTCCCCGTTTAGATTTAATTAAGACGGTGAACAATATAATTACTCTATTAAGTAAAGTTTTAGGTCTTCCTGCCGCTAGAGATTTTCAAGAGTGAATGTTTCTGTACATCACCATGATTAAGAAAAACAAAGAGTTTATTCGATGGGGTGAGCATATCAGCAATTCAATATGTTTTCAATTACAAGATGTGCTCACTTTGAAAAAATTCTTTATGACTTCTTATCTGGTTTATGTTGCGGCGATGAGAGAATATTCGAGGATTGGATCCAAAGGAGTCGGGAGCTCTGTTTAGATATATGAATATTACTCACAAATGACTTATGGAAGAAGGTTCTAAGCACTTCGGAGAGTGAATGACGCCTTCTTTATCGTCATGTTGTATTACTTTGACAAGGATTTGTATAACAGGGAGAATTTCGACGAAGCTTAGCTAGAAGTGCGGGAATTATGAGGAATTTATCTTCAATTTCCATCATTTACCTACATTAGAGTGTTGGGGTTCGTACGAGCTCTAAATAAATTTCCAAGATGTCCTACTTGATATGTGGGTATTAAAGGAGTCAATTCATCAATTGCTTGAGTATCATAAAATCCAAAATAAGCGACACAAGGCAGGAGTTCAATTCCCCATTACCATAGGGAGATATTCATGTGTAAATATTAATAAGGCCGAGATTGTGGAAGGGGAGATGTCCTAAGCTACTCTGAAGAATTTTCATCCAAGGACTAACTTTGACTATTGGGATAAGTTTGGTAAAATAGGGTTAGCTAGCATACATATTCCCCAATTAGAGGACATTTGGATTCATTGTTGGAGTGAAATTATTATAAGACAAAGGGAATTTTAGAGGTTGACTTTGAGTGAAGTTCTTCACTTTGGCATTGTAGATGTGTAGAAGGGCCCGAAGGATGATAAACAAGTATCGATCCTACCTATCAAAGAGATAATGTGTCAACCAACCATTTCCTTGGATAAATTGGTACAATCAGGAGTGCAGCAACACCAAAGATAGGGCGGGCCCCATTTTAAGGAAAACCTATGAATATTTGGCAACTTTGGGAATCACGCCTAAGGTGTCGATCAACTTGCGAGAATCAATACAAGCTCATTCATGACAAAGTCACCTACTCCTTCTAAGGGTAAAAGGTCAAACCTTACGACCATTAAAAATCCACGTAAGATTTCTTTTGTTCTCAAAGGTTCGGGGTCTTATTGAGGCTCCTACTACCAAAACCAAACCTCCGAATTTGTAACTTATTGAAGTAGTTGATTTGAGTGTTTCACCAGTTATTTCTCAGGTATCACAATTGCCTCTTTCTTCTTCTCTCCTATCTTCACCACCTTCAAATCCACTTTCCCCCACACCTTTCACCCTTCCTCCAATACTATCTTCCATTTCTTCCACTCTTGTTTCTTCCATTCCATCTCCCTCCATGGCTCAAGTGTTTTCCTCTCTCCCTACACTCTCAGTAGGAGAGATAATAGGATCTCCATTTTCCACTCCACTTCCTCAGCAAGTTCCCTCCTATTTCTTCTTCCACTTCATCTACTCTTGAGGTTATTTTGTCCACTACACCTTCTATTGTCACTACATCACTACCACCTTTAGTGACTACCACTAGTGCCATTGTATTGTCAATTGTTCACATCTCTATTAACAATGCCTTTAATGTCTTCTACATCATCTTATGTTATACTTGAATGGCTACACAAGCAAACTCCCAAACGAGGAAGAAGAAAGTACCTATTGTTGATGTTGTCGACTCGAGTCTTGTAGATCGACTACCAAGAGGCAAAGGATTGTCTCCAATTTGTTGGTTGATCGATTGGGGAAAGATTTGTGGAAATAACTACTCTTGTCATAGGGAAGACAAAAGAAACTATAACAACGACATATTATGACACACGTACCATATGCTTAAGTAGTTAGAAGTCTCATGTATGTTACGGTTTGTACTGCACCGGACATTGCACGGGTGAAAGTGGGAGTTGTGAGTAGATATATGGCTAATCCAGGTAAAGAGCATTGGAAAGTAATCCAATGGATACTCAGGTATTTGAAAGGGACATCTAGCAAGTAGTTATGCTATGGAGGTTCAGATATTTCATTATGTGGCTATGTTGATTTGGATATGGCTAGAGATCTGAATGGTAGGAGGAACACTACTGGATATATTTTCACGGTAGGGTGGAACGACAGATTAACTGGATTTCTAGATTGCAAAAAGGTTGTGGCTTTGTCTACTATAGAGGCGAGTATGTTGTAGCTACAGAGGCCGTGAGAGATGATATGGATAAGTAGGTTTGTGGAAGAGTTGGGAAAGAAGCAAAGTGATTGTAAACCGTTCAAATGGCAGATCAGTGCAATTCATTTGGCAAAGAACTCAACATTTCATTCGAGAACGAAACACATTCTGCATTGAGGTATCACTTCATATAGCGGTATTGGAGGATGGACAATTGAATCTGGAAAAGATTCATATGAGTAAGAACCCTGCGGATATGCTAACGAAGCCATTAGAAAAGGAGAAGTTAGAGCTACACTCCACTTCTATTGGTCTTCAAGTTTAAGACTTGAAGAGGAAGAAACAAAGCTAAGGAAGGATCCAAGAATGACGATGTACAGGTATGGTGCAGTAATTAATCTCCAAGTGAGAGATTGTTGAGTTATGGAGCTCAATTACTTCAATTTAGCATGTAATGAAAACTTGTTGGAAAATACGATGAATCGTCATCGATTAGAGGGAACCGACATTGGTCACCTAGGATCGGCATCGGTCAAGTATGGTGACATCGGTCGAGGCAAGGGAAACTGCGGTTAGGTATAACCAAGCAGCGTCGACTTATGTGCGAGGAAGTTTTAATTAACTCTAAGGAATTAGATATATTTTTAGCATTAAATTATTTCTATTGATTGTAATTACATGGATAAGTGCCCTAAGTCTATAAACAACTTTATAAGCATAAAAGCTAGGGTTTAGAAGAGAATAATGAATAACAAGAATTAGAAAGAACTTGCTAAGGTTGGTGAGAGAGAATTCTTGGTGATGAAGCAAAAGCTTGAGAGAAAGAAAGTATTGTACATCTGAGAGGTGTGGAAGATTGTAAATCTTCATTGTATATTTTGTCAAAGCTTTGGATAATAGATTGGCTTGTTTCTTGGTGGACGTAGCCCACCTTTGGGTGAACCACGTTAAATGGGTGTTGATTTATGTCTCTTGTTTTGCATATTTCTTCTGGTAGAATATCTGCTTTTATTTGCATGTATTCTTAGATCTCGATATATTGTCTGCATGCACAACCGTGTGCTAACTCACAGAGCAGTATATGCATGCGCGAGAAAATGTGGATTTTGTGATGGCCTTTCGACGAGGATCCAACAAGGGCACTCCACTTGCACTGCGAGTAAAGCTAGCAATCTCTTGCTAGGGAAGACTTTGTTTGAAGAGTGGGAAAGGGGAGTGAGAAAAGAGGTAGGAGAACTAATGTTGTAGGTAGAAAATCATATTCCTGCACACACTAGTTAGAAATTTCAACACATGCATTCATGAGAAGAAACAACTCTGCAAATAACAACAAGACCAAATAGAATTTATTGATCACAAAGTATCAAGCAACCCCTTAGTCAAAAATGATTGAAGCTCCCTTTTGTATTGATGCTCAAGCGAAAATTGTACATAGTTTGAGAATGGAAGACATTGAGAATAAGGGAGAAGTGACTAATTCTTTTCACTCACAAGGAGAAAAATCTCTCTCACGAACTTACAAGAATACAACCAGCTAGAAGAATTTTAGAATTAGAATAACCCTTTAAAATGAAGAGCTCATTACAATTTATAGCGATCAATTGACCTTTCACCTCCCTCACATGACTCTTCGTTTCCATATTCCACTCGTGACCTTTCATTTTCCATGAATTAAGTATTTCTCTTACAATTTTGAGAAGATATTTTTTACAATTAAAATGGGTCACTTAAGTGAATATGATGAAATCAATGATGACGCATAACGAAGAATTAGAACAAAGAGAGAAAGTAGAAAGAGAAATAGAGGGAGAGGGAAGGGAAGGAGGGGAAAACACTCCTTGTGATGAAATGCTTTGAATGCCTTGATGCAACCATGAACTTTGAGTGAGGATTTCTTCCACTGGTGATCTTCTACACTGATGAAGATTACTCCTTGAATAACTTTGAATCATTTTCCCAATCTAGTGATGACTGCAAACTCTATGATGCATGGACATCCTAGACCATAGAATGAGTGTCTAGAAACACTATTATGATGTTTACCACTGCAAACTTGAGATGAAAACATATGATGCCCACGATGAACCTCCTTGGAACATGGTTGATGAACCCTTTGGCTCATTGAAATCATTCTGACCAATTCACTTTAGATCACTCGGTTCCTTAAGTGATGAAGATGAATTCGGATGATGTGCCTTGCGATGCCTTGTTTTGCTTATGTAAACCATCACTCTCAAGATGATGCTTCCAGGACCTCCATGAAGTTCTCATTCCTCCCTTTTAACTCATGAAACCATCTCATTATCCAAAAGGGAGTCGAAAAAGCAATAAGGTGAGTGAAAACGAAATCATATTCAACTTTCCATTCTGAAATGAAAACTTTCTATTTTTAGAATATGAGCCTGTGCTCTGCTATTCTAAGACATATCACTTGTCTTGTTCCAATTTCACCTTTTGAACTATCTACCATATTCCAACCTCTTTTATTACTGAGATATTGCTATTTTTAGCACATTTCTATTTTTAGCAGGTTGTTATTTGGGGACCTGTTATTTTGAGAAGTCGTTTTCTATCTTACTTTTCATTTTACCCCTTTTCTAATTGTCCTGAGTGACAGAACTTGCAATTCAATGGGACTCATCATTTATAGCATGCGAGGAAATATAACATATGCTATTTTTAGTAAGTGGTGAAAATGACCTCTGTTGGCGACAGAACAACTTTTTTGGATTCAAATCTTCATCACGAACTTGTGCTCCAATTTTCATCATGATTCGCTTTCTAAAAAGATCAAAAGTAAAAATGGAAATTTATGTCTTGTAAGAGCTTCGGATATGGAGCTACCAGGGTAGAATATTGATAAAAATTCAGTCCTTCATATCTCAAGAAATTGGCAACTTCGTCGTGTAAAAACTAGTTTGAGAGAAACTATATTTTTGGAGACCATTCCCTTTGAATTTTGGATGATTTTTCTCGTCGGATCTTCGGGAATTTAAAAAAAAAAATTGAAGAGGGAAGAATGCTGATAATAAACACAACCCTCCATATCGCTAAAAATAGGGACTTCATGGCGCAAAAACTAGTTCGCGCGAAACTAGATTTTTCAACGATCATTTCCTCTAATTTTTGGGGATTTCACTCACCGGAACTCGAGAAGTGGAGAGGTAGCTTGCAGATTTTTTCCATTACTATGTCATGGCGGCCATTAATGGAGCTTGAAATTTGAAGGTCTAGTTTTTGTTTTTGTTCGCGATGAAATAAATTCCATTGCAGATAGGTTTTTGCTTCTAGTGCTTCACGCGAAATTTTACTTCAATCCGACAACCGGTTTGATGGGAAATTGAACTTTGTTCTTCGTGGAGCTGGAAGTGAAATTTATTCATTGTGAGAATTCCTTGCTGAAAATTGAGGTTTGAATATGAGTTTTTAATGTCCTTCAAGAGAGAAGAACTTAGCAACAAACGGTTTGTCAATCCGTGCAACGGTTTGCAAGATATGTTCGATTCTTGGTTTTATGGAAATGGAGTTTTCAGACTTCTTTTCCTTTGTTCTTCATTATTTCTTATTGGTTTGATCAATCTTCCTTCTATGACCTGTGTGCCATCATGGAGTGAAGGATAATGTGTTGTGATTGAGCTGGTTTTAGCTTTGGCAATGGTGGACTGGTGTTCTTTGCAACTTTTCTTCTGACAGTGAGAAGCAACGGACATCTAGAAATTTTTTCAAATTTTTGAGTTTGATTTGGGCACATTTTTCATTTCTTGATGTCCCTGACCTTAGGGACATGAGTGACATCAAATTCCACAAAGCTGAGCCACAGGAGTACATCGTGGCGACAATCTGACAACAGGGAATGGAGGTGAAAAAAGTGGCTTTAAAGCATTGGAGGTTAAAAGCCAGTCACATGGATGACCAAAGGACTCCCCATAGGGGCTGGGTGCATTTTTCCATGTTTGTTGTCCCCGACCTCAGGGACGTCAGGGACATTAAATCCTGCCACGCTCTTGGTGTTGACACATGTCGCCCCAAAAATTGACCGAATTGTCTCCAAGAGGGTAATTTGGAACGATGATAACTTGAGCTCCTGGTGGAATTTCTTGGTGAAATTTTATATGATCCTAACTGGAAATAGAATTTTGAATCCAATGGTTGGGTATCATGTCTTGATTCTTCCATCTGATCCTGAAAAAATGGATTTTTGATTTGGTAGTCTACCCGTGCTTTAAAAAAACTACCTGCAAACCCTATGTGCCAAGGTGTTGTGAAAAATATGATTTCATCATCTTGTAGGTCTTATAATTATATTTCGCGATGTTTTGTTTTACTCCTAACTCCATCCAGAGCTCCCAAATCTTCTTCTGAAGCTCAACAACTATTTTAGGCTTGTGTACTGCCTAGGCTTGTGAACCCTGTTTTTATTTGACTTGCTCCAAGTCTTTCAAAACTTCCCAAACCTTCCAAAATCATTTCCATGATGTTCTAAGGTCTTCAATTCACCTCCATGTTGATTTTTCCCTTCTTTTCCGCTCTGGGGTTGATCCAGTCCTGGGAAGGCCAGTGATAGCCCTTCCTATATTTGCTTTCGAAATTTGTATTTTTAAAGAACTCCTAAAATCACCTAGGGGAATGAATGGAATTTCCTAAATCACCTAGGGGACCAATTTTACATCAAATAGGGGGTGACCAGATTGACATATTTGACATGGGGTGCCTAGGAATGATAAAACATGAAAATTTCGGCACATGGGTATAGTTGTCGTGCTTGGAAACTTCAAATTTCCCTGTCACACATTTGCATGACAACAATTTGATAACCTCATTTTTAGTTCTAGATATTGATTTGACATGTTTTCTTAGTACACATTTTTATATTGGTTGACTACTATTAGCCTTTGAATCTAGTTTTTGGCTATTTGGTGTTACTTCATACATCACTCATCTCGTAGCTACACATTAAATGATTCATGTTTACTTATATATATAGTTACCATGTTAAATGCGAACATAGGCGAAATCGGTTCGGACGAACTTTCGGGAAAACCGAACTTGTTCACTAGGTTTGGTTGGGGACTAATTTTTTTTTCTTCCTTTTTTGGCAAAAGTTTGCCATTTTTGGAAAGGGTCCTGAAGATGTAGCGTGAAAAAACTTGCATGTGCCATAACTTTCATTCTATGGCTCGATTTTCGATGTCATTTTCTCTAAAAGTGTATATTTTCTCGAGCTCTATGCATTAATGGCAATATTTTTCTTATTTTCATAAAATCCATTTTTTCACCTTTTTGGACTAAGCAACTTCTTATTATTTAGAGACATTAATAATTTAATAGCAATATGTAGAGATTAATACTTAATAATAGTAATACTTGAATTTATTACCGAATGTTTAAGTTACTTTAGTAACTAGTTACATAAATTTAATTATTTTAGGTTTAACTTTTAGTATATTATTAATACATATTTTAGTTTTTATCATTTTTTTGGTAATTATTCATATTTTATATTTTTTTAAAATTTATAATTTTTTCGAGCCAAATCGAATTGAACCGAATTTTTACAAAATTCAACTTCCGAACTTTTTCCCTATCTCGAACAACCCAAACTTTTCAAACATGATAACTATGCTTATATATGCTTCTAGGCTCATGTTTACTTATAATATCGTATATATGATATGATCATGCTCACTTTTATGCTCATGTTTTCTTCTAGGCTTTTGTATATGCTATGATCATGTTCACTTATATGCTCATGTTTTCTTCCAGGATTTTGTATGTTTATAGGCTCGTGTTTGCTTCTGGGATCTTGTATATCATATGATCACGTTCGCTTCTATGCTCATGTATGCTTCAAGGCTCTTGTATGCTTTGTGCACATGTTTTTCCTAGGATTATGTATGCTTTATGCTCATGTTTACTTCTATGCTCGTGTATGATCCATGATCATATTTGCCTTTATGCCCTTGTATGATTTGTGGTCATGTTTTCTTCCATGATCTTGTATGATTGGTGGTCATGTTTACTTCATGATTTTTGATGGTTCAAGGTTTTATAATCTAAAATCAAGCATTGGATTTTCTCTTTAATCCCCTTGAAGATGGATCTAGTAGTTGGATCCAAAACATTGGATTCAAAATTTCTAATTTGACAATTTCAAAAAGGAATCCATTCATGTTTGTAGTTGTTAAATGGCTACGAAGAGAAGTGGGGATTTAAGATAATAGGTACACCATAGAAAATAAGGTGATGAATTTTGTATAAATATTTCTAGTATCAAATATGTAAATTGTGTGTGTGCAGTATTATTGTTATAAGATTGACCCATCGCAAGAGAAAACAACCTTTTTAGCTCATTCGGCATGTTTTTAGATTAGATTTCGTGTTTTTAGGAAATCAAGGTTGAGTTTTCCTTTTTTATTATGTTATAAAGTTATTACTTAAGATTGATATTTTTGGATCTAATTTCCTTTGATGACTACACAATGATTATCGTTATTTTAAACTTTTTGGACGAGTTTTGATATTAAAGTCTTCGGGGATGTAATGAAGTAACTATGAGGAAGAAGTTAGTGATTGCATATTTTTTCGGCAATGCCTCATACAAAAGTCTTGGGGTAGTAGATGTTGATGTTTTTAATTGAGGCAAAGAAAAAAATTTGGGCAAGAGTTGTAGAGTATTTTTCAAATTGTAGAAAATCATGGGCGGTATAAGTAGAAAATTTGATCCAACATGACAAGATTGGGTGGATGTAGAGGTGGAGTTGGATTTAAAAAGATGGCTAGTTTTATGAGGTGTTTGGTTGGAGATCATTTAAAGCGTGTAAGACTATTGATTGGGGTTCTGAGGACTTTGCATTGTGCATGTAGAAGATTATGTATAGTGGCTACAGGGATTTTGGGTTGTGGTTGTGGAAAACTTTTGGACATGGATATATAAGATAGACTATGTTGTGAGAGAATTTTAGATCGAGAGGACTTGTTTTATGAGTGTTAGAAAAATTTGGGTTGTGGTTAAGGAAGACTCTTTGTATTGGCTACAAAAGTTTCTAGGTAGTGGTTGCGAATATTTTGGACCATGGCCGTAGAAAACATTTTCTTTTGTAGAAGATCTATATTTTATATTTAAAATATTGATTTTATGACATTTTTCTCTTGAAACTTGCATTTGAGTGTCTTCTTTATGTTCATGGCTTTAATCCTATGTAATTAAAGGCATTATTGATTTTTTTCTCTATAAGTCCTAGTTTTAGGTTGTAGAAGATGGTTTGTTAGCTTTTGATTTTATTTTTCCTTACTAATGTGGCACTTTGGAACTAGTTATAAGAACTTTTTCCAAATATTAATAAAATGGGTAAGGGACCATTAACCTTCTTTTTACCGATAAAAAAATTATCGTGTTACATGTTCAATTTTTGTCTCTTTGTTGTTGTAAAAAGAGTGAAGTCCTGCACCATTTTTATTAGAGTTGGTGATTTACATAAATATAATTATATTTTGGATAAATATGCCTAATCGTAATAGAATTAAAAGTGGAGTGAGATTTAGAATAATGAAATAAATTGTTTTTAATTATATTTGTGGGATTGAAAGGTCTATTGGACTAGTGAAAATTTATCTCAAAGATTTGGAGGTTTAGTGGTATTTTTTAAAAGGTTGTTCCTCTTGTTAATATGAGTTATCAACTCCCCAAACTTTTGATTTTGCTTTATTCAAACAAGGCCATGAATGGCATATACAACCGAATCAAGTGTTAAATGTGAGAATGAAGACACTTTGAATGACATTCCATCTGGATGATAAGTGGAATAATTTAGGAGACTTGTGATGCAAGGAGTTACATGCCCTGTTTAAGATATAAGTAAAATGCTTCACATGAATAATCTACACGAAATTACTAAAAATGGATTCAATCAAACAACTGTGCAGACACGGTTGTTCTATTCTAAAATAGAGATTAGGAAAATTGTTAAAAATGATAACAAAAACATTGAAAAATCATTTCTGACTAAACCAAAGCATAAGATAGAAATAATATTGCATAAAGTAGTATGTTTGATCACCCTAAGTGCATTAATTCATATTGTGAAATTATCATTAAAGATAAAAATGTTGGTTGACATAGATTCAAAATGTTAAATTAAATCAGGATTTAGAGCTTGAGAATTCTAAATACATGAAATTATTTTGCAAAGTTAGATAGATTTTTGTAGGCGAAAGTAACAAACATCAAGAAAAGGAAAAATTTAACAGTAAACTTCTCTGAATGAAATATTCTTCTTTCTGTAAATCATCAACATTTTAAGTTCATTTCTTCAAGGAAAAGCGATTTTTGTAGGACAATATGTTTTCAAAGATGCATCCTTCATATGAATTCTTGAAATGTGAGTGAGACTGCCATTGTTTATTTTACTCTACCCCCAATTTCAAAACAGACCGACATTGTTTCTTCATACTCTACTCACAATTAGAAAGGTTAAAACATAGTAAAATAGAAAACACAAGTATTATGTACAATTTACACCTGCTATGAAAAGCATTTGTCAATGATAATGCTTCCAATATTTACGAGTCAAAATGTTCTCTTATTTTACGGTTATAATACTAAAAAATAGGCTAGATGAACTCAAATGCGAGGCCTTAACACAAGATCATATCATTAACACTTTCCCCAATTATCTATCTTCCTCTAAACATGAGGCCAATCGACCGATGTAAAGCCTTTAAATGCAGATATGAAAAATGTAAATGTTTCCTAAATGCTCACCAAGTGTTTGACTAAATGAATGAGTGATATTCTGCCTCATTGCATATCATAATTGTATCTTACAGAGGACATAATCACCCTCACAAAGCAATCATTGTGTTTTACCCAAATTTAACTACTAGGTTTTAAACATAAACAGTTCACCTTTGCTATTATACATTGCCATAGAGATCCAAGAAACTCAAAAAATATGAAATTTAAATTATTGATGATTATGAGATTAAATTTTCAATTTAATTAGAATTCTAACCAGACAAGACATAACATTTATCAAAAGCACACCAAAGTAAATTTAAAAAAAATCAAATGTTATGAATTTTAAGTAAAGCTATAGAGGACACCCATGAATGTGAATACACAAATGTAGCACCAAGATTGTGAAATCCAGTTGTAATGAAAACCCCTAGCCTTCTTTGAACTGGTGACCAAAAATTTAATAGTGGAAAGCTATGCCAAACATGTATTCCCATGGTTAGAAGGAATACATCACACACGTTGTTGTTTTTCCATGTAATCTAGATGAAGCACTTGTCACAGGTCCTCTGTAAAAGGGAACTAGAGACCCGTGGATAGATATTGGAGGCATTTTATTAAAGTGCACAGTAATTGAAATAAAATTAGTTAGTTTTTTAATCTTCCCAATATTTCCACTTCTTGTCAATTTGTTGTTTTTTCAAATGCTAGAGGATGGTGGCATAGTCAGGAAAAGGCTACAGGTTATTCAAGATCTATATAGTATTGCACCCTTCTGATTTTCTAGAGACTTCCAAGAGGCACACGAATAGAAGTTGTTCACTTTCATATAGGTTGCACTTTCACAAACAAGTTAGGCATTTATATAAGCATATAGATATAATAAATAATGCCCTAAGCAACCTCAAAAAATTGTATCAAGCAAATGATTGGAAGAATACATAGTTTTAATAAGGTGGATTACGAAAATTAAAGGGATTAAAAGATCTTTACCATTACTTAATAAGATAAGATAAGATAATGTTATTAATGTCCAACACATGACCACAAAAGTAGGTCAATGGGACTGCAGAGTACAAAGCAAACAAACCCAACAAGAGGACCCAAACGGGTCACCCGAAATCTGGCGACGGAAGGAGAGGAGGAGAAGGAAACAATAGAGGCCGAGAGACCAGAAACGAAGAATAGAGAGATGACAGTGTGGGGAGGGAGCGGAAGAAGGAGCAACGTCCCCAACAACATCACCTAACACTCAAGGCCGGATGGGAGTAACTCACAAAGTGCACCTACGACAAGAAGCGGATGTGGCTTGCACGGGAGCCGACCTCCTGGAGGAAGGCGGTGCCTCAAGTAGGCCCGGTGGAACGCACGCCATGTGGAGGGGTCTGGGACATGCCTGAGATAGGGAGCCTCGGGTGGAAGGAACGAAGTCACGAGACCTATGGAGACACAGGGCCGGGGTCTCAGACACGTGACCAAATGCCGCTTAGCGCCCCTCATCGGAGAGAGCAATGGGGAGAAGGAAGTGATCGGTCTAGTAGCCATCTGGTGGGGGAGGATGAAGGACCCCGACGACCTCCACGAAGGTAGAGCGCAAGACATCTCACGATCATAGTATTCGAAGAAAGTCGTGAAGGAAGGAAGCTCGTGAAGCAGACATAATGGAATCACCCACAAATCTCATAAGTAAGCAAGACATCCGAAAATGAAGTGTTCTTCGGTTTGACCTCCTGAGAGAGCAAAGCGAGTAAGTCTCGCTCCGAGCGGTCTAAGTGATGATCGGTCTCAATACGGAGTCGATGTCGGCTTACTCGAAAGCGGCCCGAGAGAGATACTGAAAGAGCTGCACGACCAATGTCGGGAAATGTACATGGGTGCAAAATGACCCCATCACGGATCTCGAGAGAGTGTGCCGCATAGAGTGACATCTTTCGGACGCAACCCCTGGGGTTGGTCCATGTGTCTTTGGATGAACTGCCATAGATATCTGTGAAGATCCTGTTGGTTGGGTAGCAGATGGGTAGGGGCATCCAGAGAATAATTGAAGGGTGGGAGACGATCCATTTGGATGCCAATGGACTCGAAGAGGTGTGAAACACAGACATACTAGCAGCGAGATCGTCTACTGTGATCCGAGGATGCAATAGCTTCAGAGGAGTAGTAGGCAAGGTAAGTGTACCTGTCCTTGTCAATAGAAGAACTAGAATACCCCTGAATACGGTGCAACAACAACACAAGGCTAAAGATGGTCTCCAAATGAAAGGGGCGAGCCCCAAACTCAACAAGGATAATGTTGTGAGGAACATATTCTTTGCACTTGATAATATGTCTGAGCATGAGGATCGAAGGCAATCGATAACCTCACCCTAACCAAAAGAGATGCAAAATGATGTCCAATCTCTAATTAACCTGGTACCTACAACTCCTCCACACAAACAAAAGAAAATACAAACCGATTGGATTAAAATCACAAAATTGTAAAATGATTAACCCTTTTATAAACTATTCAAAACAAAAAAATTAAAGCCATGACTAACCCTAGAAAATTTACACTTAACAACCACAAAAACAAATAAATATGGTGTCTGTGAATAGGGAGATCATTCAATCTAATTCAGAAACAAATAAAGAAAAGGAAAGACCAATTTTGATCTCTGAAAAAAATAAAGACTCATTTACCACACTTGTAACCTTATCCAATATAAAGATCAGCATGAATGCAACTGAAAATTTGGAGGCCTCCCTTTCTTGTAAGTGTAAATCTCTATAGTGGTTTCCATTTCCTACTGTGCCGCCCCTAACAAAGGAAACAATCCAAAAGAAAATAAGTTGATTTAGGGCCAAATCCAACTTCCTCCAAACTGGAATTGAAGTGAAATTGGTAGGGAATTCCATTAATGCAAAGTGAAGGAAAACTGGAGCTTGCACAATTTTATTTATTGAATGATTAATTTGTATAAGTACGTGCCAGTTGTATACAGAAAATGGCAGAGGCTATTTATGACATGTCACAAATTTTTGTTATGTTTAAACTATAGATAAAACAATATTGTTTAGATGTCTCATTCAGATTGGTTGGAGAGAAAAATAACCATTTAAATTAATCATAAAATCGAAATATGACTAGAAAATTATTTTGACCAATGAAAATAAAGAAATAATTTATTTCAAAAGTGAATTAAATATTTATTTTTCAAAAACAATAACTTTTAAAAACAAATCACAATTGGAGAGATTTTATTGGTTTGTGTGACTCAAAGTATTTACAAAATGAAAGCTATAAAAGAGCCTTATAAGCAAAGTATAATAACTCTATCATAATATATATATATATATATATATATAGATTTTATTGATATGTGGGATTCAAAGTATTTTCAAAATAAAAGCTATAAAAGAGCCTTATAAGCATAATAACTCTATCATAATATATATATATATATATATATATTTTTTTTTTATTTTTTTTTGACATAAAACCAATTAAGAATATAGGACACATTAATTCAAAACATTTAAAACTGAAAAATAAAATAACTAGACAAAATTAAATGAGAATTTTGTGGGTGGCTTTGCTCTTACCTTTTCGATTGTCTAAATACTCTATTCAAATTATTAGTTCCTGCCTAGGGAATACTATACATTTCAATGTAGCATATTAATTTTGCAAAAGTGACCAATAAGATGCTTTTATTTTTTCCAACTTTGGCATATTCTAAAGTTATGACTAATTTCAAACATTTTTAAAATTAACATATTTATTTTTCTAGCCAATTGATTGGTGTTTAAGGGTGATGTGACTATTTTTGAGTCTTATTGCCAAAGCAATTTTCTAACATTTTAAAATAATAAAATTTTAAACTGACAAGTGTCCTATCATTTATATCAGATTTTGACAGTATTTATGAGAATCATTAATTCAATTCAGTACATGGAAAAAATCAGTCTTAACATGAAAAGATTGAACATTATTTTATTGTTTATTATACTTGGCATTGGACTCCAGCGCCATACACTGCTACTTCTTGAAGCTTCTTGAAACTTCATCTGTAGGTAACTTAAATCTCCAAACCCTCTCTTTTTCTGTAAATTTGCTACGCCGTTGGAAAATTCAAGGGGCAATTGTTTGCCGGGTGCGGGGAAATCTGAAAACCTGTTGAGCGTACCTAACACCCATATTTTTGTTTTTGTAGTGAAGTATCTCGGGCGCGCTACAGTGGCTACAGGGTTTCAAAAGGGCATTATTTCATTTAAATCTTGGAGCGAAGAACCTTTTCTTCTAGGAGCGCAGCAAATAGCTTAATTCCGTGAATGTTCTCTGCGATTACAGGCAAGTTATGTTTTCTTGCTTTTTAGATTTGTTGCATTGCAAAGAAGTATGAAAATATATTTGAAAATACATACGGACTGTCGTTTTGGCTTTGGTTTAAACGTTGGAAATACATACATAATCCTTTCTCTGGTTCCATTTCCCAGCAGATGACGCTAACCCAAAAACAATGTTGTGAGGGGTTGTATAATTGCTGGTAGTTGTTGGCTATGCATATTTATGTAAAAAATGCTTTTTTTAGTTTGTTTCTGAGAAAGATATCCTATAATTCCTCCTCATGTCTGTTCCAAGCTAGCTTGAATCACAATCCGAAGGACGCATTTTAGCCCTTTTAGTCATCAGTGGAGATTGACACAGTTTGTTCCTTTCTAACCTTTATAGTGCAAGATTATTTATGACTCTCCTGATTTGCATCTATTTTTCAGCTGATGTTAACTATCATATTCTTTAGACTAAGATTGCAAACGTTTCTTAATTTGAAAATCAAATGCTGCAGAACACAGATTGTTGAACCATTTTCACTGCCATAGATCGAGCTTATTGCTTCAACACAAGAAATCCCCGATTGTATGTCTCAATGTTTAACTGTCATACTCAATAGGGGCAGTTCCTATGTCAATGAAATAAAAGTTACACTGTGAAACTGAGAAAAATTAAAAATGTCCACACATACCTGTACACTGGTGGCCAGAGCTTTCGAGATACCTCCGACAGCGTATAGCTACAATCCTCACGACCTATGTTTTCCAAACAGAAATATATCCCTGAAATCCTCATGCGGCAATTCTACGGAATTAGGCTTACCATCTGCGTGCAACGAAAAAATGTAGCAAAATCTCTCTTCAAGTCAGGCAATACAACTGAGATTGTTACTTGGCAAAATTATTCAACTCATGAAGCTCTAAACCCTAAACCCTAGAATTATGAAAAACTCCATGAAATTGCCCGTTGATTTCAGATTTGGGAAATGCAGCATGTGTCCTGCCTCTGACAAAAATAATATTTGTTCTTCCAATTATAGAAATAAACGATTATTAATTTTGTTTCCCGCTTAAACCCCTCCCACAGCATTTTCACAGTTTCTTGAATGCTAAATGCGTGCAAATTAAGGCATGAGGAGGAGCGGGAACACAAAATTACTCTCACTGTACCTCAGTTGTTTTAGCCAGATTGAATTGTAATCACCCTCTTCAAAACAATGTGACCTCAAAGGAACAACACTTTCTCAGCTACAAATTTGAAATAGAAATCAATTCTTCAGGAATACTGTTCCATTAAAGCATTAATCTCTATTCTTCTGCAAAATTGTTCCAAAGAGCATTAAATCTGCCATTTCTTATACATGAACTAGGGGATTTGTCCGAAAAATGCAACTCTGAGCAAGTTACATTGGGTTGGGGCATTTGGGTAGGCAGACGTGATGAAGTGTTAAAATTAGAAGTGTTGGTGCCCATCATGAGGGCAGCCACACATTGGGAAGATTGCAAACAAGGATGTTAATTTTTTTAGTGTAATTTTTATGCTATTTGTTTGTTGCACGAATGTTTAAAAGACATACTTTTCTTAGTACTCGCCTTGTTTTCTGTAATTGTTCATATCGAAGGGTATGTCGTATCTCTTCAGCCATAGCCACCACCGCACTATGCTGAAAGAGGATGAAATCTCACAAACCCCGGTTATCTAGTCAGAATCTGCTGAAATTGCATTGCTTCAATGGCTGCAGTGAGACTGTGTTGGATCAAGTGACAGAGGATCATTACTATTTGCATTGATCCTTCGCTGGTTTTCTCTTTAATTCCACTGGTGCTTTCTTTACTCATCCTTTGGGAGATACTGTGGCAACATAATGTGTACACACAAATTGTGAAATGCACCCGTTTCCAGAAAGAATAATTTCAAACACACAACCATGCATGTGAACCATTTTTGTTTCTTTTTCTAGGAAATACTTCAACAACACAATCTGGCTCTGAACTATGCAGCCTACCTGTCATACCTTTGCAAAGAGAAAACTGGCTGCCAATTACAATGACCTAAAACCCTACAAGAACTCTATGGAGTAACTTCTAATATATCATAATATGCGAAGCACAGAAGTAACCATCCAGACACAGGAATCCAAAAAGAAATAAGCTGTGACTGTCCAGCTCTCCCATCAAATAAACATGTTAGCTTTAAGTCACTTATAGAGATTTTATTTGAACTCAGCATGCAAACATGATCCCAACAGCACTGGTTCTCAGTATTTAATTTAGTCTATCTAACGAAATGTTGTCTTGTACAACCCAGCATCATCTGTGTGCAGTTTGTTCGCCTTGGTTGTGGATTTTTGAAATTTTGCCACATATTTTTTAGTTTTCAAGAAGCACATATATTCTGGATCTATGTATTTAAATGCCTCAATGAAACGTGCCCTCTTTTGTTTTCTCAAATTTTGGATAGTGTAGGTGGTTTGATGGAAGCCTTGGAGACCTTCGAGCCAAATACAACTTCTAGCTTTTCAATCTGATTCAAAACACCCAAATGCATAAAATCAGGATCTTTGTTTTAGGTTTGATTCCTCTCCAAAGTGCTTTTGACGGGTAACATTTTGAAGATATGAGTATCCTCACAAGACATTAGCTCTTTTTCCAAACAGCAAGGAACTGTTGTCCAATTCCTATCAATTCACATTTTCCAGCATACTCTCTATTTGGATCAACGTAAGAGTTTTGGCAAGTATGGACACCCTTAAAAGCATTATGGACATGATTTTTTTGGTCAGTTTATGCAGTTACAAGTTCCTCGTAGGCCTGTATAAACATTTTAGACAACGCACACAAACTGATTAACAAAATGCCTCAAAACAATGTCTTCCCATGGATAATAATGATTGTTGTATATGCATATAATGGATTTTTTTGAAAACGTTTTCCAAAAATTCGCAGTTTTAGAGGGAAATTCCTCAAGCCTTGCGAGCATCGTACATGATTACAGCATATGCTCAAAATGGGTTTGTTGAAAAGGCCTTGGAAACTTTCGAGCAAATGCCATTGACAACTGTAAAGCTACACTCCAAAACCTTTTTTTATGGAAGAGTAACTTACAGTTTCTACTTTTATTGCCCTACATGGAAAAATTGTAAATGACGTAGGATATTTATAGACATCCTTTGGCTAACTATAGGTATTTCATAGACATCAAATCTCTATTAAATCTTTTTCCACTTTTGAAATTGTAGTCGTCTTTCCCTTCTAAATCTCCATTTGCGAATTGCTTTCAACTTCCTTCACATTTCACTTTCCTTGTTAAATATTTATTTTTAATCTTTGAAGATAATGGAAAACTAATACAGCCAAAACCACATTCTTTCCTATTACAATCTCCTCATCTTCACATCTTCAATTACTACAATCAACAATTACAATTTAAAGGCAGGAACTGGCCGCTTTGCGGCTCTTGTTAAGCTATCACCAAACATTCTGAGAGAATGTAAATTGTGAGGGATTTTGCTGTTGAAATTGTTCTACTTGACGGATTTTTGAAGAAATCAGGGTTTGATAAAGATTTTGTACTTTGATGCACATCTGATTGGTAAGTTTAGGCAAGGCTTCAGTTGCTCGCTCTTTTTTGTCGATCCGTTCAGTTGCTCGCTTTGGTTTTTTTGATCCGTTCAGTTGCTCGCATATCATTATCTTTGTTGAGCTTCATTCATTTTTGTTTTATTTGAGTTTTTCCTGAATTGACACCCTTTTTTTGTCATGTTATTCAGATTGCTGATTGGACAAGATAGTGAGGGCAGCCATTAACATGGAGGGAGAACAACACGTCACGGACAGGTTGGTGAAAAACAATTTTCTAATTACTGTTACATCATCTTCCTTAACTTGTTTGTACATAATTACAATAGCTGGTTTCGCAGAGATTCGTTTACCAAGAGTCGGTTAACAGAAAGGGGGTTATCGTTTTTATGCATGCTTGGGCAGCAGCATGAGACTAGGAGAAGATATTTAGGTTAAAGCATATAATCGTGCGCAGAACGATCTAAGGGATGAATTATCGATAGTTAGACGGAAAACTGTTTTCCAGAATCCCCCAAGAAACTCTGATCCGCTTGATAACCCAACTTAGAATCAATGGAGATTTAATTTTTTACACCATGGTGCATCCTGCGAGTCAGGTCAGTTGTCGTGTCAGTAGAGAGCATGGCGCTCATTCAAGTTGTTTCCCTTCAATGATGCACCAGGAAGGCTTTTGCGAATGGGTTTCGAGAACAGTGTTTGGTCTTTTTAAACAAAAATCTGTTCTGAGGTGTGATGTGTTTGATAAAATGGCCATCATAGTATGGACATGAATTTTTGACACAATGTCCATCACAGTGTGGACTTGAAGTGTTTGACACAATGTCCATCATAGTATGGACTTGAACTGTTTGACACAATGTCCATCGTAGTATGGACTTGAGCTGTTTGACACAATGTCCATCATCGAATGGACATGAATTGTTTGACAAAATACCCCGAAGAATTCTACCTTGAATGCCATCCAATTTTCTTATTCTTTCTGTTCTAAACCCATCAATTTGGTTGCTCCTTATGTCCTACTCTTCCTATCCTCTCAGATCTTATTCAGGAAGTGGTAGAAGAGTTCGAGAGAACAACATCCATCTTATACCTGGAAATCACAAGTGTGTGATAAGAATCCCAACGACCATCAAATTTTATACATCAGAAAATTACATTCAGATTGCGTGTCCAGAAATAGACAACACAATTCTCTTCAGTTTGCGAATCTGAATTTGGTCAAATGTCTTTGTGGAGACAACAATTACAAGTAGTCATAATTTGTCAACAAGGCCATATTCTATAATATTAACGTAACTTTCATTTTACTGACTCACAGAAAATAAGGCAAGAGCAGCAAATAAAATGTTACAACTCCACAGACATGAAATAAACAAATATGTCAAGCATGTAGAAAGCAGAATTGTCCATAATGGTCAACAAACACTCTCTCTCCTCCTGAACCCACCTTTAAAATCGAGACCGATCAAAGTTCTCAAAACACCAGGGGCATGAGAAGGTTTTAGCGTTCCATGCCTTATATGTTCTCCTTCCGCTTAGACAAACTTTCCCCTTTTCTGATCAGCCCAAACCTGCTTCTCTTGTTGCCGATAAAAGATGTCGTTTTGAAAATTAGCCAGTATGGTTAAGATATCATCACTGCAGCTCAGATCCACACCAACAAGGAGCATTTTTGACAACGGAGGTTCTAATGAAAATTCTGTCATCTTCCTACCAAGCTTGCTTAGAAAATCCTCATTCAAAATCCCTGAGCTGTACAGTTGTTTCATTGCAGATATGAGAGCTTGAGGAGGAGGGGTGTCCATAAAATCAAAAGAGAAGAGGTCATTGATTCCCATGGTTTTCATAGTAAGCATTGTAAATCCAAGGTTAATCCTTTGTATTTCTGGCACAGTGGTGGCTAACTTCTCATTGCAATACACACTTTCCTTATATTGGCGACAACACATTCTAGGACCTGTATGACCAGCCTGTCCTGCATGTTGCTTGTTCGATGCTTGAGAAATTGTGTTGATGGCCAGAGAGTCCAGTCCAAGCTTAGGGTTGTATATATTTTGCTTAGCAAAATCCATGATCCACAACCTGGTAGATTCAATCAATGATAAGAGAAACTTTTGCAACATTGGTGGCGACAATCACCATCCTCTGGGGAGCAGGATCAATAGTCATTGACTGCATCTCACTTGGAAGAGCTCTGTATACTGGCAGTATGATTAGCTCAGGAACATTCTTTCCAAGTCCTTTCATTCGCTCATAGAGAATCTGACATGCCATATCAATTTCCTCTTGTTCTGTTAAGAAGAGAAGAATGTCACCTTCAGGTTCTGTCAAGTGAATCTGCATAACTGTGATCAATGCAGCATCTAGATAGTCACTTTCTAGTTGTTTAGTATATAGTCTCTCTACTGGAAAATTCTTTCCAGATATAGTGAAAATATTGCAGTTAAAGAAGTATCTAAGATTCTAAACCATACACCAGTATGAATTTTTCTCTCATGAGCCTCATCTAGCATCACTACTGAATACTGAGATAGTCTTTCATCAAGTAAATTCTCTCTAAGATGCATCCCATGAGTAATGCATTTGATCACAGTTTCTGGCTCAGTGCAATCCTCAAAGCGGATGGCATATCCAACCTCTTCTCCCAACCAACATCTAAATGTCCCTTCAACTCGTTTCACCACAGAAATGGCTGCTATTCTCATGGTTGTGTACAGTCAGTCTTACCTCTGGTTGTGTACCATCTTTTGTAATCTAGAAAGTAACATTAATTATTACTTCCTGAAATGCAATTGCTTTAAATCCACATGAGCTAGTTCGCAATTTGTTTGATGAAATGTCTTGATTCATTCATTCAAGTTCGAGTCTCAAAGATAATTGAATCTACTTCTTCCTCCTTATCTAATCAGTCCTGGTAGAACACATTTAGCATAAAGCATTGATTCATGCTCAGAATCATCTAAGGGGTGAACTATTGATAGTTAGATGGAAAACCATTTGGTAGAATGCTCTTAGAAACTCTGACCCAGCTAGGCACCCAACGTAGAGTCAATGGACGTTTGAATATCTTTAACCTAGGTTGCTGCATTCGAATTCGTGTTCGAATTTGTGAAGGATAAAATTTGTAAAAAATCGGTTCCAAAAAAATCAGCCATAAAATTCGTGATTAAATTTGACTATAACAAATTTAAATAATTTGACATTTCATATAAGTAATCATTGTCAAAAACAAATTTACAATCAATAACTAGCTAAAATTAAATAAAAGCACACACACACACACGTATATGATATATATTAATATAATTAATTGTGAACTATTAAATTTTTAAAAAAAGACGTATATTGAAAACGTAAAATTATAACATCCTGAAAACTATGATTCTTTTAAATTATAAAACATAAAATATATAAGTTAGATTTTATAAACTAAATAATAATAAAAATAAATAAATTAAACTTAATAAAATAAGTTAAATAAACTAAATCAGAGTAAAATAAACTAAAAGAATACTAAACTAAAAATATTTAAATATAATAAAATAATTGTAAAGCCAAATTAAAAAAAAAAAAGTACTATACTAAAAATATAAAATTGATAAGCTTCGACCGAGCTTCACTTTTTCTCAGCGGTGCTTCTCACGTTTTCAAGGAGCTACTTCCCACTGTGTTTGTTGCAGGTTCTCGTGACCTCACGGCTTCTTCTCCTCACCTCACAGACTTCTCAACATCTACACGCAATTAATAGCTATGTTTGGACTATTCCACCACTGCAATGCCAAATACTACAGTCATGCTGCGATGGCGAACATTGAATACAGAAAATAACTGAGCAAAAAAATTAAGCGATTGTATTCGCGAATTTATACGATTTTTGTAGGGCAGCTTTGGCATTTGCCAAATTTCGATTTTTTTCATATTATTTGCCGAATGTGGCAACATAGTCTTTAACCATGGTGTATCCCGCAAGGCAGGTTTGTTGTAGTCGTCAGTAGGGGGTATGGCCCTTATTCAAGGTTTTCCCTTCAACAGTGCACCAGGAAGGCAATTGCAAATGGGTTCAAGAGTAGCGACTCTTTTTGGACTTCCTAAACAAAATCTCTGTTCCAAGGATGTGACGTGTTTGAAAAATGTGTATCATAGTATGGACAATAACTGTTTGGCAAAATACTCCAAATAGTTTTACCTTGAACAGAAACCACTTTTCTTATTCTCTCTGTTTTAAATCTGTTAATTTGGTTTGTCCCTCTGTCCTACTCTTCTTATACCCTAAGCTCTTATTCGAGAAATGGTAGAAGAGGCAAGAGAACAAGCTGTTTAAAATGTTCCCCTCTTCTTAAGACTACAAGTGGAATAGAATCTTATTGAGGTGTAACCTCTGCAGATCATTATAATGAAGTGTTTAGTATTTTGGGAAAGTAGTTATTTTACACATTAATAATAATAATTCCATGTTGGTCGTTAATTTAATTAATAAGCCTATGAGGGGTACTCATTAGCCTCCTAACTGTGGAGGAGCTGCAAAAATAATACCCGATTTTTAATTTGTTGAGTACACTTAAAATTATGTTGATAAATTGATGAGTTCATCCTTTGTCATAGTGAATGGATGGAAAGCAACTCAAAGCTCTGTTGGCCTGTCCATTTTCATGCTCATTTACCTTAAAGCATATTAAATTGAGACCTTGAGATTTTCTGTTTTCAAATAAGGATGACCTTATTGGTGGATTGTCATTTAGAGAAACAAGTGCAAACCACAGTTTTTGTGTAAAAGCCTTACTATCATCTTCCAAATACTTTGATCAATAGTTCTGTTCATAGTCCTACAAACTCTCTCTTTGATCATATGGCTATATGTTGTTTTTGCTTATCCATTTTGTAAAGAAGAATGCCGTCATTTAATTAATGGATGAACTAGTGATCTCCGATTTACCATCAATCTTAAATCCTTTTGGTTTTAAGTGTAAACAATACCCTGTGAGTTTGTTTAGTAGTATCTTACCCTTCTTGATGTTTTAAACGTAGTTAGAGTAGACCTTTCAATGAGGAACAAAGTACTTTACACTCAATAAGCGAGATGGTATTTCCACAATCCATGTAGTATATAGACAGAGAGCTTCTGGATTTAATTGTATACGGTTTCTCCGTAGATTTATGGGACAGACATCGAAGGCCAATTATGTTAAACCATATAAAAAAGAAAATTGCTCGAGTTTTGGACTCTATAAAGGTACTTGTGATAACTACCTCCACCACTGTCCTCATCACTAACAGCTGCGTCTCTAAACCTCTGGCTGTTGTAGATCCCTATCACCAGGAAGAGCACTATGGAGATCAACAGGGGATGCAAGAACAATAGTGCTTTGACTAATCTTGGAGCACAAATGAGAAAGCAACTATGTGAATTGGATAGACTTCTTAAGCATCTTGGGCTGTTTAAACAAAACCATGATGGAGGCTGATGGCCGAATGGATATGGCTTCGCTATTATAAAATAACAAAGTACAGATATTGTCTTTAAAGATTTCTGATATCTAAGTTTGCAGTAAGTGCAAGGATAGAGTATACTCTTCCAAAGACCGACTCTTCAACTTCTAGTGTCTAAACTATGAACACAAGAGTCTTATTTATAGGCCATTATGAGTGGGGCCTTGTCCGTTCACAGATCGAAAATGTCTGCCACTAGAATACCTTTACACGTAAAAGATACAATAATAATTCTACTTTATTAAAGAGATTCCCCTATCTAAAAGTATACTAATCTTTTACATTGATATGGTACCAAAGGGATCCCACCGATGAGTGAGTCGATGATGTTGGTGTGGAATGGTGGTTTGTTAAAATATAGCACATTATATAGCATGTAAAACAGTTATGTAGTAGCTCGGTTGGTAACTCTATAACCACCTCTCTCATCAATAAATACACTCTGCTGTTCGTCATTTAGACAGTATGGTTTGCCTTCTTGTCTTCTTTCTTCTCTTTGCATATTCTAACATTGGTATCGGGCGTTAAGGATTGTAGTTCGAGGAAGCCGTCGAGAGGCACGAACAACAAACTCGAGGAAGCCCTAACAAGGCACGAGTTTGGAAAAGCGCCAAGAAATCATGGAAATCGCGGGCAGCGGGGCGAGGAAGCAACGCGGTCGCGAATCGTGGCCATTTTCACCAGTTGAAAGCAAAACGTGAAGCCTGAATCGTGGAAATCACGAGACGAGGAAAGCGCGGGACGATCGCGCGGGAGAATACATAGGCAAGGGACAGCGCGCGACGAATGCGGGACAGTCGAGGGCATCACCAGCAAGCGCGGCAAAATCGTGGACGGCAGGATCACAAACCTGCAGAAACGTGGGTTTAGCGCTGCAAAATCGTGGACGTTTGTGAAAGGAAAGCAAACGGCAAACCAGCAACCTGCAAAAATCGTGGAGGAAGAATAGGACAGTTCGAAAGCACACTCACAGTCGCTAGAAGGAAAAACGTGAGGGCAGCGAAGACAACTCCAAAGTTGTGAGGAAAGTTAATATTGTTTGGGCGAGAATAATATTATTTCCAAATAGCAACAAAGGTATTCATTCTATTCTTTGAAGAAATTAATTCATTTAATATTATTTGCTGGAAAAGGATATTTTTTAAGTGTGAGGCAAATTATTATTTTATTATCTTCCGTTCTTTTGGAATAATAAAATGGCAAATATATCACACTTGACGTTACTTAGGAGACACAAAAAAGTTAACGGGCACAAATTTCAATGTTTGGAGTCATAAAATTTTAACGGTTGCGGAATTTGGGATTGTGATAAAATAATCAAGGGTGATGAAAGTCGACCAACGACGAACTTCGAGGATTATGACAAACATCATAAGGAAGCGTTATTGCTTCTCAAGTTATAGGTGTCAGATGATTTGATACCGGAAGTGCGGAATGCCACTGTGGCAAGCACGTTATGGACTAGTCTGAGGGATAAATATCAGACGTCAGAGAAGAGTCGGGTTTTATACCTGAAAAATATGCTCTTTTCCGTAAAGTTACAAGAAGGTGGATCACTGTCTGAGCACCTACTTTGGATGAAGACCTCAAGACCAGTTATCTTCCATCAATAAAAAGGTGGATGACGATGATATGGTGGCTCTGGTTTTGAACAACTTACTTCTTCGTATGAGTCATTTGTGGAGGCACTCCATTTAATGGTGAAAGTCAAACACTCACGTTTGACAAGGTGAGTTCTACACATTGCAAAGGAGGAGACAACTTCAGCGAGAATCTAATTGTGACCATGCGAGAGTGCTCTTGTCACTCAGTCAAAGGGAAAGTGGAAACGTCACTTTGGTGAATCTTCCACTCGGTATCAGGTCACATGTTATTACTGTCACAAGGTTGGGCACCTCAAGAGGGATTGTCGGAAGCGGATGTATGATCTTTCAAAGCAGAACAAAAAGCCATGTAATGAGGAACATGTGGCAGCAGTTGCAGAAGAACGGGATTCGGATGACGAGTATGCTCTTTACTGTCTTACGACATCATGCTCAAATGATAGTGGTACCAGTTGCTGGATTATTGACTCTGGTGCGTTTGCACACTTTTCGTGTCGTATGGACTAGTATGTTTCATTTACTGCGCAAATATTTGTTTTGAATCGAGTAGTACTAGGTGATGGAGAATCACTTGCGATGAGAAAGGGATAGGAGATATATGCATTGTATTGAATAATGCTCATAAATTGTTGAGTACGGAATGTTAGATATGTACCTTCTTTACAAAAGAATCTTTTATCTATTCAAATCGATTGATTGAAAATCCCAATATTTACGTGGATTTCGTGGAAAGAAGTGTGTTGTCTCTGATGTGAAACAGAGACGGATAATTGCCCTTGGTATTGGGGTAGGTGGTCAGTATCGGCTTGTTGATCCGGCTGCGATCAACATGAATGCACGTGTGGAGGACAACTCCACCATTCAGGATGTGCAGGAGGCTATAATGCCTCGGGAGGAAGCCATTCCTCACAAATCTGTTGACTTGGATACAGTCAACCTACATGCACCTATTGTGGAGGGAATATCCACTATACTAGGTGTACGGGAGGCGGACATGCCTTGGGAGGATGGATTTCCTCATTCTGAAGAACAATTTGTTGTGGATGGAGACTCCACTATTCCAGATGCATTGATGGTGCATGGTGAGATGGCATGCCCAACCACTCACTCAAAGGTCCTTGCTCGAAGGACAATAGAGCATGACCAGTTTGCTCATTGTGTTGTGAATGATCTTTCCCAACAGAGGGGGATAGATGAGCAAATAGATAAGACGGAGATGGTTATTTCTCCTATGGAGACCATTTCTTTGAGGAGATGGTTATTTCTCCTACTATTGAGGAGTTGGTTCTAACTCCTGCACAAATGGTCACATTCCTTTTCTTGGAAAAGTCGGATGAGCACTACATGGTGGTGCGGGGCGTGATCGAGGTGACTTCGATTACGGGATAATTGAGTCTTTATGCAGACTCCTATAGGCTACACAAGCCCGGAATAGATTTTCTAATCCACATCTTGAGGTTACGATTTCAGCACTCTGGAGATGGGGCTGACACTTTCAGCCATTGGTGATTCATCAGCTGGTCAATGAATCACGAAATAGAGAACCATGGACCACTTGCCATATCTTTTGTTCATGGGACCAGATTTTTGTGTTGTGGTTCGTCTTCATTCGACAATGCATCACGATTAAGGACTGCTGATTTTAAAGTACAACTTATGGCACGATCTGTAGATGTAATGACTAAACATATGGGCTTTAGGATATTTGTAAAATTTAGGACAAACTTTGTCTTGTTTTCGGTTTAGTCATTAAGAGGGGGTGTTAAAATATAGCACATTATATAGCATGTAAAAACAGTTATGTAGTAGCTTGGTTGGTAATCGTATAACCACCTCTCTCATCAATAAATACACTCTTCACTCGTTCGTCATTTAGGCAGCGCGAGTTTGCCTTCTATCTTCTTTATTCTCTTTGCATATTCTAACATGGTCCACTGCGTCTTACGCTTCCATCACTAGATTGTCCAAATCAATAGGTGCGAATTGACATCTTATGGATTACACTTTTCGTATATTCCAATGCCTATCGCTTCCTTCACCATCAAGACTCCTGTGATATGTAAATGAGATTTCCACTCAAATCTTCTTCTAATAACTTAGTATGGACAACCATGTCTTCAAAATGTTCTTTTTCATGAATTACGTGTGGTCCAAGATATTCCACCGCACAATGGAGATACCTATAATGATCCATTCTTATCTTTATCTCGCCATGTCCACTTAGCTCATTCAATTAAATCAACTAAATGCCTTAATGTTAATTCATTATTAAGGCGAAAGATACAAATCCTTCCTTCGGGCCTTCCATGTGGACATGCTGTTACATATGTGGCGCCAGAGGCTTTGTAGAGAAGTGGAGGTTGCTTGTGAGAACCCGGTGTGTCTTGTAGTCACAACTTCTTTTAATATCGTTCTGGATCAAAATATTCATGTTAGAAAACCCTTTATTTTTAGCCTTTACCGATTAAATCCAGGGTTTGGTATATGAGGATGAGATTAAAGGAGCAAGTGGCAATGCTTCAAGAGGCCTTACAAATAGGAAAACATGAATGGCAAAAAATGAAAAATGATAATGAAAGGGTGAAAACAGCTTGGCAAGACATGTTAGCATCGACAAAACTGGGTATGTGTGTAACAAACTTAAAAACAACAGAAATAAGAACTCAAAAGGATCGGGAACAAACTCTCAGGGCTTTGTGGTTGAGGAATGTGCTAAAGATATAAACGCAAATGAAAAAGAAATCATGGTCTCATGTTGTTAAGGGACCATCGAATAAGGACAACGAGATAGGTGCAAATTTGGGTAGAATGCAAGAAAGTGAACATAGAGAAAGGCAGGAGAGGATAAAAATCTAATTATCAAAGGGGTAAAAGAGTATGGCAAAAATGAAAACACATTCGTTTTGGCAAGTGACTTTTTAAGAGACAAACTACAATGGCAAGGGCCGATCATGCAAGCAAGGAGAATTGGAAAGGTAGATGAAGAAAGGGCTAGACCTATCAAAGTTGTCATGAGGAGATTAGAAGACAAGTACCAACTTTTGAGTAAGAAGGGACTCTTGAGGGGTCAAATTTCTTTTTAGATGATGATTTAACTTCAATACAATTGGAGGATAGAAGGAAAGAATTAACTAAAGTAAGAGCAACAAGAGACGAAGGTAAAAGAGCATGGTTGTACAACGGAAAAGCTGTTATTAGCAAGATAATGTCACAATATTCTTCGCAAATGGATGACAACGGAGAACAACGAAATTGATGTCAACGAGGAATGAGTTAGGCCCTAATCACAACTTTGCATCCACAATTTGCAATGGTACGGAAAGATGGCATAAATTTGGAAATTTTATTTGTAAAACTTACAATGGGGTAAGTGTTGTTGATTATGCAATTTGCTCGCAAAGTTTAATCGACAAGATAAAAGAAGTGGAGATTGATGATTCTATTAGGGACCTAAAGTTGGATCATAATCTAATTTCCATAGTGGTAGATTGGTCAAGCAAGAATCAACTCACAAGGAAAGAACAATCTCAACATCTTCCGGAAAAAGGAAGGATTCTTGTAACACAAGAAAATTGTGATATCTTCAAAGTGGCATTGAGTCGCTTAATGCAAGAGGGGAAAGCAAGATCACAAGGCCTTAAAAGCTATGAGTTAACAAACATAATTAAGAAGGCCCTTACAAGTTGTAAAAGAACAAAAAATAAGAAGAAGCAAACAAATTGTTTTCTGGTAAATAGATGGTTTGATGAGGATTGTAAAGCGGCAAGGAGAGCTATTAAAGAAACATGCAAAGAGAAGTTGAACACAAAGTTGTACAAACAAATCATAAAGAAAAAAAAAGATGAGTTCATGACCATAAGGAGGGAAGAGCTTATACACTTAGGGAAACATAACCCAAAAGCATTTTGGAAGGAGCTTTAAATTATACAGATGACATCAATATCACAACCAATTAGTGGTTTGAGTTTGCAAAACAACTTTATGAGCAAGATCCAGAAGTTAAAGGCCCCCTTTGGTCAACACGACAACAAAGCTTTTTATTGTGCAAGAAGTTGAAGAGGGTATTATGAAATTGGGGGTTGGAAAAGCCAAAGACTTGGATGAGTTTCAGGCAGAATATTTAAAATGGGGGAAAGAATTTCTCGCTCCTCACATTGTCGACATATTCAACAACATCATTCAAGTATTTACTTTAGTGTCAACTAGTTTTCGAGCAATTTCAACATAAATAAATTGGGAAAATCTTCCATTTATTAATTGTGTAAGATATATTGGCATTGGTTCTTCTGGAATAGGAATTAAAGTACATACCGGTTTGTATTTGTAAGGATCTTGCAAGAGAAGTCTGATAGATTTCTGGCTCCTTTCCCTTTTCTTCTTCTTCTTGTTGTGCTTTAACCCACTCTTCTTCGTTTGGGTCAATCCTGCATCTCTGATTCATTTGGAAGCACATCTCATCATTATCTGCAAAATATTTAGTTTGATTAGTATCTTCTATATCTACATATAAATCTTCTAGAAGATAATCATCTTTTGCAAGTATTGCTTTCAGTTTTGTAGGCTATGGTTGTACTGGTTCCTCATCTTCTTCTTTTGGAAGATAACTGAATTTATTTTTGATCCATTTTTGTCTGCTTTTAATGCACTTTCAGAATATATGGGTCTTGGATCTGGTCTTGTCATGGTAGGAGGAACATAATGATATCCAGGCTGTCTTCCACGGTTGTATCCTCTTACCTCTTCCTCGGGGGATTTCTGTTGTTAGATCCTTCATTTTGTTGTCTAGGTCTCGAGCTGTTTCTCTGCATCATAGTCATTGCTTTTTCCAAATCATCAATCAACTTATCTAGCTCATCTTCATCATATTCTTGTTATGAAATATCACTTTCAGAATCTTCAATAACACGCTCATATATATTTTCTTGTTGATAAAGATCTTCATCTTCATCAACTATATCCCACCATGCTGCTGCGTGAGTGGAGTAAGCGTTTTTACAACACGATTTTTACATGAGCAATTGGGAGCTATGTGACCAGACTTGTTGCAGATATAGCATATTACTTTGGAGGAAGTAGGGCGTGGAGTGTGACGGCGGCGTAGAAATTGGTATCTTGGAGCATAGGAATGGTGATGCAGAAATGAGCGATGTGTAAAGGACAAGTGCTTGTGATGCTTTTTTGGTTTTCTTACAAATGAATATCAACCAAAGGGTGTAGTTTCAGGAAACAAAGATGCAACATGAGTGGCTTGATGTTTATTGAACTCTTGCATAGCTCTGGTCTTAGAAACAAGTTGCATAGCTTGCTGGCGTGCAAAGTCAATGATATCAGTAAGAGACATGGTGGTGACGGACATGCCTTTAACATCAATATATTCTAAGACTCTATCAACTAAGTTATATGGCAAAGCATCAAGGAATTTCATCTTGACTGCGTCTGATGTATGCAAATGTCCTTCATATGCCAATTTTCTAAAGCGTAGGGCAATTTTTTCAAATTGTGTTAAATCACACAATTGCATTTTGGCTAACCATTTGTTGGCTTTTGTTTCTCTATTCCCTTGAGGGGGCACAAATTCATTGACGAGACTATGGAAAAGAGTTCTCATTGGGTAGGCTGGCCATACACTCTCGCATTTTGCACTTGTTGAGACATATTAGTCCACCATATCAGGACTATTACCCATTAATATCTCGTGGCAAACATAGTCGTGGATTTGCCATATACACCAGAGGCTAAACCTATGATTTGCATGCAGTTGCACCATGAGGTTATTTCATCAAGGGGATTTAAATGATCATCTATATTCAAATACCAAGGCTGGATAGGTTCTTGGGATTGTTACATAAATGATGAAGGTTTAGAGCCTGACTTACCTTCTTTTGCAAATGTATCAGCAGTGAACATTGGACCAAAATTAATAGAAGTAAAAGTTTGTCAAATGTTTTCTTCTTTAGCTATTTCTACTGCTTGTTTTATCTGTTTTTGTTCTGTCTTGGTTTCCTTCTTGATCTTATCTTTCTTTTCTTCCTGCTCTAGCTAATCCAAACTATTTTCTAGAAGAGACAGTTTAGTATCATGAGAAGATATCTGATCACCAATGTGATGTAGTATATTCAAAGATTGATCTGTCATAGTATGTGTATTATTACAAACAGTACTGGCAAAATCTATAAATTCAGCGAGTTGAGATATAGTGTCAGTAGATTTTTTGACAGCTTTAATGTGATCAGTCATGACAGAGACTTGCCTAAGGCTTTGTCGAATCATCTGTACATCTCTACAAAGATCATCAAAATTTTCTGTAAAATGAGAATTATATCGGGTGCCATAATTCCTATGTTTATAGTTTGGTGAAGGCTCTTTTTCTTCTGCAGTTGAAGGTTGGAAGGCATAAGAAAAGTAGACTACTTGGCCTTCTGACTGCTTAGAGTGACCTTTATATGAAGGCCATCTTCGGCCTTTATGAAGGTAGTACCATTCTTTGTATAGATTTCTAAAGAAAGTTTCCTTGGTAAGGCATATAGAGTGGTTGCAGGGAATGGCTCTGGGCCTTCATTGATTTTTATATCTTTAAATTCAACAAACACATTTCCTCGTCGAGTATTACCAACGGATCTTCTAGAGGATGAGGAGAAACTAGATATAGGGAACTCAAAACTAGTTGGCTGGGAAATAGATCGAGGCAACACATTAATTGTATTTCCTTCGATCTTGTGGATAGGCTTTTCTTTTTTATGTAATTTTGGAGCAACATCCTTGATCCAATCTAGCTTCTACTTTAGAGGCACTTCAATTGAATCAATGATTCCTATCTGGAGTTGGACTGTGCCACTTAGCATTTTGGCATATTGGAGATCCTCTAAGATCTTAGCATGATTGGCATTAGTCATAGATGCCATGACTTCAATATTTACAAACGCATGTTTAAACGGATCAAACATGTTTAAACCATATATGAATGGACGAAAACAAACCCCAACAATCTAAAGATCCATGTTTAACTTCTTGACAAGCCTTATCTCTAGCACTGCCATAATTATTTGGATAGTACTCATAACAAATATGTCCGTCATTCAATCTAGATAAAGAAGACAACTGACAGGCATGTTTGAAGTTACTCACTCTCCTGTCACACAGAGCTACGTAATACACTAGTTTTATATTTTTTGGTATTAATGGCCTAACATAGACCCTAATGAGACTAAAATGTACAAAGTTCACATCTTCATGACTCCAGATATAATTTATCTCAGACTGAGGTAGTAAGGGTAACAACTTGGTCTGATACACTTTACCAGGTTGATATTCTAATGTAATCTCTAATGATTTGATGTGGGGACGAACAAAGTTTTGAAAGTAGTCCGATACATAACCTTATTAAACAAATTCTTACTTTCTAATTCCAAATTCTTATAGACATGACTTGGCTTTAAAGTAAGTGAATCAAACGTGAGAGTTCTTCTGTAGATTCTATCTGTGGTTTAGTCGTAGAAGATTCTCCTTGCTCAAAGATAGACTGATTCACTTTTTGCTGTGGTTCTTCATAGAAACACTTCACTTCTGCTTCATTGATAATCTCATATGGAGAAGCTTTTTGGCTAGCTTTGAGGCATTATGCCATGGGAGCTTCCTTTAAGACTTGAGATCTGTGTCTGCGAGATCCACTGTATTTACTTGTATAGAATAACAAAATACTTGAGAGAAATTAAAAGCTAAAATTTATCAAAGCTTTGAAAAGGACCAGTAAATTTCAAGGCAACAAGATTCTCAAAGTTTGACTAAGAAATGACACAATAGAAATATCCTTAAGGATCTTAGTCTGTTTAAACAAAACAACGACAAAGGCTAATGGCCGAATGGATACGGCTTCACTATCATAAAATAACAAATAACAAATATTGTTTTTGTAGATTTCTGATATCCAAGATTGCACTAAGCGCAAGGATAGAGCATACTTTTTCCAACAGACTCAACTTATGATTAAAACATCTCAGGTATTTGATGCCTGAGCTAAGAACTAAAACCCTTATTAATAGGCTATTCTGAGTGGGGTCTTATCTATTCTATTGGCTGAAAAATTTGTTGTTGTAGAAGCAGTCAACAGTTCAGGGGACAACAGTCCCTCCTCTTTAATGGGGAGGTTCCCTTATTCAAACCAAAACTGGAAACTCTAGAATATTCACAAATATACATTCTAATAAGTTTTGATGGGGATGTTGGTTGCAGTGAGTAATTCCATAATTTCAAATACAAAGAAAAGATTGAGAAAAGAACAAGCTTAGGTAAGAGAAAAAGAAGGGATGCAACAATATAAGCATTCAACGAGACTGACAAACTAGGGACACAGTTCTGCAAATTTATCAATCAAGGACACACAGTTCCTTCTTGGTTGTGCAAGATCACCATACTTACAAAGTTGGAAAGTAGAGAGAAAGATAACAACACTTTCGAATAAGAAGGATGCAAACCTTATTCTACTCCTGCATGTCAATAGAACTTAAGAACATACATGCCTGCATATAATGGAATTTATTGCAGTGAACAAGATACAAATTGAATCAAAGTTCAATGATTCTTGGCACATGAGTAAGAACACAAAGTTTCAATATCCAAATAATGCAAATAGTACATAAAATGGAACAAAATGAAGAAAGATTTAACAAGAGAGAGGAGAGAAGGATTCTTACGTATTTCAAATTAATGTCCTTTACATCAAAATTCTCCAACATCCAACCCCTTTACAATAGAAAATCAAGCCTTATATAGGCAAGAGGGAGGAAAACTACCGTAACTACCCACATACTAACTAATTGTTGATTAAGTTAACTAATCACCCGATTAGTTAAGTCATTATTAAAATGAATTTTACATTAATAGCCTTTTTACAAAAAGAAAAGTCAATGTGAAAACATAACTAGCTGGTAGAAGGTAGAGAAGAGACAACAGAGGCAAGAACTTTCAACTTGAGCACATGCATACGGAATTTGGTGACTGTAGAAGATATATCCATGTCCTTTGGTACAATTGTGTTAGCAAGATTCACCAACCAACTTCCAAGAGATTTCTCCATTTCCACTGCAATTCCTCCATATTGGGCTAGCCTTTTGTAGCTTCCACAATCACATTGTTTAGTTCAGACAACTCCATTTTATCCTTGTTCACATTTTCTGTCTTAAACAAGTCTTCTTTAATCAACTTCTGGAAGTCTTCCTTGATTTGATCTGTTGTATTCCGTTGAGATGAATTATCCTTGAAAAGGTCACAATGGAGGGCACTTAAATCAACAAAAATCTCAGACTTCAGAGATTCACCCTTCTGGATGGAATTCTGCAATTTAGTAGATGCTTCCTCGAGGACCTTCATCCTCCATTCTACACTAAAGGTCCAAGTGCGAGACAAATTGTTTTTAGATTCATCAAAAATCTTCTCGAGAGAAGGATTTTCTCATCTGTGAGAGACATAATACGAAGGTCCTGGATAACATCTGCCCAAATCTTTACCTCTTTCTCAATGGTCTCAATACTTGAACTGATTTGATTTTGTGCAGAGATTATACTTTCATAAGTTTTGCATGCTTCATCAATGAATTCCAAACCAGTGAGGATAATTTTCTCCACCCATGCTTCTGCTGCTTTTCCCTGAGCTGCATGCTTGTGAATTTATGTAATTGCTTTTAAGTCAATATCAACAGTTGCAGCTGAGGGTGGAAGTGAAGACAAGGGAGTTGGATCCAAGGTAGTATTATCAGAAGAGAGGAAGGATTTGATAAAGTTAGATAGAACTTGCACCTATTCTTCCAACTGCTCTTGAGTCTGCTTCCCTTTCTCAACTCTTTCAATTACCTTAGAAACAATTTATCTAAGGTTATGCACTTCATCCTCAAGGGTTGATTCTCCCATAGAAATTCTTGTTAGTTCAAAATCTGCTGTAGATACCTCATGTTCATTTTTATCTCCTTTGGGTTTAGCAATTTCAAGAAATTGCTGTCTTGTGGCATCTGAAACAAGACGAGAAACAATCTTGGCCCATTTTGGAGTAGTACCAAGGAGTGCAGCTACAACATCATATTTAGGAACTTCAACCTTGGACTGAGCTTTCCTCTTCTTACTGTCAACCATAGGTTGTACCCAAGTAAATGAATCCCTGATGATGTTCCTGAAAGAGGAAAAAGTGAGTGCAAGTGGTGGAGGAAGGGGTTGTGAGATAGAGACAATAGTTACGAAGGGGTTGTGAGATAGAGACAGTAGTTACCATAGGAGAGGAAGAGGGTCTTCTCACATCCAACTTGGGTCTAGAAGTACTGAATTTCCCAAGATCTAAAGCTGCTACTTCCACCACATCATCTTCTTCTTCATCATCATCCTCACTTTCTTCTTGTTCCTTTTCATCCTGTTTCTTTTCACTTCCTTCCTCCTCACTCTCCTCCTCTTGCTCAGTTTCCTTCTTTTCTTCTTTTGTTTGTTCAGCAGCTGCTTTTCCTCCCACTTCTTGTATTTCATCTTTTTATCATCTTCTTTTCTGGGTGTCTCAACCTTCTTCTCACCTTCTTTAGATTTGTCTTTCTTTGTATACACCTTAGTTCCAGAATCTTGCTGAGAGGGAGGAGTTTGGTGAGGAGTAGCTTGTTGAGAAGAAGTTGCCTCTTGAGGAGAAGCTTCTTGTTGAGAAGCTTTAAGCTCCTTCATTTTCTTATTAAACCAATGTCATGTTCTTAATAGAACAGGAGTATTGAGATCATTTGGATTATCCTTCTCCTTTTGAGACCAGTCAATGGTGGGAAGAGGACTGAATTGAATAGAGTTGGTGAACTCAGGAGTAAGCAGATCTGAACCATCATCAATCATGCCCTTTGGCACCGTGTGCAACTTGAAATCTTGGATCTGTTGGAGAGACAACCTGCCATATGCTCTTTTCCTAACCTCATAATCATCTTCACAGTCTGCCCAGTAATCTTCAAATGTTGGCACATGCTGATAAGAGAGTCGGAGGTTGTTGCTAATGAAGTTTTTATAGACATTATTAAAATGGAAGAAAAAAATCCTTCTTTCAGGCCTTCCATGTGGACATGTTGTTATATATGCGGCACCAAAGGCTTGTAGAGAAGTGGAGTTTGCTTGTGAGAACTTAGTGTACCTTGCAGTCACACCACCTTTGAACATTTGTTCTTGGATCAAAATATTCATGTTAGAAAACCTGCTATATTTAACCCTTATAAGATTAAAGCCAGGTTTTGGTATATGAGGATGATTCATTATTGTAGAAGCAAGATTGCAACTTATCCAATCTGCAATAATATTTTCCTTTCCTGCAATATATTCAACAGATTAATTAAACCTATTAAAATAATCCTGCCATCTACAGTATTTTCCTTTTCCATCTTTCTTGCCATTATCTTTTACTTTGAAGGTGAGAAATCTGGTACAATCACTCTTTATAATGAATTTTTTGAGGCGTGTAAGAGACATGGCGGTGACAGACATGCCTTTAACATCAATATATTCTAGGACTCTAGCAACTAAGTTATATGGCAAAGCATCAAAAATTTCATCTTGATTGCGTCTGATGCATGCGAATGCCCTTCATATGCCAATTTTCTAAATTGCATGGCAAATATTTCAAATTGTGCTAAATCACACAATTGCATTTTGGCTAACAATTTGTTGGCTTCTGTTTCTCCATTCCCTTGAGGCGGCACAAATTCATTAATGAGAATCTGGAAAAGAGTTCTGATTGGGTCAGGCTGGTAATACACTCCTGCATTTTGCACTTGTTGAGACATATTAGTCCACCATTTCAGGACTTTTCCCCATAAATATCCCAGGGCAAACATAACTGTGGATTTGCGATCTATACCTAAACCTATGGGTTGCATGCAGTTGCACCATGAGGTTATTTCGTCAAGGGGATTTAAATGATTGTCTATATTCAGATACCAAGGCTGGATAGGTACTTGGGATCATTGCATAAATGATGAAGAAGGTTTGGAGCCTGACTTACCCTCTTTTGCAAATATATCAGCAGTGCCAGTGAACATTGGACCAAAATTAGGAGAAGTAAGAGTTTGTCGGATGCTTTGTTCGTCAACTCTTTCTACTCCTTCATTTATCCGTTTTTGTTCTACCTTGATTTCCTTATTGATCTTATCTTTTTTTCTTCATGTTCTAGCCAATCCAAACTATTTTCTGGAAGAGACAATTTAGTATCATGAGAAGATATCTGATCACTAATGTGATGTAGCATATAGTGTCAGTAGATTTCTTGACAGCTTTAATGTGATCAGTCATGACAGAGACTTGCCCATGGCTTTGTGAAATCATTTGTACATTTCTGCACAGATCATCAAAAGTTTTTGTAAAATGAGAATTATATCGGGCGACATAATTCCTATGTTGATAGTCTGGTGAAGGCTCTTTTTCATCTACAGTTAAAGGTTGGAAGGCATAGGAGAAATAGGCTATTTGGCCTTCTGATTGCTTATAATGACCTTTGTATGGAGGCCATCTTCCTCCCTTATAAAAGGTATTACCATTCTCCTTATAGATTTTTAAAGAATTTTCCCTTTGTAAGGCACATAGAGTGGTTGCAGGGAATGGTTCTGGGCCTTCATTGATTTTATCATCTTCAAATTCAACAAACACATTTCCTCGTCGAGTATTCCCAATGGATCTTTTAGAATTGAGGAGAAAGTAGATCTAGGGGACACAAAACTAGCTGGCTGGGAAATAGATCAAGGCAAGACATGAATTGTATTTCCTTCAATCTTGTGCATAGGCTTTTCTTTATTATGTAATTTTGGGGCAACGTTCTGGATCCAATCTAGCTTCCCTTCTGTAGGCACTTCAATTGAATCAATAATTCCTTTCTGGAGCTGGACTGTGCCACTTAGCCTTTTGGCATATTAGAGATCCTCCAAGATCTTAGGATGATTGGTGTTAGTCATAGAATACATGATGTCAATATTTACAGGCACATATTTAAACAGACCAAACATGTTTAAACCATATACGGACGAAAACAAATCCCCACAGTCTAAAGATCCATGTGTAACTTCTTTACAACCCTTCTCTCTACTGCTGACAAAAAGATTTGGATAATACTCATAACAAATATGTCCGTTATTCAACCTAGACAAAGAACACAACTGACAAGCATTTTTGAAGTTACTCTCTCCTGTTACACAAAGCTACATAAGACACTGGTTTTATATTTTCTAGTATTAATGGCTTAGTATAGACCCTAATGAGACCAAAATGTACAAAGTTTACATCGTCATGACTCCGGATATAATTTTTCTCAGATTGAGGTAGTAAGGGTAACAACTCGGTCTGATATTCTTTGCCAAATTGATATTCTAAAGCAATTTCTAATGACTTGATATGGGGACAAATAAAGTTTTTGAAAGTAGTCCTATAGACATGACTTCTTATAGACATGACTTGACTTTAAAGTAGGAGTATAATTAACAACCGAAGCTGAGATTTCTTTTGTAGATTCTATATGTGGTGTACTTGCAGAAGATCCTCCTTGGTCAAAGATAATTTGATTTACTTCTTGTTGTGGTTCTTCATAGAAACAGTCCGCTTCTACTTCATTGAAATTTCATATATAGAAGTGTCTTGGCTAGCTTTTAGGAATTCTGCCATGGGTGCTTTCTTTCGGACTTAAGATCTGTGTCTGCGAGATCAACCGGATTTCTTTGCATAGAGCAACAAAATACTTGGGAGGAATTAAAAGATAAAATTTATCAAAACTCCGAAAAGGACTAGTATATTTCAAGGCAACAAGATTCTCAGAGTTTAATTAAGAAATGACATGACAGAAATATCCTTGCTCTGATATCGAGTCTACAAACTTCTTAAGGATTTTGATCTGTTTAAACAAAACAGCGGCAGAGGATGATGGCCAAATGAATACTTCTCTATTCTTCCAAACAAAGAAATAACTAAGTTATCGATAGGTTCTAGATACAGAAATGGGTACAAAGTATCTGATACACAGATATGACAAAACGTTTTGGCCCCGGATACAGCTTTGGATACGGCCTCACAAAAAGTATATAAAAATTAATATATATATATATATATAAATTCCAGCCTGATAAATAGGAATTAACCACACATTATGCCTATAAAGAACAAAATAGGCTAAATAACCATAAAACACTACACATAATTTGTTAAAGCCAACAAAATGAGCAATGAGAGCTTAGAGAGGTAAGTATGCAATGAGGGAATGGGAGGTAACTGGTTTCGCTTTTATGTATTTCTTTTCCTTTTTGAGGGTTTATTTTGTCATTTATATATTTTATTTTTGCACTTTATGAGTTACATGTTGAAAAATATTAGAATTTTTATAAAAAAAAACCGTGTTTTGCCTTGGATACGGCTAGGAAACGCCTTGGATACTGGGGTGGTAGGTCGGAGTGTACGGCCAGATCTGTCTGCAGAAATATTTAACCATACCCGACCTGCCACCCTGTACCCGAGGCATTTCCACAGACGTTTCCGGTATGTATCGTTACCAGAAACATTTCGTACCTGTTTCTGTGCCTAGGCCCTGCAGTATTGGTATCATAGAGGAACAAAAATAGAAAAAATTCCAATATAACTATGGTTCCATACGATAGTTAATGCAGAAAATGTATTACCCATGACTTAATTATTCTCGTGCCTTTGCTATGGATTCAATATAGAGAGACTGAGAAAAAGTACAGAGCTTTATAACATAATGGAATTGACAGATTCTACTTCTCCGTCTCAAACAGTGCAACGGTGTCCATTGCATAGAGAGGGATCTATCAACTTAACAGTTACCATCCACCTTGCCTATTAACATCCTCTCCTATCAGATAGTAGTAGTTTCCATCCACCTTATAAATAATGAACAATGAACATAATTTCTCGTATATGAAATATTTAATAAATTACAGCAATGCTAACCCCAAACACGCACCTAAAATATTTAAAAAACCATACGAACACTTTTCAGGATGCATTTCTAAAAATACATATTGAGTGCATTCAAACGGTCCTCCAATATTGCATGGCATCACAACTGCAGTTAAAGTAATTATTTTTGTAACAAAGTAAAACAGCATTAATTTCCCTTTTACCATACAGCAAATAACACTATATCTATATGCAATCACAATCTTCTTGCTGAAAATCACACTTAAAGACTTGTCTTTGTATCTTCATGTATTGCAGTTCTGCATTGCATACGAGGATCTTTTAGAGATCAAGCAAATACAATCTCATATCAATATAGGGGACTTACATTTGCAACACATTATTACAATATATACTCAAGTTTGGTAGTTACTCTCAAAGTTTTTGACCACACGACTACACCAAACGTTCTCTAGCAGAGTATGATAATAGCAGCTTGCCAAATGCGTGTGCTTACAAGATGCATTGACACTGTTTCACCAAATGCACATGTTCAATCCTATTAGTTTGTCTTCTCTCTTATTCTCTCTATGTATGCCAACAGAGATCTCTTAAAGGTTGTTTTCAGATCCATGGAAAATTAGGTAGATATTATTCAAAATTTGATGTAATTGTTATATATTGATAACAATACCCTGTTAGAGAAGTATGCAAAACGAGGAAGCACACAAAAGGCATGGGAATTGTTTTGATAAAATGCATCATCCAAATGTGGGCTCATGGACTGTGATTAAAAGAGCTTATGACAAAATGCTTTTATTAAGGAGGCTTAAAGGAGTTTCAAAGAAATGTGTCAATGAAGTTTGATCACATGTGCTGCAAACATTGATAGATATGCACAGACCGCAATTATTGAAAATCCTAGGAGAATTTTATGCAAATGAAACTGACAGGTTTAAAGCCAGACTCATCAACATTTGCCAGCATCCTCCCAGTTCGTGCAACTAAGTTGGCGCAAATTATCCTAGCAAATCAGGGAAATTGAGCGATTCACTTTATTCAATGATAAATAATTACATAGATATCTTCTCCCACAAATTAGGAGCCCATCCTTATCTCTCCAACTCACACACAATTAACCTATTCTAAAGGTGAGTTGTTACCACAGCTCATGTACTTGCACACACACGTTAATAACATGACTAATATATCTATTTACTAACTAACCTAGGGTATCTCCAACATTCCCCCTTAGTACAAACATAGGGAAAGGAACAGTCTTGCATATGAACTAGGACACACATCAGTTCGAGATGACCAACGTTGGATGGGAACATATAGCCAATCCAAAAGGGACACTGGACTGGTCTACTACAACTTTCATCAGGGATACATGCTATTCAGAACTGTGAACAATGGCACAAATGTTCACAATGAGATTAACTGGACTGAGCCTTATTGACCTTTACAACATTTGAGTAGGGACATATACGCTACTTGTCCTTCCAAGTGTGACACGGGCCTCCACTTCTCTTTTCAAATCTTCTCCTATAGTTGGTGGGGCCTGGTTGAGCAGGTATCAATATAGATAGTGGGGCTGTGTCCTCTCTATTTCGTTAGTGGGTGTTGGCCACCTCACTAAATCTTGCATTTGCAATTGCTGCACTTGATCACTGCCCCTTGATCACGAACAACAAAATGATCATCCTTGCGCTGGTCACCATCCTTTGCCTTAGTCTATTTGGAACATTCAGTTTTGACACTATAGTAAGTTAGGGCTACAACCTTTGAGTTAGAGGCAAACTTGAGATTGGTAATGGGCCTCCTACTTTCGTTTCCTCCAGCCTCTTACCACCTCAATCGGCTAGGTTGATATTACTATATGTCGTATTTGATGGGAATATTATCCCCCTCATAATAGTCTATCACATTTGAATGGACATTAGGTTCTCCTGAAAATGCGTCCTTACAATTGAGCTCCATTGATTTTTGATGATGACAAACGTTTTATCGTAAAAACAACATTAATCTAGGCTAAGACCTAATTTGTAAAATTGACACAAATTTTGGAAGAGGTGTTGGGGTAATAATGTCAAGTGGGGATACCTCTTTGGGTGGACCACTACTTTACACCCCATATTATTTTAAAGTTTATTTATTAAACTTTATTATGATGGTCTTCTACATTTAAGAGTGAAACGATGCAACCGATTCACCTATCCTACATAAATAGGATGATCCCTCTCGGGATTTGGCAATGGACCAACGTATACATTGGTACCATATTGATACATGAGAGATCATAGTATTGATTCATGATGGTATTGCATTGTTCTCAGAAAAATGGTTCTGCAGTTGTTCTGTGAGGCCAAGGAGTGAAGTGGAAGTGCTGGGTAAAATCTTATGTGAAATTCTTAATACGGTAGTGCTTTATTCTGGAGTGGGGTTTTTTCCTTCGGGTTTCCCCACTATAAATTTGGTGTTCCTGTCTCATTTATATTACTATTATTTACTTTCCTGTTCATTGTCATTATATGCTAATGTAAACATCCTCATCTATGTTTAATCGCCGCACTTCATAATCTATAATCTTCTACGATTATTATTGGATTTATAAGTTGTTCTATTTATTGGACTAAGAACTATATTAACTTATGATAATCTAACAACTTTAGACTTTATTGACTGACAACTCAAAACTAAATGTTCAATACAACATATTAAACACAACACTCAAAAACTGAATAAAACATAAAACAGAAAATGACGAAACCTCCATTAGATAAAACAACAATCTAAAACTATATAACGAAATCTAATCAATCATGCCTATGAATAAACACCAAATAAAAATTAAAAACCGGTAAACACTCATGTCTTATAGCTTAATGCTTTTTAGACATTATATCGATCCTCTGACATCAAGGCTGGTCCTTCTAGCTAGTGGAATATGTGCATGAGGAGCTGAACGCATGTGGATGACAATAAGCAACCACATGAAAGTGGACTTGCAGTATGCATGCATGGGTGTCGATAAGCATGGTGATAGGATATACATGATAACGTAGACCATCAAATTCTCGGCAAATCACACCAAAATTACACATGGGTGAAGCACGTGAAATTTATGAAGTCTTCAAGGCACGAGACTACTAAGATCAGACATGAACATGAATGGAATAGGACGCATAGGAGTAGATACACTCAAACACTAGAGTCTTCAATGTACTAGATCAAGATGAATCGTTAAATCTGCAATGCACGGGTTGTCAGAATGCACACAATGATCTTTGGTAGAATTGTTGATGATGAATCTATGTTGCAGGCATGCATGAGGAGAATGTGAGATAGAGTATGAAAACACATGGTGATCGGAGACTGAAATGAGCAGTTGATACAAATGGAAGGTCTGCGCACTGTCCAAAGATGCACGGTGCTGGTTTTGGACCAAATTTGTCGGGACTCGGTGTTTATGGTAGATTTCGGTTCACTATTATTATATAGAACAAATCACCAAAAACTCAGAGGACAACAGGGTCTAACGATACCGTGTCGACGAATGTCAAGATGTATGGTACAAATGGGCGCAAGAGACTCCTTCCAACGAATGAGAGAACCTGCACACAAACAGATAACTGGACAAGAGAGATATTAGATAATATGATGACGAGTTGTTTGGCAAAGGCCAATCCCAGGAACCAAAGGGCTTCCTTTGACGGGTGTCAACTCATTTTAGACAATCAAGTGATAAATGATGAAATAGATAATATGATAAAATTACGATATTAAGATAGTACAATGATTAAACAAAATCAGCCTTCCATAGGGATAGGAAGATCTTGTTCTACGTAGTAGATGGCCCAGGCAAGTTTGCGGCAAAGCCGAAGTTCCTCAAAGTACTCGATCTACTCTTGCTTAGCGGCGTCCTGTATTGCTTGGATGATTTCCAACTGATCCTCAATGTCGTCCGGATTCGGTGTTAGGGCGATGGCGCAGAGGCTCAACTCTTATGCGATGTCGTATTGGTCCCAAACAAAGGGTTGGGAGACGATCGGGAGGTCGTAAATGCTATTGATGGGATGTGCTTCACTTGAAACCATTGTTCATTTTAAGACCTCCTCTGGAGAAATAATCATTTTTGCACAACACAATATATTCTCGTTAATCCCGCTGCTATAATTTTACAATGCAAGCAAGGCTAATATATAGCCATACAAATAGGAAAACCACTTCCTAAAAAATAGGAAGTCATCTAAACAACTTACCCGTTTAAATGTTTTACGGGTGTAACAATACAACCATAAAACTATAAAAATATATTGTTTGTAACAATATATTTAATTAACTAACCTACTAATGATCTACCACACTTTGTAATTTACTACCTCGTAAATACCCATGTAAATATTAATTTCCTAACATTTCCGAAAACTTATTATAGAATGGGTGGCAAATCTAAAATGGACTTTGAAACGCGTGGCGAATTTCCAAAAAAGTTTTTTAAAGAAAGGTGATTTGGCAGTCGTCGTTTTTCCAACGGTTTCGCATAGATGGATGGATGTTGGACGACTGTCTCTTTCACACGGGATGGAGGTTCTTTTGGACGGCACATCCCTATTGACGAACAATTGCGGGGTTGGCCGCCCATGTCCTTGTAAGACGACCGTCTAACTTGTGTTGGACGGATGTCCCTTCTTGGTTGGACGAACCCCATTAGACGCCCTCCCTTTTTCTTTGGCTTGCCATCTTGGATGACCATCTCTTTGGATTAGATGACCGTCCCTTCTGGTGGGACAGATCCCATCGGACGTCCGTCCCTTTCCCTTTGGGCGGGCCGTCCTTTTTTTGGACAATCGTCTCTTGTGGTTAGTCGTCCATCTCTTGTAGTTGGACGTTTGTCTTGTGTATGTTTGTCTTTGTTAAGACGACCATCTCTTTAGAAATAGACAGTTGTCTCCCCTAGAAACAAACATATAAAATGTGGCTTTTGGGGGCTCTCCCGAATCCCGTCGAGGGATAGCCTCCCGGACCTTCAGGCAACCTAAGGGGGTACTCCCCTATAACCCCCTAAGCTATGTATTATACCTTGGCAAATATGAGCGCATTTTGATTAGAAACATTGGTGAAGTACATTTATAAGTTAATTTTTAACTGTAAATAATAAATGAGTTGACCCATACAAATGACTTGTCAGCCGAAATTTTAGGCGAACTAGGCGGTCGATTGCTGAAAATTTGCCATTTCCAATTTTCAAAATCCCTAATATTCACGAGTTTACGAAAATTCGCCACTAAATTTTTCCCTGCTTGGAACAATCATCTACAGACATAAGACACTTGAAATCCAAAAATTAGCATAAAACAAGCTACAATATTGATTGAAAGTGTGTAATAAATGATAAAATGACTGGGAAATAGAGATCGCTGGCGATTAGGGTGATCGATTCGGAGGAATTGCACGGCGATTCAGGGATGATCATTGGGAATTGTTGTGTATGGACAAATTTGATATAAATATAAAGTCTACACCTTGAAAGCATGATTGAATGATTAGATTGCTTCGATAAAAGACACTAAATAAGGTGTAAAACGGGATGGTACCTTGTTTAGTACGTGAAATACAAGTGATAATGGTTGCAAAAAAGGATCTCGAACATGATACGGGCTCTCTGAGGGCTTGTTGTGGCTTGTGAGAATGCTAGGATGCCGAAGATGATGTCGTTTCGGTCTCTGAGGATCAAGGCTTTGTTGGAACGTCCGGGGATCTTGATTTAGTGCGGTGATGAGTTAGAATAGAATCGACAACGATTAGTTAGAATCGGGCGTCTGACAAAAAGTGTGGAAACCCGCTTGGAATGAAACCAATTCCAAATGGGTTATTTTGGGTTCGGGGTGAGTATGGAGGGGTAGAGATGTGTTAGGGAGGTTAGGAGGAGGTTTAGCCAAAATAGGTTTAGGAGGTTTAGGATGGGGTAAATAAATATTTACAGGGGTAAGATATAGTTTTATGGGGATAAAATATGGTTTATAGAATAATGGGATAGGCTTAGTGTTTAGAATGTAAATGTGAGGGGTGTGGATAGGTCACTAGGGTGCCGAGAAAGCCGGTGTCTATATTGGTCCCTTTTTGTCAAGTGGTTTGTAATGGACAAGCCGCTAGACAAAAACGAGTGTGATAGTTGAATTTGTGCTTAATAGGTGCCCCTCCCCCTCAAATTGGGGGTCATTGCGACGAAGTGCAATGGTCACCGGTTTGAATGGATTGTGGATAAAAAGGCTTGTGTGAGGTTGTGTATATAATTGGATGTGGTGTGATTTAGGATGCCCCAAGTTTGGGCATGAAATACGTTGCCACAAAGGTGGGCTTACGCTACTAGGAAGTCAAGTGATAGGGGAACCAATGAGTCCTCAACCTATAGATGTCTTACCTTATAGGAAGTGGCGGGAAAAGTTCTTAGAAGGTTGAAAATCCACGGTATGTGTCGGGAAACACGGGTTCGGTATGAAATTTGTTGCCACAAAGGTGGGCTTATGCATTCAAGAAGTCAAGTGATAGGGGAACCAATGGGTCCTCAACTTATAGACGTATGAGTTTGTAGGAAGTGGCGGGAAAAGGTTCCCAGAAGGATGCAAAATCCACGGTATGTCGGGAAACACGAACTCGGTATGAAATATGTTGCCACAAAGGTGGGCTTACGCGACTAGGAAGTCAAGTGATAGGGGAACCAATGGGTTCTCGACCTATAGACGTATGAATTTTAGGCGGTGACAGGAAAACGATTCTCGAGAGATGGCGAAATCCACGATGGATTTGATTTGTAGGATGAATTTGGATCTTAAGAGGGTCTTGGGGCCCTAAAAAAGGAAGCACATATGTTGAAAATGTGCAAGTTTACGAGGATATGTAAAACCAAAGGATTGCTAAATGGGTCAAAAGCAAAAAAAGAGGATTGATGATAAAAATGGAAGTTTGACAAGTTTTGGTCATCAAACAAGGATGTTTTGGATAAGGGGTAGTAATCGTTGGTGATTACCCATGATCGTGACGATTTACAAAGTCACTTGCGATTAGCCAAGATTGTTAGCGATCCAAGGCGACGAAAAATTGGATATAAATAGCCCCTAAGGGGTCATTTGGTGTTATTGTGATTTTGAGAAAAAAACGTTTGATAAACCCTAATATTCCAAATTTTTGGTGTTTTCAGAGTGATGGAGGCGGTCGAAGGTGTTCAACGACGTCGGAGACCTACCTTAGCATAGGTATGTGGATTTTTTTGGATTTTGTTTTTAGTTTGTGTTTTTACGGTAAATGAGGAATCGCATGGAAATCGCTAGTGATTTTGATAATCGCATGCGATTTTATGGAGTCGCCAGAGTGATTCATGGAATCGGTGGCGATTCTAGTGATTTGATAATAATAAGCTTGATTTTTAAGATTTGTTGTGTGATTTTGATGAGTTTGTGTTTGATACTTTGTTTGTTGTTTTCATGGATGCAGGTGAAAGACCGATTGACTACACGGGATGGAATCCCGAATTTGTTGGAGTGTTCGTGATGAGTTGTCGGAGGAGGCCGGGGCCACTGGAGGAGGTTGGTTTGGGCGGGATGCGTCATTACGGAGCGTATTCACGGGGATATGGGCTTGTTGTTAGCTTTATTGACAAACACTTTTTGGTTTCCAACGAGTGAGATGACCGTCACATTTGAGGACATTCATAGGATTCAACGATTACCAATACAGGGTAAAGCAGGTGTATGTTATTCATGAGGCAAGTAGGGGCTGCTATGCAACATTTATATGGTGATGATGGCCTAGATGTGGTGTACTCATCTGGGGTTTTGCATATGACTCGTTTTTTAAGTGACGATGAGGAGGGTCGGGCCCTCGTGACCATGATGATGATTGGGATTAGTTGTTATGCCCTACCCGATTCAGAAGTGGTAAGTTTTCCTAGATCTTGACTTGGGGTAGTTGGAGATATAATGGAGCATAGGACGGTATTTGCTTGGGCCCCGCTTTACTAGCTCGGACATATAGAGAGTTGTGGGTGTGGAGGACAGGCGGAGATTCGAGTCGACGTTGCTTTTTGTTGGAGTCTTTGGGCATACGAGCACATAGCGGTGGCTTGGCCGAGAGGATTGCCATGGACCTTATGGGTTACTTTACTGATGTCTTGTTGGTTTCATGAGATGGAGATCCGATTTTGTGTTGACGGGGCTTGTGAGGGGTGAGGAGCATTACAAACAACTTGTAGCGGGATTGAGGCCGGGGATGTAGTGTGGAGGCCGTACAGGTTTCCTAGTGTGGGTCGGGGCGGAGGGGAGGCGAGAGCTACTCGGCGGGAGATGTGGGTGCGGGATCGATGAGCCACCATTGGGAGTTGATTAGATTTGGTTGTGTCGGTGACAATTTGGATTGATACAGGATGTGCACGAGGCGGTTGTTACTTACATGCGTGATGATGGGGATATAGATGTGACACTACCGGCGGTGCGAGAGGTGTCGATGGTAGATGAGGAGGAAGTGGGGGTCCAAATTGATGCACGGGGCGTCGGTAGGTGTGGATGATGTCGGGGTGACAGAGGCATATGTTTCTTGGTGGCGGGGTCGGTGGATGGGTTTGAGCGATGAGTGTGAGCACGTGTAGAGGCTCCACAAGAGGGTGGTGTTGAGGGGGAGGAGGGGGATGATGGAACGATTGTGCTAGAGGCGGTTGTGGCGAGTCCGGAGGCGAGAGGGCCACATTGCTTGATTGAGCGAGCCGCTTTGATTGGCACGAGCGAGACAATGTTATAGGTGTGCGTACGTGGCGCTGTTATAGTAGAGAGAGATGGGTTGAGTCGGCAGCCTCATGACTTTGCAAGGTGGTGTTGAGGGGATGATGGAGCGGGTTTTGTCTTTAGAGGCGGGCATGGCGAGTCCGAAGGAGGAAAGGGCCGCATGGCCGATTGAGTGAGCTGCTTTGATTCTTTGCGAGACAATGCTATAGCTATTTGCAATGCCGTTACAACGAAGAGAGATGGGTTGAGCCGGTAACTCATGATCTGAGGAGGAGATCTTACCCAAGTGAGGGCGGATAGAGATAGATACCGCCATGAGCCGGAGACTCGTGATGGGCTTTCGGTGTGGCTGGTATATCTATTTCGGAGCAGAGCTTGAGGCGGGCGGGGCACATACCAAAGGATAGATGGGGCCACCTAGTAGTGTGAGTTTGGCTCATTATCAGGCGTTGGGAGATGAGCTACACTACTATCGGGATATAGTTAGGCGGAGGCTTCCTCATGAGCCGAGATATGGTGAGCACTTGGCTTGACAACGATAGGCTCCATCGGGAGTGCCACGAGTGTGGGTCGACCTCTAAGGGTTGCAGGGCGAGGGACCATCTAGAGATCTTGATGGCGATTAGGGAGTAGTCTTTGGAGGCAACGTTCGACCGACATGTTTACAATTTACTACATAGTTTTGTAGGCCTATTTTGAGAGATTTTGATGTATGATACTTTTTGATGTATGAGGCTCTTTTGAAGCCCTTGATGATATATAGTCATTTTGATATGGAAGCCCTTGATCTTTGTATAGACATTTTTATACATACATACATATATATATATGATTTTGGTGTTATGTTTGAGTTTTATTTATGATTTTGATGTGATGTGTTATGGAAATATTTGAAATGTATATGTTATAATGTGATTTTGATGATCTTAGATATGGTTGTGACAAATGATGATCTTGTTGTATGATTAATGCACTATACAATGGATAAGAACATGATGTGGGATGTTTGCTTCCTTATTGTTCCTAGCATATATATAGTGTGTGATGGTAAACTTGTTATATATGTGATACTGCACATGCGACCTTGTTATTAATGTTAACATATGACTCACAATGGTTAGTCATACTAGGATCATAGATGGATGTGGGATAGTTGTGTGTACCCTTTTCGACATGGGAAAGGTTTGTATATAAGCAAGCACGGGAAACGGGTCTTCTTGATGGTTCCAAGGTTTTGTGCCAACTTTATTATATATGCACAAGATGATCAATGCAAGAAGCTTGCGTTTTATGGGAAAGTTGATCAATGTGGGAAGCTTTCTTGGGATGGTTGCTTTTTTATTTTGATATGAGGGTTGATCGATGCGGAAGCCCTTTTTGATATGAGGACTGATCAATGCGGGAAGTCCTTTTTGTGTATTTTGATTTGGTAGCCATCCTTTGAGGGAGTGGTCTACGATTTTATTGACTTTTTGATTTTATGGTAGCCATCCTTCGAGGGAGTGGTCTACAACTTTATTTGATTGTAATTTTCTTTTGACAACCATCCTTCGAGGGAAATGGTAAAAGATCTTGTCAACAACGTGTATCCCACTACGTCATACTAGGAGGTATCCTTTACAAACGAGGATTTAACGGCCTCGTTTTGGTGTCTTAAAAATCCGGAGGCTCGTCTAGCTATCCAAGACGTCCACGGCGACACATGTGGTGGACACTTCAACAGCTTTAGTCAGTTTCTTCAAACGAAACCTTGTGCATGGGCTACTATTGGCCCGCGCTTAACCCACTTAACAAAAAGGGACAAATGTAGATACCAATTTCTCGGCACCCTAGGTGACCTATCCACACCCCTCACATTTACATTTTAAACACTAAGCCTTTCCCATTATTCTATAAACCATATTGTATCCCCATAAAACTATATCTTATCCCCGTAAATATTTATTTACCCCATCCTAATCTCCCAAATCTCCTAAAACCTATTTTGACTAAACCTCCCAACATCCCTAACACATCTCCACCCACCCATACTCCTCCAAACCCAAAATAACCCATTTGGAAGTGGTTTCAACCACTTCCAAGCAGGTTTTCCCACTTTTTCCGAATCGCCAACGATTTTATATAAACTCATCAACCGTAGTGTGAATTAGGACCCCGAACGTTGCAGCGAAGCCTTAACCCTCTGGAGACCAAACGGAATCATTTTCGATATCCTAACATTTTATCAAGCCACAGAAAGCCCTTGTAGAGCCCGTATCATCGTAAGATCCTTCTGCAACCATTATCACTTGTATTTCGTGTCCTAAACAAGGTACCGTTCCTGTTTTACACCTTATTTACATGTCTTTTATTAGAGCAATCCAATCATTCAATCACGCTTTCAAGGTGTAGGCTTTACATTTTTATCAATTATGTCCATACACAACAATCGCCAACGATCATCCTAAATCGCTAACGATTCCTCCGAATCACTAGCGATCCCCCTAATCGCCAGTGATCTCTGTTTCTCAATCATTTTATCATTTATTACACGCATTCAATCAATATCGTAACCTGTTTTCTGCTAATTTCTGGATTACAAGTGTCTTCTGTCTATAGATGATTGTTCCAGGTGAAATACATCCCATGAATAGCATTTACGACCTCTTGATCGTCTTCCAACCCTTTGTTTGGGACCAATACGACGTCGCACAAGAGTTGAGCCTCTGCGCCTTTGTCTTGACACCGAATCTGGACAACATTGAGGATTGGCTGGAAATCATTCGAGAAATACATGATGCCTCTAAGCAAGAGTGGATCGAGTACTTGAAGTAACTTCACTTTGCCGCAAACCTTTCTGGGCCATCTACTACGCAGAACATGATCTTCCTATCCCTATGGAAGACTGATTTTGTTCATCATTGTTCTTTGTCTTAATATCGTAATTTTATCATATTATCTATTTCATCATTTATCACTTGATTGTCTAAAACAAGTTGACACCTGTCAAAGGAAGCCATTTGGTTCCTGGGATTGGCCTTTGCCAAGCAACTTGTCATCATATTATCTAATATCTCTCTTGTCCAACTATTTGTTTGTGTGCACAAAGGTGCAGGTTCTCTCATTCATTGGAAAGAGTCTCTTGCGCCCGCTTGTACCTTACTTCCCAACATTCGTTGACATAGGTATCGTTAAACCTGTTGTCCTTCGAGTTTTGGTGATTTTTTTTATATAACAATAGTGAACTGAAATCTACCATAAACACTTGGACATAGTGTCATGCACGGAGGCAGAAAGTCAATGAGTAACAAACATTGCATGGAGAATGGAATGTGGGAAGAGAAGCCGTGACTATCACGGAGTGCAAGTTTGAAAGGTGAAGATGCACGCGGAGCAGTGATTAATGCATGGAGGTGGACAATAGTTGGCGAGTGACACATGATGCATGAGGAAAGGGTACAAATCAGTCTGTGGTGACAGGACAGTCTTATAAAAATGGATTATATTCAAAGACTTGTTAAAATACTTTTGTGCTTCTTTTGTGTCTCAGTGGTCACACCATGTGCTAGCAATCCCCTTCAGTATGTAATAAACAACTACAAAGATAAAGATTAAATGCTAATTACACGAATACTTATCTGCACTCCTTACAAGTTACAACACAATAATCAAAGTATTGCTATCATGAATTGGGGCATTAGCACACTGGCTGCCCCTACACACCAACACACCATATTGCAGGGAGCCTGCTTTGTACCAAATCAGGGAAATTGAGAATTTGTTTTTTCAAGAGAGTTACATTTATAGATATCTTCTCCTACAAAATTAGAGCCCATCCTCATCTCCCCAACTCACTCACAACAAACTTATTTTAAAGGTGACTTGTTACCACAACTCTCGTTCACACATTAATAACATAACTATGTTGTACTAACCTACCTGCTATATCTTAAAATGGTGTAGAGCCAGACTCGTCAACATTTGCTATGATCCTCCCAAATTTTGCAACTCTTAAGTTTTCCCAAATCATCTGAATTGCTGTGAGATTGTGTCTTTCTAGAAAACTCCTTACAGTCCATATTTACCAAGGAACTCTCCTACATTAGTGCTACTTGCAACCAAAGAACCTTATAGCATTAGCAAACTAGCAACTAGCATTGTTTCTCTTAAAAACATTATAATAATCTAATGTATAACCAGTCAAAGTATTCTGACTATATCATGGCTGTTTATCAATTTTGAGCAGGTGATTATACTGCTTGCTACATCAGGGTCAAAACAGGTACGGGAAATTATGAGTTGAGAATTTCAATTTGACATTACTGTGAGGATATTTAAGACAAGTATGGAATATGAGGAAGCATAGAAAAGGCATGCAAATTTGCTGACAAAATGAATTTTCCAAATGTGGGCTCAAGGACTAAGAGAAATGCAGATATGCAAAAATGGCGTTCTTGACAAATTTTAAATGCTTTTCAAGGAAATGCATCAACAAGGTGGGATCACATGGACCACATCCAAAGATAGATATAAAAACTAGGCTTCTTGAAAAAGGCTGAGATGATTCAATACAAATGCAAATAGCAGAAACAAAGCCAGGCCAAATAACCCTTGTTGGCATTGTCCCATCTAGTGGTAACGCATAAAATTGTCCCATTTAGTGGTAACGCATAAAATTGTCCCATCTAGTGATAATGTATAAACCGTGGCTAGAATCCTCCAAGCAACATTTAAATTTCTGTCAAAGCAGCATCCTCTCGAGCAACATTTAAATTTCCGTAAGATTAACTATGTCTTTGATCCATTTGCAACTGACCATGTAGAGTTGTGCAACTCCTTTGGACATTTGCATGACTTCATAGCTTGAATGACATTTTTGCAAGCCGTTGGATTGTTTTCGAGTGCAAAATGCATCAATACTTTAGCTTTAGCTAGGTAAACTTGTAGATATAGCGAGGCGAGCTTTTTGAAAAGGTATTATGCTTCACTAGAGGATTATACCCAAAAAGTCATGCACACTTTGAGTTGGCTTGCACTATCTAATTGGCCCACTCCGGATTGACAACATCACAATCAACTTTCCTTGTTCGACACTCCACTCGATTAGTACATCTCGAGGTGGTGCACGATATCAAGGACTTCCTAGGCATCACTCAACTTCATTGGTTCACCCAAAGTTGAGGTGAAGCACTAAGGACCCACCGCACATCCCACTCAATGCCACACGTGCTTGTACACTTCCATGCAACTTGTGTGATGAAATCACTGTTAGGGTTCCCAATGAAGGAATGCCTTAGACCATGCAACCCGCATTTCGAGTTAGATCTCACTAAAGCAAGACCTCAGGCACAACTTTAAACAAGAAACAATGAAAGCTTGTTCTATTAATATGAGGAAAAGATTACAAACTCAGACACAATGGCATTACACCCCAATGACAGTCTTATGACAAGCCTTTGCAAGAATTTTCTAAGAATTCCAATACTACGGCCTATCCTAAGATTGCATACCCTACAAAGCTTCTACAAAACCCTCACTTGGTTCAATTAGGCAAACTTGCAATAGACGCTCATCCCAATTGGATAAGTTGGTCCTTACATGCTCAAACTCCCTTCTATCTATAGAATTTACCTTGTCAAGAGCACGAGAAGAAAGATGCCCTTTTGCAAGTAAAGATACCTGGCAAATATTCCTCAAGAATTCTAAGATCGCCATTGATTTTCCTAGGCAAATTTGTAGGTAGTTTTCATGAAATCTCCTTCGTTAGACCAAACTTTACCGGGTTGTTCGATTGTCCTTGCCATGGAAAACGGATCAAGGCCCACTTGCGCCTCCATCTAACTCGTATCAATTTTGACAAGTGATTTTGTCCCACAAAATGCAAGGCTACGCAACTTATGCAATGTTAAGCGACATTCAAAATATTGTAGTTTGGGATGGGTGCTCCAGGTTATGCTTGGCTTCCACGCACAAGGAACCAAAGTGTTCAAGGGTATGGGACAAGGTAGCATGGCTTTGATCAATACTTTTTAGTTTGTGAGGCCAAAATAGTGTTACACAAAGATAAACAAGCTTTGCGCTTGGTTAAGCCTTGAAGGCTAAGTACTGAGGTTGTGTGGCTTTCATAGAAAGTGTGTAAGGCATTGAGGTTTGTGCAAGTATTTATTCACTAACTCAAATTTTTCTAGGTGATGTAGGATTTCTTGTAAACCGGGATGCTCCTACAAAAATGTGTATCACCACATCAGAGCATCTTGTGTACTCAAAACTTCTTGCAATACCACACAACATTGCACACATGTCACAACATTCGTAGCTTCTACAGTGTTGGATACTTGCTTCACAACTATGGCGTCCAAAAAAAACACAGCGTGGAACTTTTTTTTAAAGAAACAAACAATGGCCACAAGAGTAACACGACGACATGGATGGGGAAAAATTGATCACTCATTTTAAATTAAACCGTTTTGTCATTTCGCAACCGCTAGGTTTTAATTTAGATTTAAGATTGTTTAATAATGTGATTCGTTGACGTTTACATTAATGACTTAAGCCAAGTTAATTTCATCATACTATGGGAAATAAAAGAGTTATACTGTTTAATAAAATGGTAATTTTTTTTTTTTTTTAACAATCGACAATTATTTAATTACACTTCATAATACCCAATTGTAACTAATAAAATCTTATTTATTCAATAATATAAATATACAATTTGCTTTATCCCAAATCACGCACAATTTCCTTCATTAACTAAATAATTTTTGGTCCTATCTAATTACTTGACCATGTCTAGCAAAGTATAAAAATAAAACAAGGCTTAATTAGATGTCTAGCTCTTCTATATTCACGGAAACATGGAATGGAAAATCAGACCTACCAACATGCCCTTGGTGCCTCAAACATAGATATCCTCCCAACATTGGACCGATATTCCACATGCGAAGACAATTTTGAAATTGAGCCCAAGACTCCACACAACAAAAGGTACTTCTTACTTCATTATTCTGTGGAGTATGAGGTACATAATGATGTCCAATCAGCGGCGACATAAGAGGACATAACAAACATGAAATTTGATCACCTTCCCCAACCAGCTATGTGCGTGGGATGTTAGGAAAACACTATATTAGTGCTCTGTTAAGTTTTATTATGTGTAAAATTATATTGTTATGAGTTGTTTTAACAACTTACATGTATAGAAAAATAGTTAGAGCTACCTCCTTGTTTATAGGAGAAGCTTAAACTATAAAATGTATCCAACATTCCTTATGAGAAATAGAGTGAAGATTATTTTACTTGTGATTAATTATTATTGTTATTGTGTATTAGAGTAAGGTAGTTCTTTCATCTGGCATCAAAGCAAATTAGTCCTCCTGGAATGGATTTATGAGAATATCATAGGGGCATTTGTACTTATCAATTGCCCTGCTAATGGTAATAATCATTTGTGTGGACAAATTTAAGAAATAGTATTTTAAGTTTTGTCGCTCCTTTAATCTGCATATCTGTCTGCATAGAAGATGTTTATGGGAAAATGTCATAGCAGAAAGTTCCTTGCCATTTAGCTTGCGCTTGATGTATTTTCGGTTTGCGTGGATTAATGATATAAATACAACTTTTGTAGGATAAAAAGATTCCTCATATGTCCCCGTGGTTACAGATCCATCGAACTAGGATTATCAACGCAGGAATTTCATGCTTTGTATTTATTTCATATGTTCAACAGACGTCGACAATGCCATTGGATGGTTGTTGGTTCTTGTATTAATACGCCTATGGTTCTGATTATCTTTGCCACGATTACTTTCACTGAAGGATTTGTGTAACTCTTGCATCTGTGGTTCTCAAAATAATTTTTGGAACCAATGAGGATCTGACATGTTATGTTGGAAGGTGTGGAATACATAAAGGAAAAGGATTCGAAGAATTTTACATCTTGCTCATCTTTTCCTCTCTCTCTTTAGCTAGATTCATTTGCTTCTAATTGTGACTATTGGAGTCTCTTTACCTCGGTTATATCACTGAAGTATCTGCGTTCTTTCTTGAATCGACCGAGTAATGACGCTTTTCTGGTAAAAAGCAATAATAAGAGTTTCAACAGCAAATGCGTAGAGCTTATTCATCCACAAGCTACTGCATGCCACCGCATATACGACAAGGTCAGATTTATAAAAGCATGGTGATGGGGTTTTATTAGCATTTAGATTATAATTTGGTATTTGGCTTTAGTCGTGTAGTGAAAACAAATTCATTGTCAAGTCCAATATGTCTGCTATGTTTAGTTTGTGTCATATCGATTTAGTAGTCTTATGCATTTTAAGTCTTTATGTTTTTTGATTCATTGTTTATTTAAAGTCTTTTAGTTTTGAGTCGAGTCATAGTGTTAAAAGTAATACTTATCAAAAGTCAAGACTTTTAGTCTAACCCATTTGGTTTTGTCAATATCATAGCCATCTCAAAAGTCATTTTATTAAAAATCTTGTCCCTGTTGGCGTGTCTTGTTATCTAGAGTCTTATTGTCCATTTTGATTCTAAGTTATTTGTAAAATATTTATCAAGTGTCAAAAACATTATTGTATTGTCTATTAGAATTGTTAGTACAGTCTCAAGTGAAATATAATAGTGTCAATGTCAAAATAAAGTGTATTGTTGGTCAATGCCATTGTAAAAAGTGTCGTCAAAAGTCCAAAAATTAAAAAAATTGCCTTGCATGGACGCATTTTCGGTGCTACCCACGACGCCCTAAGCAACCATTGATCCTCTAAAGCTACATTTGTTGAGCTAGCAGATGAACTGGAGGCGGAGACATCGGAGGTTGGAGGTCATTTAGTGACGTCTCTCGTCAATCACTAACAATGGGGCCGCATATCAGTTATGGTGGCATTTTTGTGGTGTGTGTGTTTGCTTACAGTTTGGGCATTGTGCTTTCCGTTGTGTGCCTATTTGTAGCGTTCCTGTTTTCAATAAGTGGAAATTTCACATTGAGGGGGGGAACATGATCCAATGTTCCATTTCCATTATTCAGTTTGTGTGTAGGAGTAGCAAAATTCAGCATAACTTCCTATGTTATTCCCTGCGGTGAAATGTGATGAGGGCTGAAAATAGTACTTGGCACATCATGATGTGGTTGTAGGTAAACCACTTGAAAACCTTCATTTTTGGTTTGTGGTACTCCAATTGAAAACCACCATTTTCGGTTCGTGGTTAACCATTTGAAAACCATACAACGGGTTTGTGATCATCCTGCAATAAAAATCACCTAATCATGAAAGTAGGTGCAAGTACAAAGGCATGTTTTCCCCATGTTCGCACTAAGGGGGGAATGTTAGGAAAACACTATATTAGTGCTCTGTTAAGTTTTATTATGTGTAAACAATTATATTGTTATGAGTTGTTTTAACAACTTACGTGTATAGAAAAATAGTTAGAGCTACCTCCTTGTTTATAGGAGAAGCTTAAACTATAAAATGTATCCAACATTCCGTATGAGAAATAGAGTGAAGATTATTTTACTGTGATTAATTATTATTGTTATTGTGTATTAGAGTAATGTAGTTCTTTCATGGGAAACATACCAACAATGACATATCAACAAGCAACAAAACTGAGATAATCTTATACCAGGGGCTGCCTACGACACTCTTATGACTCAGAATTTCTGAGTTAGGAACAACCCTCAAAAAATACTCTAATGGTGCCCTTCTTTCACGCATGATGTCATCCTCATAGGTCCTTTGTAAATTTGATTTGACTTCATTATGTGACTGCCCTGAGTGACCATTAGAATTCAATAAACTATCATAGAACATCAAAGGATTTTTACCTTTCTTCTGGATGATGACAAAATTGGGATTGTTCTTTGTGGATACCCCCATCGATTTGCTCCTTGGTGACTGCTGTTTGGAACAGTCCAGCCAACTGAAAATTATCATGGGCATCTAGAGAGACCCTCATTTCATGGGCATGCCTCTTAACAAGGTCACCCGACATTTTGCCCCATTATCCCCTTGTAATTTTGATTTTTCTCCCTTTTTAGTACCATGACGATCACCCATTTGATGTGACTTATTGTGGAGCATCAAACTCGCCACAAGGTCATCCTTTTTAACAAATTGTCCATGACTATAAATCTGAAATGGCATGATAGAAAGCAACAAATCTGAATTATCTTCATACCTTCGGTTGTCTTTATGAGAATTTGTTGAAGCACTTTGTTGAGACATGTAAGGAACCACCTCGCGAGTCTTTCCGGAATCATGAATATCTTCCTTGTCCTTTGGCAATTGAGCTTCAACCTTCAATTTTTCTTCAACACCGTGTGAATCTAATTTTTCTTTCTTCTTTGGCTCAAGTTCCACGATTTCTCCCTCTTCAACTTGCACCGTGGATTCCTCTATGGGCTGTTTCTTCTCCATTACTTGCAGCCCTAATTTTTCTTCTTGTGCAGCTTGCAACCTAGGTTTGGGCCTTGATCTTCCTTTGCTTACTCCCACGAACTTAGACATGGCATCACGAATCTTCTCCGAAGAGCCCTATACTCCTCATACCATGTAGCAATGTTGTCCACTTTGGATGGCTGAGTATTATTGACTCCCTTTGAAGAGCTCCTTCCACCATTCAGATCTTGAAGGGTATGGATCAGCTGAGCCATTTTATTGGCCAATCTTTCTTGCCCTAGGGAAAGCCTTTCGAATCTAGCATCACCAAAAATTTGTCTGCCATTTATCTTTTTGCAAGAAAACCCTCGGGTTGGGAAGATCGAAGTGCTGATACCAATAAGGAATTTAGACAAACCCTATCTCGCAATAATCCGATTTTTATAGCAACAGATCCAACAATATTAGAAACCCTATAAATAATATGAAATTACACTTTTAGGGCATCATACATCATTAAAAACAGCTGAAAGTAAATAAACAATTCTTAATGCAATGAACCGTATCAACACTTAATAACATCCATTCTCATGCAATATGGGATGGAAATTAACATATAAATATCTCAAATACTGAATAAATCCAGCAAGATGAAATCTGGAGCAATTTGTATTTTATAAACTAATTCAAGTGCAAATACAATCTGAAACTTCAAAATTCATAACTCCATTAATACTTGGAGTTTCGACACAAACCAATGCTCAAAATGATCTTGAAGAGACCAGCTATCCAATGAAAGTGAAATCACAATTTTCCAACTATGAAAACCCACTAAAAAGTGATCCCAAAATCTCCAAATGGGTAGATCAAGTTGGAAATGAATGTGGCAGCCCCCAAAAGCGTGCCCTAGCTGGAATGTGTGCCCTAACACTGATAGAAACCCTTGCCGTTCTGAAATTTTGAATTTTGAAGCTCCAATGTGACTCTCGGATGAAGTCACCAATGCAACAAATGAGGGTTTCGTCCCCAGTGTTGTGACTATTGAGGGTTTTCGTCCTCAAAGGGGTGAAAATGAGAGCTCAATGCTCCAATTTCCAAAAGAGAAGTATATAATTCATAAGATGATGTCCACAAATGAGCCCCCATCATTTGCTTTTATAGCCTTTACTTTTCTTTCTTTGTGGAGTGCTCCATGTAGGCCTCTTTATTTCTTTTTTAATATTTGCTTTTCCCTCCTAAAGAGGGATGACCTCTCCTTTTTCTTTTATTTTAGTATTTAAAAATACTTTTTATTTTAATAATAATAATATGAAGTTGTCCCAAAATAAGAATTGGCTGGGCCCAACTTAAAATATTATTAATTATTTTTAATTTAGAAAAGGGGACATTACGTGACAAACACAATCAGCTGTTAGAAATTGGAATCGAGCTTGGAAATAATTAATTTTGGAAACCCTTAACCAACGAACTTCAATAAGTTTGGAAAATAGTAAATCACCTCCAAAATTCACCAAACTTGAGATCTTGGCTTTTAAAAATATGGAGGATAAGAGAATAAATTCAGATTGATCAACTTATCATCAACACACTAAATAGTTCTCCCAAGTGGGTTGTTCCACTTCAAATAAAGAAATTATTGATCCAAAAGAGATAAATCATGAAAGAAAATGATAATTTACTGCTCTCCAAACTAGCTTGCATACATAAATCAGTGTGAGGGTTTTTGTCCTCCACAAGCCCTTAATCAAGGGTTTTCGTCCTTGAGAAAGGTAGGAAAGGTGCTTCACAAGCAAACCTTTACCAAGATATGAAAATTCACCAAAACATAACTCTCTAATGGCCAAGCAACCTCCTTTTATAACCATAAGGGGTGCTTACAATGCAAATGATGGCCGACCCCTTAAGAAAAGTACTTTTAATTTTCTAATTGGTATTTGGAGCCTACATGCTCAAAATACTTTTATTTTGTAATTAAATAAGTTCTTCCATTCGAACGGTAGGCTTTCCAATAGCAATACATGATAATAATAAAAACAACTACTAAATTATCATCAAGACATCATCAGAATCTTCCCCTTGTTCCCTTCCTTGGACCCATGAGGAGAAGAATGGGTAAGGTCTTTTTTTTTCTTTTTCATGGCTCACCAACAAAAACATCATGATTATAGCATTATATTGTATGCGTACAACTTTACTACAGGAAACCCAAGAAGCTTCAAGCACATGCTTTATAACACGTCATCTGATATAGAAATACAACAGACTGTTACTCCAAAATTTTCAACATCTTCTAGATGTGAATACCTTTAGTTGGAAGAAATTCTTTGTCAATTACAGGTGTTTATGGGCGTTATGAATTAAAATTTAGCATTATTCTAGGCAAAATTTACATTCTTGGGGTTTTCAATAACATTCTAAATTTTGAAGGGTCAAAATTCAGAGAAATGCCCAGATGGCTGCAGATTTGCAAAATTATTTAGGCTTGAGTAATATATTAAACAAGGTTTAGTAGTCTGGTTTAAACTACATTTACACTAGGCTATAGTTGGAATAATATGCTTAATGGACCGGGAAATAACATTATAAAGGGGTGCCAATTAGGGAATATTTTAAGGAACCATAATTTTCCAGATATTTATTTCTTTTGGTGAATTCTCTTGATATTGAGTTCTCAATTTTTATGACTGAAATGATAAAATATTTTTCAGTTCCCTTAAGATTTTGTGTTTTATATAAGTAAATGGTGGACTGTTAAAAAACTTGTGTAATTGAATTGAGGCAAATCCTCATTTTCAATTGATCAATATTTTGAAAAATAAATGATAAAAATAGCCAATTTGCAACGGCTAGCTATTTCCCCCTTACACCTGCAAATTCCTCCGCAAGAATCTTGTTGTTTTGGGTCATTTTGTAATCTTGCAATGACATGGCTGAATAAGTAAATACAGCCTGGGTTTTTCTCTTTTGCACCATCCATTATGATATATTCTATTTAAGAATGCTAAATGTGCTAATTAGACTTTTCATAAACCTTAAATCCTGAGTTTTTCGGATCTCTCTCTTGACAAGCAATCAACATTTTAATAGATTAAGCGTGGGTTTTGAAAGGTATCGAAATCCCATGGCATACATTTTTGCTTGTTCGCTTAACCTAGGTAGCGATACGGTTATGGATACAGTATGGAGACTTGGTACGCCGACATGGCAATTTTTGTGGGCCTTGGGTATGGCTTTCGGTATAGGCTACGACTTTACAAAAATCAGTTAAAATATTAAAAATATAGCCAAATAAGCAAAATTAACCATATAATATGCATAGAGTAAACAAAATAAGTTAAATAACCACAAAATATATTGATAATTCAATGCCAAATGTCATGATATTCATTGGTCAAACTTAGAACAAGTACATTGTGCAAATGTTACTATGTATATGCAAAAATCAAGATGAATCAACATATTCATTACATTAGAAGTTAGAACCATCATGTGGTTCATTAGTGCAGCATGGAGTAGCGGTGCCCTCCCGCTAGCTCAATCAACAATAAGCAATTGAAAAACTGAAGGTGAGAGAGAAAAAATGCAATGTGAGTTAAATGTGTCATTTAAAAAAGAGTCTAGGGTATCTTTTAGGTTAGGGTATTTCATTTTTTATCAAAAAAGTCATTTTTAATTTTGTGACCCCAATAAAAGACATTTTTAGATGCTTTTCCTGCGGGTTTGTGGCAATTTTAGTGTGTTTGCAAAATCGTACCATTTCATGTACTTGGGCCTTACCCCCTGCGTATTTTGGCACATACGTGGGCCCTATGCATGTGTACCGACTACCTAGCATAAACTGTTGCTTATGGGGCTAGTAGTACATACAAGTTTCTTGCGCTTTAGGGCTAGGAATGTCCATGGGCTACTTTTTCTTCAATAATCTTTATCTATTCATACCATCAAAATATGTAATGCCCCCTTTCGAGTTAATTGATTTTGGATACCCGAAGCCTATTCTTTTTTATTTCCCGTAGGCGAAGGGGAATTAATGAGGGAAATAAATTAATTCAAGTGATCCAAGGGTTCTTTTATATTTTAATTGGAAAAACGACACTTAAATTATATTTTAATAAGTGGGGCTAAAAAGCAAAAGTGGAATAAAATATTATATTTCCAATACGGGCGCCAAAAAAACATAAGTGAGTGCATGAGGAATAAATGATAATAAAAAAATGAATTTCCAATATGGGGCACCAAAGATGTAAGTTTCGACAAAGGTGTTGTGCAGGGGACAAGAACGTTTAATAGATATGATGGCTCAAGTAGTCCACACCATTTAAAACATGAATGTGCAAAGAACACCAAATGGTGAGGGAAGCTCTTCAAGAGTGAACCATAACCAACCCTATCAGAGGACAACCATTGGTTCTACTATTAGGCCCTTCTAGCCTAACTTCCTACGTAGAGAGGAAGCAATTCCGGAGGCAGAAAGTCAGTCTTCCATAACAGATGACATTGCTGCTAGTTACGAGGAGTACAAGGTACTGCTAGGCAAGATTAGAGAGGCTATATCACTCACCGATTTCATTAATTTGAAGAAAAACAGGGGTGGACCAAAAGCTGATCCTAGGCCACAAACTAATCAGAAATACCTGCAACAATCATTAGGGAAGTTGTCACTCCCTACTTTTGATGGCTTTGATAAGAGTACAACTCGTGCATGGATACCTTCTTATCACTTAGGCCAATGATGGAGGAGGAAGCCATAAAATTTGCAACCACTCATGTGGAAGGTATAGCACATGAATGGTGGTACCATGGGCTAATTACACAGAGGCATAATCATATTGATTCTTATGTTGTGTTTAGTGATAGGTTGATAGAGAGATTTGACAGAGTTGATCCAGAAATTCATTTCCGGGAATTAGCTTGACTCAAACAACTACATTTAGTAAGTGACTATGTAGCTAAATTTAGAAACTTTTTGTGATGGTACTTGATATGACAGAGAGGAGATTGGTTGTTTTGTTAATGGAAGGCTTAACTGAATCTTGTAGGGGTTTAGTGAAAGCTTCTAACGCTACCTCTCCTCAAGAAGCCATAAAAAGGCTTTGGACTTGGAGACTTCAATGCCAAAAGGCAAATATCAGCCTATAGGATAGCCTACAACACAGACAAAACCAACACCTTATGAGCAACAAAAAAGCCATTTCAACAGGTGGTTTTCAACAAAAGGAGCTGCCTAAAACCAAGGAGATAGAAACAAGAAATGAACTCAGGAGGAAGAAATTGTGTTTCACTTGCAGAGATCCTTGGGGACCGGGTCATAAATGTCTTCCCAAAGGACAGGTGCACTATATAGAGGTGATATTAAATGATGAGGCAAAAGAACCGGAAGTGGAAAAAGAAGAGGAAGAACCGATAGCTGAAAATAAAGGAGAAGAAAAGACTCTAGATGGTACTCTTGCTACACTTTCAGTGCTCCTAGGTATCATCCTTTCAAAGTTTGTGGAGTACTTCATGGGCATAAGGTAACTATTTTGATTGATAGTGGGGCAACTCACAACTTTATTGATGAGGGTTTGGTAGCCCAAAGAGGATTGAAAATAGAGGATTTCTAGGGTTTTAATGTTACTGTAGCTGATGGCTTTACTATTCCATGCACCAAGAGGGTGAAGGGATTGGAGATTACTCTTGGTAAGCACAAGGTTTGTGATGATTTCTATGTGGTAGGCATAGGAGAAACCAATGTGGTTTTGGGAGTGCAATGGTTGCATTCAATTGGAAAATTCACACAATTACCAAACTATGGAGCTAAAATTCAAAACGATGGAGAAGAGGTTGTACTTCATGGTATGGCCAATGGAGCACCTAAGGCTATCACAACAAAGTGGATGGAGAGAGTTTTCCGTAAGGTACAAGTAACATGGGCAGCCCATTCTTTGGTGAGTATTTCCACTTTTAATACTAATGATAGATCTTATCATGTGGATATACAATCTATTTTGGACAGACATGGTACAATATTCAGTGATTCACCATCAGGATTGCTACCGGATAGAGGATTCCAACACATCATAGAGTTAGAAACAGGTTCTAAACCTGTTATGATTACTCCTTACTCGCCACCCTAGAGCTTACAAAGAGGAGATTAAGAAGACAATCAAAGAGCTATTGAATATGGGACATATCCGGCCTAGTTCTAGCCCTTTTACTTCTTTTGTTGTTTTAATGAAGGATAGGATAATGAGAATGTGCATTGATTACTGCGCTTTGAATAAGAAGACTGTCAAAAACAAGTACCCAATACCCAAGATCAATGAATTGATAGATGAATTGCATGGAGCAGTGTATTTTTCAAAATTGATTTGAGATCTGGTTATCACCAAATCAAGGTAAGAGATGAAGATGTGCACAAAACAACTTTTTGTTGTCATTTTGGGCATTTTGAATTTTTGGTAATGCCTTTTGGTTTAACCAATGCTCTAGCTACTTTTCAGTCATGCATGAACCATGTTTTTAGTGAACACTTGAGGAAATTTGTTCTAGTATTCTTTGATGACATTTTGGTGTACAATAAGACTTTAGAAGAACAACTAAAACACTTGGATACAATGTTGGACATTTTGGAACATCCAATAAATTTTGGATTGGCATCCGCCCACCACTTTGATACAATTGAGGGGATTCTTTGGTCTTCTGCAATTAATATAGGCGGTTTGTGAGGCGGTTTTCACAATTTCCTGCCCCATTGACTGATTTGACAAAGAAAGGAGCTTTCAGCTGGTTTGAAACAACTCAAACAACTTTTGATAAACTCAAAGAGGTAATGAGTTCTTGCCCAATATTGGTTGTTCCTGATTTTTCTATTCCTTTTGTGTTAGAATGTGATGCATTAGGGGAAGGAATAGGGGTTGTTTTGATGCAAAAGGGGCATCCCATAGCCTTTGAGAGCTGGAAACTTAGTGAAGTAGAGCGTGGATTCTCTATTTATGACAAAGAGATGTTGGCCATCATGCATGCATTGGCAAAATTCTGGCAATATTTGGTTTGTGGCAGGTTTGTGGTCAAAATTGATCACAATAGTTTGAAGTTCTTTCTTGGCCAAAAGGACTTGAATGACAAACAACAAAAGTGGGTGAGTAAGCTCCAAGCTTATAATTTTGACATAAAGTATGTAAAAGGGAAAAATAATGTTGTCATGAGATGTTTAATCTAGAAAACCTTTTCTATGCTTTATATTTGGAATCTTTATTGATTGGAAAGTATTAATAATAGCGAAGTATGTAAAAAATGGTTGCACTAATGAGATCCTTGAGGGAAAAATACATGATAACAAGTACATGGTGGTTGATGATCTTATCCTCTACAAGGATAAAATCTATTTGGTACCTGAATCAAAGGTAAAAAGCAAAATCTTGAGGGTTGTCCATGATACACCTTTGGCTGGTCACCCAGGGTATTTCAAGACCTACAAGCAGATCAGGGACAAATTCTTTTGGAAAGGACTCAAGGAAGAGGTCCTCCAATACATTAGAGAGTGTATTGTGTGCCAACAAAACAAGGCAGAGCATGTTTTTCTAGCGGGTTTGTTCAGACCCTTACCTATTCCGAATAAAAAATGGGAAAGTATATCAATGGATTTCATCACAGGTCTTCCCAATGTTCAGGGTAAGAACTGTATTTATGATGTGGTGTAATGTCTCCTTTTTCGAATTAATCCATTTAGAAGACTTCTAGCTCATTCCACTTTTCGTGGGACGGAAGAAGGTGAACAAGGGAAGTATTTGTTGATGTTTTTCAGTTTTCTTTGAGCATTTACCATTTTCTTTCATGTTTTTTCTCATTAGCTAGGTTGGTTGGGTTGGAGTAAAAAGCCAAAGACAAAAAAGAAAAACAACATCATTATGAGGTTGGTTATGGGGGAACTCCCTCATGGTATTTGGCACCACCAAGAAGATATGTAAGGCGTTGCTTGGGCTCATTTTGGGCATGCATCTTTATTATAATTTTACACTTGGTTTTGGGGCTGATTGCTCTATTCCATTCCACTAGAGGGTGAAAATCCTTTGGTGTGGCACACAAGGAGGACGAAACCCTTCCTTGTTCAATTTGGAGAACGAAAACTCTCCAATTGGTGGTTCCAAAGGCTTTAAAGAAGGTGATCTTGCTGGTTTGCAGCTAGGGCTTGAAGGAGAAAGAGTTGTCAAGGTCTTCTACATCAATTTTGCACTCTCCTAGGGTGGCGACTTGGGTAGAGGAGGGTTTGAGTGCCTTCTAGGGCACATCTTGGCATTTGGAGTTGATATTCATATTCCTCATAATTTATAAGGTTGATTTCTCACTTCATTGGTATTTTTGGGGTTTTGGAATCATCATTTCCAACCCTTAATGTGAGCTGTACTTCTGCTGATTATTTAATTAATTACAGTTGTGGTTTATCACTTGTTTCTTATTTATTTTGAAGTATATTGGCTGGATAAATATCTTCATGGTTGGATAAAATAGTTGGAAGCATTCTTTGTCATTTTTAGCTTGTTATTGCATGGGAATTGATGTCATTAAGTGTTGTTACAGTTCGCTGCCATAGAGGGGTTTATTCACTAATTTCCAGCTGGTTTTGAAGGGAGTTTGATGCCCTAAAGGTGTGATTTTCAGTTTGTTGTTAGGGTTTGATAGTTGCTGTTCCAAAAATCTAATTTCTCTAATTTAGGTTTAAGGCCAAACCCTTGGTTTTAGTTTCAGTGCTAGAAAGGGACATTATAGTGGTATAAGAGCTTCGGTCTTCCCAGCTTGAGGGTTTCATGCAAGAGGGTGATAAAGGATACATTTATTATCAAAGGAGAGAAAAGAAGAAATCAGATCAGCTGGTTGAAGAGGTTAGCATGGCCCACCAAGATTCACAAGAAGCCAAAATCGACAAGCTCATTGAAGGGCAAGTTAGATTGGCAGACACCATGGACTTGTTGGCCCTACCCCTACAAATATTTTATGAACCAATGCTTCATAATGGTGAGGGTAGCTCATCTAGAGTTAATACTTCACGACAGCCCCAAGGATCGACTTATGGATTAGCCACTAGGCCTACTTTCCTTCCAACGGAATAAGCCATGCTAGAGGTGGGAACAAGGCATTTTGTAGGGCAGAGTATTGCGACCAACTATGAAGAGTATAGGGCCCTTTCGAATGAGATCCGAGAAGTTATTTCGCTTGCCAAATTCATAGGGGTAAGCAAAGGAAGGTCAAGGTCGGAGCCTAGACCTAATGCGCCACAAAGGGATGTTCAAAATACCTTGGGTAAGATGTCATTCTCTACATTTGATGGTTCCAACAAGGGGACAGCCCAGGCTTGGATTCAAAAGTTGGACACTTATCTATCATTGAGGCCTATGACAAAGGATGATGCAATTAAATTTGCAACCCTTCATCTAGAGGGGATTGCACATGAGTGGTGGTTTCATGGATTGGTCACACAAGGGCACAATCTTATCCACTCATATGATGAGTTTTGTAGAAGACTCATTGGGAGATTTGATAGGGTTGACTCGGAAGTTCACTTTCGTGAACTTGCACAGTTGAAACAACAAGGCACGGTAGAAGACTATGTGGCTGAATTTCAGAGGCTTTCCGTAATGATTACGAATGTGACGGAAAGGAGGCTCATTGTTCTATTTATTGAGGGTTTGACCGAACTACTCAAGGGTTTGGTAAGAGCATTTGACCCTTTGTCTCTCCAAGAGGCAATTAAGAAATCATTGGATCTTGAAGGTGCTGCTCCAAGAACAACAATCAGCGGGCAGCCAAGGGCATTTTTGAATGGAGGACAACCAAAAGGACTCTTGGGACAGCCAAGAACCACATCTTTGGACCAGCCAAAGAAGCCCTTTCAAAGAGCACCAATTATTCACAAGGAGCTTTCCAAAACCAGCAAAGAAGGAGAAACAAGGAATGAGCTAAGGAGGAAGAATTTGTGCTTCTCTTGCAAGGATCCATGGTCTCCGGTCATCATTGCCTAGGTAAGGGTAATGTGCATTATATTGAGGTATTTTCAGATTGTGAAGAAGTTTGTGTTGATGAGGCAAAACAAGTTCATGATCTAGAAGAAGATCCGGAAAGTTTGGACAGCACTCTTGCCACTTTGTCCGGTGCCCCTAGATATCATCCATTCCAAGTGAAGGGTGACCTACAAGGGCAAAGAGTCACAATCTTGATTGATAGTGGAGCTACTCACAATTTCATTGATGAGAGCTTGGTTGCAAGGATGGATTTGAAGGTGGAAGATTTCAAAGGCTTCACAGTCAAAGTAGCGGATGGCTATTCCATGTCATGCACAAGGAGGTGTCCCCAACTCCTTTTCACATTGGGAGAGCATGAGGTATGTGATGATTTTTATATAATTGGTATAGCTGATGCCAATCTTGTGCTTGGAGTCCAATGATTACATTCATTAAGAGAACTCACTCTCAACTGCCAAATTATGGAGCTAAGCTTCATGGATAAAGGAAAGAAGGTGATACTTCAAGGTATGATTCCGGAAACCACTCAAATCAAGTATTTGGTAGAAGATGTTTTGTCAAGAGAATCATATCTTTGCTCTTTATCTAAGATAACAGCAGATTGGAAGTCTTTAATTACAATTGAGTATGCCAAGAATAAGTTTGCTAATGATGTTTTTGAGGGAGAAATTGTGGATGAAAGGTATAAGGTAATGGATGGGCTCATTCTCTATAAGAACCGGGTCTATTTGGTTCTCGAATCAAAGGTGAAAATAAGATATTAAGGGTTGTTCATGATGCCCCATTGGCTGGTCATCCGGCTATTTCAAAACATACAAACAGGTTAGAGAAAGGTTCTTTTGGAAAGGTCTTAAAGAGGAGGTGTTCCAATACATTCGGGAATGTTTGGTTTGCCAACAAAACATGTCGGAACATGAATTTTCAGCTGGACTATTGCAATCCCTTCCTATTCCCACTCAAAAATGGGAAAGTATTTCCATGGACTTCATCACAGGGCTGCCCATGGTTCAAGATAAGAATTGTTTGTATGTTGTGGTTGATAGACTCTCAAAATATGCTCATTTTTGTTCACTTCCAGCCAAGTATAATGCACCTATAGTGGCTGATATATTTTTTAAGGAGTTGTTTAGACTTCATTGGGTGTTGAGGAATATTTTAAGTGATAGGGACAACATATTTCTGAGCATGTTTTGGCAAGACTTTTCCGTTTGGCAGTGCACTACAGTACCGAGATCACTCCTAGCTACTAGCCGTCACCCCCAAACCGACGGGCAAACGAAATAGTGAACAAATGGGTTGAAGGCACTAGGACAACACATCACTCCTCTTGAGCTGCTACCATTGGATGAGGAGGGTAAATAGATTCTAGTTCCGAGATGCTATAGTGGATGTTCATGAAAGGAAGCTAAGGAACAGGGCATCAAGGAATATTTGGTTCATTGGAAGGGCTTGCCACTTGAGGATGCCACATGGGAAGGTGCAGCGATTTTGGAGCACCCAAGTTTGCAATTGCTTGAGGGCAAGCAATTTCGGGAAGGGAGGATTGTAATGTCCCCTTTTTCAAATTAATCTATTTAGAAGACTTCTAGCTCATTCCACTTCCCGTGGGCCAAAAGAAGGTGAACAAGGGAAGTATTTATTGATGTTTTTAGTTTTTTTGAGCATTTACCATTTTCTTTCATGGTTTCTCTCATTAGCTAGGTCGACTGGGTTGGAGGAGTAAAAACCAAAGACAAAAAGAAAAGTGACATCATTGTGAGGTCGGTCATGAGGGAAACTCCTTCATGGTGTTTGTCGCCACCAAGAAGATATATAAGGAGTCGCTTGGGCTCATTTTGAGCATGCATCTTTATTATAATTTTACACTTGGTTTTGGGGCTGATTGCTCTATTCCATTCCAGATAAGGTGAAAATCTTTTGGTGTGCACACAAGGAGGACGAAACCCACCCTTGTTCAAATTGGAAGAAAACTCTCCAATTGGTGGTTCCAAGGGCTTCAAAGAAGGTGATCTGGCTGGTTTGCAGCTAGGGCTTGAAGGAGAAAAAGTTGTCAAGTTCTTGTACATCAATTTTGCACCCTCCTAGGGTGACGACTTGGGTAGAGGAGGGTTTGAGTGCCTTCTAGGGAACATCTTGGCATTTGGAGTTGGTATTCATTTTTCTGATAATTTTAAGGTTGATTTCTCACTTCATTGGCATTTTTGGGATTTTGGAATCATCATTTCCAACCCTTAATGTGAGTTGTACTTTTGTTGATTATTTAATTAATTATAGTTGTGGTTTATCACTTGTTTCTTATTTATTTTTGAAGTATATTGGCTGGATAAATATCTTCATGGTTGGATAAAATAGTTGGAAGCATTCTTTGTCATTTTCAGCTTGTTATTGCATGGGAATTGATGCCATTAAGTGCTGTTACAGTTCGCTGCCATAGAGGGGTTTATTCACTAATTTCTCTCTGGTTTTGAAGGGAGTTTGAAACCCTAAAGTTGTGATTTTCAGTTAGCTGTTAGGGTTTGATAGCTTTTGTTCCAAAAATCTGGTATCTTTTATTTGGGTTTAAGGCCAAACCCTTATTTCAGTTTCAACCTTAGAAAGGGACATTTATAGTGGATGATAGACTCACTAAATATGCTCACTTCTTTGCTATTCCTTGTGAGTTTAAGGCTCCACAGTTGTTGATTTATTTTTCAGAGAGGTTTTTAGGCTACATGGATTGCCTAAAAATATTGTGAGTGACAGGATAACAAGTTTCTTAGTTTGTTTTGGTAGGAGCTCTTCCGCTTGACAGGATGAAGTTAACTCCAAGTACCAACTATCATCCACAGACAGATGGGCAAACAGAGATTGTGAATAAGTGGATTGAGGGATATTTGAGGAATTATGTGGTAGGGCAGCAATCAGCTTGGGTCAAGTGGCTCTACATGGGAGAGCATTGCTACAATACCACTCATCACATGTCCATTGGTATGACTCCTTTCAAAGCTTTGTATGGTTATGATGCTCTTTCCTTTGTGGATTTGGTATTTGCAGATAGTAGAGTGCTGGGGCAAGAGACTTGGTTGCACAAAGCCAAGATATATTGGGATACTCAAAGAAAATATCCAACATGCACAAAACTAGTAGAAATTTTATGCGGACCAACACCACATTGAGAGGACTTTTGAGGTTGGTGACATGGTTTTCTTGAGGTTGCAGCCTTATAAACAGTCTTCTTTGAATAAGAGGAGTTGGAAAGCTCAAACCCCGTTTTTATGGACCATATAGGATTAAGCAGAGGATAAGAGAGGTTGCCTATGAGTTGGATTTGCCAAAGCAAAGTAAGATACATAATGTCTTCCATGTATCATGCTTGAAAAGGCTTTGGGATAGCATATTGTTCGTTCTATTGAGTTACCTCCTATGGATGATGAAGGAAAACTTGTTTTGGTTCTTGAAGTAATTTTAGATTTCAAAGAAAATAAGTTAAGGAACAAGATTATCATAGAATATCTGGTATGCTAGAAGGATCTACCTGCAGAGGATGTTGCTTGGGAGGGTGCAAAAATTCTTAAGCATCCCAGCTTGCAATTGCTTGAGTGCAAACAATTCTCGGAAGGGTGGTCAGTAATGTCTCCTTTTTAGAATTAATTGATTGATACCCAAAGCCTATTTTTTAATTACCCTTAGCCTATGGGAAATAAAAAGAATAGGGTCCGGGTATCAAAAATCAATTAATTTTGAAAAGGGGACATTACAATGCAACTTTGCTCTAAAAAACCACTGCAACCCCTGAATGGAATTGCCAAGCTTAGATATGAGGGTTTCCATCCTTGAATTTGTGTGCAAATGAGGGTTTTCATCCTTTGTTGTTGATGTAAAAGAAGAAGCTATTTGCAGACAATGAAGTAGTTGATAAATTTCCAAGATGAACTAATAATGATCCCCAACATCTGCTTGTATAATTTTTAATGCCTTCTCTCAAAGGGTGGCACCCCTTTTAGAGTTTCATGCATGCTAAAAAGCAATTAAAAATTATTTTATTGGCATATCCAAAGTTGGCGCTCCATCCTAAAAATATAAGCTTGATGCTCATGCAAACACTTCTACCTTTGGCGCCCCATATTGGAAATTCATTATTTTATTCCTCATGCACTCACTTTTGCTTTTGGCGCCCCATATTGGAAATATAATATTTTATTCCACTTCTACTCTTTGGCCCCACTTATTAAAATATAATTTAAGTGTCCTTTTTCCAATTAACATATAAGAGCACCCTTGGATCATTTAAGTTAATTTATTTTCCTCATTAATTTCCCTTAGCTGCAGGAAATAAAAAGAATAGGCTTTGGGTATTCGGAATCAATTAATTTTGAAAATGGGACATTGTAGTCCGCCCTTCCTGCACTTCGGGCCCTCCGGTGATTGTAATTCGGGATGCTTAAGAATTTATGCACCCTCCCAAGTAGCATCCTTTGCAGGTAGATCCTTCTAGTGTACCGGATATTCTTTGATAATCTTGTTCCTTAACCTCTTTTCTCTGAAATCCAAAATTACTTCAACAATCAAAATAAGTTAGACCTCGTCATCCAAAGGAGGCAGCTCAATAGAAGGAACAATATGTTGTCCCAAAGCCTATTCTTTTCATTTCAGATATAGAGCATAGAAAAGGTTTTCTAGATAAAGCATTTGCTACAATGTTATTCTTCCCTTTAACATACTCTATGTCAAATTATAAGCTTGGAGCTTACTCACCCACTTTTGTTGCATGTCATTCAAGTCTTCTAGCCAAGAAGGAACTTCAAACTATTGTGATTAGTTTTGACTACACACCTGCCTCAAGCCAAATATTGCTGGAATTTTGCTAGTGCATGCATAATGGCCAACATCTCGTTGTCATAAATAGAGAAACCACACTCTACTTCTCTAAGTTTATGGCTCTCAAAGCCTATGGGATGCCTCTTTTGCATCAAAACAACCCTTATTCCTTTCCCTAAAGAATCACATTCTAATACAAAAGGAATAATAAAATCAGAAACAACCAATATTGGGCAAGAACTCATTACCTCTTTGAGTTTATCAAAGGCTGTTTGTGTTGTTTCGGACCAGCTGAAAGCCCTTTCCTGTATTTTTGTCAAATTAGCCAATAGGACAAGTTGTAAAAACCCTCTCAGAATCTGCTTGTAGTAACTGCAAAGACCAAAGAATCCCCTCAACTGTGTCAAAGTGGTGGGTGGAGGCCAATCCAATATTGCTTGGATCTTCTCTTGATCAACTTGTACTCCTTGGGCACTAATGACATGTCCCAAGTATAAAATTTCAGTCATTCCAAACTCACACTTGGATTCTTTTGCAAAAAGAGCTTGCTGTTCCAAAATTTCCAGCACTGTATCCAAGTGTTTTAGGTGCTCTTCCCAAGTCTTATTGTACACCAAAATGTCATCAAAGAATACTAGAACAAATTTCCTCAAGTGCTCACTAAAAACATGGTTCAATTCAACTCACTAAAAACATGGTTCATGCATGACTGGAAAGTAGCTAGAGCATTGGTTAAACCAAAAGGCATTACCAAGAATTCAAAATGCCCAAAATGACAACGAAAAGTTGTTTTGTGCACATCTTCATCTCTTACCTTGATTTGGTGATAACTGGATCTCAAATCAATTTTGGAAAAATACACCACTCCATGCAATTCATCGATCCTGGGTATTGGGTACTTGTTTTTGATAGTCTTCTTATTCAAAGCACGGTAATCAATGCACATCCTCATTGTCCCATCCTTCTTCACCAAAACAACGGAAGAAGCAAAAGACCTAGAACCAGGCCGGATATGTCCCATTTTCAATAGTTCTTTGATTGTTTTCTCAATCTCCTCTTTGTAAGCTGTAAGGTGTCGATAAGAAGTAATCATAACAAGTCTGGAACTTGTTTCCAGCTCTATGATGTGTTGGAATCCTCTATCCAATGGCAATCTTGATGGTAAATCATTGAATACTATACCATGCCTATCCAAAATAGATTATATATCCACATGATAAGATCTATCATTAGTACTAGAAGTGGAAATACTCACCAAACAATGGGTTGCCCAAGCTACTTGTCCCTTACGAAAAGCTCTCTCCATCCGCTTTGTTGTGATAGCCTTAGGTGCTCCATTGGCCATACCATGAAGTACAACCTCTTCTCCATTGGTTTTGAATTTTAGCTCCATAGTTTGGTAATTTTGTGTGAATTCTCCAAGTGAATGCAACCATTGCACTCCCAAAACCACATTGGTTTCTCATATGCCTACCACATAGAAATCATCACAAACCTTGTGCGTACCAAGAGTACTCTTCAATCCCTTAAGCCTCTTGGTGAATGGAATAGTAAATTCATCAACTACAAGTAACATTAAAACCTTGGAAATCCTCCGTTTTCAAACCTCTTTGGGCTACCAAACCCTCATCAATAAAGTTGTGAGTTGCCCCACTATCAATCAAAATAGTTACCTTATGCCCATGATGTACTCCATGAACTCTGAAAGGATGATACCTGGGAACACCTGAAAGTATAGCAACAATACCATTTAGAGTCCTTTCTTCTCCTTATTTTCAGCTATTGGTTCTTCCTCTTCTTTTTCCACTTCTAGTTCCTCTTCTTCCGCTTCATCATCTAATATCACCTCTATATAGTGCACTTGTCCTTTGGGAAGACATCTATGACCCGGTCCCCAAGGATCTCTGCAAGTGAAACACAATTTCTTCCTCTCGAGTTCATTTCTTGTTTCTATCTCCTTGTTGGTTTTAGGCAACTCCTTTTGTTGAAAACCACCTTGTTGAAATGGCTTTTTCTGTTGCCCACAAGGTGTTGGTTTTGGCCGTGTGTTGTGGTGATATCTCCCTTTTGAGGCTGAAGTCTCTAAATCCAAAGCCTTTTGATGGCTTCTTGAAAAGAGGTAGAGCTGAAAGCTTTCACTAAACCCCTAAAAGATTCAGGTAGGCCTTCCATGAACAAAACAACCAATCTCCTCTTTGTCACATCATATACCATGACAGAAAGCTTTTGAAATTCAGCTACATAGTCACTTAATGAATGTAGTTGTTTGAGCTGAGCTAATTCTCGGAAATGAACTTCTAGATCAACTTTGTCAAATCTCTCTATACACTCCCTTATACACTCCCCTAAACGTTTCTGGCATACCATTCTTCCCCGTCATTCCTCTTTACCCCATGGACTTACATCCCAACTCCATGTTTACTCATACTTCCACCCTTTATGACATCCCTGCCAGCCCCAGATCCAAGTTGTGTCCCCTCCCTCTACTTGTCATATTTTTACCTACACGAATGTGAAGAAAGCCATTTCAGCCATGAATAGCAGCAGGCTGTAGATGAGGAGGGCTTCCAGGCGGAATTCTTCAAGCATGGTTTGGACACTCTAAACAACTATCTTGTGGACCTCTTCAATCAGGTGGTTTGTATAGGTTTTCCGAAGTCGTGGTCCCACCATATCATTCACCCCATCCACAAGTCGGGTCCCACTTCCGACCGAAAAACTACAAGACGATCATGGTGGGCCACACGTTCTCCAAGCTTTATGCCATAGTCCTCCACATGCGGCTTTCTGAGTTTCTGGAGCAGTACCATTGCAGAGCCAAGGGGCAGGCGGGGTTCGACCTGCTTACCAGACCATCGACCATATCCTCACCCTTCGAGCCATTATTGAGGAGGCACGCCACCGCTCCTCCAGGGTTTTCTGCTGCTTCGTGGATTTTCGGAAAGCCTTTGACTCGGTGCCACGGAAGCTCTTTTCCGTAGACTTAGAGACATTGGTATTTTTGAAACTCTTCTTGCCGCCATTATGCGCTTGTACGAGGAGGTTTTGGGCCGCCTTCACACTTTGCTGCCGGTTTTGATTTCATCAGGAGCACCATCGGGGTTAAATAAGGCTGCCCCTCTCACCTACCTTGTTTGGTATTTATATTGATGAATTGGAGGAATTTCTCAAGGACCATATCTAGGAGGGGATGGTTGCCTTCTTCACCAGTGCTGATCTACATTCTCCTTTTCGCGGATGATGTAGTCCTCCTTGCCTCTTCCGCGGAGGGACTTCAGAGACAACTGGACGCCTTAGCCCTCTTTTGCGACCACAAACAACTGACAATTAATCTTGGTAAAACCAAGGTCATGATCTTCAATGGGATGAAGACTTCTGACTTCCATTTCTTCTATAGAGGGGAAGAGATTGAGATCACTAGCTCCTACACTTACGTGGGAGTTTTATTTACCGGGCCCGTTTGAGTCTTGGCTGCTTTTCATTACACGTCAACAAGGGGACTCTTTAGCAATCTTGGAGAGACAATGCTTCTGACACCGCTTCCAAGACATCTTGTCGAAGATATCTCTCTTGGATTCTCTTATGAGGCCCACAATTCTCTATGGCTATGAGGTTTGGGGACCATCCCTACTAGATTCTGATTAGGCCTCTGTTGAGCGAGTCCAGATCCTCATGCTTAGACGCATCATCAGTGCAAAGAGACAGTTCCACACAATATCCTCTTGGCTGAGTTTGGGGCTCTCCCTTTAGACTAGAGACCATATTTAGCTTTGTTTCGCTTTTGCATCACATCCGGGGACTTCCAGATTCATCTACTGGTAGGGATAGGTACCTCTACCTCGCCTCAGAGGCTGCTCCAATGGCCATTCTTGCTGTTGGTACGCTGGAGTCTCACGTCTTCTTGGCTCTCTTGGAATTCAGATGGACCGCCCCCCACCATACAGATACTCTATGGACGCACCTGCCCATCTCCTACCGAGTAAGTAGGATTTGCACAAAATTATCAGAGATGACATTTACAGGCAGTTCATCTAGCACACTTGGATCAGCCCTCCGAGTGGATTACGCCTAAGATGGATTTCTATGTTGCACATTTCCTTGAGGTCAATGATGGGCTTATTAGTCGGCCTACATATATCTCCCGACACTGGTTGCAGGCACTCCGCATATCCCTAGGCCAGTTCAGAGTGGGCTCTCATAGACTTCGTGTGAGGACCACCAGCTGGACCGCTCAAAGAGGATTTGCCAGCTTTGTTCTCTCCAGGAGGTCAAAATGGAGGAACACTTCATTTTCAGGTGCCCCATCTACTATGAGATTAGAGGGAGATTCCATTGCCTATTCCGGGAGCATTTGTCATTTGTGGCTTTCTTCGGTATTGTGATTAGTGGTGTCTTGCTCTCTACCTATAGGAGGCTCTCAGACTTAAGAATGAGACCCTTCAGTCCCTCCTAGACAGTTGTTACTCGACATATCACATCTTTCTTTACGGTGCTCCCACCGGAGAGGGGCACTAAGCTACACCTTGACACCAAGTATGGATCCCCAGACCAAATCCTTTAGGACTCAAGATGCCACCTCCTAGTCCAAAGGCTTTCATAATCGCACTCGGTTAGTGTCCCGCCCCCATGGATCACGGTCAACCAGGAGGATATAGAGGGCTTGTCTTGCTCGTCCTTCTCCCAGACACCGACATTCCAGACTCTCCACGGTTTCAGCTACAGGACATGCATATTGCCAACTACTTCCACAGTCCACTCCTCCTTGGATGCTAGGTGACAGTGACGGAGGTGGGGCTTTTCCGCCCCCTCTTCTTCAACTCCACCCATCTGTATTCTTGTTGCCATCATGGCCCTTGCTTCTCCTTTTTCTTTCCTTTCTCTTCTCTCTTTCTTGTTGTTCGGATGACCCTTTTGGGTCTCCTGCTGGCTCTTTTGGCATTGTACTGTGTAGTCCCATTGACCTACTTTTGTGGTCATTCGTTGGACATTAATATAATTATCTTATCTTATCTATCTTATCTATCAACGTGTCATCAACACAACATAATAATCAATATGTTTGTGCCCTTGAGTAATTAGCCCATGGTACCACCACTCATGTGCTATACCTTCAGATTAAGGGTTGCAAATTTGATGGCGTGCTCCATCATTGACTGAGTGATAAGAAGGTATCAACTTTTGTATCCATGCATGATTTGTACTCTTACGAGCCATCAAAAGTAGGGAGTGACAACTTCCTCGACGATGATGTTGCGCAGTCTCTCTGATTAGTTTGTGGTCTAGGTTTAGTTCTTGGTCCACCCCTACTTTTCTTCAGATTTATAAAATTTGTGAGAGATATAACCTCCCTAATTTCTCTTGGAAGAACCTTATATTCCTCATAGGTGGCGGCAATATCATTCTGCTATAGATGGCTGAATTTTCACCTCTGGAATTGTTTCCTCCCTACGAAAGAAGTTAGGCTGGAAGGGCCTAGCAATAAAGCCGATGGTTGTCCTCAAAGTGTGTTAGTTATTACTAACCCCTGAAAAAATTCCATCACCATTTGGAGCTCTTTGCACATTCTTGTTTTGCATGGTGTGGACTAATTGAACTATCATATTTGCTAAACTTTCTTGTCCTGCACAAGCCTATCGAAACATACATCTTATGGCTCTCCGTTACCATAGATTTCATTTTTATCCTAGCAATGACCTCTAGATCTTATCGCCTCAATCCTTCCTCTAGCTGTTCTAAACCCTTCTTTCTCTCCCTCTGGTGATACTTGACTTCTTTGTCACTACCTTGCATGAAGTTTAATGCTGCAAATTTTTATTTCCCGCATCTAACAAGAAACAAATCTCATCCCATTGTGGGAAAGAAAAAGTGCAGCATTAAACTTCATGCAAGGTAAGACAGAGAAGTCGAGTATCACCGAGGGAGATAAAGAAGGGTTTAGAACAATCAAAGGAAGGATTGAGGCAACAAGATCCGAGGGTTGTTCTTTGGGAAAAAGACGAAAGCTATGGGTAACAAAGACCCTAAAAATGTATGTTTTGGCAGGCTTGCCATGCGAGGACAAGACGTTTAATGATATGATAGCTCAATTAGTCCACAACATGCAAAACATGAATGTGTAAAGAGATCCAAATGGTGAGGAAGTTCTTTAGGGGTGAACAATAACCAACACATTTAGAGGAAAGCCATTGACTCTATTATTTGGCCCTTCCAACCTGATGTCCTTCGTAAGGAGGAAGCAATTCCAGAGGTGGAAATTCAACCATCTATAACAGATGATATTGCTGCCAACTATGAGGAATACAGGGTTCTTCCAGGAGAAATTAGGTATGTTATTCTCTCACAAATTTTAGAAATTTGAAGAAAAATAGGGGTGGACCAAGAGCTAAATCGAGGCCACCAGCTAATCGAGAGACTCGCAATAGCTTTAGGAAGTTGTCACTCCCTACTTTTGATGGCTCTGGCAAGAGTACAACTTGTGCATGGATACAAAAATTGGATACCTTCTTATCACTTAGGCCAATGATGGAGGAGGAAGCCATCAAATTTGCAACCCTTTATTTGGAAGGTATAACACATGAGTGGTGGTACCATGGGCTAATTACACGGGCACAATCATATTGATTCTTATGTCGTGTTCAATGATAGGTTGATAGAGAGATTTGACAAAGTTGATCCAAAATTCATTTTCGGGAATTAGCTCAACTCAAATAACTACATTCAGTAAGTGACTATGTAGCTAAATTTCAGAAGCATTCTGTGATGGTACCTGATGTGACAAAGAAGAAATTGGTTCTTTTGTTCATGGAAGGTTTAATTGAATCTCTTAGGGGTTTAGTGAAAGCTTTCAGCCCTACCTCTCTTCATGAAGAAAAAAAAAAAACTTTGGATTTGAAGATGTTTGCACCAAAAGGGAGATATCAACTTATAGGACAACCTAAAACACAACCATAACCAGCACCTTACGGGCATCTGAAAATGTCATTTCAATAGGGTGGTTTTCAACAAAAGGAGCTGCCTAAAACCAGCAAGAAGATAGAAACAAGAAATGAACTCAGGCAGAAAACTTGTATTTCACTTGCAGAGATCCTGGAGGACTGGGTCATAGATGTCTTCCCAAAGGACATGTGCATTATATAGAGGTGATATCGATGATGAGGCGGAAGAAGAGGAACCGGAAGTGGAAAAAGAAGAGGAAGAACCGATAGCTGAAAATAAAGGAGAAGAAAAGACTCCAAATGGTACTCTTGCTATACTTTTAGGTGCTCCTAGGTATCATCTTTTTAGAGTTCGTGGAGTACTTCATGGTCATAAGGTAACTATTTTGATTGATAGCGGGGGGCAACTCACAACTTTATTGACAAGGGTTTGGTTGCCCAAAGAGGATTGAAAACAAAGGATTTCCAAGGTTTTAATGTTACTTGTAGCTGATGGATTTAGTGCAAGTCCTTCCCAATGGTTAACATCACAATCGGCTTACCCACTGGAATTCAAGGAATACAATGTCAAGGGTGCAACGCTCGATGATAAGTTGCCCCACCAATTGGAACAGGTAGCCGACATGACATCTAAAGAGCTGACCTCAATGAGCATTATTATGGTGTATAACAAGAAACTTCTAATAAAAGGTGAAGTACGACCTATTTTTGAAGCATGGTTGGACACATATATACTCGACATGGATGAATAGAATGATGGCACATTGGCTGAGGGAGAGGCTATGTTGAGGTTGAGGAAGTATTATCATGACCACTATGAAAGATCCCCAAATGGATCTCGCTTGTTCTTCAATGCAATTTAGATCAATTAAGACACCAAAAGCTGATTTATGACTTTTATAGCATTCACACTAATACAGATCTGAATTTATGAAAGAAGTGCGACTAGGGTTTTGAATAGAAACTTAGCCTAAAACTGAACCAGAACTGTTTTGAAGACTGTGCAGCAATAAATATAGCAGTTTCAGCTGTATTCTAGCAAAGGCGACTAGTTTTGATGATGGAAAGTCCACATAGAATCACTATCAGCCCTATCTATCCTTGCCCTAACAAAGCTCAGAACTGTAACAGTTTATTATAAAGCAAAATCTGATGTTTTTGAATATAAAACAGGCTGGAATTTTATGCAGGAATCTGCAGACTTTGAGGACTGAAATGATACCCAAAACTTCCACCAAAAATACTGAAATTAGATTATTTAAAGCCACAGAATTCAGAGTAATGAATGACAACGCTGTTCAGATCTAAAACATCACCTGTGCAATACAGATCAGCCCATACATGGGTCGCTCCATATGTGGAAATTGCAATGACAGCTGCTGTCGATAAATTCTTCAACCCTTGATTTCAAAAACTCCTCAACTGCTGCTGGAAAATACTGAAATTCTTGTAAGCTCTATGGAAGATCCAGTGTAGAAATTCCTCCTAATCTCCAAGAGGGTTTTCGTCCTCTAGAGGCAATATACTAAGGGTTTCGTCCTTAGAATATTTTATACAAAAGCACCTGGCTTAAGATCAGATTCAGAAATGATAAATGATTACAATGGTGATCTACCCAAGCCGCCCCTCTCCTTTTTATAGGAAAAATATTACAAAATGACCTTTTCATCTTCCAATGAGAGAAGAGTGCCAAAATACCCTAAAAATAGGCCCAAACCAAGTCGCACTTCCTCCTAGGACAAATAAACATTAACTAATGGCCCTTCATGCCAAGTCGCACTTTCCTTGGGAAGAGCAATAATTTTTATCTTTTCTAAACTTCACTTTCCTTCCTTTGTCCAGGTCGCATTTTTTGCCTAGGGATGACAAACACAGCATGGGCCTCTTTTCTATTTTCCCTAGAAAGGATACAACATAATATTAGACCCAATGCACCTATTTAGAGATTACAAATTTATTATTAAGTCAAATAAATTAATACAAGTGCTTTATTAATATTTTTTGCACTTTGTAATAACTCATTGTGACTTAAGTCACCCTTATATTTTTCCTTTGGCCGTCGGGTTGACGAAATGGGCCAAAGGTCTTCGATTGGGAAAAGGGGACATTACACACTACTTATGTCAAGAGAATTTTAAATTGAGGGCACTTGTGTTAAAAAGATGGAGGCAGCACAAGCACAATAAACTTATAAGGTACAAGAATATCACTTTCAGGGAACTTCTATTAAAAATTAATGGTTGACATGAAGTACAGTCAAGAAAATTTTAAGTACTGTGAGGATAACCATTTAAAATCCATCACATAATAAATAATTCGGCAGAGAGACTAGCTATTTGGGAAGTTACGGGTGCAAAAATGCTATAAATGATTCCCATTTAGAATTATATCTGCTGCATGTGAGAAATATTAATATGATTGAAATTGAGCCTATATAAATGGGCAATAAAGTAATCAAGTCGTCGGGACCCATCGAGCAAAATGACAAAGGTATAAGAAAAATTACAATTGTGGAAAATAAAATAAAGAACAATTATAGAAATGAAAATAAAGTAGTGTACACCTTGAAAGGACTGTGCATCCAAGCAAGAGATATTCAAACTGAACTGTATGCCCTAGTGGAAGTGCAAGCACCATACACCCTAGGTCAACCTTGTATGCCCAAGCTAGTAAAGTGAATCTGTATTCTTCCCTTTCTGTGATTGCTCTCATTCATCTGCTAAACCATCCACCCATGCTGCAGAATTCCTGTCGTACAACCCTCAAGTAGCCTGTACTTCTGTCACTGCACTTCTGCTGTTTTCCACCTTCTAAGCACGATCTGTACACCCCTGTCATGAAAGGATGGTGTTGCTGGCTGACATACGGTCCCTAATTGGTTGTATGCCCAAGCTAGTATAGTGAATCTGTATGCTTCCCTTTCTGTGATTGCTCTCATTCATCTGCTAAACCATCCACCCATGCTGCAGAATTCCTGTCGTACAACCCTCAACTAGCCTGTACTTCTGTCACTGCACTTCTGTTGTTTTCCACCTTCTAAGCACGATCTGTACACCCCTGTCATGAAAGTATGGTGTTGTTGGCTGACATACGGTCCCTAATTGGTTTTCTGTCCAAATCATACTCCCTCTCTGCTATAATCCTTCCAGCAGGCTGCATGCCCAGGATTGTCAGCCAGTGTCTGCCCAACAAGTTAACAACAGTCTTCTACGTTGTATGCACGTTCAGCCAGTATTACCATACTCTTTTGTATCATTGCTCCATAATTTTGCCTTCAAGTTGTACAGGTAGTCTACATTTACACTGCCATAAGGTTCTTTGAAAAACTTTCTGTTGTATGTCAATGCTCTTGCACTGTACACATGGATTTGTTGGAAAAGAAGAGGAAATGAGAGAAAGGATTTGTGGGTTTTTAGTGCCATCATCAGGCAGTCGTTTTTTTGTGGATGAATTCAGACTACAGAACTTTTTGAAGATTTAGACTTTGCTTCTCAGCTCCATGTGATTGGAATTTTGTTTCCCTCTCCAATCTCATTCGTTGTCATTTTGTACTTGGCTGTCAGGAGGGACTTTTGACCTATTTTAAGTGGTGGATGATTTAGACCATCATATTAGTATTGTCATGGGTTTCTGCATCTGAGTAATTGCATAATTTAGTAGCCGACGTTGGCATGTGATTAGTGATTGTATTGTCCGGATTTAGGTTGTTTTGTAATGACTGTCGTTAGTATGTTTGGTTGTCGACGGTTGTGTTTAACCGACAACTGTTGGGTCTTTTTCTTATATAAATAGACTGATGAATGTCGGGAAAGGGTACTGATATCAGGTCCTCCCTGTGCTGAACAACTTGTATTAAGCACTACCAATGGATAAGCCGTTGATTACTATCATATTCTTCTATACTGTAACCTATTATGTATTTACTATTCTGTGATTGATATCACTTGGTGGTGTACTTTTGCTGTAAAAAGTTGCTAAAATGGTTGAAATTGAGAAACCATGACTGCACTCATTAAGTGAGGCAGATTGATTGATTCTATTTGTCATAAAGAAGGTTGAGAAAAACACTGAGGCACACAATGAAAAGAGCAAGCCTTAATTGCTGGGATATTAAAAAATCCAAATAGGTACAATTTCTAAAGATGAAAGCAAGAAATGGTTTTTTGAAAATTAGGGTTTTGGCTAATAATTTATGCCATACATAATACCTCAAATTATATTCACAAAAACCTTTGCTATATCTATGTAGCATATATTAATATAGTATACACATATACATGTCCTGCTCCTATATGCATGTGTACTCATACATATGGGTCTATGTTGACCAGTTCTATAAGGGTCTGCTAGCAGGTGTGTTTCCCGGAATGAGAAACAGCTTCCAAACTTGTAGACTGTTTTGGGAATGCTTCTCTTCTAGGAAATGTTCCCAACATAGTTACAATACTCTTCTTGAGTGTCCCAGTACTCCTGAGTTTGACTCAATCCATTGGGAGAACATGCACCAAATCATTATCAAGTTTTAGACTTATTATAAAATTCATATCAGAGGGAATTTTAAAATTTCATAACCACTTTCAGTTATGTAGTTTGAGCTGCCTTTAGTCAACTTCTTGCTGAATTTCTGCCTGGTTATTTGCTGAGATTTGGCCTGGTCGTTTCCAATGCGAGTCCTGTGACAATGCACCCATTTTTAAAATGCAGTCTCAGAATTGCTCTATAGACAGGCTCCCAAGTGGATTCCCAAATCATTAAATCTAAACAAAATTGATCTAGACGTGGGTTATATGGATCAGATCCAAGAAACCTGCCTCATGGCAATAGATGATAGATACAGTTCCCTTAGTTGCAAGCATTAAGAGTATTTTGTATTGGTGCCTAACTACTGATGATAGGTATTTACTTTATACCTATTTAAGTTCAAAGCTTGCAATAGGTATTTTCACCAATTTTATATGGCCTGATATTTAATGATCTTATGGCTGTGCTTGCATTGAAGATGCTATGCATATTCGTTTGGCCCTAATATGTGATCCTTTTGCAAGTGTCATTATTATTACTAGGTATGAGAGATACAAGAGGTATGTCAATCTAAAAATACTTGAAAATATGGCATTTCAAGATATTGGAATCCTATATAATGGACAAACATGCACATCATACAATAAGAATGAATACAAAATGTATCATGGAAAAACAAGAAAATGCAGCTTACAAGGTAAATAGAATCTACGATTAAAAGCAAGTTTACATCTGAGCTCACGAGATATTGACTTTTTCAAAGGTAGAACTTCATTAAGATATACAATCACAATATCAAGATGTGCGGAAAGAATATCTAGAAAAGGATATGTGGATGTGGAATGTGGAAAACACAACATTCGTTTTTTTTTTCTAGCTTGTGCAGGGAAGGGGCTGAGGAGGCTGCATTCACTTTTTTTCGTTTTATATTTTATTATGTTTCACAATGACCAAGAAGTTCTAATGGACCCAATTACATTGACTGTGTGTCTAAACTGTACTCCATGCTGTGATGCCAACCTGTACTCTGAGGTCTCCATCACGGCCTTCCTAATTTTATGATATTGTTAGTTATTAATAGTTGTTAGAGGGAGGAACAATTGGGTATCCAATATTGGTATCGAATATTATTGTGGCCTCATGTGGACATTCTGTCATTCATATTTGGTTTCAATTATATTTTTAAATGTTCACATCCTATCTCCTAGACTATTTATGAAGTGGTAGAACTGAAGATAATTGTAGAAATTGCTGTTTTTGTGCCCGTAGATGAATCAGCATGTCTCAACAATAGATGAGCCCAGTGCGATTCTAATGGTATAACCTTTATGTAACAAAGATGTGAACCTAAATTATATGCTAGTATAAATCTTAGTTTCTGTAACAATGATGTGAACCTGAATTATATGCTAGTATAGATCTTATTTTCTGAATTATTTTGTCATTCTGTGACATGCAGTTACCATATCTTAAAGTCTTGTGTTTAAGTAACCGGAAAATACACTCAGGCAGAGGGAGATTTTATAATTAGTTTCCTTTTTTGATGATTATCACAGGTAACATGAAAATATTGAGGAGGTAACTTTCAGAGCAATCCTTGTAATTGTTTGGGTTGACGGTGATTAATCTTTGTTGAGCTCATTTTATATCAATGGAGTCCAATTTTTTCGATTTTTAAAAGTAGTTGGGGTTGGATTCAAAGCTCGTGCTGAGGAGGAAGGTCGTAAGCTGTTTCTAAGGTTAGGATACAGTCATGAGGTTGAACTTGATGTTCCACCTAGTGTGTGTGCCTATTGCTTCAAGCCTAACATAATTTGCTGCACAGGATTATATTTGCAGAGGGTTAGCCAGTTTGCTGCTACTGTTAGAGCTTGTAAGCCTCCAGAAGTATACAAAGGAAAAGGTATACTTTACATGGATGAAACTATTAAGAAAAAGGAAGGGAAGAAGAAGGCAAAGTAATTTGTTCAGAACCGAGAAGGATATCAAATTTTTGAATGGAACATTTTGGGAGTGCGAAAAACATGTTTGTTTTTCATTCTGAAAGATTTGTTTGGATACAAATGCAGATCTGTCATAAAAGATGACTCATGCACACATCTCATATATCCAATGAGTTATTTTGAGGATGATTTTTAAACCAGAAACACATTTAATGCAAGAGTTCTGAATTCATGTTTATGTGATTTTGGATCACAGATACTATGTTCGAATAAAAATATCACCTGCCTAAGAGTATATGATTAATCCTTATTAAGCATCAAAATATTGTTTTGGATTCTTAAATTTACTGGGGAGGATTACTTGTAACGTATTATATATCTAAACTGTTTTACGTTCAAAAGTTGATAAAACATGATATATTTACCAATCTTTTCTTAAAACCACACATGAGTATATCACAAAAAACCATTTTACCATAACAGAAATAAAATTTCTCAATAGAAAGGAAATTTATTAGTAGATATCTAAAACCAAATATAGCATATTCTTCATTACAAAATATAAAACAAAATACAATATAACAGAGTAATCAATAAGGTAAAATCATATTTTGAATTCCGCTAAATAAATAGAAGAGTGTTGGGCGTTCTGTTTAAAAACAATAAATTAATGATAAAAATAATTAACAATTAAAATAAAACTAACAGGATTTTTATTAACAGGCGGATTAGAAAAAGGGGGAAGACATCAATAACCAAAATGGTTGAACCACCTATTATTATTTATTACATGGATTCGGAAAAGGAGGAAGACAGCAGAGTACTAATCAATACATGTAGAATAGGAAAATAGAGCTGTAATACGTACGCAGAGTACTAATCTATGATTCCAAAAAAACACATTAGTTATTGCTGTAATACATAAAGCAGTGGATGACAAGAAACAAAACAAAATAAACCGTGGGAATGCTCAGAGATTCTCCAATAGTGTGTCCAATTGCTCAGGAGAACACGTTCACACACATTCAAAATTTGAACCCTAATCAATATAAACGCCTGCTCAGATAAATTACAGGCAACTTTAAAAAACCAACGACTATTATCTAAATTAATATAAAATAACCCAATCACTATTTGGTTTTAAAATTTTATACTCGATAAATCACTATTTAGTTTTAAAGTTTTATACTCATAAATAAAATGCATTCCTACTGCATCAATCAAACAAGAGTCTGTAAACATCAATCCCACAACACAAAACACCCTGCAGTCAAAGTAAATCCAGAATTACACATGAACTTCTAAAACAGATGTTCTGTATATAAAAAAATACACAGAACGTGTTTCAGATTTTTATCGGTGCCTCTTTAATGACAATCACTGGTTTTAAAAAATTCAAATTAATAAACTTGCATCTATCAGAACATAGTGTGAAGGGGACTGCTATTACAATGTAAAAATTTAACCAAGGATCGTGCTTCAACTGAATCATAGCCAATGTACTTGAAAATAAAAATGAAAACATGGGCTAAAGGAATTTATCATTTTATTATTTTAAAAAAATTTAACGCAAAGTCACAATTTCAGCCCTGCTAAATAAATACAAAAATGTTTAGCACAACAGTAAATAAATGACAAACAAGAATATGTTAAAATATGCAAAGACATACGCTTATGTAAAGAAGTACTGAATATGACAAACAACTACCAAAACAACATTAAAAAGCTATAAAAAAATAAAATCAATACTTAAGCAAATTCAGAACACTAAGCGTAAAGACTTAGTTAGAAACAGCAACACTTAATTGGTAGTTCCTTATTGAAGTACTAATCACGTATTATAGTGATAAGCTTTTAATGATTTCAAAAGTAACCTTTGTTTTGGGAACGCTTCTCTTCTAGGAAATGTTCCTAACATAGTTACAATACTCTTCTTGAGTGTCCCAGTACTCCTGAGTTTGACTCAATCCATTGGGAGAACATGCACCAAATCATTATCAAGTTTTAGACTTATTATAAAATTCAAATCAGAGGGAATTTTAAAATTTCATAACCACTTTCAGTTATGTAGTTTGAGCTGCCTTTAGTCAACTTCTTGCTGAATTTCTGCCTGGTTATTTGCTGAGATTTGGCCTGGTCGTTTCCAATGCGAGTCCTGTGACAATGCACCCATTTTTAAAATGCAGTCTCAGAATTGCTCTATAGACAGGCTCCCAAGTGGATTCCCAAATCATTAAATCTAAACAAAATTGATCTAGACGTGGGTTATATGGATCAGATCCAAGAAACCTGCCTCATGACAATAGATGATAGACACAGTTCCCTTAGTTGCAAGCATTAAGAGTATTTTGTATTGGTGCCTAACTACTGATGACAGGTATTTACTTTATACCTATTTAAGTTCAAAGCTTGCAATAGGTATTTTCGCCAATTTTATATGGCCTGATATTTAATGATCTTATGGCTGTGCTTGCATTGAAGATGCTATGCATATTCGTTTTGCCCTAATATGTGATCCTTTTGTAAGTGTCATTATTATTACGAGGTGTGAGAGATACAAGAGGTATGTCAATCTAAAAAATACTTGAAAATATGGCATTTCAAGATATTGGAATCCTATATAATGGACAAACATGCACATCATACAATAAGAACGAATACGAAATGTATAATGGAAAAACAAGAAAATGCAGCTTGCAAGGTAAAGAGAATCTACGATTAAAAGCAAGTTTACATCTGAGCTCACGAGATATTGACTTTTTCAAAGGTAGGAACTTCACTAAGATATACAATCACAATATCAAGATGTGCGGAAAGAATATTTAGAAAAGGATATGTGGATGTGGAATGTGGAAAACACAACATTCGTTTTTTCTAGCTTGTGCAGGGGAAAGGCCTGAGGAGGGCGCATTCACTTTTTTTTCGTTTTATATTTTATTATGTTTCACAACGACCAAGAAGTTCTAATGGACCCAATTACATTGACTGTGTGTCTAAACTGTACTCCATGCTGTGATGCCAACCTGTACTCTGAGGTCTCCATCACGGCCTTCCTAATTTTATGATATTGTTAGTTATTAATAGTTGTTAGAGGGAGGAACAATTGGGGTATCCAATATTGGTATCGAATATTATTGTGGCCTCATGTGGACATTCTGTCATTCATATTTGGTTTCAATTATATTTTTAAATGTTCACATCCTATCTCCTAGACTATTTATGAGTGGTAGAACTGAAGATAATTGTAGAAATTGCTGGTTTTGTGCCTGTAGATGAATCAGCATGTCTCAACAATAGATGAGCCCAGTGTGATTTTAATGGTATAACCTTTAGGTAACAAAGATGTGAACCTAAATTATATGCTAGTAGAAATCTTAGTTTCTGTAACAATGATGTAAACCTGAATTATATGCTAGTATAGATCTTATTTTCTGAATCATTTTGTCATTCTGTGACATGCAGTTACCCTATCTTAAAGTCTTGTGTTTAATTAACCCGAAAATACTCACAGGCAGAGGGAGATTTTATAATTAGTTTCTTTTTTGATGATTATCACAGGTAACATGAAAATTTTGAGGAGGTAACTTTCAGAGCAATCCTTGTAAGTGTTTGGGTTGACGGTGATTAATCTTTGTTGAGCTCATTTTATATCAATGGAGTCCAAATTTTTCCGATTTTTAAAAGTAGTTGGGGTTGGATTCAAAGCTCGTGCTGAGGAGGAAGGTCGTAAGCTGTTTCTAAGGTTAGGATACAGTCATGAGGTTGAACTTGACGTTCCACCTAGTGTGCGTGCCTATTGCTTCAAGCCTAACATAATTTGCTGCACAGGATTAGATTTGCAGAGGGTTAGCCAGTTTGCTGCAACTGTTAGAGCTTGTAAGCCTCCAGAAGTATACAAAGGAAAAGGTATACTTTACATGGATGAAACTATTAAGAAAAAGGAAGGGAAGAAGAAGGCAAAGTAATTTGTTCAGAACCGAGAAGGATATCAAATTTTTGAATGGAACATTTTGGGGAGTGCAAAAAACATGTTTGTTTTTCATTCTGAAAGATTTGTTTGGATACAAATGCAGATCTGTCATAAAAGATGACTCATGCACACATCTCATATATCCAATGAGTTATTTTGAGGATGAGTTTTTAAACCAGAAACACATTTAATGCAAGATTTCTGAATTCATGTTTATGTGATTTTGGATCACAGATACCATGTTCGAATAAATATATCATCTGCCTAACAGTATATGATTAATCCTTATTAAGCATCTAAATATTGTTTTGGATTCTTAAATTTACTTGGGAGGATTACTTGTAACGTATTATATATCTAAACTGTTCTAAGTTCAGAAATAAAACATGATATATTTAAATTTTTGTGTATTGTAATGGATTAATGGGCATATTTTTGGACCTTATAGCATTGACAGTGCGATGACCGTTTACATATTATTTGACATATAATTAATTTTTTTTTATTAAGTTGGTTGATTATGAAAAAGAAACAAAAAAAAAAAAATTTAATATGAGTGACTTCAACATTCAAAGTAATTTCGCCCACCTTATTCTCCCGTGGATGCAGATATGCTACACATTAAGAAGAGCCTTAAAATATTAATCAAATATAAACCGGTTAATCTGAGATCCGATACCGCTTCCCCAACATTGGACAACAATTATGTTTAACTCGTAGACTTTTAAAAGGGTTAGAAAAATGATATGTATAAATGGTTGAAGCATTGGGGTTTCTATGATTATTTCCTATTTATAAATTAAACAACTTAAATTTTAAGTTCAAAATACAACTCCTCGCAACTTAAACAAGATTAGACACCGAAATGGTTTTTTGGGTGAGTGCTTTGACATCAACAATGCATTACATTCACCAGTAAACATTGCAATTTGATTTGAAATAGTAAAATTGTACCTAATTGCTTGAAAGAATATTGCCAAAGTAATAATAGACAAGATAGGATGCTAGAGGAATATACATTTCATTGAAATTCTAGAGTCTGTTGTCATAAGTAGACAAGAAATGCAATTCTAAAGTCAATGGTTAGGTTTGACCCCTTTACAAACATGTCCCTAACACTTCTAACAATCACTTTTTTCAAAAGGGTGGCTTGGCTTAGTCGGCCTAGGTGGTACTTCTGAATTGGTTGCGTTGGAAATTATATAAATGGTCACATATAAATACATATGCACCCTAACCCATCAAGTGCATCCGAGGATTCTTTACTCAAATACCTTAAGAAGGTCAAGAGGAAGCATTAAATTGTCAAACTCCTTTGACTTTGCCTAATGAGTCTCCTTGTTAACTCTTCATTTAATTAACTTAATTGTTAATAACATTCTAACCAAGGCAATGTCCAATGTTGTATGCAATAAGATTCCTTTATGTAATTAACAATTGCTTGTTGGAACTATCTGTTTGGGGGGTTCTTAAGTCTTAATTACTGGAAATGAAATCTAATCTAGACTTGGAAATTACACACAATATAGAATAAAATCGATCTTGCGAGTTGAAATCTCACAATGCTTGAAGTAAAGAACAAACTTACCGAATTGGAAATAGCAGGATTTGAAATAAAAACATAATTTAAATGTTGGGAATTAAATCATACACTGCAAGGAATTCAAAATTGCTAAAGCAAAGAAAGTTTATTAAATGAAAATCACTATATAATGAATTTTCCAAAGATTAATCAAGTAATATAAGATACAACATATAATATAGACTAAATTGTACCAACCATAGTAAGGTACATTAATATGTATACTAATACAAAACAACTAATACACAAATCTTGAAGGTCTCGAATCTTAGGGTGAGTGGGCCCTTGCTCTCCCTTTGATTAGAACTACATCGTGCACACTAGATCACCAAAGCAACAATTTTATTTACTTCAAGAGTTTTGGATCATACAACAAGATTAAATTACAAAAACATTGATTTCGACATCCTTTTAACAATCAACGAGTGCGGATTATATTATCCTGCGCCCTCAACTGACGCCTACAAAACAACCAAATGAATCCTATAATATACCTTATTTAGATTACTAGTAAAGAGGTTCCACAATATCTCCATGTTTCGAGGTGAAATGATGGAGAGAATTGGGAACCGATTGACTCTATAGGATTCAGTTACAACAATATATATATAAAATAAACTACATGATCCGTTCTATAACTGGTATTTCCTAATTCTAGTGTGTGCTATTCTTGAATGGATGCACGTTCTAGGCTAGCAAGATTCTCATATCTTAGAGCTTGTTGTCACTTTGGTTTGCGGGATTTGAAGTGGTTGGGTAGACTTTGAAGCTAAAGGGTCGGACTCAGAAGATACTTGTATAAACTCCGAAGCCACAAGTAGAGACTTTGAAGCCACATGCAACGATTGAAGCCGCCTAAGGAGACTCCAAAGCTTAGCAAATTTGAATTTCTAGGCCTGAAACTCTGCATCTTAGACAAAATCATATTTTCCTCAATTTGTATACACAAAACTAAATTCTTTTCATGATATTTAGTTAGAACACAATGGTGGAGCAAATACACACACACACACTAATATAGTAAAATGCATATATTCTCTACTTTGGATTAGGAAAAAGTTTATAGAATGCATGTATATTCAAATAAGGGGGAAGATAAATAATGTCATTATTAAACCATTTAATGAGCTTATCGCCATCCATCACAACATCAAGCTATTGAATGTAAGGTCATCTATATTCCTTCCCTAAATCAATCATGAGCTAAAATATGAAGTACCAAGTATGTGTTGCCAAGTGTGAGGGACAAAGCAAGGACTCTGTTCAACCTAATACCTCTTTGCATGCGGTGAGGCAGTTTAGCCTAATTATTGTTAACCTCTTTTTCAAGTCCCAAGCACAAGGGTTAAGGTGTTAAGAAAAGGAAAAGCCATATCTTATCACACCATAGGAGTCATTGAATTCTAGACGTAGAAATTAGATCTTCATACACAAGGTAATAAGATCACAAAAACCACATCATAGCCCCATAAGACGTGTTCATAGCCCTTGAGATGAATTTGGCACTTCTTGTTTCCCATGATCTGTCTTGCATTGAGTTCTTGATCAAGATATTTTTGTGTATCTTAAGGATGGTATAATCCACTCGTGCACACTTTTTGACAAATTTTTCATATCTTTTGCCTTTGTATTCTTGTTTCTCTCTTTAAAAGTAATTTGTCACAATGGAAGATATTCTAACCAAAAGGGAACACTAGAGAATCCTAATTTGTTACAATACGCTAGAAATAAAGATATTAGGACAACAATGTGTATTTTCTTCCACAAAATAGAAATCTGAAATAAACACTCGGTAGGGTGAACTATTATGTAGAAAAAGAGCCACATAATACCTCAAATATGATCTCACAATGTCCAAATATTATGCCAAAATTTTCATGATAATTTATGAATGCAAAAGCACCAAAATACCAAGTTTTAGGGACCAAAACAAGAGTTGAAAATTTATTTTGTTTGTAGAAGGAAAATTTATTTTGTTTGTAGAAGGACAACTTAAAAAAATGGCCAAAAAGAAGTGTTCTCAAGCCCAAATTCTCTGAAACAAAGTTGAATATGGCCTCCAAAATTATGACAAAGCAAATGGTGTTGAGATCCGAAATAGTTGTGCCCTAGAATGCACCAAACTTTACCCACAAGGGGTCTTCATTGTAGGAGAAGGCTGGAAATGGAAGTAGAAATCCTCATTAACAACCTTGCCTTCAAACCCTATACGAAAGTGCCACGGTTACGCAATACCGAGACTCACATCACTTTAGAAAATTTGAAATAGTCTTTGAAGCTCAATAGAAACTCCTGAAATGGAGGATCTTCACAAAGGATGAAGAGTTTGCGTTCTTCAACCTTAACAAGAGAGGGTTTTCGTCCTCTAATGCAACCACACCAAAGGGTTTTCGTCCTTTAGTGGAGGAATGGAAGAGCAAACAACCCAAAACCAAGCAAATGATATCAAAATAGTTGAAAAAATGCTCCTAAGTGTAGCGACTTGCTTTTATGCTTGGAAGGGGCACAAAACTCAACACAAGAGGCCCAAATGGTTCGCCCCACTTTGGAAGGAATTGCTTTTAATTTAATATTTTATTTCCCCTTTTTTATCCTTCATATGGTTCGATTTTCTCCTTGGGGAATAAAAGTGTTTATTTACTTTATTATTTTATCGCTAATAAAATAATTAAAGTGCTTATAATAAAAATTACTATGCACTAAAATTAGATTATTAGGATTAGTTTCCCTTATTTTCTACCCCTTAGCTATCGGAAACCAAGAATAGGCTAAGGGCCTTCAAACCTGTTAGTTTTGAGAAGGGGATATTACAATCTTCCCTTCCCAAAATTGTTTTCCCTCAAGCAATTGTAAACTTGGATGCTCCAAAATCTTTGCACCTTCCCACGTAGCATCCTCAAGGGGTAAATCTTTGGAATGAATCAAATATTTCCTTATGATCATGTTCCTCAACTTTTTTCACAAACATCCACTATGGATTCCGGTTCTAACATTAATGTTCCCTCATCATCCAAAGGTCGCGAGCTGATAGGAGTGATGTCTTTGACCTAATGCCTTTTTGAGGCATGAAACATGAAATACATTGTGGATTTTTCCGTGTCGGTAACTCTAGCTCATAAGCAACTTCTCCCACCTTGTGACTTTGTAGGGACTATAAAACATTGGTTTTAGCTTTTCAGCTCCATTTGTTTTTACGGAGGACTGTCAATATGATTGTAGCCTAAAAAACCATACCTCCTACCTCAAATGTCCTCTCAACTCTCGTTGATATACATACAACTTTTTTGACTTTGTGCATGTTTTAGGTTATCTTTGAGTGCCTTCATGATATCTTGGCTTTCTTTACACAAAATCCTTAGCCCCGGAACTCTACTATCAAGAATAACCATATCAACAAAAGAAAAAAACATCATAACCATACAAGGCTTTGAAAAGTGTTATACTAATAGACATGTGCTAGGGGAAGTATTGTAACAAAACTCTCCCAAATATAACAACTTGATCCAAGTTTATTGTTGCCTATTCTGAAGCTCTTTAGGTACCTTTCTATCCACTTGTTGACGATTTCAATTTGCTCATCCGTTTGGGGATGGTAGCTCGTGTTAGGAGTCAACTTTGTATCGAGAGATGAAAGAGTTCTTGGCAAAAGGAACTTGAAAATTTGTTGTCCCCGTCACTTACAATGTTCTTTAGTAGCCCATGAAGTCTAAAAATTCCTTTAAAGTTTTCCATCCACTTGCGGTCCATCATACTTAGTGGGAAGAGGAAAAAAGTTGGCATACATAGTGAGTATATTCACCACAACATAAAAACAACTCTTACCTTACACTTTGTGGAAAATCCGGAAATGAAATCCAGAGAAACACTCTCCCATTTTTGATTTGGGATAGGAAAAGGCTGCAAAAGACCTCTGCTAGAAATTGATGTTCTCCTTTACTTTGTTGGCATGTGAAGCACTCTCGGATGTGTTGAACAACTTCCCCTTTGAGCCATTTCCAATCATTTTTCCCTAGTTTGTTTACGGTCTCTGTATTGTCCCTTTCTTGATCCGAAACTGAAAAACAAGGAAATAACACAAACCCTAATATGAATTAAATATGATTTTTCGACCAACAAACTAAAAATTAAATCGATGCAATTACAACAGATCTAATTTTAGGAACAACAACTTGTAAACAAAAAGATTTCACCCAAATACCACCCTTAAACTCATCCACAATATTTATAAACCTTTTAGGGTCACTTTAGAACAATTTCCACCATGAAATTTGATCAAATACTCAGCTAGAAAAATCAATTATAAACATAATTATAACTAAGATAAATGATCAAAATGGAGGTCTCCAAACCCCAATAGTTACAAAAGATGATAGATTCCAACCTTATAAATTATGTCAAATATAAATATCAAAGAATAAAAGAGTTATGTGCCCTAAGAAGCACCAAATAACACTAAAACTGCAGTCACTCCCTAGGAGAGGGGCTCCAAAAATATGTCAAAGCTTTTGTAGGTCTTCTTCTTGATGCCCTAGATCCAAATCAACAAGAGTGTCTTCAATAGATGTCTTCAATTCTTGAATATGGAGAGTTTTTGTTATCCACTATGCCACAAGGAAGGGTTTCGTCCTCCTTAGATGCCACACAAGAGGGTTTTCGTCCTCAAGTGGAAAGGTATTAAGCAATCAACCCAAAAAACCAAGTATAAGTGTATATGCACCAAAGATGATGTGCAAATGAGGCCAATCGACCTCCTGTATATCCTTTGGTTGGCGCCAAGGACCAATTAGGTGAAAACAGACCTCCAAGCTTGCTTTATCTTCTAATTCTATGTTGGGAATCTTCCCAACCTTGCCAACCTCTTAATGATCTTTACTTTTTCTTTTAATTTCATGTTAGGATCATTATAATACAAACATACATGCCTTAGGGAGAAAAACACCAAATAAAAACATAAATATGAATAAAGAAACTGAAATATAACTCAAGTTCTTCCCTTGTTCAACTTCTTCTTGCCCAAGGAAAGGAAGATGAGAAAGAAGTCTTCAAGTTATATTATTTTGGAAAAGGAGACATTATAGTCCTCCCTTCCCAAATTTGCTTGCCCTCAAGAAAAATGCAAACTCATGGATTCCAAATAATTCTATGTGGCTCCTTCTTTGATGTACCTGCACATGAAGCAAACATATCAAAGAAAACAAGAGTGTTAAACTACACTTTTGCAATCTATTCACCAAGGCGTAGGGACATGATAGCTAGCTCCCTTCCTTTGCTTACCATCATCTCATAATCTTCATCCAAGTGATGGATTCCCCAAACTTTGGTAATGTTGTCCCAAAAATAGTTGTAACCTTGCATTTTTATCTTAAAAATCAAAATGGTAGTGGCGGAAACCACATGTAATCAGCCACACATATACCGAGGTTAGTAGTAATTTGGAATTTATTCAACCTTATAATCCGAGGCTCTTTTCTTCGTGTCTCATACGTAAGAAAGTGGCTGGAAAAGTTGTGAACAACAATTGAAAATAAGGTACAAAAATTGTAATCGTTAATTCTCTCCAAAAATTTCCTTACTATCAATGACACAGGGTTGGAAATACCCCAACTTTGATGGAATATGCCCCAAAATTCCCAAGATCATCCATTTACTAACTCCAATGATTGAAACTACTCGTATGACAACAAATATTAAAAAATCATATTGTTTACCCACTTTCCACATCGAACATCTTGTTTCGCCGACAATGGTGACTACCTTTATACCTCTATTTTCAAGTGTGAAGCTTGGTTCCAAGAAGTGATTCACCTTGCATTTCCGAAGACCATCTAGATTCTCCATGTCATAAGCATCTTGGACTTGACTCAAACCAGCTCTATATTTATGATTGGAAGTGGTGTTTTCACCCCATTAGGCTCTTCAAAATTCACTTTATGATAATAAATATTCTTACCAAGTGTGAGCAACCTTCGTTGAGGGAAATTTTCAAATTACAAATTCTTTACTTGTTTCCCCAAAACAATTGTCCTATGTTGTTTCTTCTTACCACTGATTCTTCACTACTATGAAAGTTGAGGGTGGATTTCCCCAATGTTTGCAACCACTTTGAACCCCAATATAAATTTCAACATTAGCTAATTAAATAAGCAAAAATTCACCACATACCTCATGATCTCCCAAGAGAAGTGGTTGTTGTGGTATTTTTCTTACACAAGGTATGGAGGTGCCACTCCCAACAACAATAATGACCCCTTGGCTATTAAGAAGAACCTTCTCCCGGAATGGTAGATAAGTATGTATGTCATGCACCCAAACAAGTATGTTGACCTTTCCCCTTATTCTTCTAACCTTTTTCTCAAACTTGGAACTATGGGTCAGCCCTCATCAATAAGAAAATTAGAATTGTGTTCCTTCTCTAGATGATCCCAATGTAACAAATACTTAGCTAAAAGCAAGGAGTATGTATTGGGAATATAACCACTAGAATTACCTTTCCCAAGAGTGATTTTTGACATTTTCCTTACACCGGCACATACCAAAATGAATTTTCCCCAATTACTGATTTTGAAGTGGATGATTCTCCCTTTCTCAAGCCTTATAAAAACACCCATACCTTTATCATGGTGATGTCTCACTAGTGGTACCATAGGAAGATACTACAAACATGAGACATGGTCACCCTTCCTAACCAATGGTGCGTGATGACAACATATTTGAAATGAAAAATTGGTTAGCAAGAGAAATGGAATATTCACATACCATGGGTTGCTCGTGATATCTTTATGCTTCAGAATCTCGAGTTTGAGTCAAAACTCTTCATTTGCATTAACTCTTCACCAAATGGAAAATTTTCCTTCTTGCATTCTTCCCAAAAAAAAATTGTTCCTATCTTGGGTCACCTAGGATTCTTATTAGGGCTGGGAATTCCATTCATTAACCTCCTCCTGATTGCTGTTATTTGGAATAGTCCAGCCAACTGAAAATTAACAACTCGCATTTTTGTAATGTAAACTCTCCCTCTTCCCACTTGAGTACCCTTCATCTTCATGATATGGGAGTACCCTCCATCTTCACAATAAGATTATTATTTATGATGACCAAAATATAGCAAAGACATAACATGAAGATGATGTAATAATTCCTTAAGAAGATGATGAGATTACTTACCATAGGTTGTTGTCCTGAAATTTCCAAGGAATTAAAAGTGATTATAGGCACCTGAAAAAGTACTCTCTTCATCTATATGGCCCCCAACAAGTTCACCCAAAAGTCTTGGCCCATTGATCCTATGCAATTATGATTTGTCTCCATTCTTAGCATCTGTACCCATTTGCATGATTTGCATGGAGCATCAAATTTTCCCCCAAGGTCCTCTTTTTAAATGAATTGCCTATGAATGTAATCTAAAATGGAATGATAAGAAAAAACAAATCATAAATATGGTCTTCATGGTCATACCTTGGGCTGCCCACAGGAGCTCACCCTCCTTTTCCTTTGCTCCTTTAACAATGAAGATATTTCCGCCTTGAATCCTCAATATTTTCTTAGCACACGTCTGGAAGATCATCATGACTCTCGTTGAAGTCAAGAACACCGTTAATTTTCCTATTATTGATTGTTGTTCATAAAATTCCAGCAAGCTGATTATCATCATTATCGACCAAAAAAGCGCTTCAACCACCAAATTCTCTCCACAATTTTGCAAATCAAAATTTAATTTTTCCTAGGTTCATGCTCCATGAATTCTTCCTTTGTATGTGGAGATTTTGTTGCATCAAAAACCTTGTTTGGTTTCTTTTTATCTAAAAACTTTCCCTGTCCTTGAATGTCATCTTCTTGGGACTCCACCTCAAAACCCTCTTGTAGATATGATTTTCCTTTTTCTTCTTTCAAGAGAAACCCCTTTGGGTTTGGCTCTTTGGCATATTCTTGTGGTCTAGGGTTTAACCCTAGCATCTTCATCCATGTTTTGGTTGTCCCCTTGTTGGAACCATCAAATGTGAAGAGTGCCACCTTCTCTAAAGTATTTTGAAAATTTATGTGGCACATGAGGTTTAGGCTCCGACCTTGACCTTCCCTTGCTTACCCCTATGAATTCAACAAGCGAAATAACATCACGGATCTCATCCAAAGAGCCCTAATTCTTCATAGGTAGCCAATTTTTTTGACCTACTAAATGCCATGTTTCCACCTTTGGAATGACTTATTTCTTTGGTAAAAACCTAGGTCGCCAATCCATTTTTGTATTGTTTGTCACCGTCTTGCATGAACACCCTCGGGATGGGAAGATTGATTCTTTGATACCATTGTAATGTCTCTTTCTACGACTGAAACTAAAAAAACAACGAAATATCACAAACTCCAACCTAAATTAAATAGGATTTTTGGACTAGAAAACTAAAAATTAAATCAATACGATACAATTGTCTCGATTTTAGGAACAACTTGTAAACAACAAGATTTCACCCAAATAACACCCTTAAACTCATCCACAATATTTATAAACCTTTTAGGGACACTTTAGAACAATTTCCACCATGAAACTTGATCAAATACTCAGCTGGAAAATTAATTATAAACAACAGAAGTACAACCAAGAGAAATGATCAAAATGGAGGTCTCCAAACCCCAATAATTACAAAAGATGATAGATTCCAACCTTATAAATTATGCCAAATCTGAATATCAAAGAATAAATGAGTTATGTGCCCTAGAGGCACCAAATCACACTCAAACCCTAGTCACTCCCTAGGAGAGGGGCTCCAAAATATGTCAAAGCTCTTTGTAGGTCTTCTTCTTGATGCCCTAGATCCAAATCAGCAAGAGAGTCTTCAATTCACCAATATGGAGAGTTTTCTTTATCTATTATGCCAAGGAATGGTTTCCTCCCCTTGGATGCCACATGAGGGTTTTCATCCTCAAGTGGAAATGTATTAAGCAATCGGCCCAAAAACCAAGTATAAGTGTATATGCACCAAAGATGATGTGCAAATGAGGCCAAACGACCTCCTTTATATCCTTTGGTTGGCACCAAAGACCAATTAGGTGAAAACAAACCTCCAAGCTTGCTTTATCTTCTAATTCCATGTTGGGAATCTTTCCAACCTTGCCTACTTCGTAATGATCTTCACTTTTTCTTTTAATTTCATGTTGGGATCATTATAATCCCAATTGACTTTTTGCCTTAAGGAGAAAAACACCAAATAAAAACTTAAATATGAATAATGAAATTTAAATGTTGCTCAAGTTCTTCCTTGTTCAACTTATTCTTTCCCATGGAAAGGAAGATGAGCAAGAAGTCGTTAATTTATATTATTTCGAAAAGGGAACATTACATTGTTGTCTGTGTCACTCAAAATGTTCTTTGGTAGTCCATCAAGTCTGAAAACTTCCTTAAAAATTTCATCCCTAGCGGTCCATCATACTTAGTGGGAAGAGGAAAAAATGGGCATACTTAGTGAGTCTACCCACCAAAACATAAATACATCTCTTACTTTGCACCATGGGAAATCCGGTAATGAAATCCATATCAATACTCTCCCATTTTTGATTTGGGATAGGCAAAGGCTGCAAAATAACTGCTAGAAATTTATGTTCCCTTTACTTATTTAGCATGCGAAGCACTCTTGGATGTGTTGAAGAACTTCCCCTTTGAGCCCTTTCTAAACAAAATTTTCCCTAATTTTTACATATTTTGATGTATCTTGGATGACTGCCAAAGGAGAGTCATGCATAGATTCTAAAATCTTATGTTTTTCCTTTGATTTCGAAATCACATAGACTATTTTTGTAGAGCATGATGTCATGCACTACCTTGCATATTTCATCTTCAATTTCCCCTTTTAAGACAACACTAGGAAACTAATTTTATGCATATTCGGTTATTATGATAGCCCTCCAATCTGCTGTAATTTTTGTCATAGAACAACAATATGGTTTCCTTGACAATGCATCCACTACTATGTTATTTTTCCCTTTAACATACTCAATATCAAAGTCAAATGGTTGGATTTTGCTTACCCATTTTGTTGCCTTTCATTCAAATCGGTGTGGTTGAGGAAGTACCTCAAACTATTGTGATCCATCTTCACCACAAATTTTCCTCAAACTAAGTACCTCAAACTATTGTGATCCATCTTCACCACAAATTTTCCATAAACTAAGTATTGTCGGTACTTCACCAACATGCATGATTTCCAACATTTCATTGTTGTAAATGGAGTACTGCGCTCAACATCTTTAAGTTTCATATTCTCATATGTAATTGGATGCTTATTTTACATCAAAATAGCCCTAATACCTTCTTTGGATGCATCACATTAAAAACAAAAGGAATAGAGAAATATTGAACAAAAAGTCTTGGGTAATAACTCATTACCTCTTTGAGTTTGTCAAATGCTAGTTGGGCTGAAGTTGACCAAATGAAAGCTCCATTATTTCTTAAGTACATCAAGGGGGTTGTAAGTTTTGAAAACCATTTCACAAACCTCTGCAGAACTTCAAAGACCCAAAAATCCCCTTAATTGAGTCACAGTGGAAGGAGGAGGCCAATCCAAGATGGCTTGAATTTTTGTTGATCCACTTGTACTCCTCGGACATTGATGCCATGTCCAAGGTACCAAATTTCCTTCATTCCAAACTCACATTTGGATAATTTTGCAAAAAGATATTGTTCAAAATTCCCAAAGACTATATCCAAATGCTTTAAGTGCTCCTCCCATGATTTGCTATAAATCGAATGTCATCAAAGAATACCAAAACAAATTTCCGTAAATGCTCCCTAAAAATATGATTCATAAATGATTGAAATGTAGTTGGGGCGTTGGTTAACCCAAAAGGCATTGGTAGAAATTTAAAATGACCAAAATGACACCTAAAGGTGGTCTTTTGGACATCCACTTCTCTTACCCAGTTTGATGGTAGCCGTATCTCAAAGAAATCTTGGAGAAGAACACTACTCCATGTAACTCATCAATCCTTGGTATGGGGTACCTATTTTTATTGTCTTCTTCTTCAACAACAGTAGTCAACAAACATCCTCAAGGTCCCATCCTTCTTCACAAGAACAACCGAAGAAGCGAGAGGACTAGAAACTAGGACTTATGAGCCCCATTTCTAGCAACTCCTTGATTACTCTTTCTATTTCTTCCTTGAACACCCTTGGATGGCGGTAAAGAGAATATATTACCGGAGTGAAACTTAGTTCTAACTCAATAATATGTTAGAAACCTCTATTCGGTGGTAGCCCATGAGGTAAATCATTAAACACCTTAGCATGCTTTTCCAAAACAAGTGAATGTCAACATGATAGGATTATTGTGATGAAAAGAGGATGAATTTCTTACCAAATAGTGCGCAACCCATGCAATCCGCCCTTTTTGAAAGATCTTTCCATACTCTTGGTCACATCACAACTTGGTGAAGTTTTGGTTTGGAGTTCAAACAAAATAATTACATAATAATAATCATTCGATATAATACGAAATAACATACATACATATACATACATACATACATACATACATACATACATACATACATACATACATACATACATACATACATACATACATACATACATACATACATACATACATACATACATACATACATACATACATACATACATATATATATATATATATATATATATATATATAGGAGAGGAATTCCTATTATTAAGGAATCTCCTAAAACTTCTCAAACCTATACTTGTATGACTTGCTCAACCAACTCAACCAACAACCTTGTCTCTCACCTAAATAGATATATACAAGAGTTGTCTAACAACTTCACATATAAAATATATTATCACCCACACATAAATATCAATAACCATGTGAACACTAACTATGATTTCCTAACATTCCCCCTTAGTGTTTACATGGGAATAAAACACATCTCAAAAAGTGAAAACGGAATCGTATGCCACCGCATACTACCACTGAATATTGTTTTTGGATCTTCTTTGCACATGACCATCCGCTTCACCACAGTGAATCCATCACCGGATGATCACACTTCCACCAATACACCTACATACGTGAACTCAACAGTTCCCGCTTTCACTTCTAGTGAATGCTCTTTCACCACCGATCGATAAAGAAGTTTGACAATCGAGAATCTCAATTGTCGAGGATCACTAGTGTCAATTGTCCTCCTATACAATTGTTCTTAGCATCCAAAATGTAATTTATCACGTTTCAAACTTTGGTAGGGAATGTATAACTTGTCTTATTTCTGCACACACCACTCGAAGCAAACAACTGATATAATATAAAAATGTGCCACTAGTACTTGTATGTGATCCTCGTTGGTGATGACGAGAGCGCCGATCTCCCTCCATCCTTCGTTGCCTCCGACATCCATCATTATGCTACTAACTCAACGGAATTTGATCATGAAGCTCAAGAAGCACCCCCTACAAATTGGGCCTTGCATTCCAACGATAATGCATCCTTTACAAAAAAATATCTTTATAACTTTCGACAACGAATTTGATGCAAAGAGACTTTGACAACAAGAAAACTACTAGAAACACTAGTTTTCTTAGACTTACAATACAATGACCTGCTAGCCAATGTTGGAAATGACTTTTCTAAGGCCTATATGTATGATTTTTTTAATGAAACTTGTGATTACTTTTTAAATAATACTAGGAAGACTTGACATTAAAGCAAATCCCTTAAAGTAATCTTTAACCTACGGGCATATATGAATGCCTACTTAAATATTATAACAAGAGATTAATTTTTAGATTACCAATCTAAAATTCTAGTCAAAATGTAAGGTTCATCAATGACATGATATGATGAGCGTCTTGACCAGTCATGAGATTTCAAATAGATTCGGTGGAAATTTTTGAAGTAGTGATTATCCATAATTTGCGTGCAGTATAAAACAAAAATGAGAACATAATTTGCGTCTATTATCTATCCGTTGGGTTTGTGTTTGAATGGTAACCAATTTGACTGCAGATAATATGAAGCAGTTCGAGCACACCCACGCAAACAAAAAACACTTCAGGCACCGTATAGATCAGGTGAGACCATATGTAAATTTACTCTGAGCTTAACATAGATCTGACATGTCTATATCCACATGTTGCTGGTGAGAAAGACGTGAAGAATGTGCTTTACAAATTATGCACGCACGTTAGAGAATCTCTTCATGGACATAGAAGAGATCTTCGAAGCTCCTGGATTTGGAAAAGCACGGTGATACACAAAGTGAGAGGGGATTACAAACATCTGATGTGAGCAATTTCAACACTCAATGTAAGCCTGTGGCCGACTGAAAGCAGGGGCTGAGTTGACGTTGAAGATTCTAGTGAAATTAATTAATAAAGCACGAATTTGGACCATAGAAGGCGTGTGGAAAAGGAAATAACAGGTGCAAATGGTAGAGGCGTTGGTCATGTGCTGATCAAGAAGAATGAATCCATTCCACTTTCAAGTAACAAACTCAGAACTGATGATAATCACGCCAAGGCAGAAGACAATGCAGGTCCTAAACAAAGTTGAATTTCTCCCAACTGACTCTCATAGATCTCCCTGCTCTGATACCAAATGAAGTTTTGGTTCAGAGTTCAAACGAAATAATTACACAATAATAATCATTCAATATAATACTGCAAACAATATACATATATATAGGAGAGGAATTCCTATTATTAAGGAATCTCTTAAAACTACTCAAACCTATGCTTGTACGAGTTGTTCAACCAACTCAACCAACAACCCAATCTCTCACCTAAATAGCTATATACGTGAGTTGTCTAACAACTTCACATATAAAATATATTCTCACCCACATGTAAATAACAATAACCACTTGAACACTAACTATGATTTCCTAACACTTGGGGAGCACCGTTCCTCATTCCTTGTAGTACAACTTCCTTGCCTTACACCTTGAATTTTAACTCCACGGTTTGGTAGTTTTGAGTGAATTCACCCAAAGATTGTAGCCATTGCACTCCACAACCTACATCTATCTCACCAATGCCAAAGGCATATAAATCATCTCTTACCTTTTGTCTCCCTAAAGTGAGCTCAAGTTGTGGAATCTTCTCCGTGCATGAGAGTGAGAATCCATCCACTACGGTCATGTTGAAACCTTTGAATTCTTCCATCATCAATCCCATCCCGGTGACCAAAATTATTCAATGAAGTTGTGGTGAGCCCCACTATCTATCAAAACAGTGATTCTTTGACCATGTAGGACACTAACTTGAAATGCATGGTATCTAGGAGTTGCGGATAAGGTACAAAGTGTGTTGTGCACGAGAACCAATCCTTATATCTTCGTTTGTTCTTTGATTCTTCCGGATCAAAACTTTCTTCTTCTTCTTCCTCATCTAAAATCGCCTCAATGTAATGGGTTTCCCCTTTTCCAAGGCAACGATGTCCTGGAGTCCATGGATCCTTACACCTAAAGATAATTTTTCCTTCTTAACTCATTTTTGCCTCTTTCTCCTTAATTTTTTTCTATAACCCTTTTGGATATAAATTCCCTTGAGTTGACTTACCCTATTGTCCAAAAGTTCTAATTTTTGCTCCCCATTTAGAGTGGTCTTTGGTTGTCCAAATGATCCCTTTTATTTCCCAAAAGGTGCGGTCCTATGTTGTCCAAAAGACACAATCCTATACTATCTAAAAGGCGGAATTTTGTTTTTGGGGACCTGAAGTTTCAAGATCCAAAGTTTTTGATAGCTTCTTATAGAGAGGAAGGGCTGAAATCCTTCAATAGGCCTCTAAGTGGTTCCGCTAGGCCTTTAATGAACAACACCACAAACCTTCGTTCACTCACATCCAAAACCATCATTCACTGAAGCCTCTAAAATTCAGAAATATATTTGTCCATTAATCCTTCTTGTTTGAGTTGAGCCAACTCCCCCATGAAGTGGGTCTCCAGATCTATTCTATCAAACCTTTATGTTACACATTGGATGAATCTTCATTTGTTGTGATAGATCTCGTGTCCTTGGGTGATCAACCCATAGTACCACCATTCATGTGCTACCCCTTCCAAATATAAAGTGGAAAAATTGAGGGCTTCTTCCTCATGATTCATTGGGACCACTTAAATCCTTGGCAATCCGCAGAAGAATCTATTAGTGCATCATGCATTTCCCTTTGAGATTCCCTCAGCATGCGAAAAATAAGTTGTACATGGGATTCAAAGACAAGTATGTGTCTAACTTCTGCAACCATGATCTTGTTGAACACTTATTGGATCCGTCATAAGAATGAAGAGTTACCTTTCCTAATCTTTGATGTATATCTCTTTGTGGTTGCTCTTGTTGAAATCTTCTATTCTTTTTTGTTCCCTTACTACTCTTCAACTAGCAGAAATATCTAAACGACAACATATCTCGCACCATGTAGCTGAGGGTCGCATATTATTCACCCCATGCCTACTTGGTGGATCTAACTTAACTTGACTTTCTTCTCTTTGAAGGAATTTGGATCTTAATATTTGAGGAGGTTTAATGGAGGTCCTTGCTTGATCGGAAGAGCTTCCTTCACCATTATTTGATGTTCCTTAGTTGGATGATCTGTTTTGCATTGGGACCATGGAAATCCTTGGCCAAGTCCATGAAGAATTCTATCGAGTGTATCATGCATTTCCCTTTGAGATTCCCTCAAAGCATGCCGAAAATTTGTTGTAAGGGCTTCCACAAATCTCTCGGACTACGTGTGATTACTTCTTGCGCAAAAATCATGTTAGTCTAGGAGGATCTCTTTACCCTAGATCTTCCACGGTTTCTTTCCTTAGAGTTTGATTTCTTCTCACGTAGAAATCGATAAACCTAAGATTGTTTCTCCTTGTGCATCAATATCTAATTTCCTTTCACATGTTGGAAATAATCACTACTCTAATACCATTGTAATGTCCGCAATGGAAGATATTCTAACCAAAAGGGAACACTAGAGAATCCTAATTTGTTACAACATGTTGGAAATGAAAGTATTAAGACATCAATGTAGATTTTCTTCCACGAAACAAATATCTAAAATAAACCCTAGGTAGAGAAAATTGTTATGGAGAAAAAGAGCCATAAAATACCTCAAATATGATCTCAAAATGTCCAAATATTATGCCAAAAATATTTATGATAATTTATGAATGCAAAAACACCAAAATATTGAATTTTAGGGACATTTTTGTGTAATCTTGGTCAATTTGTTGATTTATTTGATTTTATGTCGATTAAAACTCTCTAAGACTAGAAAGTAACTCTTCTTGTTGTTGAATATGTTATTTGACTACTCAAACCTTTTGCTATAATTTCAAAGATGATGTGATGGATGATTGATTATGAATAATACACATATAACTTTCCAAAAATGGAGACATTTTGGACATGGTATGGAAATATGTATTATACTACATATATGTGTGTAACATTCATTAAACTAGTCTCTCCTATTATCGAGGCAAAAGGGGAGATAACCCTTTAAGAACTTATTAACCGCCATTGTTTTTTCAACATATTTGGGATTATATAAGGTTACTATGAGTCAACTCAATTCTCAAACATGAGAATAACTAAGTCAAAAATTAATGGTGAATATAGGATCACGACGATTGACCATGATCTTTGAAGTCCCATGATAAAATCTTATGTTGTTGCACTTGCTACAAAAGGTTGTGAAATGGCACAAAAATAGGCATATTTGATGAGTTTATAAATGAAAACCACGATGACAGTTTTCCCTTCAAACTTGTACAATCTTATGATGAATTCCATGGAGGCCTTCTTCTTAGGAATAGATAGAGGTTACACAAGCCTCGGGTCTTAATTGTGTCACCATTGTTTTGTTGGCACATTATACATTTTTCCACCAATGTCTAGACATCCCCTTGGAGCCATTTCCAAAATAAATCTTGCTTGATTCTATGATAAGTCTTCATGAATCCAAATTGACCTCTACTAAAGACATATATAGATCGTCTAGCACCTTGTGCTTAAGCGTTGAGTTCTTGCACACGTAGATCCTACCTTTGTACCATAAAGTGTCCCCTTTCTAAACAATTTTATTTGATACACCCATATCATGTTGGATCTTTTTAATGAGATTTTATGTATATGTTTTATTCTCTTATTTTGATCAAACCTCATCCACCCAATCCTTATGCAATATGGGCATGACGTCTAATAGTGCCTTTTTGGATTCATCCTACTCTCATAGTGTATCAACCACTAATTCTCCTTCCATTTATTGTAAATGATCTTGAAGTCATAATTGAATATCTTGCGACCCATTTGTGTTTTTCTTATGATGGAAACCTTTGCTCCAAGAAGTATTTTATACTATCAAAAGCTATGGTTACCTTAAAGTGTCTTCACATCAAGTATGGTCATCATTGTTTAGCTACATGAAGTATGGCCATCAATTCCTTCTCATATATGGGCCCTCGATGAGTTTTTAACTTTCATTTGGTGACTCTCAAATGCAATTTCCATAATTTTTGTGTGAGAACTACCCTGTGCCATATCTTAAAGGATCACATACCACATGAATGTTTTGGAAATTTTTGGGGTGGCTAGAATTAAGGTCGTGCACATGGCCTCCTTCAAATTCTCAAATGATTTGGTGGCTACTCGATTCCACTAGAAGGATTCCTTTAAGCGGATGTAAATTTTGTTGTTATGTTGCCTTAATTTTTGAAAAAATGATGATATCAACGAGTGATCTCTAAGAATTATCATAGAATTCTAAGGGTTATATGTGTTTTCCTTCCTACCATGACCTTGATCTTTTGAGAGTTCACTTGGATGCATTCAAGTAAAGCAATGCAACCCTAATAATTTTCCTCCTTGACTCAAAAGAAAATTTAGAAGGCTTGACATATATATGATGTTGTTCATGTGTAGATAAAACCTAATTCACTTGAACAAATATTCCTCTTGTGACTTGTTTTATATTAAAATGTTAAAATAAGCACCAAAACAAACTTTTTGCGAAGAAGGTTGAAAGTTAGAGTTCATCAAAATCTTAAATGTAAATGGTGAGTTTTCTAGGCCAAAGAAATCACAAGAAATTCATAATGGACTTCATGGGTTATGAAATTTTTTTATGCATATCCTCATCTCTTGTTCTAATTTTTTAATAATCAAAGTGAAGATCATGTTTCATAAATATACAACATCATGTAACTCATCTAGAAAATTATCAAAAATCAACATTGGGAACTTATATTTAATGGTGTACTTGTTGATTTCTATGTAATTTGGACATCGATCCATGTTTCATCCTTATTTTTCACTATCACCATGGGAAAGGAATAATAACTCTATATATGTTTTATAGTTCCTACTTTTAACATCTCTTATACCATATTCTCATTCTCACTTTTATAGACATATGAGTACCTATAAGGTTTTATATTGGGTGGTTTGGACCACGGTACCATTTGAATGACATGATCATGGTTATGTTTTGAATGAAAATAGTTTTCTACAAACATATATTCCCCTTACTAATCATATTTTTCATATGATGATAACAAAATAGATGAGGGAATTTATACAAAATCCTTCTAGTTCAAATGTCCATTTTGAGTGACAATACATAAACAACTCCTAGAAAGTATTCTTAATCGATCCCAAGGTTATGAGCCATTGGACTCCCAAAATAATTTCTCCTTCACTAACAAGAATGGAAAACAAAAGGTAATCTAGTTGGTATCCTTCCATGGTGAGTTTAATACAATGGAATTTCCCTGAACAAGTAAATGTGCCACCATCTTCAATTGTAACTTGAAACTCTAGAGAAGGATAAACAAATAGTTTAAGTGTGCATATTGACACTCCTTAATTTAATCAATATTATCACCATTTGATGTTATAGAAAACCCACTACCTTAAGGGTTTGAGGAGAGCTAATGCGTGAAATTTCATGACACAATAGTTTATTGGTTTTCATATGATTACTTATCTAGCATCATCAACCTCTAGTGTTGCTTCTTCATCCTCTTCTTCTTTATTACAACTTCAATGTAGAATAATTTATTTTCCACATACTAATGTCCTTGAATTTATTTTCTATAGTAGTTAAAGCATAACCCTTTTTTCTTGTTGGGATTTGGCCCTTGCACAATAAGCTAAAATAAAGAAGATTTGTGATGGTTAGGAATCTAAACAATGCACAAGGAAATGACACACATAATAGACACATTTTTCACAAGGGAAAACCCTTTTAGGTAAAAATCATAGCACCATAAACTTCATTATATTATATAAACTAAAACCAATTACAACACAAATAATCATTTCAAAGGTTGTAGATAGCATATAGTCCATACACTATACCATGTAACTATATACACATAACAATATTTTTAACCGAACAAAACCAACTAGACTTAACCACCTAAATGAAAAATACTTAATATATTGTTACACATACTTCACGTATGTCCAACATACCTTCCATATTCAAAGGAAATGATCTTATACCCACTTTGTAATCTTTACATAACAAGAGAATCCTAAGTCTCACCGATTGTTGACAAAAGTTATCATTACATAATATTCCTCCACCAACCACACTAGAACATTATCATGACATTAATTACATAGTTTCGAGTCTATGGCTATAGCCTAAAAAGTGTATAGTAAAGTCTTTTAACATACATATGTTACATTGTTGTGTTGTGTAACTCCCATTGCACACCATTATGCAACTCTCATGCACACCATTATTTTACACACAACCCTTTGTAAAATGTAGCACAATATTTCATATGACATGAACAATGCAACTACAAATATATAAACTTTCATGTGAAGTTGTGTAACCCTACGCAACACAACATATGCACATAATCATGTGTAAAACTATGCAAAGTTTAAAAAAATTTCAACGTTCTCCCACTCATTGAACACTTTACATACATGGATCATGAACTCATACTTCAACATTTACGAGCATCCGTGTCCATTTCTTTCCTACACCAAGAAAAATTTGCAGCACTTACTACCTTTGTCAATGAATTTGCAACATTTTCATCAATGTCCTCGTTCTCCAGCAATATATCCTCCTCAAAAATTACCTTACAAAATAACACTACACATAAATATGTTTTATCTCGAGAATGATACTTAGGAATATTTTCCACACAAATATCGCTCTAATTATCACAATCTATCCTTGCAAAATTTTAAATCAACCTAATAGTAGAATTCAACCTTTGAATCCAAACACCTTACTTTCTTGCATGAGTTGATACTATGTACTTGGCCTATGTGGTGGATATTGTAATACTTATATGTCATTTAGTTATTCAACTTACAACTCCACCAAAAAAATTGAACACATACTCACTAGTAGATGTATGTCAATCAAGGTCTTCACCCAATAAGAATCCATAAAGTTGTGTAGACTAAAATTATTTCTTTCACAAAGGTCCTTCATATAAAATTATTTAGTTGTCCATTGTACATAGATATCTAATGATCTTTAACACTTTGCAATATAATGCTCTTTTCATGGATTGGCTTTGAACTTTCTCACTACTCCCATTGGATGTGCAATATCAGGTCTTATGTATACCATTATATATAGAGGTCTTCCTACATCATTTGCATACAAAACCTAATCCATATTTCCTACTCCTCTTTGTCTTTGGAAAATTTGCCACAAATGTTTTTGACCAATTGGAAAAGGTGTGCATACATGCTTAATGTCCTTCGTAAACCTCTCTAATACCATCAAAACATATTTCATCTAGTCTAACCAAGGTTACTTGTTTACAAAATATCATATATTTCCACACCCAAAATAAATTTTGTAACACCAAGATATTTCATGTCAAATTATGCAAACAATTGAGACTTAACATTCTTGATCATTGTTTTGTAGTTTCCAATCAGCAACATGTCATCCATAAAGAGAGTTATGATGACAAAGTTTCCCTCTTCTTTCTTGAAGTGCATAAAAGTATCATCTTTACTTCGTGCAAGACAATGTTTTAGCACATAGTCATATAAATTTTGATTCCACATCCTTGGTGACTATTTCAAGACATATAAGGACTTATTCATCCTACTTAGTAAGTCTTATTTCCTTTTGACCTTAAAACTTTCTAGTTGCACCATATAGATTTATTCTTTAGGCTCTCCATGAAAAAATACTTAATATCCATTTAATTTATCAAAGAATCAAACATAATAGTAATGGCTAAAACAAATCTAAGAGGAGTCAACTTTGTAATAGTACAAAAGACCTCACAAAAATCAATTCCTCCGCCTAAGAAAATATCTTTGCTACCATGTGAGATTTTTACTTTTCCATATTACCTTATGTATTGTACTTCTTAAAAATCCATTTGTAGACCACAAATTTTCTTCCAGGATGTAGCTTTATTGAATCCCAAGTATCATTCTTATCCAAATATTAAATTTTGTCCTTTGTGGGTTTCTTTGAATATTTTCTCTCACCTGATCCAAGAGCTCCCTCAACGTCTTGGGGTATTCACCATCATTTACTAACATTGGGAACATAGTGTTTACACCCTTTTAAAGATTTGATCGATCTTAAGGTTTTTATGGAATGCACAACACCGAAAAAGAATGTAAGGTGTGAAACTAAGAGCTATTCGATTAATTAAGTTCCATATTAACTATACAATATCATAACAATGTATCGATACTTACAATTAATGATTATAATATGATATAATCTTGAAAACACAAGTAGGAAGATGTAATTAGCTAAACTTATGATACATAAGAGATCAAGGTGCACCAATTGAGGAATCGGAAGTTTAGAAACTAATCAACCTTCATTCTTGAAATTATAACTAAGATATCACGTGATTTAGGAAATGTAGGTCTACTTGGAATGGTTGTACAATCAAGGACCTACTTGCTTTGGGGTTTTGTAACTTGTTCTATCTTTCGGTGGCTTGTAAATTTGTTTTGTTATCAAAACCTAAGTGTGGCACATTCTCAAAACCATATATAATTAGCTAAATCAAACTCAAAAATCCTAACCTTGGGTGGGAGACCCTACAAGAAGGTTAGTGTTTGGATTGAAGAGCAATTCATACACCGTCTATGTTAACACTACTCCAAAGAGGACACAAACCACACATAGTTCTCCACCTAGCATATAATATCTATATGAATACAACTAGTTGGAAACTTGAACCAATTTGAACATGCTTGAGATGATTGTGCTATTGCTAAGACTTTGAAGTTTGGATATTTGTGTGCTTGGAAATGTGGGAAGCTAGACTCCTTGACCCAGTTGAGTGATTCATAATTGTAGTAGTGGTTTTCCTAATGAATGTGCATCATCTTTAGGAAGATTTAGGGAGCCTTGAGTTTTTGTTGTATGTATTACAATAAGAGTACCAAGTTATTTTTATATTATTCTCAAGTGTTCTAGGTGAGTAAATGAGGTGATGTTAACTTGCTTATATAGGGTTTTGAAGGTAAATCATTATGATAAATTTTTCCTAAGAAGATGAAAAGACCCATAAATTTAATTGCATCAAAATCAAAGTTAGAAGATGTGTTGGTCGAATATAGTACAAGTTGGCTAGGATTAAATTTCACATCCTAAACGTTTTGTAGGTTTTTAGACAAGGAAAAGCTAGATGAAATCCAAAAGTTGCACTATGATGGTCACGGGTTAAGCATTTATTTTATGGATTTTGATTCAAAATTTATCGACTAATCAATGTGTAAGAATAAGCAAGTTGGGATATAGATGGCAAGATGTACTAAGTGGGGATATGATGTGAGTGTTTGTCTTAGAAAAGAAGCACAATCAAAACCAATAGTGTAAAAATGATAAATTGTCAAATTTGGGTGTCTACATTTCCCCCCTTAAAGGATGAAATGAAAATTACATGCTTAAAAGAAAATAAAATTTAGTGTTGTTGTCATGCAAATGTGCAACAAGGAAATTGTCAATTTCCAAGCATGACAACTATACCCATGTACCAAATTTTTCATGTTCTATCCTTTTGAGATACCACGGGTTTGTCAAATCGATCGATGACATACCAATTAATGTTAACTCATTCCCTAGGTGATTTAGGAAATTTAATTCAACCCCTTAGGTGATTTTAGGAGTTCTTGAAAAATGCTATCTCTAAGTAGTGTTGGGAAGGGCTAACATTGGCCTTCCTAGGACTGGAGAACCCCATGGAGTGAAACAAAAATAAAAACCAGACACGGAGGTGATTCAAGGACCTTAGTAAATCATGGAAGTGATTTAGGAAGATTCTAGAAGGACTTGGAAAAGTTGGGGCAGTTTCACCAAAATTAGGGTTCACAGGCCTAGCAGTGCATAAGCCAAAAACATTGCTAAGCTTCAAAGGTGATTTTGGGATCTCAAAATGGAGTTAAAAGAAAAAAAACCATCTTCAGAAATGGAATTCCAAGCCCTAAAATATAGTGAAATTGTTTTTTCACAACACTTTGGCACAATGGTTTTGTAAGTAATTTTTCTCATGTATAGGTGGAGTACTAGATCAAAAATCTGATTTTTCAGGGATAAAATGGATGAATAAAGAATTTAAACCCCCACCATTGGATTTAGAAGGAATTTTCCAGTAAATATCATATAAAATTTCATCAAAAATGTCCATCGGGAGCTCAAGATATTATCGTCACAAGTTGTCCTCAAGGTTCGGGAGTTAGTCAAATTTTCAGCTCCAGGAGCCTGACGGGATTTTGTGTCCCTCATGTCCCTCAAGGTCAGGGACATCAAGGTTGGGAAAATGAGCCCAACCCCTTAAATCCCTCTGGACCCACATATGACCTCCAGGATCGCCAGTTCAGCCCTAGGTGCTTGCGGGAGCTCAAAGCTTCACCGTTGGATCGTTGCCACGTGTCATCACCTGGAGCACCATGGAATTTGATGTCCCTCACGTCCCTTTGAGGTGAGGGACATCAAACATGGAAAAAATGCATCCAACCCCTAAGGAGACTCCTATTCAATCATGTGACCTCTTCAAGAGCGAATTTCCATGCCCCCAGGTGTTTGCTAAGCCTCCATTCTCAACCGTCAAATCTCTACCACGTGTCATCACCTTGCTCACTCATGGAATTTGATGTCCCTCACATCCCTTTGAGGTGAGGGACATAAAACATGAAAAAATGTGCCCCACCCTTGCTGTGCATTCTTTTTTAATAATTTAAATCTAGCACTTAGCCATTTTCCCCATTTCTTCTTCATAGCTTCATACCTTGCCATGGCTTTGTTCATGATTGTCCAGACACCCGGTCCACCATTGTTATTCAACCAGCTCTGTCATGGCCAAAAAAACCATCCACTCCATGAAAATGCATAGTTCTTAGAGAAAAAATGGGTCAAAAATGAGAAACGACAGATAAATGAAGAAAAACAAAGATTCTTCACCAGATAATCACGAAGTCCCCAAATCGAAAAAATCCTCATATCTTGAAAAATACAAGTCAGATTGAGGTGTCATCTTTTGCAAACTTCAAATTTTTCAAGATGATCAAAATGCAACAAACAGGAGGTCAAATGGTGCCCTAAAACATTTGTTCCAACAAAATCCCCATTTCATGCACTGGCTCACATTTGTCGGATTTCCCATCAATTCGGTAATGGAAACAAGCTAAAAACTTACACACGGACTCCAAATGGAAAAAATATCACAATGGAGTTGTTTTCTGTCATGAATGGAGACAAAAACCAAACCTATAAATTTCAAGCTCCATTAATGGCTGCCATGGTAGCTCCATGCTCAAAGCCACTGCCAGTGAAAATTTTAAATTTTATTTCCAAGCATTCTAGTGGGCGAAATCAAGTGAAATTCGAGAGGACATGACTGCGATGATGAGCCGAGTCTAGAAAAATATGTTCCATTGCAAACCGAGCAAAGTGAAGTCCAATTTTAAAAAATAGTAAGTTTTTCATATGTCTTTATGTTTGGAAAGTCATCATCAAAAGCGGTATAGCAAAGGCGATGTCACCAGAAAACTTGTGAGTCTGAGCATAAAATAGTGAAAATGACCACTTACTAAAAATAGTAAGCTCTCTATATGGGTTCTTACTAAAAATAGTAATTCAACCCAAGAAGTGGCCGAGGCGAAGGTAGTTTGCACAAGATTGAATGAAGATCTTCATCACATCAAGATGGTCAAGAAGAAGCAAGAATCACCTCTTACTATAAATAGTAAGTCTCCCATGTGGGTACTCACTATCAATGGTAATTCATACTCAAAGGGTAGTTTTGGCACAACATGACATATAGGGATGATCATTCAGGTCAAGGTCACCATTCAGGGATCATCCATGGGTATTTCTCATAGGGAATTTGATATTCATCTCATAGAATTCAACAGTGTCTCTCGACACTCACTTCATGGCTCGAGTTACAGGAGTATCTTGTGCGGGGTGGAAGTTGCGGTCATCGACATAACCATTCAACAATGTTTTTAAACACTCATTCCAAAGCATCTGTGAGCCAATTTGAAGGAGTTTCCCATGAGTTTGAAGAATTAGAGTTTCATCACATTGGAGCTTTCCATCAACGAGGATCATCGGAATTCATCAAGGGAAACATCTTCTCTTCTTCTTCTCTCTCTCTTCTCTTCATACCCCCAACTTTATCTCTCTTCTCAATGTTCTAATTTTGCGTTGGGGTTGCACTTTTTCATATGTCTTAATGTTCCTAATGTAATAAGTCACCTTTATGTTATAAAAAGGGACTTAAAAGTTTCCTAGGAAGTTGAAAAGTTTTAAGTTGTGCGAGGACATATGAAAAGGCATTGGGGGTAGATGATGAGTCACCTCTCATTCTATAAATTGTAAATCCATTCCCATTTCAAAGGGTTGGTGATTGATTTTGTAAACTCAAGAGTGCATTGAGAGAACAAAGGAGATAGCCAAATTATTCCATTCCCCTCATTCTCAAATTTCCTCCATTTCCCCACTATGTACAACTTTGGTTTGAGCAATCAATACAAGAAGAAGGAGTTTCTAGCTTTCTTTGACTAAGGGATTTCATGATACTTTGTGCTCATCAAATTCTATTTGGTCTTATTGCTACTTGCAGAGTTGTTTCCTCTTAATTTAGTGCATGTGATGAATTTTCTAACTAGTGTGTGTGCAGGAATCTAATTTTCTACTTGCAACATTAGTTCCCCTACCTCATATTCTCACTCCCTTTCCCACTTCCAGAAAAATTCCTCTCTAGTAAGCAATTGCTAGATTTTCCGTAGGGTCAGTGGAGTGCCCTTGTTGGATCCCCGACTACAAGGCCACCAGAAAAATCCACCTTTTTCACTCGCGCATGCATATACGGAAGTTGCATCGGTTAAGTAGAGGGACTTAGACTCCTAGAGAGTTGGCAAGAAACCCACAAATTTTTCCCAACAAATTTTCTCGCCAACAGTTTTTGGCGCCCACCATGGGGCAAATTTAGCAACATCTGCACCCAAAATACGACCGCAAGGTCAAAAATTTTAAAAATCAAATATTGAAAAAGAAAAAAAAATTTCATGGAAATCCATTGTTGAAAGATATATTGTCAATTCCTGCACGTGACCCTTCATATTCCACAATGTCCTTTCATGTTCCCACTGTAAGATTTTCCAAAAGTTGGCTAAAGGAAGATACACCAGGTTGAGCAGGTCGAGAGGTATTGTTGATTCCAGTTTCAAGGCTTTACAAAATCAGTAAGAATGAATTAGAGATAATCCATACTTCTTCTCTCAAGCTTCCTCTCCATCCGGATCTTCAAGAAGTTCACCTAACAATCCTATCCAAACTCCTGTTGATACCCCCTTCAAATTCTCCTATTTTTCAACCACCATTAAGCATTGAGTTCCAGAGGAAGAAGAATTTACGAAGAAGATGAATCAAAAACAATGAGAAACAAGTATAAAGACCTCAACCCATTGTCCCATGGGGAAGAAATTCATGCCCTCTCACTCTCGAACCACCTCTTCATGACCTACCAATGAGTTCCCGTAAGAACTTTCCAAAGTTCAAAGGAGATGGCACACAACATCCTAAAGAACACATCACTGCTTTTCACGACATCATGCGAATTCTTGGTGTCCAACATGAAGATGTCATTGTAAGACTATTTGTGGAATCTCTCTAAGAAAAAGTAGCAAAATGGTTCTATCCTCCTGCCTTCTCGATCCATCACTTGTTGGAATGACATCAAGACTACCTTCGAGGAAATATTTAAATCAATTGAATATTGTTAAGGCCTCTTGGTGTAGTTAGATCAAATGCATAAAGGAGAAAGTGAAACTATGAGAGACTTCATGGCCCATTTCAACTGGTTTCTTCATAGGATACCGAAAGAAGATTCACCATCTAAAAATAATGTTAGGATATTCTTTATTAGTGCTCAATCACTAGAGGTGGTATTTTTCCTACGAAGAGTTCAACCGAGGGATATTGCAGAAGTACAAAGATTGGCCATTGAACTTGATGACGATCTCATCCTATCTAGGAAAGATCAAGAATCCCTCAAAGGGTAAAGCTCAACGTCCTGGAGATGAAAGAACCGATCCTTTTTTGTAGAAAATGAAAATGAAATGGCATCATTGAGGAGGGAAATATTTGAATGAGTTTCTTCTCAAAGAAGCAATGGAAATCAGATTACAGAGCACCTCGAAGGCTTGCCTTGGAGGCCCCACCTGTCAATGCAAATTGTAGGAGTAAGGAAAATGAAGATGAGCTTGAACAAGAAAGTGAAGGTGGTGATTCCTAGAAAGTGATGAGTTTGAGAATAATACACAAATCATATTCTGTGAATATTCTAGAGGTGATGAAGATGACAAAGAAGATGCACCTAACTTCTCATGTGTGGTATTCACTCATTCTTAGTCTAAGAAAGGGGCTCTTCCTCTCTATTGTTGCAAAGAAAAATAAGACTAAGATCCTCCTGTGGAGACTCCATAAAAAAAATAATCAGTCAGGATCTCCACTCCCACCCTCCATGGAGTCCACATTGTTGAATCCTGATCCTATAACAAATAAGAAGTCTCCAAAATTCCAAGTAAGTCTTCCAATGCCTCTTCTAATTCTAAATCTAAATCTACTCTTGTAAAATCTAGTACTTTGAAAGCTCCTAGTGTACCTTTCAAGATCCCCTCTGTTCCCCAAAAATCTACTCTTGCTTCCAAACCTGTCCTAAATCCAAAATAGTCCCTTCATCACCCTCACCCGCATCTACTCCTTTTGACTTCATAGAATACATGAACAAAGCCAAAGTGCATATTACTAAAACCAAATATTTGCGGACTCACCCCGAATAATTCGAGAGATTTATTCAATACATCAGGAGTGGTAGTTTAACACCCAATACTATAGCTCCTAGTTCTAAAGGAATACTACCAAACCCACCTACACCTCCATCACATAACATGCTTTCATTGAGTTCATCCAAGATTGATAAGGTTGAACCTTTCTATGTCTCTCTTCTTGTTGGAGATTATGTATTGAACAAACTGCATAATATATTCTGGCGCCTCCGATAATGTAATTCCTGTAAAGGTTGCCAAGGTTCTCAAACTCACCATGACTCCACCCGGTGGCTCTTGTTACTCCCTGGAGTCAAAAGAGGTCTCACTTGTAGGGAAGGTCAAAGATGCACATGTGGCTCTCGCTAGATTTCCAGACAAGAAAATTTTAGTGATGATCTTGGTAGCAGACATTCCAGCTTCATTTGGAATGTTACTAAGTCAAAGCTTCTACCAAGACTTGGGAGGGAAAATTCAGATGAATTGGTCATCTACAACCATACCAATGAAGGGAGACATGGATAAATTTCTTCCAGAGAAGAAGATGAGGTACACAGTGTGAAAGTCTAGAAGCCCAGAAACCAACATCTTGTATCAAGATACCAGGCGGATGAATCACTTTGTGACAACCGAGGAGGAAGTGTCATCAAAACCCTCAAAGTGATATAGTCTATAATTATGATCATCAATACCTTGAGCAAAAAAATTGAATGAGGCTCAAACAAAGTTCAGACTTCTACCCCATGTGGTGTAAAAGTCACTATTTTTCCTTAACTGTAAGAATGAAAAATTTGATATACAAAAAGAAAATTTGTGCTAATGTTAGGAACATACAAAGTTGCATCTTGATACTACCAACATCAAGGTGTATATCACCTTTTCCCTCAATAGAAAAAAAGGAAGAATCTCCAACCTCAATTTTGGAAGTAGAACTCAAACCTAGAGAAACAAAATACTCCTTGGAAGAAGTCATGTGATGAGAAGCACCAAAATCTATAATCCAAATGTTTTAAGTGGTGACTTTGAGATATCCCAACAACATTAAGTGTTTTGTCATGCTGATTAGAAGAGGTGGAGTGGAGATAGAAATTTTGTGTTTCTTGACTACATCCTCTAAGGCTTGCATTCAAACTTATAAAACCTATGTTCTTCATGACCACTACCCCTACAAAGAGCATGAAAGGCTTGACTTATTCTTGGATTTAGAAGACTCCTTGGGTTTAGAATTGTTTTCTTTGGGTTTAAGAGGGCTTTGAGATGGAGAAGAGGTGGATTTCATTTTAATTTTTGGTTTTCCTTGCCCTTAGGATTAGATGCAACTAATGCCTTTTGAGAGGTGGAAGACTCAAGGTGAGACAATTTGGATTCTTCCCTAGTAAGTCTTTCACAAAATGTTTCTAAGTCAAAATTTTGAATGTGTTACCTAAGGCATCCATGCTAGAGAAAAATGTAAAAGAAAATATTTGAAATGGTCCTCTCAACTTGGATAGAATCAAGTAAACACACTCTTCATCTTTCTTATCTCTTCCACTCCCCTTCAACTATGTCAACAAATGCTTGAACTTGGTAAGATAGTCTATAATTGTTGGAAAATCTTTAGGATTAAGAGAGGTGATCTCAATTTCAAGTTGCATGGCTCTCATATGATCCACCTTACCAAATAAATCCTCCAATTTATCCCATATTTTGAAAGGAGAGTCACATTTTTCCAAATGAAACAAAATACTGTCACTTACATAAGTTCCTATCAAACCCATACACTCATCAAATTTGCAAATCGGGTATGAAATTTCTCATATTATCTAGTGAACACTGGTTGTTTTAAAGAAGTTAAAGCCCATAATCCTTTCCGCTTGATTATTGTTTCCATTTTTGGTTTCCATGTGTGGAAATTATGTGTTATTAATGGCTCAACATGATCTAATGCAAAAGTAGATGCCATTCTCAACTCTTGCCTTCACCAACAAATAAATTGAAAGGGGGCTAGAGTTAAGCAATCATAAGCTTTAAGCCCTCATATGACCATACCATATGACCCCTAAGGATTTCAATGGGTGACCTTTGTAAACAAATGAGCGAAATATCATTTATTATTATGGAACTCAATGAAATACAATGAGAATGAGCCTTGCTTATATACGCAAGAAATAAAAATCTAAGAACCCGATAAGGTGTAGATCAAGTCATAAATCAAGGATAAACTAGTCATCAAATAATTAGTCAAGACCATAGATTTAGGAAGAACTAGACATCAAGGATCTAGTCAATACCATAGATCAGGAAAGAACTAGTCAATACCATAGATCAAGGAAAGAACTATACCTAACAACTAGATGATATCCCCTAATATCTAAATAAATATCCACACACATTCTTATTGGGTGAGGATAAATAAATAAAGGTAAACTGAAAGGTAAACAAAGTACCTTTAGGTGAACATGAGCTAAGGTAAATACCTACTCCAAATAGATAAATTGCTTCCAAAGAAGAAGATGAGGTACACAGTGTGAAAGTTCGAAAGCCCAAAAACCAACATCTTGTATCAAGATACTAGGTGGATGAATCACTTTGTGACAATCAAGGAGGAAGAGGATATTCCCATCTTGATAGGGCTAGACATGCCTTCCCGAGAGAGGCATGGACCTTGAAGAAGCATTGAGGATATTTGAGTTACAAGAGGGCAGCCCCAAATTGCCGAATGATGCAAACCATGAAGAAGAGGAAATGGTTCTTGGTGATTTTCAAACAAAAAATCAGCTTATGTGCTTATCCGTGATGAAGAGATATTCTCATTCCCATTTGAAGATGAGGACTCCCTTAATCATGTCACCCAGAAGAGACCAAGCTAGTATGCAATGAGCCCTTAAACAATGGGAAAGAACCATCTGTACAAGAATTGCTAAGATCCGTGGAAGAAAAAAAATGACCTAATCTCAATCTCAACTCCTGATGCAAGACATGAATCTACAAGACAAGCGTGAATATGATTTGAAAGCCTTAACCAGTGTGAAGATTGACCATGTTGAAATAAAGCAACAAGAAAAATATGATGCCCCTCCTGAGCCAATGGTTGATGGATGCAATGATGAAATCGAGGTGTTTTCTTTCCCATTCGAAGAGGAAGAATCTTTCCATGATGAAGAAATTGAAGAAAAGAGTTTTGAGGCCTTTGAAGCTGAAGCTCCTCTAGAAAAGGAGTGATAGAATGCAGTGATTCCCAAGATGATGAAGTAATCCCTCTGGATAGTTTCCTTGAGCTACAAAATAAAGATCCTTCGAAGGCATACAAAGATGAGCTGCAGGAAGTGACAAAGGATATCTCTGTGCAAGAACTATTGGATGTAGTGGAAGTTGCGGAAGACCCCAGAGATGATTCTTGATCTCTTAACTCATGTGCCATGGCCATATAAGACAAGTATGAGGTTACTTCTGTCCTCCCATCAATACTCAAACACCTCACAGTGGAGTAGAGATAAAGGATGAATCTAAGGTTTCTCATGGAGAAGATATCAATGAGCATAAACCCGGAAAAAAAGTAACTCAAAATATTCAAGAAATTTGAATGAAAATCAACTTTGGGAAGCGATGAGATGCTCAATGAAGAATCAACTATGTGGATAAATATGAAAGGAAACTGACACTATGAAACCAATTTCAAAGAACATGAAGGCAATGAAATTTCTAAGCGAAGACCTGAGCATCAAGAAGCTCATGTAGGCTCACTCCTACAAAGTGTACATATAAATGTGAAAGCATATGGCTTTCATAAACAACTAAGGAGAGGAGACTAGTTTCTGAAACTAGTCAATGGTTTCGCAGAACATCATCATTCGATGTTGCCTCTTCAAGGGTAACTTTTGAGGAATAAAAAATGCTTCAGTGAAAGTGGGTTGTCCCCGACTTGTACCATAGGTGATTGCTAGGTATGTTTCCCTTTGTGTGTGTGTGTTTTTTTTCTTTATGTGTGTGTTGTGTGTTTCCTTTCATTTTGTGTGTGTGTGTGTGTGTTTTTCCTTCTCTTATATTTCTCTCTTGTAAGTTGTACATGACTCCGCATGGCCCAATGGATAAGGCACTTGGTCAAATATATGTTACAAAGTGAGATTTTGATTTCTCATGTCATGTCTTTATTGTGCTCAGTCCATGTCATTTCCCCAAGCTAGAGCCAATTGTTGTCATGCAAATGTGCAACAAGGAAATTGACAATTTCAAGCATGAAAACTATACCCATGTACCAAAATTTTCATGTTCTATCCTTTTGAGATACCAGGTCTTCCCAATCAGTCTGATGACATCCCAATTCATGTTAACTCATTCCCCTAGGTGATTTAGGAAATTCAATTCAACCCCCTAGGTGATTTTAGGAGTTCTTGAAAAATGCTATCTCTGGGCAGTGTTGGGAAGGGCTATCATTAGCCTTCCTAGGACTGGAGCAACCCCATGGAGTGGAAAGAAAATAAAAACTATACACATAGGTGATTCAAATGCCTTGGGACATCATGGAAGTGATTTAGGAAGATTCTTGAAGGACTTGGAAAAGTTTGGAAAAATTCACCAAAATTAGGGTTCACAAGCCTAGGTAGTGCACAATCATAAAAGCTATTGAGCTTCGAAGGTGATTTCGGAGATCCAGATGGAGTTAGGATAAAAACAAAACATCATCAAAAGGGAATTCCAAGCCATACAAGATGGTCAAATTATTTTTTTCACAACACTTTGGTGCAATGGTTTCTGGCGCTTTTTCTCATGTATATGTGGAGTGCCAAATCAAAAATACAATTTTTCATAGATTAAATGTATGAATCAAGACTTTAAACCCCAACCATTAGATTCATAAGGATATTTCTAGTAAATATAATATAAAATTTCATCAAAAAAGTCCATCAAGATCTCAAGATATTGTCGTCACAAGTTGTCCTCAAGGTTCGAGAGTTAGTCAAATTTTCAGCTCCAGGAGCACTCGGGATTTTGTGTCCCTCATGTCCCTCAAGGTCAGGGACATAAAGGTTGGGAAAATTCACCTAGCCCCCATGAATCCCTCTGGACCCACATATGACCTCCAGGATTGCCAATTCAGCCCTAGGTGCTTGCGGGAGCTCAAAGCCTTCACCGTTGGATCGCTGCCACGTGTCATCACCTGGAGCACCATGGAATTTTATGTCCCTCATGTCCCTTTGAGGTGAGGGACATCAAACATGGAAAAATGTTCCCAGCCCCTAAGGATACTCCTATTCACTCATGTGACCTCTTCAAGAGTGAATTTCCAGCCCCCAGGTGTTTGTTAGGCCTCCATTCTCAACCATTAGATCTCCGCCACTTGTCATCACCTTGCTCACCATGTGGAATTTTATTTCCCTCACATACCTTTGAGGTGAGGGACATAAAACATGAAAAATTTCTCCCCACCCTTTCTGTGCATTCTTTTTGAATAATTTAAATTTGGTACTTAGCCATTACCCCCTTTCTTCTTCACAACTTCATACCTTGCCATGACTTTGTTCATGATTGTCCAAACACCCGGTCCACCATTGTTGCTCTGAACCAGCTCCTCCATGGCCACAAAAACCATACAATCGATGAAAATTCATAGTCTCGAGAGAAAAATGGGTCAAAAAAAATTGAGAAATGAGAGAAATGAAGAAAAAGCGAAGATTTTTCACCAAATAACCACGAAAGTCACCGAATCAAAAATCCTCATATCTTGCAAAATACAAGTCGATTGAGGTGTCGTATTTTGCATAATTCCACATTTCAATATGATCAAGATGGAAAAAACGTGAGGTCGAATGGTGCCTTGAAAATATTTGTTCCAACAAAATCCCCATTTTGTGCATTGGCTCACATTTGTCGGATTTCCCATCAATCCGATAATGGAAACAAGCTAAAAACTTGCACACGGACTCCAAATGGAAAACCTATCACAATGGAGTTTTTTTCATTATGAATGGAGACAAAAACCAGACCTGCAAATTTCAAGCTCCATTAATGGCCGCCATGGCAATGTCTCGTGCTCAAAGCCACTAGCAAGTGAAAATTTTAAATTTTATTTCCAAGCATTCTAGTGGGTGAAAATCAAGTGAAATTCAGAGGACATGACCGCGATGACGAGCCGAGTCTAGAAAATTATGTTCCATTGCAAACCGAGCACTAGAAGTCCACTTTCTAAAAATAGTAAGTTTTCCTATACATATTCGCTATGTTTGGAAAGTTGTCATCAAAAGTGACTATGGGAAAGGCAATGTGCACTGAAGATCACTAGGAAGCCAGATTGATTGTCAAAGCATAAAATAGTGAAAATGACCACTTAATAAAAATAGTAAGCTCTTTATATGGGTGCTTACTAAAAATAGTAAGTCAACCCAAGAAGTGGTCGATGCGAAGGTAGTGTGCACAGGATTGAATGAAGAACTTCGTCACATCAAGATGGTCAAGAAGAAGCAAGAATAACCTCTTACTATAAATAGTAAGTATCACATGTGGGTACTCACTATCAATGGTAAGTCATACTCAAAGGGCGAGTTTGGGCACAACAAGACATATAGGGATGATCATTTAAGTCAACACCATCATTTGAGATCATCCATGGGCATTACTCATAGGGAATTCGAGATTCATCTCATAGAATTCAATAGTGTCTCTTGATACTCACTTCATGGCTCGAGTTGCAGGAGTATCTTGTGTAGGGTGGAAGTTGCGGTCATCGGCAGAACCATTCAACATTGTTTTTAAACACTCATTCCAAAGAATCTATGAGCTAATTTGAAGGAGTTTCCCATGAGTTTGAAGAATCAGAGTTTCATTGCATTGGAGCTTTCCATCAATGAGGATCATCAAAATTCATCAGGGGAAACATCTTCTCTTCTTCTTCTCTCTCTTCTCTTCATACCCCCAACTTTATCTCTCTTCTCAATGTTCTAATTTTGCATTGGGGTTGCACTTTTTCATATGTCTTAATGTTCCTAATGTAATAAGTCACCTTTATGTTATAAAAAGGGACATAAAATTTTCCTAGGAAGTTAAAAAGTTTTAAGTTATGCGAGGACATATGAAAAGGCATTGGGGGGTAGATGATGAGTCACCTCTCATTCTATAAATTTTAAAGTCATTCCCATTTCAAAGGTTTGTGATTGATTTTGTAAACTCAAGAGTACATTGAGAGAACAAAAGAGATAGCAAAATTCTTCCATTCCCCTCATTCCTAATTTTTTTCCATTTCCCCACTATGTACAACTTTGGTTTGAGCAATCAATACAAGAAGGAGTTTCTAGCTTTCTTTGACTAAGGGATTTCAAGATACTTTGTGCTCATCAAATTCTATTTGGTCTTATTGCTACTTGCAGAGTTGTTTCCTCTTAATTTAGTGCATGTGATGAGGTTTCTAACTAGTGTGTGTGAAGGAATCTGATTTTCTACCTGCAGCATTAGTTCCCCTACCTCATATTCTCACTCCCTTTCCCACTTCAGAAAAAAATCCTCTCTAGAAAGTAATTGCTCACTTTGTTGCGGGGTTAGTGGAGTGCCCCTATTGGATCCCCAACTACAAGGACACCAGGAAAAATCCACCTTTTTCACTCATGCATGCATATACGGGAGTTGCATTGGTTAAGTAGAGAACTTAGACTTCCGAGTGTTGGCAAGAAACCCACAAATTTGTCACTGACAAATTTTCTCGCCAACGAGTGTGTAGACACACTTTGTCTTTGCTAAGAGTTTTTTTGTCCATATGTGTTGGCATTAGCAAGCTTCGTGATGAAACACGAAACACAAAGCGTAGTCAATATCCATATTAGAAATTGATTTTTAACTCAAAATTTAAATATATAATTTGAGCTTTGCATAAGGTGAAATAAAGAGATGAAAAATATGGATGGAATACATATGTTTGTTTTGTAGAGGAAATTTCCCGTTACTTGTTTGCAGATTAGAGATTTGGATTGTTGTTGAACTTGCAGAAGTATTACGAGTGATCATTCCCCAATTGTGTCGAAGGAGAAATGGATTATTGGGTGCATGCAACCCAAAAATGAATAAAAGTAGAGAGATAAGAAGAGAGACGTACCAATGCACCCCATGAATGAAGAATAATGTGTATTAAAGTTTGTAGTAACCTTGATATCTTCCCCTTTAAAATGAAGAGTCGAAATATTTCCTACGAAGAACTTAATTTCTTCAATACTTTCCATAACCTCATGGACCATCTTTGTTGTAGATGGATCTAGGCCCAACTTTTATATATAGAAACGATGTATAAAAGAGAATCAGTGCTCAAGTGTTCTTCCCTGTGAATCACACCGTTGAGTAAGAGTGTGTAGTATGTTGAAATGAAAATGGAGATGGAAAATCATGCCCCCAAAACACCTATATTTTGTAACCATAAATGAGGACTAAATTGGAGGAGTGATGAAATGATGCCCCCAAAAAATGTTGATAATTGTGTCATATGAATATGAGATTATTATTGGTGTCCTAAGTACTTTTCGTGTCATCTTAGAGAATTATCCACATCACTTGATGAGTCATCTCACTTAGGTGAGATCATAGGTCTTAGGTGTCTTTAGGAGCTATGAAATATTTCATCATAGAATCTGTCATATGCATAAGTGTGCGTTAGTCTTTCATACATGAGTTACTTTCCATTTATTGATCGTAACTCCTTTCTCCCTTGTGGAGGTATGATGGGTCTTGCATTAGGAGTTACACAACACTCTTATTTGTACCTTCTTTTATGATCTATGAGAATGAGTAGAACCTTTTTATTTTTCATGCACATTTCATGGTTGTTGAATGTTTGCTTACTACATGGAACTTTGTCATGCTTTATCGTTCGAGTGCAACTCGGTTGATGTGTGTGTCATCCTTCTCGATAAATCGTTGTCACATTATCTCAAAATTATGTAAAAAACATGTATCCATAAGTGGAAATATGAACTAAAGAGAAATTTGGTGTAACTTACCCCAGGGAAGAAACCTATGGTAGGGTTAGGGATATTTATGCAGATCGACCTTTACTGTATAGTTTTGCACCTATGTATTTTATGCAAAATTTAATTATCTAGAGATATTTACGAGGACTTGTTCGTTGTAAAGCATGTGTCTAAACCTATAGTTCTTATCTTAATGTAGAATATATCTCGATGAATGCCCCTATTTGACATGTGTGTGATAAAGCATTTTAGAACACGATCAAAAGAATAAATGTGTGCCCATGCACTATGTATTTGACAATCTGTAGGAGATATTAGAATGTTGAAGTGGTGTCCAACTTTGTGAACTTATACACAGTAAAAGGGGTTGTACATGGTGGAGACCATGATGAGCACAAAAATACAAGAAACAAGAACAATGATAGCAATAGGAACAATAGTAACACATATGTAATAAAACTAGTATAACATAAATCCGGTGATTAAATAGAAGTAATAACATATAGAGAAGATTCATATCAAGGCTTATAACCACAAACATGGGACACCCACAACGTCACAAGAAAATCAACGCACTTAGGCCACATATAAGAGAAGCGATTTCAAGCAAGAAAATTATAGAGCCACAAGTATCGGACACCTATGGTGTCACAAAATAAGAAAAACATGGAGGCCACATAAACAAAACTAACAAATAGTAACACAAGAAAGTAGAAGCCATGTATAAGAAGCGGTGATGTCAAACAATTATAGAAGCAATTTAACAAGTAGTAAGAAATCACGTGAGGTAAGTTGTGTCATCTCTACACAATATAAATGTGTTAGTCTGTTAGTTTAAAATATAGCATGTACACAATGTCGGGCCTCACTCAACACAAGTTCCAAAATGGTAGAAAGACAACCAAACATCCCGATCAAATATGATAAACATAACAAAGGTGGTAATAAATTTTTAAAAGGAAATTAATTACAGGTGGTTAAGATTAATCATTATGAAATTAACACGACTAAGTCATAACATGCAAATGAAGCGACACCAAAACGTAATCGCGAATGGAAAGAAGAAATAAACAATTTTCTCTTTGTTAATACATCGTCGCATTAACAACCATTCGGACAAAAATGCACCTTAACACCACTTTCGCAAGTTATGCGAATTATGATTATTTTTATAAGCATCGTAATAATCCTATTGTGATAGTGCTAAGGTAACAATACTCCACTACTGATAAAACTTATCGTACAAGAAAAGTGATTACGAGTTTAAGATCAATTTCACGACAAGGTCAATAATCATTTTTAAGAACGATTAATATATTATATATATTTTAAAGGTTTGGAAAGACAAAAATATATAAAATGGTTATGAGTCCCTCTTCGTCTCTGAAATGGACCCATGCCTTCGAATTCATTCCACAAATAATAATATTGGATTTAATTAAATAATCATCCCTTTATTAAATTTAACCAAGGTCTTTTCCCCAAAATAAAACATTTAATTACACCCCATTAAAATTTGCACCCATACAACTTAAGTCAATTTAAAATTAAATAAGAGCCCTAGGATTAAACAAATCTCCACCATGAGATCATAACCCTAAAATTTGATAACTTATGAGGATAAAATATCAAACCTAAAATCTTATTATTCATTTTTATTCATCTCCTTCACCCAGATGCCCTAGTTTTCTTTTTCTTTGTATTTTCCTTTTGTGTGTAGGGAAGGAGAAATCATGGAGAGCTTAAGGAAGAAGAGATTTAGGGAGGATTATCCACTCCATTTATATTTGCATATGTATATATGGTTTGCACACAACTGTTTGATTTTCGAAGGTTTCAAAATTATGGTTTTCATTCCATCTTCGGCTCTGAACCCAAGGGATCTATGATTTTGTTGGTTTTAAATTTATTATTGTTTTATATAATGGCTCATATTTACGAGCATGAAAAGGAGAAATATTTTTATTATAAATTTTTGTATATAGATTCTTTTAGATGTGTGTGTGTGTGTGTGTATTTGAATAACCGCGGTGTTGGACACATTGCAAGAGATCCCAAAAAGGGTGATTGTGTTTAATGAAGGTCGAATGACCTATGGTGAGTGGCGTGGCCATTGGCCATCTTGACAAGAAAAAAAAAGGAGGGCTATGACCCATGCCACAACCATGAGTTGTGGCATGTGCCACATCCGTCATGGTTCAACAATGGAGTTTGAGGGCGGGTGGGACGGACATCCCACCACCCCCACACTATATATATATTTAAAAATCATTAACCCTAATTTTCCATATACGACCTCTCGAGGGTTATTTCGAGCTAAATTTAATTTCATTTTTTCAAAAGAGTATATATATATATAATGGATAACCTATCTAGTAACAACTAGATTCTGAATAAGGTCTCTAACTTATTTAGTTTAAAGAACTTATAAATCTAGTGTGTGTGTGTGTGTGTGTGTGTGTGTGTGTGTGTGTGTGTGTGTGTGTGACTATATTTGTAGGTTTAATATACTCTTTGTTTTCATCAAAATATACAAGCATAAATCGATAGAAAAGATATAATTTTTTTCCTCTTTGAGAAATTTTTATTCACAACTATTCTAATATGAGATTTCTATGATATTTGACTAAGTGTAAAAGTGGTAAACTTTACTAGAGTTTTCTACAAGATGCATACAAAGAAGCTACATGATTGTAACTAATACAACAAGATAAAACTTGAAATGTAATAGTTTCAATTTATAAACTTACTTCTTTTTAGATAGATAAACGCTTTTGACCGGAGCTATGAACCGGAGTACATTCAGCCAAGATATAGAATTTAAGCTCAATAATTAGCAAACCAGATCCACCACACTTGAACACACTTCTAGCGTAGGAAATCTTGAACTAGAATCCACCTATGTTAAATCGAGTCTGCTGCTACACCACCTCGGACATTAACACTCACGAGCGAGGATCACACCTAAGTGGGATTTGAACTGGAGGTGGAGCTAGATACAACCATCTATCTTAACTACTCCACCCGGACACCATCGACATTTATAAACTTACTTTAAATACAATAACTATATGAGATTTTTATCAAAAACACAACCATTTCATGATTAATTGAAGGAGAATTTAAACCCAAATATATGATTTCTTTCACTTTTCCATAAGGTATTTCAAGAGGAAGAAACAATGATTTATAAAATAAATCAACTTTTGAAACAAGATGAACAATTCCATTAAAAACATGCAATAAGATGCAACATTTGAACAACAACTAATACTTCTTAAGTAAGAATTCCAACAACAATAGATTTAAAGTAACAGTCCATTACATGAGAATAATTCATTCTACTTCTTTTTTTACATATATTAACAAGAAGGAAAATTATCATAAAATGCAAGTACAAAATCCCTCCACTTAATGTGGAGACAACATGTAAAAATTGTCCCAAAATTACAACTCCTTAAGGCAAATTTTGCAACCTACAACTCCAAATGAGCACCAACCAACTCCAAACTAGCAAGAGTAGAACCTCCAAATCACAAGAGAAAATGTCTGGTTGACCACCCAACCAATTGACATCATTGCATGGCACCAAGGTGTCCAAGGTGGCATGCTAGCCTCCCCCCAAGACCATGGGAAAAAGGCAACACACCTAACTAGCACATAGGAAGAATTTCAAATGCCAAGAACATCTCAAGACTTGTTTTAACACATCAAAAACACACACATTTAACCAATAAAAATTAATCCAAGAAGCTCCATGCTTCTACTTGGGAAGAGGGGATGAGAATCCCATTTTTTGCAACCATAACACTATGCCAAAACAAAAATATAACCCCTTATCTCTCCATGGATTTAACATCTCCTTATCTCTCCATATACTCCCCTTATCTCTCTAAATTCTCCCCCAAGAAGGCTTTTCAAACTTAGAGTTTCCTTCTTTGAGGGTAGGGATGAATTTCCAACCCAAATGGAAATCCATCCCTACCTACAAACCAAATGTAGGAGAAGTTCCCAAAAATAAAGAGGAGGAAATTCCTCCCTCTTCCCATTCAATCTCCAAAAACCCACACCCCTCAAGGGTGGGTGGAGTAAACAAAGTAAACCAACACAACATTCAAACACCACATTTCATACCAAATCATAACATTTCAAATGGAAACAAGGAGTTTGCAAGATCCTACCTTGCACTCAAACAAGCCAAATCCAAGAATGTCTCCTAAAGATTCCAAGTCTCCTTCAAGCTCCCAAGCTTCCCACCAAAAATTTTCAAGAAAAATAACCCCATCACTAAGGACATGAGGGGTTAAGAAGGAGAGAAACCACCCAAGACAAGAAATGGGAGGGTGAAAAATGTCACCCTCCACCAAAACCAAATCCAATCAACTTGCCACAAAATTGCACCAAAATAAAATGAGGGAAAAAATCAAAATAAGCTCAAAGCAATCATGAGGAGATTTCCAATTTCCCAAAATCAAATCCTATAAATATGAAGTGTGTGAGGAGGGAAAATGAGCCAATGGGCCTCATTTGCATTGAAAAGAGCCCACCCACCCATAGGGATGGGGGTTAGGGCCTCTTTTCCATGCAAATGAGGTCCACTTGCTTGTCATTTACCCTTTCTAAATGGCACATTTTCCTAAATCCAAGTTTGGGAAAAATGTGGCATTTAGGAGGGGCAATTAGGCTCACCTAATCCATGATTAGGTGGCCTAATCCCACCTAACCCCAACACATCATCCCAAAACCACAAAATATGTTAGAACCACATAAAAGGGGGTAGCATAAATATTAGCTAGCATTAACCAAAGGAAAATACTTAAAACAAGTAACTAAACAACATAATAATTCATCACCATGATAGAAGGAAAATTAGGCTAACACTCCCAAACCCAAGAAAACCAACACGACATGACACACACATGAGAAAGGGATGTCGTAATCGATAAGAAGAAGAGGTTTGGCCATTAGGGCCTTTTTTTGTTAATTAGAGTGTGTTCCCGAATCTCACGTTATTCTTGAGATCGATTACTTTTCACCCACACTCAATGTAAACCTCATATCTACCCAATATGATAACAAAATATGACAATATCATATGCATCAAAATCAAACATCCATACGAGTCATGCTAAACTAGCAGTATATCATAATATGAATCATCAACTAAATGAGACGATATAACATCATACATCAATTTGGATCCAATACCAATGCAAGATCATGCCCATATTAACTCATGATAACATCATCATAACATAATATCTAATAAATGAACAGTGGCATCGTGTGCCCCATAGGCAACATGTCAACAAGAGTTAGCATCCTAGTGCTAGAAAATATGATATCATGAACAATGTCACATAAAAATAATGTACTAAAGCAGTAATATCCATGTCAACAAAAATATAAGAAATAATGTCCCTGTCATAATAATAGTCCAAATACAATGAGTCACTATCGACCAAAATGAGAATATAGAAAATGGTGGGCACTACATCCCCCTCCCCTAGGAATCGAATTCCTCTGGGAAGTCATTAGAAGAGGTAAGGATATCAGTCTAGCAAAGGTGTCACATCCTCCCAAGTAGTTGCAGTCTCATCGTATATGTCCCACTAGACTCTAATCTGGTTCAGGTTACACCCCCGAAGGGACAACCTCATGTGCTCCATAATACACACAGGCTCCAAATTCCATTTTCCTTCAGCCTCCACCTGCAAGGCCGACCAATCCAAAACATGGGCTATGTTAGGAACATACTTCCACAACAAAAAGATGTGAAACACATTGTTTACGGGGGATAGGTGTGGTGACTGAGATAAGTGATAGAAAACTAGACCAATAATCTCCAAAATCTCAAAAGGCCCAAAATATCGAGGGATAACTTATAGACCTTTCTATAACGAATCGGACTCTTATGCGAGATGCACCCTAAGAAATACCTTGTTACCCACAAAAAAGTGATGCTCTATCCTATTCATTTTAGCATATGCCTTTTGGCATGCACAAACTTTCTCTAAATGTTTTCGAATGAGAAAAACTTATTGCTCCATATCATGAAGACACGTGTGACCAAGAACAATCATATCTCCCAAATTCAACGGTGTCTGTAAGGTCTCCCATACAAATATCGATAAGATGCCATGCCAATGGAGTTGTGAAACTGATTTTTATACACAAACTCGACCATATACAGATAATGCTACAACTTCACCTATTGAACCATCACATACATCTGAAGCATGTCTTCTAATATCTAGTTCACCCTCTCTATCTGCCCATCTGTTTGAGGGTGGTACGTTGAACTGAAATTAATTTGAGTCTCCAAAGCTGTCTCAAATGAAGCCTAAAACTTAGAAGTGTAAACCGATCCACGATCACAAATGATCGTCCTAGGAATACCATGCAACCTTGATGCAAAGCAATTCATAAATTAAACAACCAAGAAGATACAAACAATCAATTTTCCTTACTTTTTATTTTGAGGACCATTACTAAGTCTAAATATAGTTGAACAAATGGTATATTGACTAATACTTACTTACTGGATCTATTAGTATCATGACATATTCTTCACATTTCTAACAATCTCAGTAAGACTTACCTCAATGTTCACAACGCTTGATATCGGACCTTAGCCATTACTCTTAGCTTACCTTTATTCTCCCTTATAGATTTTAAAGTCTTGACTCAATCCAACAATTTTGGCTAATTTGTTGATACATACCTCCTTAACTTTTGCTTTACTTCAAAACCTCATATTAGTGATAAATTAGTTACTACAATAGATTGTGTGTATGCGAATTTACTTCACCTTGCGAGATGGCCAAAACTACCTTGCCTCCTCCTCTTTTTGTACCAATTCAAGAATGTCACTCTTGGACTATGGCTTGTTGATGCACATTGACTCTCTTTCCTCTGTCTCAACACTCAAACACTATTAGGAAATGGGAAAATGCATTCAAACCCTTCAAAGCTACTGCTCACCTTATCACAAAACTGTCCTCTTATGCTTGAGACAATGCATGTTAGAATTCCATAAGTGTCTCTAAATCCTCTTGAGTTCCATTATTTCTCTCTTACCATCTATGATATGTACCCCAACTTTGATGACACAATTCCTCCTAGAACGCATACTTGTAGCCCTCCTTTAGCAATTTTACTTCCAAACCCTTGACTCGGTTTTAAAAGGTTTGTCATGCTTAATTCATGTCATAGACAAATTCAAGACAATATATCAGTATAATTAGACACCCCTTAATGCATTTTTACTCAATTTAAATTTTCATGCTTGGAGTCTGTAGTTATCTATACCTCCTTTGTGAAGGTGTCCTTTGAACTAAGTCTGGATTGTGCATGCAACAGCTACTATCTTCTGTCATATATAAATCAAGTTTTCACCAATGAAACTTAAAAATTCCCTTTTATTCCTAGTAGATTCTATCAAGATTACTTCTACAAATTTTGGGCCTTAATTCATTTATTTGATCTACCAAATTGTAAGCCCTAGCCATGCTTCTAATGTAGCACACATTCTAGCCGAGGAGCATATTTTTTTGCTATAAATTCACTCAATAATTTATTCAAAGGCTAAAATTTGTACATGAGCACTTTCCTATCACTTGCATCATGTTTCTTTTACCGAGAATGTCTTGACATTTCCTCAAAACTTGGGATTCAATTGTGATGAAGTAACACAATTATTTTCAAAACCTTGGGTTCTTAACACCAAAGCCTCATGCTTCTTTTCCTAAGATGGATTATAATATAGTGACATAGACTCAAAGACCTCCAATACCCTTCTTGCAAGCTTTATCAATCTACTACGGTTCTTCTAGACTTGGTATCCACTATGATAGGGGTTATATGTTTCATGGCAAATAGAGACAATGATTTATATTGTCACTTTGAAGATGCATGCATGAGTCTAACTTAGTCACACCTTCTGATCGAGATTGTCCTCAAAATAAAATACTATCTTGTATCCCCGACTATGAACAATGCTCTTCTCCTTCCTTAGATTCTTCCAACAGAGAACTCCTAATAGTATTATGATACTTCTCATCATTTACACTCAAGCTTGGATACTCAAGAAATAAGGTTCCATCAATACAACATGAAGAAAACTCAAAACATAAAATCTACTAGTCAGAGTCTCTCACTATCATAACATTCATAGATTGCTACATTGACCTATTCTTGACCAACTCATAACTTCAACCTCTCCACAAGCCATGTACAAACATGTATGACACAAAACAAAGACCTCATATAAATTTGAGCTTCTTTACTATTACTTGTACTATCTTACACAAATCCCTTTCATAGTCACAAGGGAAAATAATGCTCAAGGATTACTAATATCATACAGTGCTCATGAACATGCTAAAATATCTCCTTCCTAAGATCAAGTTTCTCTTCTAGTAAAACAATGAACACCAAAATCCACGTAGGTAATGTCTCAAAGACCGAGTTAACACACTTTCATGTAAGAAATGTAACCAAATAGAGTATTCCACTTCCAATTCCTTCCTAAAACCTTACAATTTGGATTCATACCCAGGTAAGAATGAGGAAAAATAGTTACAATTGAGCAATATATAGTCCTCTCACCAAGTTCTAACCGAATAGGATTCTTGGTCATATGAGTTTAACACTAGATCTCTTAACTTAATGACTCTAACTCTTGTTTTCTCACTCAAATCATGAATTCCTTGACCCTAGAGGAACCTAAGGAAATCTATTTAAAACCTCATTTCATCTTTTTCATGATTTACAAGCTCCAAGAGTGCTTTAAAACATTACATCAAGCCAAAATGATCTCTTAACTTAAGGACTCTAAGTCTTGTTTTCTCACTCAAATCATGACTTCTTTGACCACTGGAGGAACCTAAGACAATCTATTTAAAACCTTATTTCATCTTTTTCATGATTTACAAGCTCCAAGAGTGCTTTAAAACATTACAACAAGCCAAAAATGGCCAAAATATTCAAATTTTCAAAAATGGAGGAAAATGCTTGAATTGAGTTTTGGAAGGCGAAACACCAACTAAAATACCTAATAGAAATCTAGGACTTAACTAACACATCTAGAAAAAAAAATAATGCCTTCATGACTTATTTATGTGAAATGAGTGATGCTCCTACCTCAAACCTCACTACATCATCCATGGAAACCTGTGCGATGACAACCGCATTATAAGATACCTTCGTCGGAGAGAAGTGGGAAACCTTGGTCAACTTATCCATCATCACCATGATGACATCATGATGAAATGATGAAGTGGGAAGACCAACAATAAAATCCATGGACACCACGTCCCACTTCCACTCCGAGAATATCATGCAAGTAAAGAAGGTCTGTAGGGCGAGAATGTTTGGCCTTCACCCTTTGACACTCAAGACAATGGGCTATGAAATGTGCAATATCTTGGCACAACCTAGGCTAGAAGTATGGTTGTCTCAAGTCCGCATGCATCTTCTTAACCCTAGGATGTGCTATGTATAGGGCTTGGTGTGCCTCAAAAAAGAAAAAAACTACGTAAATCACCTGCTCTAAGCACATAGATGCATCTTTGAAACCGTAAAAGACTATCTAACTTCAATGTGTAATATGTATACTTTCCCACTAAGGGCCCCGAGACTAAACCATCTACCTGACACCCTCATATAATATGTCACCTAGAAGTTGCTGAAGTATCCCTGCCTCCGAGGTTTGATCATGATGTCGAGGCATAAATCTCATGACGCTGCCTACTCAAAGCGTCAGTGACATTCTCATTCCCCTCGATGTACTAGATGATCTCGGAGGATTTTTATGGGATTATAAGTTTAAAAATCTCCCTAAACCATTGCAGGGAGCGCTGTAGAGTGTCTTGAGAGATTTTTGTCAACAGGTAGAACTCTAAAAATGGAGCTCATACGCGAAATATATCACAAGTCAAAGTTTAGGTTTGAAAAGTGGTCAAACTAAGTCAACAGTCCAATCTAGACGTGACACGTGGCAAAATGGTAAAAAGGTTGAAAAGGTTAAAATTTTGTTTTTACCTCCGGTCTTTGACATACGAGGAAAAATTACTGGGACTCACTATTTGCTAGTTGGGGCCCTCAGCCAGGTTCGACACACTCTTTTATAAGAGGGGTGCCTTTGTTGCCTTTTCATATGATCGTTATCATATTTGCGATTATATATGTCATATATCTCTCTAACATTTCCCATGTGGGATTATTGTATTGGAGGATTGAATTTTGCATTACAGGTCTATATATTAACTTGGTGAGATATTTTATTAGCTCCACGAGGTGATCAAATCCCCACCAAGTTGATCACACCAAGCTACATATCCACATTGCTCAAGATTGTTTATCGGCTATGTTCGGGAGGGGACTCATCCCCTTATACCTTGGTGAAGCACATTGACCAAGCATTGGCCTTATCATCTATTAGCTTGGTGCTTTATGTAAACCAACGGTAGCAACATTAGCCATTCAATTATTCAAGCATTGAACCAACAACTCGGTAGATACTTGGTCAACTTGCCACAACGAGTGAAACAACCTCACAGATTCGACGTTACACTATATGGCTCGATGTATATATATATATATATATATATTAGCACAACGACCAAATTTATCAATAGGGAACTCAACCCACGGCCCGGGGGGAGTTAATTCGGTGAATGTTGTGTCACCTAACAAAAGGGGATATGGATGTGGTTTCAGCCACACATATTGTGGGTGGTTTGGCTATATTAAAACACCGGCTATCTCCCCACGCTCAATGTGGATATAGCCCACTCCATGCAAAAAACAATCACCGGGTAGAATGGATGGGTGACTCGACCCCGTGACCCACACAAACCAAAAAGTGCCAAACCATTAGACCAAGCGGCAAATGTGAGCAGGCTATTTTAGGAGCTCGCAAAATTTTATAAAAGGAAGTATATAGGTTTGTGTATAGGGGTGAACAAGGAAGTTGCGAAAAACCTCAATTTTGAGGCACCTAGGGTCATTTTCAAAGCTCGGTACAAAAGAAAAATTTCTGAAAATTCAAAGACGGAGATAGTGGTGGTATTTTTTTCCATGAAGTGTTGTCAATTTTCTGGTGTAGGCATTTTTCGGTCACATTTACACAAGAAAAGCACTTTGGAGATCCTGTGGAGCCATGGGTGAATTTGTGGACGTTGTCGACAAGAAATCACAATCTACAAATGTATTTCTAAGCTTCATTTCGGTATAAATACATTTAGTGTCATTATTGAAGGTGATTAAGCTATAATTCATTGGGCATTAATAGATTGATTCATGATTACGTGAATCCAAAGACGTAGCCTCTGGGGTGAACTTTGTTAACAATTTCTTGTTGTGGTTTTATTTTTCAGTTTCTAAAGCTTTTAATCAGATAAAAATCATTGTAGGAATTTGATTAATTTGATAAAGCAATCAATTAAAACGGGAAATTGGATTAAATGGAAAATTTGGTAGTCCACAATCCACAATAGTCAAAGTGAATGCATAGTTCAATTTCGGATTAAACAATCAAATTGGATGCATTATCAAATTTAACTTGTTCCGGGATTAAGGATTTGTAATGATTCCCTTTAATTAAGGAAGTTGGACTTTAAAACAATTAATTGATCGTTAAGAAAGTGTTTTGAAAATTGGGGTTTCAAAACACCAAAATTGGTTCAATTAAGCATTCTTGATCAATTTTAAATCTAGAAAAATTAAGTATCCGAAAAGTTTAAACAATACAAAAATAATAAGTACCATTTTTAGATCAAGTTTGGTATCGAGTCGGTTTAGCTATTTACTTTCTTGAATTGATTTGATTTTAGTGGTTTTGCATTTTTGGTCTTGATCTTTCATTGCAGTGTGTAGAATTTGGAAGAATAGGTGTGTAGGAAACCATGGGGAAAATGTCAAACAAGGCAAAGTATGATGATCTTGAATCATACAATCAACGAATATGTTGAGTATGGAGCTTAATTTCTTCACTAGAAGCTTGCTTTTACATGTCAAGTTGGTTTTGACAAAGACCAACATCGGTCGTCGAGGATGACCGAGCATCAGTCAGGTATAACCGGAATCAGTTAGGATATGACCGACATCGGTTACTTGTGCGAAAGGTGATTTTGTTCTTTAACAAGAATTAGAATAAATATCTTGTTTTAAAGATGATTTATTGTTTTGTAAAAGCATAGCTAAGTTACCCAAAATAGTTATATATGCATGTATGCATTGTATGAGGGTAAGTAAGAAGAAGAGAGAAGAAAATAGCAATTTTTTTCATGTAAGTTTTCTTGGTGAGCAAGAAAGAGTAGCTAAGTGAGGGAAAAGCATTGAACACCCTGTGAGGTGTTGGAAGACAGTAGATCTTCATTGTATTTCCTCTGTAAAGCACTGAATAATAATATTGGTCATTTCTTGGTGGACGTAGCCCACACTGGGTGAACCACATTAAATCTAGTGTTATATTTCTCTTGTTTATTTTATCTTCTAGGTTATTTCCGCATTCATTGCTTGTATTATTTATCTGATTATAGATTTGTGCAACATTGTTATATGGTTTAACCCCAACAATTGGTATCAAATATTTGTTTAGAGGTTTTGTGTGTTGATAGGATTTACTCACGAGTTTTTTCGATTGAGTGGGAGCAAAGAAATGGTAGAAGATAGTAAATACCGAGTAGAAAAATTTAACGGTTGTAATTATCAACTATGGAAGATGCAGTGGAGGATTATTTGTATCGAAAGATCTATAATTACTGTTGGATGAGCATGGACAATCGAGTACACGATGAATGATGAAGAATGGGAGGTTCTTGACAGAAGGCTTTGGGATCTATAAGATTCAGCTGGAAACATCGGTGGCTTTTCAATTTTACATATGTAAAAATCACGGTAGAGCTGATGAAATCTTTAGAAAATTTGTATGAAACTCCTAGTGCTTCAAATAAGGTATATTTGATGAAAAAATTGTTTAATTATAAGATGCAAGAAGGTGGATTTGTATCTAATCATTTCAATGATTTATGATCTATTGTAAATCAATTAAAATCGGTAGAAATTTCGTTTAATGATGAAGTGAAAGAACTTTTATTCTTATACTCTTTGGCAGATAGTTGGGATAACTTGGTAATGGTTGTTAGTAATACAGCAACTAATTCTAAAGGTTTGAAATTTGATGATGTGGTTAGTGTAATCCTTAATAAGGAAATACACGGAAATCTCATGAGAAGCATCATCTAGAAATGCTTTAACTCATGTAAAAGCAAGGGAAGATCTAAGGAGAGATCATCAAAGAGAAAGAAGAATGGGAGATCAAATTCAAGACATGGCAAATCTAGATCCAGGTACAAAGATTTACTTTGCTAGAATTGTGGAAAGAGAGGACACGTAAAGGAGTGTTGGTCCAAGGAAAACAAAGAGAATACATTAGACAAAGGTAAAGAGGAAAACATTGCAAGTGAGGTAAAGCAAGATGCCCTTATTCTCTCCTTGGATAATAAATTAGAATCTTTGGTTTTATATTCTGGAGCTTCTTTCCATGCTACCCCTAATAAGGGTTATTTCAGAAATTATGTTCAGGGTGATTTTGGACAAGTTTATTTAGGAGATGATGAGCCATGCAATATTACTGGTAAAGGTGATGTTTATCTAAAGTTGTAGAATGGAAACCCATGGGTATTGAAAGATGTGAGGCATGTTCCAAGCCTCAAAAGAAATCTAATATATGTAGGGAAACTTGGTGAATTTGGATGCGTGGTTACATTCACAACTGATTCTTGGAAGGTTACCAAGGGATCTCTTATTGTGGCAAGAGGTAAGAAGGTAGGAAATTTATATCTATCTACCTGTATTATTGATTCCTTTTCTATGTTATCTACTACAGATTCATATGCAAACATGTGGCATAATCGGCTAGGCCATATGAGTGAAAAAGGAATGCATATCTTAAAGGCTAAGGGTAAGTTATCAGATTTGAAACAATTGGATCTTGAATTTTGTGAGCATTGCATATTTGAAAGCGAAAGACAATGAGAATTCTCAAGGTTGGGTCAACGAAGAAGGAGCATAAATTGGAGCTTGTACACTCGATGTGTGGGAATGGCCCGTAGCTTCTATTGGAGGATCCCAATATTATGTGACTTTCATTGATGAAATATTGTCATTGATGTCAAAGGATTAATCATTGATGTATTTTGTTAACGAAATCGTGTAATGAAAGCGACATAACTACTTATCGATGTTGATGGAAATGGTAGAAAGTAATGAAATAACCAACAATATAAATAGCCTCGAAAAGACATTTTTGAATGGATAGATATGATCAATTAAGTGCAAGAAAGACTATGGTACAATCTGATTTTGAACAACTATCGTGATATGGAAGTTTGGTAAAAAGTAACGGAATTATGGCTAGAAAAGGTGACAAAAATATTCAACAAGTTATGGAAGAAGATGATCATATTTGAGGGGTAGCGCTCCTATCAAGGGGTTAATTGCATTATTTAATGTGCATTTAATAATTTTTATGGGCTGCATTAATTACTTTTGGTCTTAGCTGACTAATGCACTTAATTATGTTGTGTTGGTTGGAATGATGTGTATTTTCGAAAGGATGTGAGAAGGATATATACGGAGATAGAATCATTTGATTTATACAAGCACACACATTGAATATTTTGAGTGAAGAGAGAAGAGTAATAAGAAGAATTCATATTCAAAGGTGTAAAGATGAAAAATTTCAGCGACTCACATATGTGAAGGTGTTGGGATAATTAGACTAAATATTTTGAGCAAAGTAATTTTGTAGTAAAGTACAACAAATCCTGAAAATAAAAGTGTGAAGAGCGGACTCCAAATAAGAAAACCATCACTCATTGAATAAGCAACAATTCCACAAAGATGGCAAGAGGAATTTTTGATAATGGGTTAGTGGTCATGTGAGTGGGTGCTCACGAATATGAAGGGGTTGGTGCTCCTGAAGGTTGGTGCCTAAAAATTGTAATTTGGCAATTGGTGTCTCTTGTAGGTTGGTGCCTACAAACACTTGAGAAATATAATAAATAATATTTTCTCTGTGGTTTTCTCCCAAAAGTGTTTCCACGTAAATATGTGTCTATTTGCATTTATTGATTGCTTTGATATATTCAACTGTGAAATTGATTAGTTGTGATTATGGTTATGAGATTAAGTGTTAAATTAAAAAAATTATCATAATACTTATTCACCCCCTCTTAGTATTATCTTTTGATTAACAATTGGTATCGAGCGGTGCCTTCGGAACAATCTAACAATTGGAAGGTAGATCTCGAAGCACATATGGTTACTCATCAAGTACAAGAAGGTTTTTCTTCGAACAAGGCTCTATTGTTTGATGGAACATATTATGAATTTTAGAGCATAAGAATTAAAACATATCTAATGGCACTAGGGTTTGATATTTGGCAATCGATATGATTGGATATACAATCCAATCGCCCACCGACGATCATGCCAGAAGAAGGATTTTGAAAATAATGCCAAGGAGATGAATACAATCTTATGTGGCAACTGTCAGAATCTAAGTTTGTTAAAGTAATACAATGTGACACGACGAAGGAGATATGTGACAAAATTTTAACTATCTACAAAGGTGATGACAAGGTTAAAATGGCTAAGCTTCAAACTCATAGGAGACAATTTGAGAGCTTGAAAATGAAGGATGAGGAGAATTTTGCAGCCTATCTTCTTCGTGTGGATGAGGTTGTCAATGCCATAAGAGGGTTAGGCAAAAATATTGAAGAATCCCTGATCGTTCAAAAGATTCTAAGATCTCTACCATTAAGATTTGATGCTAAGGTGTCTCATTATCAAGAAATGAAGGATCTTGATAAGTTGAGCATAGATGAACTACATGGAATACCGATGCATATGAAATGAGGATTGAGTCAAATAGACCATCAAAGAAGGAATCTACATTCAAAGTCTCAAAGAAAGAGAAAATCAAAGAACCTGAGTCGAATGAGAACTCAAGCAACGAAGAAGATGAGAAAGAAGCCTTGTTCATTCGAAAGTTAAAGAAAGGATCTGGAAAGTACAAAGGTAAGTTACCATTTAAATGTTTTAACTGTGGTAAAATTGGTCATTTTGCGGCTAAGTGTCCAGAGAAAGAAGATAGCGATGATGAGGAAAGAAAACCTAAATTCAAAAGGGAATTCAAGCAAATTAAATGCAAGAAAAGATTTGGAAAGCAAAATAAAAGCTTATATTCAAAAGGAAGTAGTAGATCATCCAAAGAAAGTGGGATAAGTGACTCAGATAACGATAATGAAGAAATATTATTAATGGCTATAAAAGATGACTTAGAAAGAGATGAAGACATGGAAGAAAAAGGTGAAGTGAATCTTAAAGAGAAACTTATCATGCCTTGGGAGAATTGAAAGCTCTTAAAAGAAAAATTAGAAACAAAAGTTAGAGCTCCTAAGTTATGAAGAAGAAGATCATAATTTTGAATCTAAGATATCACAATCTCTTGAAGAATCAACAAAGATGATCGTGGATCTAAAAACCCAAATTGAAGAAGAAAAAGCGAGTTAAAGAAGAATTAATAAATCAACTAATGACTAAGGAAGAATATTGTAAAAAGTGTGAGTCAAAGATCGTTGCTTTGAGAAAGGACTTGGAAAAGGAAAATGCTAAAGTTATTAGTAATCTAAAATTCAAGAAAAGTATCGAGGTACTAGATGAAATTTTGAACCACCGAAGTCAACATCCGACAAGAATGGTCTTGGATATACGGAAAGACAAGACACCACTAACACAAAAGCTATAGTTTCGTTTGAAAGGGACAAGAACAGAGAAGTCAAAGACCTATGCAAAGACACTCAAGGAACCTATGAAGAATGAAGAGTTGGAAAGGGCAAAGAGCTTTATGAAGATCAGCACTTCTTACAAGGAAAGCAAAGATGAGAACAAGTTTAGAAGACCATTTTTCCTCCAAGATATACTCACATGTCCAGGTTTGGAAATTCTTTCTATGGCTATTTCTTATTGTAATCATTTTGGTCATAAAGCAATAGATTGTAGAATATGGGTGAGAGACAAAAATATAAAGAACAAAGGTGTGTATGGATTCTCAAATAGAAATTACAACTCATTTGCTCCTTTATCGAACTATGTTGAAGATATTGTTTGTTATAACTACAATAACTATGGACATATGGCAAGATTTTGTAGAAGTGGTTTTGTAGAACCATCCAAATCTAACCAGAAGGTAAATGTTCTAGAAATAAAGAAGAAAGAAGCTACAAAATTTTGGAAACAAAAGAAAGAGGATGATGGGCAAGATAAAGAGAAATCTATGCTTGTTCAAACATCATTCCATGCACAAGATGAAGGAAGTTGTGGTACATTGATAACGGATGTTCAAGGAGATAAAAGTAAGTTCATCTTATTGAAGAAAGTAAATGAAGGTACAGTGAAATCCATGATAACGCTAAAGCAAAGATCGTTGTAAAAGGTATGTTGAGTCTTGATAATGGTAAAACATGAAGCAGAGAATGTTTTATATGTTGATGGATTAAAGCATAATCTCTTAAGTATAAGCCAAATGTGTGATCAAGGAAATACACTTAAGTTTTATCTTTGAAGGGTGTGAGATAAGGAAGGTAGACACGGGAGAGTTAGTAACGATGCACATAGAACCAAAAATAACCTATACATGCTCGAAGAAGTTAAAGGAGAGAAATGTTGTTTAAGTCGAGTTGAAGAGAGTTGGCATATGGCATAGAAGGATGAGGCATATAAATTTTGATAATCTTGTGAAAATCAGCAACAAGTAGGTCAAGGATATGCCTAAGGTAACAAAACCTACAAGTACTCTATGCAAGCAATTTCAACATGGAAAGCAAACCAAAGCAAGGTTTAGAACTAAGGAGTATCGACCACCAAACCACTAGAGTTGATTCATAAGGATTTGTGTGGAGCTAACATGACGAAAGCATACAATGTGAGAGTTATTTCATGTAATTCATTGATGACTACACTAGAATGACTTGGTTAGCCTTTCTCTAAAAGAAAAATTAGAAGCATTTGAGAAGTTCAAAGCTTTCAAGGATTTAGTAGAAAATGAAACCAGATTGAAAATAAAGTGCCTGAGGTCAAATCATGGAGGTGAGTTCACCTCAAATGAATTCATTGAATATTGTGAAGATCATGGAATCAAAAGACAATACTCGCTACAAGGACCCCACAACAAAATGGAGTGGCAGAAAGAAAGAATCGAACCATCCAAGAGATGGCTAGAACCATGTTAAATGAATATAAGTTATCAGATAAATTTTGGAGAGAAGTGGTAAATATGGTTGTTCATATCTTGAATAGAGGGAAAATTAGAGTTAATCATGACAAAATTCTTTATGAATTTTGGAAAGGAAGACCAACTCTTGTAAAATATTTCAAAGTGTTTGGGAGTAGATGTTTCATTAAGAGAAATGAAGAAGACTTGGGAAAATTTGATTCAAGAGCTGATGAAGGAATTTTCTCGCTACTCTATTAAAAGCAAAGCCTATAAATGCTATAACAAAAGATTACAAACTATTGTAGAAAGTGCAAATGTGAGAGTGGATGAAATCATGAATCAAAAATCTAAAGAACCTCAAAAGAGCCCTTAGAAATACCTCGAGGTAGTAGAAGAAAAGGAAGATGAAGAAGATGTTGAAAAATTAAGTAAACTGAAAGGCAAGACACCATAACACCATCTCGCTTTGTTAAGAAGAATCATGTTGAAAGTTATATCTTTGGAAACCTTGATGATGGATTACAAACAAGAAGAAGAATTGTAAGTGCATCGAACCGTAAATTTCTCCTTATTATCCAAAATAGAGTCAAGAACTTTAGGGCCACCATGATAAACATTAGATAAAGGAAATGGACAAAGAGTTAGATCAAATTGAGAAAATGAAACATGGGAACCTGTTGGGATCACGATTTTCGTTAGACCAAACCCATGAGTGTTAGTCTCTAATACAATTGCCAGAGTTAATGAATACACGGGAGGTGGTTAGTCCATGTCACGAATCCCACGGGGAGTGCTGACAACTAGCCAACAAACCCCCCCTCAGCATTACCCAAGGGGATTCAAACCCATGACCCCTCGCTCTGATACCATTTGTTGGGATCACGATTTTTGTTAGACCAAAACCCATGAGTGTTAGTCTCCGATACAATCGCTAGAGTTAATGAATACACAGGAGGCGGTTAGTCCATGTCACGAATCCCATGGGGAGCGCTGACAACTAGCCAACAAGAACTTTTACCTAGGTCAAAGGATGAAAATGTGATTGGCACTAAGTGGGTATTCCAAAATAAATTGAATGAAGATGGTCTAGTTACTCAAACAAGGCAAGGTTAGTATGTAAAGGGTATGCTCAAGTAGAAGGTGTTGATTTTGAAGAAACTTTTTCTCATGTTGCTAGATAAGAAGCGATTAGAATGTTTCTTTCTTTTGTGGTATTCAAGAACTTCAAAGTCTATCAAATGGATGTCAAATCAACATTTCTAAATGGGAAGTTAGAAGAGGAAGTATACATAGAAACGATCAAAGGGTTCCTCCTATCAAAAAAATGAAGATTATGTGTGTAAGTTGAAGAAGGCCTTATATGGATTAAAACAAGCCCCGTAGTATGGTACATTAGGCTTGATAAGTATTTTCAAGACCAAGGGTTCAAGAGAGGACTTGCTGATAGCAATCTTTACAATAAAATTGAAGGTGAGCACTAGTTGATTGTTGTTGTGTATGTAAATGACATAATTTTTGGAGGAGACAATGAGAAAATGTGTAAGAAATTTCCTAAAGACATGCAAAATGAGTTTGAGATGTCTATGTTGGGAGAGTTATCATTTTTTCCTTAGATTGCAAATTTCTCAATTTGATAAAGTACTATTTATATCAAAAACCAAGTATGTGAAGGAAATTTTAAAGAAATTTGGCATGGAGGAGTGTGCACTGTTAGCACACTTATGGCTACCAGGACTAAGTTGAGCAAAGATGATGAATCTCTGAATGTTGATAAAACTCTCTATAGATCAATTATTGGGAGCTTACTATATGTGATGGAATCCAAACCGGACATCATGCAAGCAAAGGGGTATGGCTGCACGTTTTCAAGCGGTCCAAAAGAAACACATGTGCAAGATTTAAAATGCATATTCAAATATCTTAAGGAACTATGGATTATGGGTTATGGTACCCAAGGGTAAAGAATTCACATTGGTAGCTTATACTGATTCGATTGGGCGGATGTGTGGGTGATAGAAAAGTACAAGTGGAGGAGCATTTTTCCTTGGAGACAACTCCGATATCTTGGTTAAGTAAAAAGTAGAACTGTGTATCCTTATCCATAATAAAGCAAAGTATATAGCATAGTGTTATGTTGTACTCAAATTCTATGGATGAAGTAAACCTTAAAGATATCAAAGTAGAGTTTGATCATCCAATATCCATATTATGTGATAATACCAATACGATAATTATTTCAAAGAATCAGTTATGCATTCCGAACAAAGGATATTCCCATAAGATATCACTTCTTAAGAGAGCAGGTGGCAAAAAGAAGGTAAAGTTGCGATTTTTGCTACATCCGAATGATAGTAGATATCTTCACCAAGAAACTTCCAAAGGAGACATTTGAATATCTACGACAAAAGTTGAGAGTAATATCATTTGCTTCTTCCTATTGAAAAACCAACATAAGTATTGGTTGAGGGGAGATCAACATTGCAATATCCAACTCCTATATTGGCCCTTTGCCATTGATTTCAAATGGGGAGAATGACAAGTAAGGGGGTGTTACACAGAAGGGGAGTTGTATAAATAATTTTTTTGGAAGGTTTCCATCAATGAAAAAGGGGGAGATTTTTGGAAATATTTCCGCTGATTTCAAAGGCTTAATCATTGATATATTTGGTTAACGGAATCGGGTAATGTGGTTTGACGGATGTTGACGGAAATGGTAGAAAGTAATGGAAATAACCAGCAGTATGAAGAGCCTCGAAAAGACATTTTCAAATGGATATATATGATCGATTAAGTGTAAGAAAGACTATGGTACAATCTGATTTTGAACAGCTATCGTGATATGGAAGTTTGGTAAAAAGTAACGGAATTATGGCCGGAAAAGGTGACAGAAATATTCAAAGAAGTTTTGGAAGAACATGATCGATTTGAGGGCGTGCTCTATCGAGGGTTAATTGCATTATTTAATGTGTATTTAATCATTTTTATGGGCTGCATTAATTACTATTGGTCTTAGCCGACTAATGCACTTAATTATGTTGTGTTAATTAAATAATGGAAAGGTTTTGTTGGTTGGAATGATGTGTCTTTTCGAAAGGATATGAAAAGGATATATAAGGAGATAGAATCATTTGATTTAGAACAGAACACACATTGAATATTTTAAGTGAAGAGAGAAGACTAATAAGAAGAAGAGCATATTCAAATGTGTAAAGATGAAAAATTGCAGTGACTTATATATGTGAAGGTGTTGGGATAATTAGACCGAGCATTACGAGCAAACTTTGTAATAAATTACTTGTAGATCCTAAAAATAAAAGTGTGAAGTGCGAGATCCAAATAAGAAAACCATCACTCGTTGAATAAGCAACAAGTCCACGGTGGTAAGAGGAATTTTTGATAAGGGGTTAGTGCTCCTGTGAGTGGGTGCTCACGAATTCAAAGGGGTTAGTGCTCATATAGATTGGTGCCTACAAAATTGTAATTTGGGGATTGGTGTCTCCTATAGGTTGGTGCCTATAAACACTTGAGAAATATAATAAAGAATATTTTCTCTTTGGTTTTCTCCAAAGGGTTTTCACGTAAATTTGTGTTTATTTGCATTTATTGATTTCTTTGATATATTCACTGTGAAATTGATTAATTGTGATTACGGTTTTCAGATTAAGTGTTAAATTTAAAAATATATCATAATACCTATTCACCCCCTCTTAGTATTATCTTGTGCTTAATGAGATGATGCCACAAGGAAGGTATGGATCTATTGTATTAAGCATAAATATGATGTTTTGAAACTTTTAAAATATGGAAAGCCCTTGTAGAAAATGAAACAAACTTAAAATTGAAGTGCCTTAGATCGACAATGGTGGTGAGTAATGTGCGACAAGGATTTTAATGATTATTGTTCAAGAGAATGGAATACGAAGAGAAAGAATGGTTCCTAGAACTCCACAAGAGAATGGAGTTATAGAAAGAATGAACAGAACAATCATGGAACGTGTTAGAAGCATGAGGATACATGTCGGCTTGCCTTTGAAATTTTAGGCGTAAGTAGTGGATGCACGATAGTATACTTGATCAATCGTTGGCCTTCAACAACACCTTTGGATGGTGGAATACCGAAGAAGCTTGTGCGAAAAGAGGTAGATTTTTATTTTCTTAGATTTTTGGCTCGAGAAGCTTTTGTGCATGTTAATAGTGAAAATAGGAGGAAGTTGGATGCTAAGTCTAAGAGATGTACTTTCATTAGTTATGGCTCTGGTGATTTCAGATATCGATTTTGGGATTTATAAGATTCTAAGATTGTTAGGAGTTGTGACGTTAACTGGAATGAAAAGAGAATGTACAGGGATCAGGTTTTGGTGCCCAAACATGAATAGGTTAAGGATATTTTGAAGGAAAATAAATTTTCAAACCTAAAGCGGAAGACATATACTGAGACCGACATCGATTCTACAGAAACCAATGATGGTCGAGGCTAACGGCGTCGGTGGCGAGGATCAGGTTCAAAGAAGTCAGCTACAGGAACTGACATCGGTACTCAGAGAACCGATGTCGTAAAAGCAACCATAGTCGATCAGCGAGCGAGGAGGAACCGTGGTCGATTCTAAAACCACTATCGGTTATAGGTGACCGAGTGTTGGTCAGCGACAAAGATTGACATGAATGTTCCATAGGAGCAGGCACGAGCCCTAGACACCCCAGATCTCAGTGAGAAGGTCATAAAGAGTAAGTAGACCTCCAGAGAGATTTTCACCTTCCTTTTCTTATTTATTATTTAATGATAGTGGTGAACTAGAAATATTTGAAGAAGCAATGCAGGTAGATACCCATGAGTAGTGGGAGCATGGCATGGATGAGGAGATGGACTCCTTAGAACAAAATCAGACATGGGATTTGGTCAAGTTGCCACCAGGTAAGAAAAACTACATGACAAGTGGGTTTACATGATCAAGGAAGAAGTGGGTGGACTGAAAAGGTATAAGGCGAGGCTTGTGGTTAAGGGATTTGTACAGAAAGAAGGTATTGATTTTGATGAGATTTTTTCTCCTGTAGTTAAGATGACATTTATTCATATTGTTCTAATTTTGGTTAAAAAAGATTTGCATTTAGAACATCTTGATGTTAAGATGACTTTTCTTCATGGTGATTTGGAGGAAGATATTTATATGCGTGCCTAGTTATGAAGTCAAGGGTAAGAAGAAACTTTTGTGTAGATTGAAAAAGAGCTTATATGGGCTCAAGCAAGCCCCAAGGCAATGGTATTTGAGATTTGTGCAGGTTTATGCATGATCATGGCTATATGAGATGTGAATCCGACAATTGTGTTTATTTTAAGAAGCTTAAAAGCAGGAGCTATGTTATTTTGTTACTATATGTGGATGATATGCGATTACAGGATCTAGTATGCAAGACATTGGTAAACTTAAAGAAAGGTTAGCTCACACATTTGCAATGAAGGATTTGGGAGCTATAAATAAAATCCTTGGCATGCAAATTCACCGAGATAAGAAAAACAAGAAATTGTATTTGTCTCAAGAGGCTTATATCAATAAGGTGTTTGAAAGGTTTAACATGTAAAAATCAAAACCTATTAGTACACCTATGGCTGGACACTTCAAATTGAGAAAATATCAGTGTCCTTCATCACACAAGGAGGTTGAGTACATGGCACATGTTCCTTATGCTTCAGCAGTAGGAAGTTTTATGTATGCCATGGTTTATACTAGACCAGACATTACATAGGAAGTGGGAGTTGTGAGCAGGTTTATGGCTAATCTAGGTAAAGAACATTGGAAAGTAGTCCAATGGATTCTTAGGTATTTGAGAGGGACATCCGACATGGATTTATGCTATGGAGGGTCAGATACTTCTTTATGCGGCTATGTTGATTCAGATATGGATGGCGGAAGGAGCACCACTTGATATGTTTTCACAAAGCAGTGGAGCACGCACGATTAGTTGGATTTGATATTGTAGAAGGTTATGGCCTTGTCTACTATAGAGGTAGAGTATGTAATGACTACAAAAGCTAAAGCGAGGAGATGATATGGATGAGCAAGTTCATGAAAGAGTTGGGTAAGGAGAAAGAGGATTTCATATTATACGGTGATGTTCATAAGCACAATCCATCCGACAAAGAACTCAACATTTCATTCAAGAATCGAAACATATTCGGGCTTGAGGTATCACTTCATCGATAGGTGTTGGAGGATGGGCAATTGAAGTTAGAGAAAATCCATACGGATGAGAACCCTACGAACATGCTAACAAAGCTATTGGAAAAGGGGAGTTTGAGCTTCACTCCACTTCTTTCGGTCTTGAAGTTTGAGAATTAAAGAGGAAGAAATGGGCCAAGGAAAAGAAACCAAGGATGGTGATGTATAGTACAGTGCAACAATTGATCTCCAAGTGGGATATTGTTGAGTATGGAGATTAATTGCTTCACTAGAAGCCTACTTTTACATGTTGCTAGTTTTGATGATGGCCGGCATTGGTCGTGGGATGACCGTATCGGTCGAGGTATAACCGCATCGATTAGGATATGACCAACATCAATCAAGTAGATCGACATCGATTACTTGTGCGCGGCACGCTTATTTTGTTCTTTAATGAGAATTAGAATAAATATCTTGTTTTAAAGATGATTTATTGTTTTGTAAAATCATAGCTAAGTTACCCGAATAGTTATATATGCACGTATGTATTGTATGAGGGTAAGTAAGAAGAAGAGAGAAGAAAATAGCAATAGTTTGCATGTAAGTTTTCTTGGTGAGAAAGAAAGAGTAGCTGAGTGAGGGAAAAACTTTGAACACCTTGTGAAGTGTTGGAAGACAGTAGATCTTCATTGCATTTCCTTTGTAAAGCACTCGATTAATAATCATGAGTCGTTCTTAGTGGACATAGCCCACCTTATGTGAACCACGTTAAATCTGATGTTATCTTTCTCTTGTTTATTTTATCTTCTGTTATTTCTGCATTCATTGCTTGTATGCTTTATCTGATTATAGATTTGTGCAACATTGTTATATGGTTTAACCCCAACAATCCACAATCCACAACAATCAACGTGAATGCATAGTTCAATTTCGGATTAAACAATCAAATTGGATGCATTATCAAATTTAGCTTGTTCTTGGGATTAAGGATTTGTAATATTTCCCTTTGATTACAAAAAAGTTGGACTTTAAAACGATTAATTAATCATTAATAAAGTGTTTTGAAAATTGGGGTTTCAAAACACCCAAATTGGTTCAATTAAGCATTCTTGATCAATTTTAAATCTGGAAAAATTAAGTATACAAAAATTTTAAACAATACAAAAAAATAAGTACTTAGTTTTTGGATTAAGTTTGGTATCAAAGTTGGTTTAGCTATTTACTTGCTTCAGTTGATTTGATTTCAGTGGTTTTACATTTTTGGTCTTGATCATTTATTGCGTGTGCGGAAACCATGGGGAAAATGTCAAACAAGGAAAAGTATGATGATCTTGAATCATACAAGTAATGTATACGTGAATAAAATGCCTTCCTAAGGTGTCACTTATTTTCTCTAGAGGAGCAAGTTGACAAACTGAAAAAAGAGCTAGAATCTAAGGATGAGCTCTTAATGGTATTGCAAATTGATGGACCCAAGAAAGAGGTACCAATTACTGATGCATCCACTATTACGCATAAAATGCATTGTAAGTATTTCAACACCTATTTTCTCTCCAGAAAATTTAGATTCAGAAAATGTGCTTGGTGATTTTGAAAAGCACACCAGAGGTATAGGATCTAAACTTTTGAATAAGATGGGATTTAATGGAATTATCCTTGGTAAGGATAATCAAGGCATAACTAACCCCATAAAAGTTGAAGAACAACCTCATTATGAAGGAATAGGGTATGTTATTATAGGAAAAAGGAAATTAGAGAGGGCTCCAAGACCGCTAGAAGAAGACAAGATTCTAACAACAAAGAGGATTCCCCATTAGCATCAGGTGATTCATCCTCAAAAGAAGGATTTGGTAAGAATTCACCACGGAGAGGTATTGAAATTCCTCCACCTTTGGTTTACCATAATCGTAAAGGAAAAGGTAAAAAAATTGATCCACTTTCTACATTTGAGAAATTTGGCTATGATATGCAAGAAATGTGGTACAGTTACCCATGTACATTTTGTGGGTTATCTAACCATTGTGTAGCCAAATGTAGGAAACATAAATCTTTGTTGGAAAATATTGAGAAAGTTCATTCTCCTAAACATGGCTCAGAAAGAATTAGTTTAGGAAGGTTTCTTAAAAATGTGGATCCTAAAAAAATGGATCAAAGATTTTGTGATCATTGTAAAAGGACAGGTCATGTAATTGACAAAGTGTTGGCAGCTTCATCCTAAACAAAAATTAATTTTTTTAAAAAAGGAAGGCAATATTAAACCAACCGACTTGAATATGACCCTGCAGTGAATCAGGTAAATTATGAGGTGAATCAACCACCAAGACAGAAAATGTGTTAAAAATGGTGGGTAAGCAGTTCCTCGGTTTTATGTTTGTATATTAAATTGATGAATACATGCAAACTAACAAAGAAATTTTAGAATTCCTATTGATTTGTAAAAAGTATAATTTCCATATTTATTTTGTTTTGGTGTTGGTGAAGTAACCTCAAGAGGAAATCCAGGTGACAGTTCAACATACTTGGGTAAATTTCTCTTGTTATGGTTTTGAAAACTTCATTTTTACAAAGCGTGTATAGTTATTTCTATGGGCTTGATCTGATCGGATGTCTATTTTCGGAAAATTGTATTCAATATGTTGTTGGTGTGCAAATTATTCCATGTAGTCATGTTTGTGTGTGTAAAATTTATACAAACTTTTTGCTACCATGCATGATGTTTGCACATGTATAAGTCTTATTTTAGGATTAAATATTTGTAACTGTCAAACATAGTTACAAATAGTATGTACAATTTTTGCACTAACAAGCTGTGAATGCAGGTTACATTTGCATTGTTAACAGTGGTGCAGGATCAGAGTGTACATATGAGTATGGAAGATTCAATTGTCATCTCAATTGCAGTAATGACCATGGGTGATATGTACTATTAATGACTATTTTTTTATTATTGCAATTTTAAAAATTACCATGCTATAAACTAGGTTCTACTGTTTGTGATATGCAGAGGATCAATTGACAGTTCAGCTAAGTAAAGTTACCTTTTGAGAAAAAATGGTTTTATTGGGGAGGAGTGATCCGGATAATTTTGTTGGGTTCAAAAGTTTACAAAATCTCCCTAAACCATTTTAAGCCTATAGAGTGTCTCAAGAGCTTTCCGTCGACAAGTAGAACTCAGAAAACAAAGCTCATACGCGAAAGATATCGTAAGTCAAAGTTTAGATTTGAAAACTAGTCAAACTAAGTCAATAGTCTAATCCAGACATGACACGTGGCAAAATGGTAAAAAGGTTAAAAATTTGTTTTTACCTCCGACCTTCAACATATGAGGGAAAAATTGGTGAGCCCCACTATTTTCTGGTTGGGGGCCCTCGAGATAGGTTCAGCACACTCTTTTATAGGAGGGGTGCCTTTACTGCCTTTTCATATGATCGGTATCATGTTTGCAATTATATATGTCACATATCTCTCTAACATTGCCCATGTGGGATTATTGTATTGGAGGATTGAATTTTGCATTGCAGGTCTATATATTAGCTTGGCGAGCTATTTTATTAGCTCAGGGGGTGATCAACTCCCCACCGGTTGATCATGCCGAGCTACATATCCAAATTGCTCGGGATTGTTTATCCACTATGTTTGGGATGGGATTCATCCCCTTATACCTTGGAGAAGCACATGGCCAAAGCATTGGCATTATCATCTATTATCTCGACACTTTATCTAAACCAACATCACAACATTAGCCATTCATCTATTCGAGCATTGAACCAACAACTCGGCGGATACCCGATCAACTCTCCATAATGAGCGAAACAACCTCACAATTCGGCACTACAATAGATGGCTCGACACGCACACACACACACACACACACACACACACACACATGTATGTATGTATTTATATGTATATGTATATGTATATATAAAGCCAATGACCAACTTTATCAACAGGAGCTCAGCCCAAGACTCGGGCTAACCAACACATCATGTAGTCGTTCAACCATTCACGGCTCGACCCATAGCCAAGGGGCATGTTAACAACTCGGTGAATGTTGTGTCGCCCAACAAAAGGGCATATGGATGTGGTCGTAGCCATGTATATATGGTGGGTGGTTTGGCTATATTAAAACACCGACACCGTCTCCCCACGCTTAATGTGGGATTTGGCTCACTCCAATGCGCAAAATGGTCATCAAGTAGAATGTAGGGGTGACTCGACCCCATGACACGCCAATACCAACCTAGTGTAAAATCATTAGACCAAGCAGCTCGGATGAGTCAAGTTTGAAGGCTCATGAGAATTTTATAAAAGGAATTATGTAGGTTTGTGTATAGGGGTGAATAGGGAAGTTGCAAGAAAACCTCAATTTTGAGGCACCTAGGTCATTTTCAGAGCTCGATGTAAAAATAAAAATTTCTCAAAATTAAAGACGAGATAGTGGTGGTCTTTTTTTCCACTAAGTGTTGTCAATTTTCTAGTGTATGTGTTTTTCATTCGTACTTTCACAGGAAAAGCACTGTGCGGAGAGCCTGTGGAGCCACATGTGAATTTTGGACAATGTCTGACAGGAAATCACAATCTACAAACCTGTTTCTAAGCTTCATTTCAGGTATAAAAACCTTTAGTGTCATTATTGAAGGTGATTAAGTTGTACTTCATTGGGCATTAATAGATCGATTCACGATTACGTTAATCCAAAGACGTAGCCTACGGGTGAACTTTGTTAACAATTTCTTGTTGTGGTTTTATTTTTAGTTTCTAAAGATTTTGATCAGATAAAAATCATTATAGGAATTTGATTAATTTGATAAAGCGATCAATTAAAATGAGAAATTGGATTAATTGGAAAATTTGGCAATCCACAATCCACAATAGTCAAAGTGAATGCATAGTTCAATTTCGGATTAAATAATCAAATTGATGCATTATCAAATTCAACTTATTCTCGAATTAAGGATTTGTAATATTTCCCTTTGATTACGGAAGTTGGATTTTAAAATGATTAATTAATCATTAAGAAAATGTTTTGAAAATTGGGGTTTTAAAACACCCAAATTGGTTCAATTAAGCACTCTTGATCAATTTTAAATCTGGAAAAATTAAGTATCCAAAAAGTTTAAAAAATACGAAAAAAATAAGTACCATTTTTGGATCACCTGGATGTCCATGTCATACTCACGGAGGAGCTCCATACAATGCCGCTACCAAAGCGTTGAGGTTGGTGTGTGAAAAGATATTTTTAAGGCTCAAATTATCTATCCTCAATATAAAGGGCATGCGCAAATAAAAATGCCGCCAACGAACCAACGCATGTACCACTATTGCAAGCTCAAGGTCGTGAGTGGGATAATTAAGTTCATATTCCTTGAGCTTCCGGGACTCAAAAGAAATAACACAATGCTCTTGCATGGGCATTGCTCCAAGTCCCTCTATAGATGTATCTATACAAACCACGAAGTCAACCAAAGGATCATGAACTACGAGGATGGGTGCAATAGTCAATCGCTCCTTGAGAAGCTGAAAGGCCTACTCGCACTTCTCTAACCAACAAAATATTCCCTTTGCACTAAAGGGAAGTGATAGGATTGGAAATCCTAGAAAAACCTTAAAAAACAGAGGTAATAACTAGCTAACCCCACACAACTCCTAACCACAGCACTATGGTGGGGTCAAATTTGGTTAATGAATGATAAAGACAAATCTTGAGGGATCTACTAAGATACTCTCTTCGGTGATAATGTGTCCCAAATAATGAACTCGGCTTTGATACCGGATGTTGAGCCTCGCTCGGCGTGAGTTCTAAAATGATAAAAAGACGACCAAACATCCTAATCAAATATGATAAACATAATAAAGGTGGTAATTATGTTTTAAAAAAAGGTAACTAATTACATGGCGGTTAATATTACTCATTACTTAAATTAACACGACTAAGTCGTAACATGCAATGAAGCGACATCAAACCACAATTACGAACAAAAAGGGGAAATAAATAATTTTTACACTATTAATACAACTTCATATTAACGATCATTTAGGAAAAAAATCATCTTAACACTACTCCCACAAGTTATCCTAATTATGAATTTTCTATAAGCGTCGGCGATAATCCTATCGTGACGATGGTAAGGTAAAAGTACTCCACTAGCAATAAAACTTATCGCATGGGAAAATTGATTACGAGTTTAAGATGGATTTACAAAAAGCTAAATAATCATTTTCAAGAACGATTAATATTATATATACTTATAATGTTTGCGGAAAAGAAAATATATATAAAATGGTCATGGGTCTCATTTTGACTCTGAAATGGACCCATGCCTTTGAATTTACTCCACAAATATTAATGTTGGATTTAATTAAACAATACATCCCTTTATTAAATTTAACCAAGGTTTTCTCCTAATGTAAAATATTTAATTACACCCCATTATAATTTGCACCCATATAAATTAAGTCAATTTAAAATTAAATAAGAGCCCTAGGATTAAACAGATATCCACCATGAGATCATAAACCCTAAAATTTGATAACTTATGAGGATAAAATATCAAACCTAAAATCTTATTATTCATTTTTATTCATCTCCTTCACCTGGATGCCCTAGTTTTCTTTTCTTTTGTATTTTCCTTTTTTGTGTAGGAAGGAGAACTCATGGAGAGCTCAAGGAAGAAGATATTTAAGGAGGATTATCCACTCCATTTATATTAGCATATATAGATCTGGTTTGCACACAACTACTTGATTTGCCATAGTTTCAAATTTATGGTTTTCATTCCATCTTTTGGGTTTGAACCCAAGGGATCTACAAATTTATTTATTTTGAATTTGTTATTGTTTTCTATAATGGCTCATATTTGAGCATGAAAAGGAGAAATATTTTTATTATAAAGTTCTATATATACATTATTTGGATACATATATATATATACATATACATATATATATATATATATATATATATATATATATATATATATATATATATATATATATATATATGTATGTATGTATATATACATATCTATGTATATATACATATCTATGTATATATATATGTATGTATATATATATCTATGTATATATACATATCTATGTATATATATATATGTATATATGTATATATGTATATATATATATATATATGTATATGTATATATATATGTATATGTATATATATATGTATATGTATATGTATATGTATATGTATATGTATATGTATATGTATATGTATATGTATATATATATGTATATATATATATATATGTATATATACATAGATGTATATATGTATATATACATATATGTACATATACATATATGTATATATACATATATTTATATATACATATATATATATATATATATATGTGTATATGTACACACACACACACACACGCACGCACACATATATATACACATACATACATACATATATGTGTGTGTGTGTGTGTGTATAATCTGCAATGTTGGCCGCATTGCAAGAAAGAGAACCGAAATAGGCGATTGTGTTTAATGAAGTTTGAATGGGTTGTGGTGAGTGGCATTGTCATTCGTCGTAGTGACAAAAAAAAATGGTTGTGGCATGCGCCACAACCCTCATGGTTCAAAAATGGAGTGTGAGGACGGTTGGGATACAACCATCCCACTCCCCCACACACACACAATATATATTTTTAAAACATTAACCCTACTTTTCCATATACTGACCTCTCCTAGGGTTAATTTAGGGTTAAATTTAATTTCATTATTTTAAAAGAGAGAGAGAGAGAGAGAGTGTGTGTGTGTGTGTGTGTGTGTATATAACATTATCCCTACTTTTCCATATACAACCTCTCCTAGGGTTATGCGAAGGATTAACATATATATATATACATATATATATATACATATATATATATATATATGTATATATATATATACATATATATATATATATATATATCGGATTTACAATATATATAGGTTTAATGCACTCTATTTTCATCAAAATAGACAAGCGAAATCGAGATAGAAAAGATATAATTTTTTTCGATGGAGAAAGTTTTGTTCATGATTGTTCTAATATGAGACTTATATTATAATTTATTTAGTGTAAAAGTGGTAAAATTTACTAGAGTTTGCTACAAGATGCAAAAAATAAGCTACATGATTACGTAACTAATAGATATTAACTACTTGAACGTTTATGTGGCTTGATAAACCCCTATGTCGTGGTGATCTTTCCCTCTCTTTACATGTCACTTTACCTATGACTATGTTCCTTCATTATGTGGCACTTGTAAGTTCTATGGGACACTACATTTTGGAAACCCACGAGACACTAAGTGTCTTGCGGATTCCAACCTTGGTCACTTTCCCGACTTTATTTCCCTACTACATTGTGGCTAATAGTACTTTCTTTTCCTTTTCTTTGTAGCTTCTTCTATATATACTTCATGTTTTGTTGCATGGCATTGTTACCAACTCTGCGCAGAACATCAAATTTATTTCTCTACGTAACAATGTGCTTCTTCTATTCTCGTGAAGTGCTAATCATTTTTCCGCTCTTCACTCCTCGAGATATTTTCCTTAGCCAAATTTCTAGCTTTTCATGGGCATTTTAACTCTGCGGTGCTCTGAATTTCCTTTAACCCACACAAAGACCAATTCAATGCCACGAAAGGTTGACTTCCTCAATTCCGTGAAGGTCTAATAAACTCTACAAAACAATAACTCCACCAAAAATCTGCCTAAGTCTTTTGCTATTTTTCCTTTGTTTTTCAGGTTAGGAGAACCCATGAGACATTATGTTCATGCACGTCATGGATCACTAGGATAGTGTTTCACGGATTTCTAAGAAAAAATTACCTAAGTCTAGAATTAGATAAGTTGTTCAAAATGGCATGGGGTGTAATTTTGGACAAAAGAGCCCAAGTATCCTAGGGTGTATTCTTTCATAGGAAATGTATCAAGAGGAGGTATATGTGTATTCACAAGATGGTGGTCGATAGGGAAGGTCTCAACCAAATGGATGGTGACATTATTGTGCATGATGAGATTGTCGGTAGGCATAGAAATAGTGGGAATGTCTACATCATTAAGTTATATGGTTGATGTAAAGGGGTTGAGATTGTCAAAAGACAAATAAAACATGGTCTTGAACTCATGAAAATATCATAAAAGTGGAAGCGAGTGGCTTAATTGAGTAAAATGTGATATTTTTGGGTATGAGTGATTAATGAAGAATGATGTGGATGTGAATGATAGGTTATTGTCTCTTGGGATGACAACTCATATCGGTGAATGTAGCGATCAATTTTTCTATATTATCATCAAAGTGGACATAGCCCAATCTAGATTTGTTATTATATATTTTATAATGGGGTTATATTGGGTTGTCAATACTTTGTTCAAATTTTCTCGAGCCATAGCCTTAACACACTTGATGAAGTAAGAAATGCATCACATAATTAGGGTTGGAAAGATAATATTTATTGGCATCAAACTTGGATTTTAAGATGGACACATTGTTGATTGGGGGGTCAAAAGTGGTAACATGTCCCGCAAAAGCACAAAGTAGTTATTATTGGGAGGGATGTCAAATGAAACTAGGGACCCTTTGTCAAGATCAATGAAATATGGTTAGTTGATATCTTTGGTGGATGGTGTTTTTGCAATGATCTCATAAAGCATAGGTAAAATAGTACTCCCCAACTATTGTAGAATGTGAATCATTATTTATAATAGCCTTACCACGATATTAGGGTACCTTGGTAGTTGTGTACTTGATAGTAGGAGTGGTACCTAAATTAGAAGGTGGTGAGGATGACGAAGGTAAAGAAGTGTACGGAATAATGATCACCTCAAAAATTCAAAGATAATTTTTCTTAGCATGATGAGGATGATAGATCATGTGGTTTTGAGGAGTTGGTGATGGAGAAGAAGATGGTGGGTTCTTAGTAGAAGAGGGTGGATTGGATGAATTGGAAGAATTTGGAATGTGAGAAGATGAAGTATCATGGGTTAATGCATTAGATATGTATGTGGGAGATGTGACAACCAATGTAACTTGAGTAGAAAGAATGAACTAATCAAATGAGAATGTAATGTTGTTACGTATTTATTTTAATGTAATGTGGTCACCAAAATGTACACCTATATATGATCCACCTTGCAAAAGTATTAGATAAATATCAAATCATTCTACTAAATAAAAAGGGATCATATTGTTGTCATTTGAATGATTGAGGGACATCATAGGGTTCTTTCCATGAATAAAATGGGTTAAATCTCAAAAATCTAAATCTAAATCTACAATCACACATTATAAAAGGATGTTAGTATTTAATTTTGGTTGGGGACCTACATTGGTCGGATCCCTAACCCTTTTGAGGTAATAAAAGACATTTGTGAAATGAAATGACAAATATGATAAATAAAAATAGTTGTATATACTTGAATGTGAGTCGTAGGTTTAACTAACAAAAATTCACAAGAAGGTTATAATCTAGTCACATGAGCGACTAAGACCTGTTTTAGAATTCTACCAAAATAATTATGCCATGGACTACAAACTATCCTTTGCGTAATCTGAATTTGGCTCTCCAATGACTGCGAATAAAGATATGCAAGCGAGGAAGAAAGAGTTGTATATTAGGGCTTCAATTGCATAGAGAGTTAGGTGGAATGAGTGGGGGTGAGTGTTAATTTATATATTTGGAGTGCATAGAAGATTGGTATGGATATTGGTATAATGTGCATAGATATTTGAGATGATAAGGGTTGATTTTGTATCATATATGCAAATGGTAGGTGGATTTGATTAAGTGTGTGGAGGGATGTGACAAGATTAAATGTGAGTGGATGAGGATGAGTAAATGGGTGATGAGGTTTCTTTTATCATCATTTTTTAGATTTTATATTTTTTAGTTATTTTTGGGATTATTATGTTTTATATTTTTTTGTATTTTTGGATAAAGAGACCTTATGTGAAAGGTGCATTTTTAGATGTCTACAAATTGCATGTTATATAGGAAAAATGTGAGCACACAAAAGAGTGTCATGTTTTTGATCTAATGCATTGTCGGAGGTGTGAATGGGCTCATAATTTCACAAAAGGTTTCATGAACATTTTCTGTTATAAACAAATTAAAGTGTATATATCGATGCAAAGAATTGGCATTGTTAATGAGTTGGCATTATGATAATAGAAGCAAATAAAAGTGTGTATTGCATATACCAAATAATTGTAAGGCAATGTAACATATTAGGAACATGTGGCCTACAAAATTTCATAGAAAACCATATGGTGTGAAGCTTGGACTAGATGTGGATGTATAGAACCCTTTTGTTAACTCGGCCATAAGTTATTCAATGTGGCATGACATTTTGGTTCATTATAATATTCCTTTATGGTTAACAATACAAAAGGATCACCTTATAATTTCACTTAGTATTCCAAGGAAAAATCAAGTGAAAAGTATGGATGTATATCTTTACCACTCATAGAGGAGTTGTTTGTTATTTGAAATGGTGTGTTCATGCTCAACGTGTCAAGACCATTTGGTAGAATATACTCTTTATACTTTGGAATTTTTTTCTATTACATTCATGATTACTAAGTATTTTTATTTTGTTTAGGTATCGAGGGGCACAAGATATTTCTTCTAGTGACACACCCATTCTAGGATTTTGAACGAGAAAGGTTGATGGAACAATGGAGACAAGAGAGCCTCTAAAGATATTATCCCATAATGATCCATATAATCACTATGAAGAGGCGATTTGATAGGTACACGATGATCAAAAATTTCATAATACCAAATGACACAAAGATATTACCAATATTTTATGATCTTCCATATTGGAAATATCTCCTTATCACACATATTATTGATACTGATGCACATGTTGAAAATCTATGTTGAATATTTTCATAAACATTTAACTTTGAAAAAGAATACATATTAGAGATGAGAATGGACCTAAAGGTGACAACTAAAAGATAAATTATTTTTGCATAGTGGCACAAATGGTTGCATGATATATTAAAGAGTGGGGTTGGTACTCTCTACAGAAATAAAGATAAATTCAAAATTTTGATGGTGAAAACTAGGACACCAACAAACTAGGGGTCATCTTTTGAAAGGCATTTACGACTCGAAAAATGAATCACGGGTCTCAAAATCATGAGTAGTACATCTTGAAGGTACAAATGTTGGTATTTAATTTTTATGTTATGTTGTGAATTGTATTTACATAAATAATTAATGATGTGACATGAATATTGTTTATATTTCACCGTATATTACCGTCGATTTCTTTAAGGGGGATTTTCTCACTAATTACCTACGGAAAGATATATATCAATTATCACACTTTGCAAGGTATTTTGAAATAATTTAATTTTTACAACATTTTTGTTGAATATATTAACATTTAAGTATATTTATCATTTTTCCCAATAGGTAGATCTCATTTAAAGAGATGAATGAAGATAAGATTTCAATGTGGAGAAATAACAAAATAGAAAGTGTTTTCCTTTTTAAATAAGAGCTCCCCACAAACCTCATGGACATAATAGTGTAATGTATAACCATATGGTGGATGACCTAGAGCTAACCAAAATTTTGAGCACAAGGTAGATGTTTTTCATAAGGAGGAATATCAAAAAATTAAAGGGGTTTGTCAAAAACTTGACCCATCGAAAGGGTTAAATGGTTGAGGGATATATCATTCATCAAAAATTTTTATTTATTATTGAATACTCATACAAAGAAAAATTACACACAACTATCATGCCACAAATATAGGAAGAGGATTGTGGATCTAAAATTTTGGGAGAGTTATTATTAGGAAAGGGTGTACGTAAGAGGTTTGGTGTGTGAAAAAAATGGTTTAGAATATTGATTGATGTATACATGCACATATGTGAATTTATTGTTTCCCATCCAAATTTTATTTTGTGTCTTCTGTAGCATTTGATGGTCAAATAACAATAAGCCACTTTATTCTCCATAATGTTTAATCGATTGAGAAATTCCAAAAATGTATTTTGAAAATGCATCTTCATCGGGGTTTGATTATGGCCTTATGTAGAATGGGTACAATTCAATTGTAGTTGGTATGAGACTTTTCAAGGTACTATATTTGTGAAAATATGTGTAAATAGTAGTGTGTATGCCATAGAATACACTCCAAATCTATCGAGATAAATGAGCCTTACGCTTGCCTCAATATGGTTCACATATTTAATTTTTATTTAATTAATTTTCTCTATTACTTAAAAAAATAAGTTATTCATATTTTCATTCAAGATCACTCACTATATATATTGACTTCGTGTATTATTTTCTCATAAACTACATGCGGGTATTTTTTCCTAAGATATAGAAGACGCACACAAATGGAAGTAGATAATATTTCCATCCTAGAGCTCAACATGTTTATGGCTCATAATCATTATTATGTGTAAATTACCATTTAAGAGATCTACAAATATATGATGATGAAGGTGTTGAGGATGATGATATAGAAGTAGAATATATTGATGATCATCATTTGCTTCATGTATACCACCTCCACTCATATGTGTCATATGAGGATGAAGGTCAATAATGTGTTGGTTATAATTAATATCACAATGAGGATAAACATAGTGAAGAAGATATAAAATTGAACGAGATTACTACATTAGCTATGTATTTGTTCCGAATCGGACATAATGATCATGGTATTGGTACGTGTGATGTAAATGATGATAACATGATCAATTTGCCACTTGTTTGGCTAATTTTAAAAGAAAATAAATGTGTACAATGTGTTGGTTTTATATTGAATTATATTTTTACCCAATTCAATAAAATATCTTACATAATGGAATTAACTCATTAGATAATTACCATGGGAAAACATAGACAAGAAAAAACAAAATTACTTAAATAATTAAAGAAAAATGTTATGTCCCACTTGTAGGCCAAATTTGTGCATTTTTTGGTCCATTTTGGTTAATTGCTTTGTTTTATCTCCATGTTCTCATTTAGAAGAACATGATCCTATATTAATTTTTTCATATTATTTGAAATGTCCTCAAAGGTGGCATATTCATCTATTTCACAAAGATGAGAAAGTTGGTGACAATCTCTTTGGGTTTCCAGACCTAAGGTGTTTAATTTCGCACACTTCAAATACAATTTTAAGTGTTTTTGTCCAACTATATAAGGGAATTAAATTAGGGTCCTTACATTGATTAACCCCATGGTCATGAAGTTTCTCCACAATCAATTAGATACATGAGTAGATATTTATTTATTTGATGTTGTATCCTACTACGACCTCTATGATTATAATAAGTGCATGGTATTTAGCTTTTTGAAGGTTGCCTTATTATGTTGTCCAACAATATTTCTAGTGCATTTTCACACCCTTCCAATCACATCATAAATTTTAAATATGATGGATTCCCATCCCAATTATTTTTTTAACATGCTATTGATGTATGCAAATCACATATTTTATACCATACAACTTTTATATATACCTAATACACACAAAAATGTAACCACAAAAGTGAAATACTACGAAAAATAATGTCATCATAAAAGTGAAATATTGTGTGTATGTGTAAATGAAAGGAACGCATAAAATAACCATTATAGAGAGAGTTTTTATAAATCCATAAATAAAATACCACGCATAATGAACATAGTACAAATTATGAAAAATACCAAACATGCAACAATTGATTTTGTAGCATGATGCAACTTCACTCCAATAAATAGGTTTGGTTGATCTTTCAATTCAAGCTATGCACTTATTATTGTGATTGACTAGACCAAAATAAAGAAATATGTCAAGTCATATATATGTGTGGGAATTCAATGTATCAATCAATCCTACATCTTTTTGTAATTGAGTGAAATATACGTATACTAATTGTACAATGTGATTATTATTAGGGATCAATGCATATCAATTAGTGTGTTCATTTCAATGTATTTTTAATTCAGCTCATGTGCTTAATGTTCAAGTCATACGTCTATGATTTTTAATGTATCAATCAATTATATAAATCCGTCTAATTGTTTAAAATATACTTCTGATAGATGTACAATTATATTATTGTTAGGGGTTGGTGTCAATTACCTTTTTCATTATAATGTATCTATTAATTCATTTTATGTACATGTTCATCTTATTGGTTTGAATAGACTTAATAAAATGTGCACACAAATGTGACTCAACTATATCTTTGAAGGGTCGATGTCAAGTAATATGTCCATGAACTTAATGTATCAATAAATCGTATAACTGCATATAATTGATTGAAATATATTTAAAATATATGTATAATACATTTATTGTTTGGGTTTGGTGTCAATTAGTATGTACATTCCAATGTATCTTCCAATTCAACTTGTGTACTTGTTCCTATGATTGATTTGACTAGACTTGAAAAAGATGTACACAAATATGATTCAATTATACTTTAGGTCTACTTTCAAGTCATATGTATATGATTTCAATCCATAAATCAATAATATAACTCCATCTAATTGATTGAAATATACCTAGAATAGATGTATAATTCAACTATTATTTGATGAAAACACAAAAGTGATCATGAACTTAATTAGAGTTGTATAAAAATATGAACATTATTTTAACCAAAAATATGCCATTATATATATATATATATATATATATATATTACAAAAATTACAAGATGATTACAACATTATAGCATCTTAACAACAAGTTTCAAAACTTATCAAAATAGAATGACGAGGATTTACTAGTACAACAACTTAATCAATCTAAATAGAACGACACAACATCCTTATGTAGGTGAAATGCTACTATTAATGACACGTGATCAAAAATGTGTGTTATGATGAATTAGACTATAGAATAATAACACTAAACTATTATTTCTGTTATTCCCCCCTTAATTTAACATGATCACAAGTGAATAAGTGAGAGCCTCTTTGAATGCCTCAAAATTTTATGTGCAGTAATTTTGGTGAAGATATCTACATGTTGTTCTTTTATCGCGGAAGAATTATAGCTTTATGTTGTGTTCTTAAACATGTTCATGCATGTAATCAATTTTACTTCAATAAGTTTGGGGAATTTATGAAATATTAGATTATGAACAATTTTTATCATACCTTCATTATCATAGTGCAAAATGGTAGGATACTTTTGTGGAACACCCAAACATTCAAGAATGTGATGTGGCCATAACACTTCGTAGATAGCTCCTATTGCAACATGATTTTTTGCTTTCGTATAAGAATGAGAAACAACATTTTACTTCTTGATCCCCGTGATAGAAGACCATAACCCAATGAAATGACATACCCATAAGTGGACTTCCTGTCATCAATGTTTCCAACATGGTTTTGATCTGTATATCCTATCAACGAGAATTGTTCATTATTTTTATATTCTAGGTCAAAGTTTATTTCTCCTTTGATGTATCTCATTATCCACTTTCCTACTTTCTAGTGAATTTATTTTGAATCTTGTATGAATCAAGATAGGTATCTCATTACATGGTTTATATATGGCCTAGTATAGGTCAAGTAAATGAGACTCTCAATCAATTAATGATAAAGAGTTGCATTCACTTGAGATGATGGATCTTATTGAGATAAATGAATCTTTGCCTCCATAGGTATAGAGATAGGTTTTTAGTACCTCATCCTCAATTTTTGAGCATTATCTTTCCATACTTCATTTGAATTAAAAAAAAGCATTTCATTTATTCCATACTTACAATCCAAGACAATAGTGGAGAAGCCCGAGATCTGTCAAGTCAAATGATATTTTAAAACTTTACTTTACCACTGCCAATCATAGTCACTGAATTACCAATGATTTCTAGATCATCGACATATACTATTACAATCACCACCTCCCCCATTAATTTTTGAGGTAGAGATTGGGATCATAGGGATTTATCTTAAATCCATTTTGAATGAGATGTTCATCAATCTTGATGTACCATTTTCAAGCTTGTTTTAAACCATATAGTGACTTGATGAGTCTACAAAATTTTGTTTCCTCATTTGGAGTGACAAAACTTTCAAGTTGTGTCATGTAAACTTCTTCTTGAAGATCATCATTGAGAAAAACACTCTTTACATCCATTTGGTGGACTTTTCATCCAAATTGTGTAGCTAGAGAAAACATCATCCTAATTGTTTTTATCTTATTCATTAGAGAAAATTTATCCTCATAATTAATCCCTTCTATTTATGCACACCCTTTCCATCAATTATTGCCTTTTCTTGTCAAAATTTACACATGCATTGTATTTAGTTTTGAAAGCCCATTTATAACCAATTGGCTTCTTTCCACTATTAGCCATTTTGGGTTATTTTTGTCATTGATAACCCCCATTGATGGCAAAGGGTGTTTTGGTGTTGTATGAGTTCTCCTATGATGGTGTTTAGGTGTCAAGCATGAAGTCTAAGTGATTTGGTGAGTAGTCATGGTGTTTTGGTGTATGGTTGAGCTATTATAGTCGTTGTTTGAGCCCCCTAGTGTTGGTTGGATGTTTTCATGAGGTCATTCATGATCTATGAGGTGGGTTAAATGTGTACATGTGTCTTCATAATTTCAACATAGTCATGTAATGGGTTGTTATGGTTGAGCCAAGTCATTCCATGCATGTTTCTAGCCCCGAAACATCCAAAATGAGGTGGTGACATGATATTTGGATCTGATTATTCTTGTTGAATCATGGTTGCAGCATGGTGGAAGTGTAATCGATGTGTATGGTGAGTTTCGTGTCTGTATTTAGTGTTTTTGTGTTTGTATGAGGTCCTTGGGAAGATACAAGTGAGAAAAAACAATTTAGCATGTGTAAATGGTATTGGCTAGAGATTTTGAGATCTGTCTAAGATGGATGATGAGAATGGAAAGTTAGATAAGGTTTTCATGGTGCTTCATGCCAAATTTTAGGTGATTTTGAATAATATTTTTGAAGTTATACAATTTTTGGCAAAACCAGTAAGTTTCAGGTGTGATTTTCAAGAAAAATTTGGCCTTCTTATCCTCGATGTGAATTGTATGATTTACATGGGGACCTGAGATCTTAGGCATAGATTATAAGGTCAATTATGAATCTTTCAAAAAAAAAATTAGGTGGTTTTATTTTCATATTTTTATGAACGATCATTAAGAAGGTAAAGTGGTATGAAACCCTAGCTAGGAGCAAGCAGTTTGCATAAAAGTGCTTGTATCAGCCCATTTTGAGTCTCATTCCTAAAAATTTATGATTGTATGTTGTAGAGGAATCTTCCATATTTCCATAAAGGTATGTTTGAGCATGTGACCATATGTGGTCCCCACCGAAAATGCAAGTGTTTTGGGACAAGGTTGTCCAAAGGAGTAGTGTGCTAAATTGATTTTTCATGATGTATGTGAGATAATATTTATTTCCATGGAGGTTTTAGGACATGTTCATGCAGTTATATGGTCATTTGAGGTCCATTCAGTTGACTGGTCAAAGGGCAATTTTGGGGTCTCAAATAGCAAGTTTCAGTAAAATGGCCATAACTTGAGCTACAGGTGGAGTTTGAAGATTATTAAAGTTGCGTTGGAAATAGGATTAAGATATTTTTCTAGTGATATAAAAATTTTACCATGATGAATTCATTTGATATGGTTTCCAGATCATGCTTTGGATAAGAATATTTTTGGTAGTAGTATAGGACAGGATGCATTTTGGTGAAATTTTGGAGTTGTTTTAAGCATGATATGGATTGGATCATGCTTGATATCACCTGGAAATTAAATATGGATGAATTTGGCATAAAATTAATCCATTTGGAGGTCTTGAATGTTTTTATAAATGTTTTTGTGAGCTAACCTTTGGAAACAAATTTTTTTGCAGTTGATTTGGTGAAGACAAAAGTGGTTGTGGTTTGAGCAAGTGATTGATTCAAGGATTATAACTTTATTATAATTATTATACATGTTATTAAATTTTCATTTATTGGTCACATGGAATGGTTTGGTTTAGTATAAGTGATTTTTTTGTATTGTGAATTTTCCAGGGTGTTGAAGGGTGTAGGAAACAACAGTTTTGAGATTTACAAAGTGCACTGGGCCCATTAAATAAAATAATTGATTGTTTGATATTAATTTCAACCATGTATGAATTTTAAATGATATTTTAATCATTTGTGATGATTTATGGGTCATGAAAAATTATGGTATTAATGTTAGGGCATTTTGCCCATGGGGTTTTGAGCCATTTTTGGAGCATGAAATGATTGTTTTGGCTAGGACAACCTACTTGGGTCACTTTTGGCTGTTATGATTTTGATTTAGGATGTTTTCATGATGCATGGGTCGAGCCAATGGAGGGGGAAATTAGTTTGAATTTGAATCGAAGAAGCATATAAAAGCATGTTTTTGGGTCATTTATGTGTAAGTCTTGATGTGACCCATGGGTGAGTATGAATCGGGTATATATGCATGATATGAAGACTGATAAGGTACATGATAGGTTGAAGATTGTTTTAAGACATGTGTGTAATATTTTAGAGGCAAGAAAAGTCCATGAAGACCTAGAGAGAGCAAGTTGAAGAAGGTGTGCTTGAGAGAGAGTTTGAAGGAATTTGGAGCTGAAATTTGGGATCACTATCAGCTATGGTATCAACATATTTTTAGTGGTCATAATTCTGCAAATCTCTTATGATGAGTCATATTCATAGGATTCTCTTGTTGTGATTCATATCAACAAGGGTTTAGGGGTTGGTGCTCCTTGTGGGGTTGGTGTCTCACTAAAGAAATATCTTATGATGCGTAATATTCACTTGAGTCCTTTTTGTGTGTAATATCAACAAAGGTTTAGGGGTTGGTGCTCCTTGTGGGGTTGGTTCCTCACTAAAAAAATCTTGTAGGATGTGTAATATTCTTACAAGTCCTTACTTTGAGTAATATAAGCAATGGTTTCAATGGGTTTATTCCCTTGATGGTTTCCCACATATATCTAGTGTTTTGTGTTCTCTCTCTTGATTATTTCACATGTGATTATTTATTGCACACATAATAAGTTTACATGGTTTATGGATATTGAATGGTTAAGTTGAATGATGAATCTAAGCAATTGGAAATAAAGTTGTAATTTTTGTATGGTGATTCGCCCCCGCCTCTCGGTCGGTGTGCTTCTAACAATTGGTATCGAGCACGTCTTGAGAAGAAAATTTTACCACTTGAAGGAGATCCTTTAAGCACAAGATGGATATAGAAGAAATTCATAAGGCTGCAAGAGAAAAGGTCAAGAGGTTTCTAATTCAACTGGAGGAAGCGATACAAACCTAAAAAGATATGAAGAATTGAGGAGAAATTTATGTGAAGAAGATGATGATCATGAAGAATATGGCCCCAAAGTGGAAGATGGTCAAGTGAATCCATTGATCAGAATGAGGGTTTGCTTAAAACCCCTAGGGTTTGACATATGATAGTCCAAATATAAGGTATGTAATTCTTATCCTACAAAGTTAAGTGATGATAGATCTCATGAAGAAGGAAAAATAGGTTTATATGTTGATTGCGAAGGTAAGATGCCCTAAATATAGAAATAAATAAGATTACAGCCCTAGAGAGGAAGGAAAATATGCCCTTGAAGAAAATTTTAAAGATACTTTTGGACCTATAAAGGTTGAAGTTGAAGCTAAGTTGACAAGTACCCTAAAAGAGTTGAAAATCCAAAGAAACAAGATTCAGGACTTGAAGTCATTAGTGGATTCCTTGAAGGAGAAGTTAGTATTTCGTAGATTCGAACTTGAAGTCATTAGTGGATTCCTTGAAGGAGTAGTTAGGATTTCAAAGAAATAACATGTGTATCACCAAGGATCATATTGAAGATGAAGTGAATGAGTTTTTCCTCCTCAAGGGTGAGCATGAGATAGATTTTGTCAAGGTCTGCAAGCTTGTGAAAGGAGGTGATAGACCTAATCCTGTTGAGAACACATTCATGAAGAAGGAAATATGTCAGTCATTAATACCATACAAGTGGTATTATTTCTCTAAGTTGATGATCATAGTGTCTAAACTATGTAATGGTGGCAAGAATAGGAAAAATGGTGCCAAACATGATATCTTTGCTCAAGTTGTTATGCGGTTGAGTTGTGAAGGATTCGAATCAAGAAAGGCTACCTCTTATATGAGTCATGATTTAATGATTACCATTTTGGTTGAATTAATCCAATACATTACTTGTCATGCTTTCTATAAGGAATATGGGCATATGACTGAGGATAAGTGGAAAAAGGAGCATGAAAGGAACATCAAGAGGATTTTTGTTTCTATATGGAGGTCGTGTAAAGGATTATGAATGGTATCTCAAGAGTTGTTATGGTTGTGAAGATGTTCTTTAGAAATTTTCCAATGTCAAAGCCTGGTATGTATATGATCATGAAAGTTATTTGTTGGTCCAATCTGTCATACAACTTGAACTAGTTGTGTTCTTGATCTGAATTCATGTATCAAGGAGGTTGAATTCATGTAAAATGTGTCCTTTTAGTCAGTGTATGATGTCTTAAGTTGTCAACAAGTGTTACATCATTGTCATAAATCCTAAAACAAAGGGTAACGTCTATATCAAAGTGTTTATTCAAAAAAATGGTCATGTATACTGGTAAGATCATAAAAGTTGTCAATGTGGTATGAGTGTTGAACTCATTCATGATGTCCTTGAAGTCACTAAGACTGTGAATGTGTGTTCTAGATCAGTTCTTCAATTCAAAAAGTGTATGAAAGCTCTACTTTTCTATGTTATCATTCAAATATGTCAAAGTTTTAGTCTTCACCATGTCTAAAGAAGGAGTCTAGTGTTGTCATGTTTTGTGACTATCTTAATTATTATCGGGTATCATCAAATTATGGGCAAAGAGTTGTTTATGTCTCTTGTATACTATTGTAAGGTCTATTTTCATCATGATTAAGATATATGCTCTGTAAAGAAGGTTGTGTCAGTGTATAGGATGTTAAGGTATGTGTGTAAATTTCTCATGCACTATAAGTCTGTGATCAGGGTTACTTTTCATAGTCTTTAGTCATGCATAATAAGTCCACTGACAGTAAATGTCTTGTAAGTATTGTCTCGATGGTATATGTGTTCTATGTCAAGTGTCACGAGTTGAGACAAAATGAAACAAGTTTGTATCTTGCTAAGTGAAGTTGTTAAAAGATCTATCAAGTTCATTGAGGTCTATGTGAGGTCTAAGTCGAGTTCTTGTGACTTTGAAGAGTATCAAAAAGTTTGTACATATCATCTTGTGGTGTCTCTGTGAATTCTCAAATGTGTGTGTGTGTGTGTGTGTGTGTGTGTGTGTAAGTCTTGTGTGTTGGTCCTTTGTCCGAGAGAATTCATGTAAGCCTTGAGTGTCTCGATCAATCATACAATCCTCTAGGGTGTCAAGATCCATGTGAAATGCTTTGAAGGTTAATGCTCGGGGTATGAGTGAAGTTTTATAGCTTATAAAAGTGGTGGGAAGTGCATAAAAGGAGCTCTTATCATGTGTTAAGACAAGAAAATTTAAGAAAGAAGTCGTGTGAATGGTTTGAATGCTCTAAGAGTTGTGTAGGATATTATCATGTGTATGTAAGTTGTGTACATATTTTATGAGTCAAGTTTGATTCTTAAAATGGTTTGAGTCCATTTTAAGGTTGTGTCAACAAGGAAAAAAGCTATGTGTTTGTGCATTTGAAAGATCATGTTTTCTCGTGACTAAGCACTCGTGCCAAAAGGAAGGATTGTCATCTTGTGAACTGTGAGGGGAACAACCTATTGATCTTTAGAATGAAAATAATATTGTAAGGTGAATGCTTGGGATGTGAGTTTGACAAAGCATCAAGAAAACATAGAGGTAGAGCATAAAATGATCTTAGATACTCTAATACTAAAGGCTCCAAATGTGATCAAAGCGAAAAGCATTATAAGTTGTTGAAGAATTCAAGAAGTGAACTAAAGTGCGGGGTTCCAAGTTAGAGTTTGTTGGGTCATATGCAAACAAGATACATGAAGTGAAGTTATGAAAATGATGATGATCTAAAGGTGTGCTAAATGTTGTGTTACAATACTTAGAGGTCAAATAATTGTATGAAAAATTGGTCTCGATACTCCCAGGATGTTAACACAAGCTGTACCCGGTCAAAAAGTGCAATGGAAAGGTGTTTAAGGATTTTATATATGACAAGTAAAGGTCTTTGTAGTCAATTTCCTTACGAGTTTGTGTTGGACCATTTGGGGTTTGTCATGAAACTTCAAGTAAAACTTGATTCTATCAAGATGCCTTTAGAACCGGGAAGGATGGAGTCTTATCTCTTGAAGATGTGTTTTAAGTCATGTATGAAGAAAATTATTCTACGAGCATATGGAATCCACCAAGTCACGAATGATCTTGAAAGGTTGCAAAAGTTTTTTAGCAACAAATTGAATGTTAGAATTAAAAGAACACCTTGATGGTACTCAAGAATCTGGATTATATATGATGCACAAAGTGGTAATGCTAGTATGACTTATATGTGTTATGAGGGTACAAGACAAAGTTATGATAGTAGAAGAATGAATGATAGGTCTCTGTCATATTCAAGGAAATTCAACATGGTTATATGCTAAAGGTGAGTGTCCTTTATCATATTGAATGTTATAGGGTACAAGGAGGCTAGGTATACTGATCACAAGAATATGAATTTGATTACTTCCAAGGATAAATTCTACTTAAAGGTTCAAAGTGAGTTAATTATTATTCACGTCTAATTGATTGAATAAATTGGTCTCAAAGAAAGTAGGTTGATAGAGCGGTGTAATGAAGTTTCTCACCTAGAAGAGACTATGAAATTGTCTCAACAAAGTGTTTCAAAGTGCTCAAATAAGTGATTCATGATGAGACAATCATAGTAAAACACTTTATTTCTCATGAGAGGATTGTCAAAGTTAGGCACAAGACTGTGTTTATTGAATTTGATAGGAGGATCTCTCTTACATGCTTGATGAAGGCCAAAGAAAAGAGTATTGTGTAATATGAGGCCTGATTTAGCGATTAGACTCGGGGGAGAAAATTTTGATCTCAAGAACTTGATAAGAACACCGAAATAATTGAAAATGGGCTTGGAGGATCACATAGACATAGATTCAAGATGGTGTTCAAGGATGGTAGCCCTAAAGTGAAGCTATGATGTGTTTGGACTCAAATCTTGGATTATTGAGCATGAGAGTGACCTAGGAGGTGATGTGAAGCTTGAATGAAGGATAATAGGATATGTACCTTCCTGTGGGAGATCATTTTCCAAGTCCAGAGGATCTTGTTATGTTGTTGTTGGAGTCAAATAAAGAAGCCAACGAGTCCTGTGGGGAGCTTGTGATTCAAGTAAGTCAACGTTTGTATTGTTGTCATTGTACATTGCCTTATGTTTTAATTTTTCATGTCTAGAGTCGAGTTTTCATTTTTCATAGATTGTAAGGGGGAGAGAAGCTCATAAACATGATAAGAGTCATATGAGTGTCTTCAAAGTTAATGGGTTTGTGTTAGAAATTGATTTAAAAAGAAAAGTTATGACCTATTTGCAATTCTAGAAATTATTTTTCCATCTTTTTTCTGTGTTGTTCGAGCACGCACGCATGTGTTATAACAGGGGGCACACATACATTAAAAACACACCACACTTGTAAGAGCATAGGGTGCACATACGCATTTTGGGTGCACATATGCTTCTCTACCCACATACACACTAGCTTGTATTTTTGGCCCTCTGTGATAAAATTGTACTACCCGCACATACTTGTGCATGAACATTAGGCACACGCATACATCTCTCGGGATGCACATACGCTAAGAATCCTCCTTGTGTTATCTTCCCCTTTTGACACACGTGTGCATATGCTTATAGGGGCATTCATAGTGCACTTGAACCGCACATACGTTAAGTGCCTCTCACCCCATGAGACGCACATGTTAAGGTTGACATTGTTTGGTGCTAGGGGGGGCACATACATCCTAAAGGGCACACATGCGTTGTAGTATAAAATTGAAAATTGTGTTAAACTAACAAAAGTTTGTTTCTTTGGATTTTCTAGCCATTTTTCAGGTCTTCTTGAGTTACATTAGTGGTTTTCATAGTTGCATTTGTCATTTATAAGGCTAGGATCATGTATGCTCTTCCCTCGCACCTTTTAGGTGATCTTGGGAATCAGAAATGATTCAACACCTCTTTCATGCTTTTGAAAACACTTCATCAAAATTTCTAAAGAATGAACTTCAATTTGGATAAAAATAATGAGTTGTGCATTTGATTTGTAGGCTTTCTTCATTATTTTCTAACTAGTTGGGTTTCTCGTTGCGTATGCTCTTCCTTTGCATCTTAGGATGATCTTAGGAATCAAAAACAACATTTAATCCTCTTTTATGATGCCTTGAACTACTAATTTTTCATGAAGGACCATATCACTTGTGAAATAATTAGGATCTAAACAAAGCTAACATGTTTGTTGTAGGTTACCAATGGTGTGGAAAACCTCATTAAGCTAAAAGATAAGAAAACACACCACATTCAAAACACTTGATTTGTAGGTTCGGATAAGGGTAAACCCATCCGCTTTAAACTAGGAGAAACTCCCTTTGGCATAAGCCTTAAGATAACAAGAGGGATGCTCCTAGGAACCCCAAAGTAGTCCACACAAGAGGGAACCTTGTGGACGAAATGGGAAGTGCTCCACTTACCTACTTGATTAGTTTTCCTTGTGAGTTTAGAGTCAAAATATCTCCATTGTGACCCCAGTGAAAATACAATTGAACACATTTATGCTCATTATATTGAAGGGGGTAAAGTAAAGTCGAGATACTCCAAGGTTTAGTCAATGTGACTTCCTTGGAAAACCAAGCTCGCAGAGGTAGTTTGTGACACCTAGTTGAGAGAACTAAATAGGAAGCTATATCGTCTTGGAGCCCACTTTACCATATCAAACCAATCATGTTTTATAGAGCTTTCACAAAGTAAGAACTTGTTTGGATTTGAAACCTTGTTTATCGAACAAGGAGAGAGTCCATCCAAGTTTGCACTAAGCATCATTCATCATGAAAAATTTACAAAGCATTACTTTGTCTTAGTTTCTCACTCACCCTAAGGCAAGGAAAACTCTGCCAAAGTGACGCCAAGTATATTTCAACCTCACTTGATCTACACCTTTTCTATCTTGTTGTCCATTTTGGGAAAAAAGAAAACAACACGCACGGATACCACTAGAAATAATCATGTCCACCACTTTTGTAGTCTACTTGCATGACTAGGTTGCAATGTTAGAATGCAAGTGTTGAAAGTGTGAATGGTATGTCTTCATGTTCTAGTAGGCCCTTTGTCTCAAACCCATATTGAGACACATTATCATCATAGTTAGGCTTGATTCATCATTGATCTTCCTTAGAAGTGTTACGTTGTTCACATCACCTCGCACAATTACGATACTTACATCTCATTTCTAGTAAACATGGTCTAAGTGTCTATATTGTGACATTACGCTTGCCCACATCTTAAAAATCCTTAGCATACTTTGACGTTGTTTTATTTCAAACATTACCTCAATCTTGAAAGAGTGTTGGTTACTTTGTTTTGTCATCATATCGATATTATTTTGATACTAATACCTTTCTTTCTCGCAAATCTTGGGTAACATATCCTAGTAGTATTTTTGTGTGGCTCACATGTGTAACCTCCATTTGTTTTAGGGTTTGGGTCTTGCTTGTCTCTAAACTCATCATAAGTATCCTTTGATTGGAGATCACATCAACCCTTGCTAATACTTACACCTTGTTCATTTCAAACTTGACTTAAGTATTGACATTGTGTTGATCATATAGCGTCAAACTATCTTTGAAAAACATTAGCATAGGGTATAGTTTCTTGTTGATTGATTGGTTTACCAAAAAAATTGCATGATTGTTCCTTACGTGTTATCAAACTCATAGAATTGATTGATTCATTATTCTTTAGCCCATTATTGACATACTTTGAGACCATAAAACAAATTGTTACACATTACACTTAGGTTTGTTATACCCTTGATTACACTAGACAAAACCTTGTGTAAACAAAACTCACAATGCCCCTATCATGACATGGAATCCAAGAAACGAGTTAAATCCTTTTCTGGGTCACAATTTAGGTCCCCTCTTCTCTGAAGTAAAGGAAACATAGATGGGTTGATTGATCATAGTGGAGATGAGAGTGATTCATTTCAAGATATCGACAACGTTGATGTCACTCACTTTGACGACTTCCTATTCCATAATAGAGATCGAGTGCTTGCATGAGTTTTAGAGCTAGGTGCCAAAGTGCTGCAAGAACAAGAAGCCCTAGCCAAGATATTAATAAAGAAGAAGAAGAAAAACAAAATACCTCCCCTCACTAACATGGATGACAACATTGAGGGAAAACACACTTCCACCTCCAGTACCAACATTGAAGGTGAAACGTCAAAACAAAAAGGTAGTTCTCGATTTCCACCACCCATTAAAATCCATCACAAGGTTAAGGTAGAACGTGAAAATGAGGAGTTACCTCCTCCTCAAAATGATGATGAAGAGGACCCTCAAAATGAAGAAGTCACTATACAAAATCAAATACAAACCCTTAGCCAACAACTAGAAAACTTGGCTCCTCTGTAAGTAAGAACCCAAGCAAGGGTGCACGTCAAGAGAAACCTAGGACTAAAGTTAGTGAAATTTTACACTTGAACCTCAAGAAGATGAAGCCTTCAAGAAAATTGAGTGCCCAAACCATCTTCTCCTACAAAAGAGCAACTCTTTACACAAGAGTTACAATCAATGAAGAACATGCTTACAACCCTTCAAGAAAGTAACGTAGGCCATAACAAAAAGTATCAATATGAGGAGCTATGTCCTTATCCTTTTGAAAGAGACATGTTGCGAACACCATTTCCAAAAAAATTTGATTGTCCTAAATTTGATAAATATAAAGGCAAAGGTGATCCTCGTGATCACATCAAATACTTTTACATGGCTTGCCAAGAAGTAGCCTTTTAGTGACAATTACCTCATACATTTGTTTCCCTCGTAGTTTAGGAGGACAAGTGTTAGAATGGTTCCTTCATATACCAAAAGGGACGATAGTCACATGGCCTCATGCTAGCAGAAAATTTGTGTGTCACTTCTCATTCAATATGGAGAATGATGTAACCATGTTAGATTTATGCAATGCTAAGCAAAGACCAAATGAAACCTTCACTAGGTTTCTTACAATGATGGCAAGGGTTAGCTAGCCACTTCCCTTGTGTAGTTCTTGAGAAACAATTGGTTAGTATCTTTGTGCCCAATTTAAATCTAGACATTGTGTTTCACTTACAAATGCATTTGTCACTCACTAACTTTGAGGAAGTTATCGAGAAAGGAAGCCAAATTGAGAAGGCTTTAATAGAAAAGGGAACAATAAAACCCTTTTCAAAGACAAACAAGAGTCAAAACCTATGGAAAATCCTAAATTATTTAACAAAAATAAGAACATCATAGGAGATGGCATCACCAACTCTAAACAAGTTCAAACAGTTCAAAGTGGTCCTCTTTTAAAACTTACCAAAGGACCTAGTCAAAATCCATCAAATGACGAGTGTTCACTCCCTTACGGACTCATTATCCATGATTTTGAGACAATTAGATGTGGTGAACATGGTTCAATATCCAACCATGGTGCCTTATGCATGATGATGCACCCAAACCAGATGGTATAAAGATCATGACTATTGTGATTTTCATCATGTCAAGGGACACAAAACAAATAAATGTTTAAAGTTAAGACACTTTATTCAAGACCTCATTGAGGATGGGAAGATTGAAGTAGACTCACTTGAATCAGGACAAGGACCTAATGAAAAAATGGGAATCTTTAAACAACCCTTTCCTAAACATAATAAACAAGGAACAAAAAATTTAGATCAAGGTCAGTCATCTGATGACTATAGAGCTACAAATTATGTGTATACTTCAGCTGATAATCCCTTTGATTCACTCATAGGTGTGTTTCATTCATCCAATGAGCATGTAAACACCATCAAAATCATTAGCAATGATTACCTTGGCAACACAATGTGCTCACCTAGTGATCCCAGAACCTCCTTCTCATACCCCTCAAAAAAGTCAATATGATTTGTTAGATCAACTTGAGAAAACCACAACTAAGATTTTGATCTTAGACCTTCTCAAGATATCAAGCTCTCATAAGGATATCCTTTATAAGACCCTTCAGGGGTCAGGAGTGTCAACAAATGTCGATCCTTCACACCTCCAAGCCATGGTCATGAACCTTGCTCTTAATGATTGCATTTCCTTTGACCAGAGTGAAGTCCCACTTAATAATCACATGCACAATTTACCCCTATACATTGAGGTATTTTCACTCATAGAAAGATTAAAAGAGTGCTTGTGGATAATGGGTCAGTTTAAATATTTACACCTTGAAGCTAGTCAAACAACTAGGGCACACAAAAAAGATATCTGGATTCTCACATAATCACAATTACAACTTATGATAATGTTGAATGAATCAATCGTAGTACCATTGTGTTACCTATGGAAGTAGGGCCAACGAATCACAACACAAAGTTCCATGTCCTTGATCTAGATCTTCCTTATAACATGCTCTTAGGCGCCCATGGATCCATGCCATGCAAGATGTACCTCCACTTTTCATCAATGCATTAAGTTATATCATGGAGGGTAGATGATCACCATCCTAGGAGATCCTGAGCCATTTGTGCATTGTAGAGTGTTACATAGTTTTTCTCAAGTCAACATATGAATGTCCTTCAGTGGACATTGTTATACCATTACAAATAGAAGCTCTTGAAAGCTCGAGTTGATCCTGACACATTGCAAGATGATAATAAAGATCCTTCCTCATCACTCTCTCCTTTTCCTCATGGGAGCTAAAGGTTGGATCATATGGCCCAATTGAAGATTTCAATCTTCAACAGGCCCTTTTGGTCTCTCGACCTCTCACTATCACCTAAAACATGTGGTAGGCCTAATTTCTAGTTCAAAAGCTCTCAAGATAGTTGTCCTAGTCCCTTTGAGAAATTTGTTCCCATGGCCTTTTTCGATGAGAGAAAATGTTGGATACACCTACAAGTTGGATCCTCAAAGGAACAAAAGTTTCATGTCACCAAGCTCCATAATACACCAAAGCACACAAAATGATGTATGTCATGGGCTATAAGGGATTTGGGTGTGGCACAAAATGCACAAGGTAGATTAGAGCCTATCCCAATCCCCCATTTCAAATCAAATAAACATGGCCTTGGCATTAAACCTCATAGGCTCCACCCTCGAAAATTGATGACACCTCTTCAAAACATGAGGATGATTCACCTCATTCAGACAATGACATAGATTCCTATTGTAGCATATATGAGGACCTTGCCTCTACCAACCTTTTCCTAGATTCTACCATCTTTACCCTTTCCTAGTCCAATTCCCAAGCCATTTCCAAACTACCCTTATATATCCTAACCTCATTGATTGGGGCCAACAACTTCATGTGCCAGTTGATTTCTTTGAAAATGATGAGGCAATCATAGAGTTCATGGGTATTCGGGATGTCATTCGATCAATGACCATAAAAATGGTTTCTCCATCAATCTAGATGCATGTGCATACTTTGGGGAGGAGGCTAGAGATGTGTGGTCAACAAAACAAAAATGAAAACAAGGGAAAAATACTACCAAAAAAATCCTCAAAAAGAGAAAGTCCAAATCACATAGTGAAAACCTCTTTGAGGCGCTTGTGGAAAAACAAATGAAAAACTAAAGGACATAGAAAGTGGCCACACCAAGGGTGAAAATATCATTGAGACACCCTTGGAAGAAGACCTCAATCTCCCCCCGATCCTACACGAATGGAAGATACATCTAAAATGTTGATCGAAGAGACTATCAGTGTTAACATCATCAGAAGAGGATCCAAAAATAGTAAAGTTGGGAGCTTCACTCTTGGCACACAGAGCAAAAACATTTGTGATGTTGCTTAAGAGAATTTGTAGACATATTTGCATGGTCTTACGTAGATATGCTAGGTTTGGACCCAACCTTAGTCATGCATAACCTTGTTGTGCATCCAGATGCCAAACCTATCAAACAAAAGTTGAGAAAGATGCACCCATGTGTTGCACTTCTAGTTAAAGAAGAACTAGAGAAATCTATTGGCGGTAGGTTTTATCAGACCTATTGACTATTCAAATGGATATCAAACATAGTGCCAGTACAAAAGAAACCAATTGGTATCCAAATCTACATGAGACTTTAGGGATATTAATAAATCATGCCCTAAAGATGATTTTCCTTTTCCTAACATCGACATGATTGTCGATTCAACTCATGGGTTATGAAATGTTGTCCCTCATGGATGGATTTTTAGGCTATAACCAAATTAAGATCACAGAGGAAGATCAACATAAAACTTCCTTCATAACCCCCTTGGGGAACATTTTTCTACCAAGTGATGCCTTTCAGCCTCAAGAATGTCAGAGCCACTTATCAAAGAGAAATGACATAATCATCTTCCATGACATGATGAATGACATCATGGAGGACTATGTGGATGATATCTTGGGAAAGTCCAGAGACCAGAAGAGCACCCAAAGTGTTGAGGTGTATCTTTCAATGCCTCCAAGACTACAAGTCAGATTGAATCCTAAGAAAATGTGTCTTTGAAGGTATAAATCAAGAAAACTATTGGGTTTCATCATTGTGTCAAGAAGAGGGATTGAGGTAGATCCCACTAAAGTTGTAGCTATCATTGAGATGCCTCCACCAAAGAACCTTAAGTAGTTACGTCTTACAAGGTAAAATTTAGGCAATCCACCGATTCATCTCACAACTTGGATAAGTGCCATCCTTTCACACATCTACTCAAGAAAGATGTTACCTTCAATTGGGGTCCTAATGTCAAAAATCCTTTGAATTACTTAAACAATATCTAACTAGTCCTCTTGTTCTCATGCCACCTACCCTAGGTGAACCTTTGTTATTATACATTTCAGCTACCCAATATGCTATTGGTGCACTGCTTTCCCAATACGATATAAGCCAAAAAGAGAGAGTGGTTTATTACCTTAGCCACACTTTGATCACATATGAGATAAATTATCCCCAGATTGAAAATCATGCTTAGCTGTGTCTTTGCCTTTTAAAAGCTTCACCACTATCTACTCAATAACAAAACCAAGCTCATTTCCAAAGTTTGATCCTTTGAAATACCTTTTATCTAAACCAACACTTACCAGATGGATGGCTAATTGGATCATCCTCCTAAGTGAGTTTGATATTGAATTTGTCAACCAGAAATCACTCAAAGGATAGGTGTTTTTGAGATCAACTAGTTGAAGCTCCCCTACTAGGAATGAACCATTGTGTCTGGATCTTCCAGATGCCTCCATGATGTATATTGAGAATCCATCATGTGGAAGATGCACTTTGATGGATCATTCAATTACCATGGTTTCAGGAGCTCGGTGTGGTACTTATCACCCCAACAAGACTTCATCCACATGCTTTTCGATTGAGTTTTCCATGTACTAATAACATAGCAGAGTATGAAGCACTCATTTTGGTTTGAAAATTGCTATTAAATGGAATATCGATAACTAAGGGTCTTTGGTGATTCACAATTAATCATCAAGCAAGTCAATGATGAATATAAGGTTAAGGATGACAAGCTCATCCCATACAAGAAGATGGTTGAGACTCTAAAGGAATATTTTGTATGTATTGATTTTGAACAGATGCCAAGGGCACATAAAATCAATCAGCAGATGCCATGGCCATAATCAAAGCTTTTCTTCACATTCCACCTCAAGGAAAAGAAAATGCCTTTCTTTGGAACATCTGCGAGAGCCTGCATATGACCTGCCAGAATCATGTTTGGTATGTGAAGTTGTTGGTCCTTTCTCCCCTAGTATGAACCCATATTCAATTACCTACAAATATACCTTTCCTCCAAATATTTCCCACACTTGAGAAAAGATCCCTTATCCATCATATAGCCCATTATACCCTCTTAGGAGGCACCCTTTATCATGTGAGGCTATGACGGGAATCTATTACATTGTCTTGATTTGGTCGAGTCAATCCAAGAATCAAAGAGGTACATGAAGGATTTTGTGGAGCACACACAAGTGGAATGGTGCTCACTAAGAAACTACTAAGAGTAGGTTACTATTGGCCCACCATGGAAGAAGATTTTTGCAACTACGTCAAGAAGTGTGAACTTTTTTAGAAGTATGGAAACTTGATTCATGCACTAGCACAAGCTTGCACCAATTACAACACCATGGCCATTTTCAAAATGGGGATTAGATCTCATAGGGAATCTCACTCCTACCTCCTCAGATGGCCATACACATATCATAACTACCACCGAGTATTTCAAAAATGGGTAGAGGTTGTGCCTCTTACATATGTTACTTGGTGTGCAAATTTCAAAATTCATTATGAACCACCTCATTTTTCATTATGACATCCCCTCCGCCATTGTAGCAGAAAATGGTAAGTATTTCAAGAACAAGACAGTTAAAGTGTTATGTCAATGCTTCCAAATCCATTTAAAGTGGTCCACTCCCTATTACCCTCAAGGTAATGGACAAGAGAGAGCCACTAACAAAACACTTGTTCACATAATGGAAAATATGGTAAGTAAAACAAGTCGTAATTGGCACTTACAAATCCATCCCACCCTCTTGGGCTTATAGAACCTCCATCCACACTCCTATTGGTGCTACACCCTACTCACTAGTATTTTTGACACTAGGCCATCATACCATTGGAGATTGAGCTTCCTTCCCTGAGAATATCTCTCTGGGACTATCTGATAAGGATGAAGATTACCGAGTGGCTCGACTAGCAAAGTTGGAGCTACTAGATGAGAAACACATGCGGGCACTTAATCACTTAAAGGTATATCAAAATCAAGTGTCACGAGGCTACAACAAGTGGATAATACCTCGCTAGTTTGAGGTAGGAGATCTAGTACTCAAGAAAACCAGTTTAACATTGTTACAAGATAGGGAAAAGAAAGGAAAGTTTGAACCTAACTGGTTAGGGCCTTATGTGGTGATCAAAGTATGGTTCAAGGGCATACAAACTTCACATATCCTAATGGGGAAGAACTCAAAGGAACCCATGAACACAATGCATCTCAAGTGGTTCTATGCTTGAGTATGAGGTTCCTCAAAAATCAAAGAAAAAAAAGCAAAAAATCAAAAAAAAGTCAAGAAAAAGTAAAAGAAAACAAGTCATCCAAGTGTGAAAACCACGCAATTGTGGCACTTTGGACAGGTCCTTAGGTGAAAACTAGTTTTGGCATCTTGGGAGGATCCATTGTTCACAATCATATCTCATATCTAGAAGGAGTACACTTGCTTTAATTTAGGGCTAGGTTTTCCTATAGTTTGAGATCCTTTTGAACCTATCCTTCATGGCCTTGATCCGGCTGATCTACTCTTGTATATATGTGAAGGGATCACCTTTGTACATTCCCATCTAATGTTGGGGGCACCTTCACATCTTCACCTTCTTGCACATATACACGTGGCATTATGCCTTTGTATATTCCCATCTAACACTTGGGGGCATCCACGCTTCTTTTTTCTATACATAGCTTCGGAAAACCTTAGAAAATTCCAAAAAACATTGTATAACTTCAAAATCACAAAAACATTCAAATATGTTAGAAAAACCTAAACATCTGAAAAACCCTTTTTAGGGACAAAACTACAAAAACAATATAACATTGTCTTACAAAAATCCCAAAAACAATGTGAATAAGCCCTTGAAAATTGTCTCAAGATAACACCAAAAATAGTAAAAAAATGTTTCAAAATTGTCCCACAAAAACAAAGTAGTAGTTTGCTTACTTTTAGTTGTTGGTTTGTATAGTTTTGATTACATTACTTTTTCATGTTGTGTGCTTTAAATTGAATTCATTTTCTTACTTAGATTAAGTGTTACTTTAATCTTGTTGTACATTATAATGAGTTCATTTTATCTTGCATACTTGTAGATAGTTGTGTTGCTTTAATTAGATTTGATTAAGTTGTGCTTGTTGTTTTCTTGTACAATTGTTGTCATCATATCATCTATCATCTATCATCATCACATCTATACATCATATATCAATAAAAATCAAGCTACATCATCATGAACATGAAAAATAAACATGTATGCTAAGCTAACATCATATAATATCGCCACGAGGGGAAAGAGGGACCAGCCTTTTGTCCCCCTCAAACATAGACCATAATAAAAATGTGGACAATCATAAGTATCACATGCAAAACAACATGATATCATCTATTGCTATCTCATACACAAAATGTGATAAGTAGAACATGAAGTATCTCATCAAACATGTGATATCATCTAAATATTATCTCATAAATCAAAACATGTGATACAATCATAAACATCATAAATAAAGTCCATAATCATCATCATATATGTGTGTGTGTGTGTATGTCAAAATATCAATGTCCATATATAATGTGTCTCTATACATAATCATCGATACATGGTATGCCATCATGGGCATCGATAAAAAATGTGCCTTCATAACAAGGCATATCCAAAAATAATATACATACATCTCGTAGGAACATCAAATAAAATAGAGTCATGAATGACTCTCTCCATCATGTGGACTGCCTGGCCTCTGATCTAGTGGCGGTCCCATCACCTGTGACCTCTGGCCCGACTGTTGGTGGTCTTGCTCCATTGACCTCACCGATGCGGTTGCCTGTGTAGTTGATGGCACTCTTGCTCATGGCCTGCTGACTAAATGCAGGGATCTCTGACCCTCTGGAACTGAGTCATAGTATTGTTGGGGTTAGCACACCGATTGTGCGGCTAATATATATCGATCTAGGCATACATGTAAATAAAAGCAGATATTCTACTAGAAGAAATATACAAAACAAGAGATATAAATCAACACCAGTTTAACGTGGTTCACCCAGTGTGGGCTACATCCACCAAGAAACAAGCCAATCTATTATCCAAAGCTTTGATGAGATATACAATGAAGATTTACAATCTTCCACACCTCTCAGATGTTTGGTACTTTCTTTCCTCAAGCTTTTCTTGTTTTTCACCAAGAATTCTCTCACATAATTATCTTGTAATTATGATTCATCATCTACTTCTAAACACTAACTTTATGATTATATAGTCATTTTTAGACTTAGGGCACTTAGCCATGCAACTACTGATTAATAAATATATTTTAATGCCAAAAATAGATATAATTCCCAAGAGTTAATTAAAACATCGTCACACAGTAATCGGCGTCGGTTCTACTTTCCTTGGCCGATGCGGTCTTCCCTAACCAATGTCTTTGATCTGTCATCCGATCGATACCGCTTTGTCCTTAATCGATGTTGGTTATTGTATTTTCCAAGAAGTTCGATTACATGCTAAATGAAGTAATTGAGCTCCACAACTCAACAATCTCCCACTTGAGATTAATTCTGCACCATACATCCGTACTGATGTCAATCTTGGATCCTTCTTTAGCTTTGTTTCTTCCTCCTCAAGTCTCAAACTCAAAGACCAACAAAAGTGGAGTGTAGCTCCAACTTCTCCTTTGCTAACAACTTTGTTAGCATGTCTGCAGGTTCTCACTCGTATGAATCTTTTCCAAATTCAACCGCCCATCCTCCAATACCTTCGTATGAAGTGATATCTCAATCGAATGTGTTTCGTTCTTAAATGAAATGCTTTGAGTTCTTTGCCAAATGAATTGCACTCTTATTGTCATTGAACAACTTGCAATCATCTTGCTTCTTTTCCAACTCTTCCATGAGCCTACTCATCCATATCATCTCCTTGCTAGCCTCTCTGTAGGCTGCTGACATACTCTACCTCTGTAGTAGACAAAGTGACCTTACCTTCCGATCTTGAAATCTAACTAAGCGTCATCCCACCTCACAGTCAAAATATATCCAGCAGTGCTCCTCCTACCATCCGGATCTCCATTATCTCGAATCAACATAGCCACATAATGAAATATCCAAACCTCCATAGCATAACTACATGCTAGATGTTCCTTTCAAATATCCGAGTATCCATTAGACTGACTTTTTAATTCTCTTTTCCCGGATTGGCCATATATCTACTCACCACTCCCATGCGTGTGCAATGTCCAGTCAGTACAAACCATAACATACATGAGACTCCCAACTTTCTAAAACATATATCACTCGTGTCATGTATTTTACCTCCTCTTGTGATTTATGACACCGATCTTTGTTTAATTTAAAGTGTTCACCATAGGCGTTTAACAATTTTGCATCTTGCATCTTGAACCTTTATAACACCATGTAGATATAATCTTCCCGAGACAAATACAATTTCTTGTTTTTCCTATCTTTGTCTATTTACATGTCAAGGATTCTCTTTGTAGCTCATGAAATCCTTCATAGAAAATGTGTGGTGGCTTTCCCTTAAGCTCACCAATGTCCCGCATACTAGATCCTGCAATAAGCATATCATCCACATACAAAGAACAAAATAATATAGCTCTCATTTCTAAGCTTTTTGAAATAAACACAATGGTCGATTCACATCTCAAGTAACCACACTCATGCATAAAACTATTAAACCTCATGTATCATTGTCCTGGAGCTTGCTTGAGCCCATATAGACTATTTTTCAACTGCACACTAATTTCTCCTTACCCTTGACTTCATACCCAAGCGATTGCTACATATAAATCTCTTCATCCAAATCACCATGAAGAAAAGTCATCTTCGCATCTAGTTGCTCTAAATGTAAATCCTCTATTGTAACTAAACTGAATACGGTATGAATAGAAGTCATCTTAACAATAGGAGAAAATATTTCACCAAAATCAATACTTGATTTATGTGCAAATCCCTTTACTACAAGTCTTGCCTTGTAACTTTCTCGTCCACCCTCTTCTTCCTTGATCCCGTAAACTCATTTGTTCTGCAATGTTCTCTTATTTGTTGTAACTCAACCAAATCCCAAGTTTGGTTCTTTCCAAGAATTCATCTCCTCGTCCATGCCATGCTCCCCGAACGTGGGTCTTATCTTCATTGCTTCTTCAAAACTTTCCAGTTCATAATTATCAGTCAATAATAAATAAAATAGAGAAGGTGCAAATCTTTCAGGAGGTTTACTTACCCTTTGTGACCTTCTCAAAAGAGTTTGGGGTACTGTCATCACCAATCCGGCACTATGATAATTCTTCACCGGGAACTCCTCGTGCTATGATTATTTACTAATGCACAACCTTTAGTTTGGTGGATGTAATCTGGAAACAAAACAACAACCGAACACAAGAATACCATCGACTATGATAAGACGGAATGATGACAAATCTGAAATATCAAAGTAAATTATAATATTAACATGAAATTGTTACAATCTCACCCATGAGGTACTTCAACAAGACTATGGGAGAAACTTTACAATTACACCTCTTGATGGCTTCTTCAACACACCTTTAACTGATGGCTTCCTTTGCACACTTCTCACAATATTTCTCACTACTTCTTTCTATGCTAAATGAGGGGGGTGGCCTCTCTATTTATAGAATTTCCAGGCTTATCCATCCTATCTCTAAGATAGGATAAGAAATCCACTCTGACGAATCATATTCCATACCTTAACTCTTATCTGTACATGTAAGCTTATCTCTTAAGATAAGATAAACCTTATCATTTTACATGGGTTCCACATTTTTAGACTTTTTACAAATAAAATACACAAAATATTTATGACCTCACTCCTTGTCCTTATTACCAATATAATATTTCTAATTCCTAATCATGTAGACCCTACTTCTCTAATTACCCAAACTTTGACATTTTAACATTATCGGACCACTTACGACAAATATTTACTTTTTACAACATTCCTATTGTACTTTGGTATTCACCGTACTCCACATTATTGGCGACACCATCTTGGCGGCGCCGTTATCTTCTATCAGACGCTACTACTAATTATACTTAACAACATCGTATTCCTAATACATACATTAATGAAATAAAAATTATGGAGGAAAATTTTAGTGTCGATAGATGCAGGCTCAATGACGGGCGTCCGGACATTTGTATCCAACTTTGATAGTATCGTCACTCGGTCACCTCTAACCGACGTCGACCATCTAACCGATGTCGATTTGTGTCCTTTCAGAATCGATACTGGTTTAGGTGATCGATGTTGGTTAGGGATTAACCGACGCCCGGTTACTATGTAATTCGTAGGTATTTCTTTTAAACCCAAGAGTTCGTTTTCATCCATAAAATTCTCAAATTTTCATCCTTGGGTACCAAAATTTGATCCATGTACATTTTCTTTTCATTCCATTCAACATCACGACTCCTAACAATCTTAGAATTCTCTAAATCCCAAAAATAAAATCCGAAATCACCGTATCCATAACCAATGAAAATGCATCTCTTGGATTTTGCATCTAACTTTTTTCTATTTTCCTTATCAACATGCACAAAAACTTCTAAACCAAAACTTTAAGAAAAGAAATATCTACCTCTTTTCCAATCCAAGCTTCCTCCTGGTATTCCTCCATCTAGTGAACTTGAAGGCCCACGGTTAATTAAATAAACCGTTGTTTCAACGCCCCATAACTATAAGGGTAATCCGAATGTATCCTCATACTTCTACAGACGTTACATGATTGTCTGTTCATTCTCTCTGCAACACCATTCTCTTTTGGTGTTCTTAGAACAAATCCTTTCTCTACGTATCTCATTAAGCCAACAATAATCATTGAAAGCTTTCTACAATATTCACCACCATTGTCGGATCTAAGGCACTTTAACTTTGAATTTGATTCATTCTCAACAAGGGCTTTCCATCTTTTAAAAGTTTAAAAACATTAGATTTATGTTTAATACAATAAACTCATACCTTTCTTGTAGCATCATCAATGAAAGTAACATAATACTTGGATCCTCCAAGAGAAGCTACTGAATCGGTCCCCATGTACAAGATCCAATTTTGTTCCTTCTTCGTTGCCCCAACTTTGAGAAATCTCACTCTTTTTACTTTCTAAAGATACAATGATCTCCACAGAAATCAAGATCTAAATCTTTCAAATCGATAACTTACCCTTAGTCTTTAAGATTTGCATTCCTTTTTGACTCATATGGCACACCCACCTATGCCACATACCCTGCATTTGAATCTAAAGTAGATAATACGAGAAAAGTAATCATAACACATGTAGATAATATAACGTTCCTACCTTCTTACCTTTTGCCACAACAAAAGCACCCTTGGTGACTTTCTAAGAGTTTCATGTATAAGTAACCATGTAACCAAATTCACCTAGTTTCCTATAGAAATAAGATTCCTCGTGAGGCTTGGCATATGCCTCACATCTTTCAATACCCATCTATTTCTATTCGTAATTTTAGATGAACCTCCTCTTTACCAAAAGAATACTACAAGATTCATCATCACCCAAATAAACATGCCCAAAATTACCCTGGACATAATTTCTAAAATAACCCTTATTAGGGGTTGCATGGAAAGAAGCTCCTAAATCTAAAACCCATTATTTAATTATATTATCTAAAGAAAGGATAAGAGCATTTTGGATTACCTCTCGATGCAACAAGATTCACCTCTATACCTTTGTCCTAGGTTGTTGGTTCTCTTTGTTTTTGACCAATAATTTTTCTTTGCATGTCCTTTCTGTCCACATTTCCAACAAGTAATTCCCTTACTTCTAGATTTAGATCTGCTATCCCTTGACTTTGATTTCCCATTACTCTTACTCTTGGATCTCTCCTTCTGCATGCCCCTTCTTTCTACATTCAAAGCATTTCCGGATGATGATTCCTCTGTGCTCTTCCCGTGAATTTTTTTCATTGAAGATTATACTAACCACATCATCAAACTTTAAAACATTATTAGCAGAGATGTTGTATTACTAACAACCATTACCAAGTTATCCCAACTATCGTGCAAATAACACAAGAATAAAAGTGTTTTTACTTCATCATCAAATGGTATTATGAACCAATTTTAAGCTGATTTACTATAGATTGGAAATCATTCAAATGACTAGATGCAAATTCACCTTCATTGCATCTTAGAACTAAATAGTTTCTTCATCAAATAAACTTTATTCAAAGCACTAGGTTTTTCATATAAATTTGCAAGAGATTTCATTAACTCTATCGTAGAAGTCACTACGTAATATTGGAAGCCACGAGATCTTTGTCAAGATCAATCTCATAGATCCCGAGCCTTTCATTAAGAATCTTCCATTCTTCATCAATCATTTTCGTAGGTTTAGACTTCTCATCCAACGGTAAATACAAATCTCTTTTATACTGAGATAATCCTCAATCTGCATCTTCCATAATTGATAATTTCAACCATCAAACTTCTCTACCTTGTATTTGTTTTCTTCTGCCATTGTTGTAGCTCCCACTCAATCAGAAAACCCTCTGTGAGTAAATTTGTCGACACACAAAAACCTCAAACAAAGCTTTGATACCAGTTGTTGGGGTTAGCACACCAGGTTATACATACAATATATCTATCAGATCTAAGCATATATACAAATAAAAATGGATATTCTACTAGAAGAAATATACAAAACAAGAGATATAAATCAACACTATATTTAACATGGTTCACCCAGTGTGGGCTACATCCACCAAGAAACAAGCCAATCTATTATCCAAAACTTTGACAAGATATACAATGAAGATTTACAATCTTCCACACCTCTCAGATGTTCGGTACTTTCTTTCCTCAAGCTTTTCTTCTTTTACCAAGAATTCTCTCTCACATAATTATCTTGTAATTATGATTCATCATCTACTTCTAAACCCCAACTTTATGATTATATTGTCATTTTTAGACTTAGGGCACTTAGCCATGCAATTCTGATTAATAAATCTATTTTAATGCCAAAATAGATATAATTCCCAAGAGTTAATTAAAACATCATCGCACAGGTAACCGACGAGCCCGGATTCTTACTTGCCTTGATCGATGTCGGTCTTCCTTGACCGATCTTTGATCTATCTGACCAATGCCGGTCTATCCTTAATCGATGTCGAGTTCTTGTATTTTCCAACAAGTTCTAATTACATTCTAAACTAAAGTAATTGAGCTCCATAACTCAACAAGTATAAAGATCTATAGTACACAACCTCTTTAACGATCGCACCATATCCATGTAAACTCGGGCTATAGCAAAAGCACCAATAGATCGACACAAAGAGGCACCTCCTCTCGAAAGCCTAGCTACCATGGCCTCGAGCTTGTACTCACTTTCTCTGGAGCTAATATTGCTTTCTTGTAATTGCTTGTATCTGTGTGCTCGATGTGCGGCCGACCGATCTCTCTCACCTGTAGTTGTGCCCTCTCTCACACCGCCCGATCCCTCTCGTATTGACTTGATCTCTCTCTATGGTGGCACTGGATCTATAAAGATACCATTTCTTATAGCGATGCCACAATGTAGCTAAATCCACAACACCCTACGAGATCACGATCTCCTCCGCCTCCCACAAAGGCCGTGTGGCAAAGCAACACAGGATCTGCGATGGAGGCTGTTGTACATGTCCCTGTGGAGGAACTTGTTGTAAGGGCACATGAATCCCAACCTATTTACCCACCTAGGGCATCCGAACTGTAGATGTCATTTTCCCTATCCACCTGCCCATCCCCATAATCTCCATCAAACTCATCATCCCTTCCATCATCATCGTCACTACCTGCTTTGGCCCCTTAGTTTTCTCTCCCACTACGAGGATGATGCTCAGTGGCAGCCTGCAATCCCGCCCATCCTGACACCTAAGGGATAGTCAACTCGCCTCGATAACATTGTAGTATACCAAGTAAAGATAGGCCAATGTGGTCCTTGGATCCATAATCTGCTTCTGATGGTGCCCATGCCGGTGGAACCATCTACTCAAAGATGTCTCTAGAACAACGTAAAAAAGAAGTAAAAATTGTCGAAAACCAAAAATCATTAATAATATTTAAAAAAGAAGTAAAAATCATTACAAAACCAAAAATCGTAAAAAATCAAAAAAATTGCGAAAATATTAGTAAAACGTTAGGACACAATTGAAGCTTGTGTCAAACACATTGTATTCAAATTATATCTTGCTTGCATTTTCATTGTTTTACGTAATAATGACTCGTAGATCATTTGGATCTACCCCATTAACAAAGCTGGTCTATTTGCTCCGTCTCAGATCTTGTCTTGGCGCAACGAGTTGCTGGTATTGTTCGGTGCAGCGCCTGAAATGCTTTTTCACTAGACTGCGTCCACCGTGTTTTCCCCTTGCATGTATCCTTGCTTGGGCACCACTTTTAACCCTTGTTGTTACACATAAACATTTGGAACTATAACTTGATAACAAAACATTTGTGCAACTATCTTAGACGTTGTTGGTTTAAGTATGTGTGTTTGTACTTGTTTCCCTGTTAGGTTAGCTTGTTTACTTTCTCGTATTGCATTGCATTTTGTATGTTGCATGGAGTTTGTGTTTTAACAATGGACATTTGTTAGTTCTTATGGCTTTTCATGTCATTATACACTTCAGTCACATGCTTACATTTTTTAATAAGGACCGATGATGAAGATCATTGACAATATGATGAAAATTAAGATTGTTTACATGCCATTGGATGGATGTTAGCTCAATCCCCCTTCCTCATACTTATTTTCTTCTATATCCCCTTTCTCTCTCCATCACACTCAACTTCTCCATTCTTCCTCTACATTCACGCACACTGCTCTCAATATAAATATAAAATATTTGGTGTATTCTTTGTCGAAAAGAGGGAAGCTCCTGTCAACTTGGTTATTCAGTATGATGTGGAAGATGAGAAAAGCAAATGAAAGCTAGAAAATTAGATTTCATGGGTACTTAGTACTAAGTATCAACAAGACTAATATGGCTTCCTTTCTTCTCTTCACACTATTATGCTCCTTTACTAGGAGGATCTTCCCCCCTTCACTTGCTTTTGTTCACTTCCTTCATCTTCTCGACCTCCCATCGACGCTCGATGGTGGCCCCTCTGACAACATTTCTAACATGATCTCGTTAAGAAAATCATTTCTTGCGCTCAACAACGATGCCCACATTTCTTCTCTCTATATCAATATTCGGTTTCTCGCCATCTATCTCCCATTGCAATGAGAATTTTTCTCTGCTTTGGTGTTTTTTCTTCTTTTCGATCGTCGAACGACCTCTTTCATCACCCCATCGACACTCGAGGGGGCATCCTTCACTCTATTAATTTTTCTTCCACTCGTCAAAAATTTATTTGTCTGTGCTTGTCTACTATCTTTGAAGTGGCGTAGCTTACGCCACCCCAAAGAGGGGCAAATGTAGACACCTATAATTTGATCAAAACAATTTTATTACTAACATTGCACTAATTATTCTATTCCCGCAAATTGACGACACTTCGTTAATTAGGCTCATTTCCCCCTCAAACTCCTCTTAATTAACTACTATACGTTGATTAAGCCTCCTACCATGCATTTGACCAATAAACCTTCTTATTGGCTAACTCCCGCTTCTAAAACATCCAAAATCTATCAAAACCTCCTCTAGATGCTCCTGAAAGCTTCCTAAGCCTACTTGGGATTCTTAATTAATTAGCTTCTAATCTTAGTCAAAAAGAGTTTTGACTTGCAAAAAGTGCTTTTTGGACTTACCTTTATCCCACATGCACCAAATTCATACCATTCTTGGAATGAGAAACCTATAAATAGAACCCTCCTCCTTACCATTTCTTAGAACACTTTTCCTCCCTTAGCATAAACTATAAGCATTTAGGATCTTGAGCATTCCTCCATTTATATTAAGCTAATATTTTCATAGCACATCCATTAACTCAAGCTCGAGTAATATGGAGAGAACCATATGGTCTTGAAGTCATTATTGGTGAGACTCCATTCTCAAACATTGAGATCATACTAACAATCACATTTGATTACTAAGGATCTTCTCGGGTTCATTTCAAAGTTAGCATTCAAAGAGTAGAGATTAATTTAGGCATGTTAGTTTGATTGTTTTCAAAGTTATATGCATGTTAAAGAAGTTAGTCTCCCTAAGCTCTTATCTTGATGGTTTTTGTTAGATTAGTTTAAAGCTTTGAAACTCTTAGGTGTTTAGTTTCAAGTCTTATAGCTTTCCTAATTTACACATGAACACGAGATAAAGATGAAGCTTACTATTGTTTTGTTGACTTCAAGAAGGCTTTTGACACAGTTCATAGGAATAAGCTATGGGATAAAATGAAGGAGCTTGGTAATCTAAAGCATCACAGAAGCATTGCTCACGAGACTTTATGAAAAGGTTCAAGTCAAAATTAGAACTCAAATTGGTATCTCAAAAAGTTTTAGGAGTGATATTGGGGTTAAACAAGGATGCCCATTATCACCTACTTTATTTGGCCTATATATCGACAAACTTGAGGAATGGCTAAATATGCAGAGTGAAGATGGTGTTCACATAAGAGAGTATGTTGTAAGACTTCTCCTTTATGTTGATGATCTTATCTTGATTGCTAGGTCTGCTCAAGGCCTTCAAAAGCATTTATGTGCGCTTGAGCACTTTTGTAAAGAAGTGAGGATGCAAGTCAACACCAATAAGACCAAGATTATGATCTTCTCCAATAGAAAGAAACGAACTCGGTATGATTTCTATTTCGATGGAAACATTTTAGAGGAAGTAACAAAGTATAAATATCTTGGGTTTGAATTTAATAACAAGCTTAGTTGGGAGATTTGTAGCAAAAGAGAACTTTAGGGGGGTGGAGAGCTTTTTATGCTTTCCAAAACAAATGCAGAGAGACAGAATTATGGGATTGGAAAACTATGCAGACTTTGTTTGGTAACTCCAGTGGTGCTTTACGGATGTGAGGTTTGGGCTAGCAACATTTCAAATTCAAGGTGGAAATAATTTGAGAGGATTCAAAAAAGCATGATTACTAGCAAGTTCAAATTAAAGATTTTGGTCCCATATGAGATTATTCTAGTTGAAATGGGGGTATACCTCTTGAAGCTATTGCTATGATTCGTCTCATAACATATTTAAAAAGATTGAGCAAATGGAAGGTAGTAGATGGCCTAAGGTTGTCCTCAACGAGCTTTTGGAGAAAAGAAATAAGTCATGGATGAATCAAAACAACAAATGGCTTAAAAATGGAACATTTACTTGAATGCATGTCCTAATAATAGCCAAGAGATAAAAACTTTTGTTATAGATAAATTCCAGCCAAGTTATGTGGAGAAAGTCGTTAGGGAGAAAGATGAGGTATTATTTGGAGGAATTTAACTCTACATGTGATAATCAACAAAAGACTTTTATAGGGGCAAACAAAGATCTTTGTAGCTCAATTGAGAACTAATTCACATTGTCTTCGGTGTGAAACAAGAAGATGGAAAAGACCTAAAGAGGCATGGGAAGAGAGAATCTGTGTCTTTTACACGTCTGGTGTAGTGGAGTCAGAGAAACATTTCATGTTGGAGTGTAATGCTTATAACGACATTAGGGCCCAATTTGCTAGCACGATGGCTACTACATCCTTTCAAGATATTTTCAGCGAGAATATGGTTGAAAAAATAGGGGAGTTGATTATCAAACTCACCAACATGAGATTTGAATGTCAAAAAGATTTTTAGCAAGATTTGCTGTCCCATAGGTTGTCTTTGGTAGCCTTGTGGACATTAAAATATCTTCTTCTTCTACTATGCGAGTCCCAGATTGAACTCTAAAATATTTAAGAGGGCATGTGTAATTGTAGGTTAGTCTTTCAAAATTGCAATTTTCTAGGCGCTTTGACTTTATTTCTCTACCACACGGCGCATGACACAACTTAAAAATGTAAAATGAATATATTTTTAATCATAATAAAATATCTCACGTGACATACAAATTTGACGGTCTACTATTTTTTTCGGTACACACCCCTAAAGCCTTTCCCCCTTCGGCACACAACTCATCCGGTGTTACACAATATTGGAAACGAGGAAAAGCGGCGGCAACCATTTTTCAAACAGCAAATACTATTGTCGCGGCGAAAGATTTTACGAACTATACCGTTGATTTTACTGACAAAAACAACATTTAATTGTCATTCTCAGCTCAAAAATTACAGAATCGAGGGCTTGAAAAATGGCAGAATAAATTCAATATCTTCCAGATTTCGAGTACATTTAGTTGGAAGAAAGGATATCACGATTGCAGGTACGTATGAGCTTTTCACATCAAAATATAAGAAATTTCTAGGCAAAACAAACACTCTAGGGTTTAAGGGTCACTTTTTAGCAAAATGCACTCGCAGCTGTAAAATTGCAAAGTTATTTTTAGTTTTGAGGAATATATTGAGCAAGGTTTATTAGTCCGATTTGAATTACGCTTGCCCTGCTGTAGCTCTAATAATTTGCCCGATGGACCAAGAACATATGTTTGAACTTGAAGATTTAGGGGGAAAATATATTGTGTAAGATTTTTCTGTTTTTTTGTTTTCGATAAACTGTGTCGAAGCTTTTATGGGATTTCCTAGGGAGCTACCAAACTTTGCTTCGCTGATGATGCTCTCTAGGAATATTGGACAAAGCTTCCATGTAAAATAAGGGGTCAGGCCCGGGAGAATCCTAAAGAGCTGTAATTTTTATTCGCCAGGATGTGTCGAGACTGATCGGTGCCATTCTAGGGACTAATAAGGCCTGGTTCCATTTTGTGACATGCCCTGCTTACGCTGACAGGGGCACAACGGGTTTCACATGCGAAGCTTATCAAATGGGGTTTAAGCACCAGCCTTCACTATGTCAGTCACTCTACCTTACCTCTTGACCAAGCCTGTTGGACTGGGGATCGAATTTTTCAGATGTTAAGAAATTTGGTGAACTCTTTTCGGTATTGATTTTTTAATTTCTAAGGTTCTGCAAAATAATAAAGTATTTTAATTTTTTCTCAAGATTTTAAATGTTTTAAAATTGACAAGTTCTTAAAGAAGTAATGTTTGTTTACATTTAAGCGAACCCTCATTTTCAATTTGGCGAAGAATTTTGAAAAACAATAGAGAATATTTTTAAAATAGTCGGTTGGAGAATATTAGCCGTTTGAATTTTGAATTTTTCTAGCAACTGAAAGCTTCGAATGGGTTAAGAGTTATGTCGCTGTCTTGTAATGATATGGTTGGATTAAGTTAGTATGGTTTAGGTTTCTACACTTTTTGTTGGCTAGATTTTATGCAAAGTGTAAAACCTAGGCAGGTCATGAGATAGATCTCCCTCATTTAACGGTGAGGCTCCGTGTAAGATGTTTATCTATTTTGCAGGGGTGAATCCTAATAACTACTTTCGGGGTTTTATTATAATTACTTCACTTGTGAACCACAAGCTGCGTAATTTTGCAACAAGTAAGCAGCTGTGTTGGAAATATTTGCGAAGTGGGAAAAAGCAAGTAAAGAAAGAAAGAAAGGAAGATGTGTTGAATTAACCAATAGCTATCAAAGTTGGTGTCATCCACACAAATTAAATAAACAAAGAAAAATAAACAGAGAAAAATCACAACATTCAGCAGTAAGGGAAATAAATAACTTCTAACCTAAATCTAAGATAACACAAAGTTTATCTAAAACCTTAAATAGAAGTGATCAACAAAGCACCGTAGACACAAAGTTCTCTGAAATCCACCTTTTATTCAATCCCTAGCTTTCACAGAAATTACATCAAAGGATCCAACACAAAGTCTGAAAACTCAAGAATGCTCTAGCTACAAAAACCTCTGCTAAACAAGTTCTGATGAACAAGTTGTGATTATTGATCTTTTCGATAATTTAACCCATAGGCTCTTCCTCTATTTATAGTGCATAGAGGCAATTACAAATAGGAAACTCTCAATGAACTGCCGCATGTGGAAGCCGTAAAGGAAACAATTGGCAATATTTCCCTAGAATTCCTCTTTGCATGACATGCATGCCTTACAACTGAAAATAAAACCTTCTATTTTGCATGTCTGCCACCTATTTCCAAGTAATTGATTTCTTCTAGTAACTTGAAGTAACGACTTTTAAACCAATCACTTAAGTTTTACAATTTAATTGATTACTCAATTACTTTGTCGGAGAAAATAAGAGAAAGAAGAAGAAAAAGGAAAAAAAAGTTATTCTGCTGCAACACTCTCAGTCTTGTTCTTCTTCCATACTCTACATGTTGATCCAACCTGTATTGCACTTCCGCCTCATGAATGATACCTCTGCCTTGAATCTGAGAAGCTCTTTCTCCCACATGCGGTTGACTCTTTTCCTTTGATTCTCACCAAACTGGATCTGGAAGCAGCTGACCGTGATTTCCTTGCGGGTGTTGCCTCTGACTGTCTTCCCCTCTTATCCTTGAAGCTTTTGCAGTTCTTCTCAAGTATGTGCACCAGTGAAATGTTTGTCGTAAACAATTCAGACAAAACTCATCACCCTTTTATTTTTAATTGCATATGAGCAATTTTGAATTCTGGAAAGCACTTGGGTGAAGGCAAATATAAGTAGACTCAATGTGGGCTTCAACTGGAAGATTGGGAAGCACATGCACAGGCTGTGAGAGGGAAATTGCATGCAATTTATCAGACTGCATGGACTTGGCAATGTAAATAGCTGCGTTGAAACTTATGAGGGAAGGCAACGTTGATTTTAGAAAGGGAGGGCAGCTTTCAAATAGAACGATTTGCACTAAGACTTTTCCCTTTAAAAATTTTGTGGATTTGCATGAGACAAGGCAGCTTCTCAAAGATTTCTAGATCCACGAATTGCATAAAAGACTTGCGTTAATACAAGAATGGATGAGCACTTTAAAACAACCACGATTCTCACTTAAAATTTGCGTTGAAAATCAAGAAGGAAGGTTGTGTGGATTATAGGATGAATAAGCACTTTAAAATAACCACGATTCACTTGGGAGGTCAGTGTGGATTTAGCAATTGGAAGGCAGGTTGCTTTTAGAAGACATGACTCCTCTAATTCACGACAACTTAAGTGACTTTTTCTTTAAAAGAATTGCGTGAATTCCAAGGGAGGAGGATTGTGTGAATTTGGAAGGAAGAGGATTCTTGAAATAGAAGACAAGCCAAGGGAAATCCATGACAATCACTTAAGTGACTTATGCTTTTGCTTTAAAGGCTGCGTTGAAAGATAGAAGACAAGCTTCTAATTTTTCACGACACAACTTAAGTGACTTGTGTGAATTTTGAAGTGAATGGATTGTGTGAATTTTAGAAGACTCAGCTGCCAATTTCCACGACAACTTAAGTGACATTTCTTTCTCTTGAAATTGCATTAAACTTGAAAGACTGGCTGCCTGAAATTCACGACAACTTAAGTGATTGCCCCTTTATTAAAATTGCGCTGATTTTTGGAAGGAAGTCAGCTGCTTGCAATTAGAAGACTCCACCATGAAAAACCATGACTTGGCTTTAATTACTTCCCTTTTAAAATCTGCGTGGATAATTGGAAGGGGCAACATGCTTGCAAGGAGAAGGCAAGACAAAGAAAAACCACGATTTGCACTTAAGTAATTGCCCCTTGGAAAATTGCGTTAAAACAAGAAGACATTGCTTCTAATTTCCACAAAATTTAAGTTATTTCTCCTCTAGAAATTGCGTTAAAACAAGAAGCAAGGCTGCTAGGAATCAACAATTTGCATAAGTGACTTCCTTCTTTTATAATGGCGTGGAAATAAAGAAGACAAGCTGCTCCAAATTCACGACAAACTTAAGTGATTGCCCCTCTTTATTAAAATTGCACTAAAACAAGGAAGAATGACTGCTCCAAATCCACGATTTGGCATAAGTAATTGCCCTTTAGGAAATTGCGTTGATTTTTGGAAGGAAGTCTGCCCAAAATCCACGATTTGCTTGAATATCTTGATTTACACCAGAAGACTCTGCTTTGATCCTTGATGCAATTGCCTGAGTGATTTTGCCCCTTGAATGATCCTCCGAATGTTGCTTTTTCTTCCTTGGCCATGGCTGCTCTGCAAACGGAAGACAATCTTTTCCAGATCCATGATCTGCTCGATCATTTATCTTGAATTTAACCTCAGACAAGGCAAAAATCTTGAGCTCTGGTCACCTTCAAAAACAAGCTTTGGCAGACAAATTAATTGGCAATTAAAAATACTGGATAGCTTTTCAAAACCCTAGGCCCGGAAAAGGTCTGGCAGGAAGAAAGAATAGGCTACGGGGATTGCTAGACGGAAAATGGAGAAAGACCAAAACCAAAACACAAAAGAAATAAAATAAAAACAAAAACCCGAAAGAAGTTATGGGCAATTGCTCGGAAAATTCCTCCAATAAGCTAGTTTGCAAAAACTCTCCCCCGGGTGAATGCTCTATGGTAATAATGATGGGGTGAGGTGCTTATATAACCCAAATTTCTTAATTTTAGCTCAACCTATTTTTAAAAGAATTTTATTTATTTAATATAAAAATAAATAAAACGCTTTCAGGCTAAGTTTGGGAAAGGAATGAGTGAGCTTTAGCATGTGGGTATTTGACGGACGAGACTCTATGACTTCTGAAGGTATCTTTGAGCAATGCGAGCAACTGTAGGCAAAAACAAACAAAAACATGACCCTTCACTTAAAAAGAACGAAAAATTTAAAAAAGGGTAGTCCCAGATTTCAGGGTGAAATCTTGGGGACACCACGTTGCACCATCCCATTTGACATGATCTATTTGTAACTTTATACATGTTACATGCACTCATCTAGATTGTTCCTAAACTCTAAGCTCGTGTTTTAATGATGTTTCTTTTGCCACATTATCAACATTTGATTGGAATGGGCATGGTTTTCTCCTCGTAGTGGTTTGGAAAAGGGGTCAAATGCCATGTCATACATTTGTGCTTGTTTGCTTAAAATAGTACATATGGGGTTAGTAGTACATATTACTTCTTGTGCTTTAGTGCAAGTTATGTCTATGGGTTACTTGTTCTTTAATAACCTAATTTCCCATATACTTGCTCTATCGGGACTGATCTCATAATTGGAAATCCTCAAAATAGCATTTGATATAATCATATACGAGTAACTAATGAGTTAGTTTTCTTTACTCATATAAATTTTTCTTGTCAGTCATTCAATGCTTGCATAGATTTATTACAACCTAGAGTAAGTGCATATCAACATTTGGCTTACACCTGAACTATGCAATGAATTTTATAGGCAAACATAAGGGTGACCTTATACTAACAAGAAATACATATATTTATATCCATCCAATTTCAGTTGTGAGTGAGCTCAGTTATATCTTGAAGTTCCCTCAAGCTAAAAATGAAGTGTTAAATCATGTAGTAAAAACATTTATAAATTATAATTAATCTTTTATGTTACATTGATGTATCATCTCTTATCAAATATTGACAAGGGCATGTCATGATCTCACATGGCCACTCTTAGCACTAGGAAAAAGATAAATTTTTATAGTTTGAGTAGAAATCAAAGAGACAAATGTGATAAAAGGCGACAAACTTAACCTCAATCCCCAGTAAAGCTCTAAATGCTATATTGTTAATGTTCACGTGAAGGGATTGGAACTGATAACATAAGTCTGACGTTTATGAATTTCTTATTGACAAAACATGCATCTTTGAAATTTAGAATCTGTTAATACTCTCTGTAGTGCATTAAACAAAGATGTTGGGTAAGTTTTTGTTGTTTTTAAATTTGAAATGTAAAAAGAGTGTAATAAAAAATTAGTATATCAAGAGATTGGGGAAACTGCTATCAGAAATGACAGTGTACGAGGCTTTCTAAGGCTTTACCAAGCATAAAATAGAAAACCATGTACTGTCTGCTTCATTGTTTAAGATTGCTGTGTCCAATAGAGGAGAAAGATTCTTTTACTCTCTCGTTAAGGGTAAGATAAAATCTCTTGTTCTAGCCTCACTTGGATTTGACCAAGAGTCTTTACTGGATTTCATCCTGCAGTATCCAGGTTTTCTGTGAGGTAGAGAGCATCCCACAGTATACAAGAAGTTTCTATCTTTTTCATAATGGTTGTCTTTTGAGGATTGCTGACCTTGAAACTCAGCAGTGATGGTTTCCTTGATCCCCATTCTATCTTCTCTGCTACCTTCATGGGAGTGGGAGTTCTACGTTAAAGGCTATCTTAAATATCTATGGACATCATTTAATTGAATTTCACAATGAGGCATCTATTCTGCAATCTGATTATTCCCCCAGCTGTATCAGTATTGTCCAACTATTCTCTGTCAACTTGATCATAATTTTTTTCTTGAATCGTTACAGACATGCCATCTACTAGGGCCTTCTTCATTTATTTTCTTCAATTTTGCCCGAGTTAGTTGTTTTTTTGTATACGTCCTTATGAAATCTGAAAAATTGGGACAAATAATAATCCCCTAGAACCATGGCTGTTTCCATTTTATCTTCTTCCTCTGGGCTGCTTTCTTGTCTATTGGGAGATCACTCGAGCACACCATTCTTGAGGTTGAGAACATTTTCCAATTTCCGAGAAGGCTAAAAAGTAAAAAACTTCCTTAGGTTGGCGTTTAGTTTTATGAGGCAAGTATTCCCGACTTTACTGAGTTCTATGAAGATTGTCTTTATTGATATCAACAATGAAGCTTGTGATTTCTCAAATTTGCTGTAAGAAAGATGACATTAAGGCCTTAAGTCCATTCCTTTCCAAGCGGGAGAGTTAACAGATTTGGATTCTCGCGACATGTCCATCAATATCCCATTATCTATATGCGAAGTCATGGTGTGTCCAGCGCTCCCCGTGAGTTTCGTGACATGGACTAACCGCCTCTCATAGATCCTAACTCTGGCGATTGTAGCGGAGACTAACACCTATGGGTTTTGGTCTAACGACAATCATGGTCCAACAAATGGTATCAGAGCGACAGTCTCGAGTTTGAAACTCACTCGGGTAACGTTGAGGGGGAGATTGTTGGCATGTGTGTCCAGCGCTCCCATGAGTTTCGTGACATGGACTAACCGCCTCTCGTAGATCCTAACTCTGGCGATTGTAGCGAGAGACTAACACCTATGGGTTTTGGTCTAACGACAATCGTGGTCCAACAAGTCAATTTCTTGTCTATTAGAGGTTTGTCTCATGGAACGTTCTGCGATGTTCTTATGTTTTTGTTGGCGAGAAAATTTGTCGTGTGGACAAATTGATGGTTATCTAGCCAACGCTTTGGGACTCTAGGTCCCTCTGCTTGGGTGGTGCAACTCCACTTTATTGTGAATGAATAGAAATAAAAATTCGTTGTTGGCCAAGAGGCCGAGGATCCAATGAGCACACTCCATTGAACCCGCGGCAAATGTTTACAAGGATTGTAAGGGAAAAATTTGCTGAAGTATGGGGAAAGGGGAGTGAGAAATCAGACAAGGGGAATTAACTATGCGAGTAGAAAATTAGATTCTCGCTAGGGCTAATTAGAAAGTTCACATCCACAATTAATTAGAAAGAAACAACAAGTTTATAATGCCAATGACCAGAGGAAACCATGCACACAAAGTTGCACACATTCATGAGTCATGAAAAGAAACAATCCCTTTCTTTATTGACATTCTTCATCAAGTTGTACAATGCTAGAAATAGAGGAAAAATGGTGAAGGAAAGTGGAAGAATTGCTATCTCTCTTGCTTAGCTCAAAAATCTCTCTTGAGTGTACAAAATTGACAACCCTTAAGAATGAGGGTGTCATTACATTATATAGAAATAGAAATGACTCTTCATCTACCCCCATGTGACCTTTCACTTGTCTTTTCCACATGCGACTTCTGGTATTCCTAGGGAAGAACATTAAGTCCCGTTTTATAAAATAAGGGCGACTTATTACATTTTTGGACTATAGTCACATTAATGAATAAGATGAACGTCATGATTGCTCACAACGAAGAATTAGAAAGGGGGTAGAGAAGAGGGGAAAGAATGAAGAAAGAAGAGAAGAAAGCTCCAAAGCATGAGTGGGGGAACCTTTACGTTCGATGAAGATCTTACTGATGATGATCACAACCTCTTCCTTTGTATGATGCACGGACATCTAGGACTGAAATGAGTGTTGAGAAACACTATTTCGAGATCTCCCAATGTGAGCTTAGGATGAACACATACAATGCCCATGATGATCTTCCTTGACACTTGATTGATGAACTCCTTGACTAATTGAACTCACCCCGATTGGCTATTTGACTCACCCGAGTTCCATGAGTGATGAAGATGGATCCACCCGTTGCGCCTGCAATGTTCCTTTTTGCTCTTAAATACAATTGAACCTGGGGATGATGCTTTCAGGGACCTCGTGAAGTTCTCGTTCCTCTATTTGACCATGAAATCATCCAATTATCCCGTGGAGAGTCCAAAAAGCGAAAGGTGAGTGAAAACAAAGCCATCTGCAACTTTTTGCTCCTAAAATGAAAATTTTCTATTTTTAGAATATGAGACCATGCCCTGCTATTTTGGGACATATCACCTGTCTTGCTCTAGTTTCACCTTCCCGAACCTTTTGGCATATTTCGTCCTCCTCTGGTTTTGAGGTATTGCTTATGTTTAGCACATTTATATTTTTAGCAGGTTGCTTTTTGGGGACCTACCATTTCGGGAAGAAGTCGTTTTTTGTCTTACTTTCCATTTTACACCTTTGATTGCCCAGAGTGATCAAACTTGCAATTCGGGGGGACTCACCATTTATAGCATGCAAAAGAGCATGGGGATGCTACTTTTAGTAAGTATCTAAAACGGCCTCGGTTTGCGACGGGGATGACATTTTTGGATTCGCCTCTTCGTTGTGATCTCGTGCTCCAATTTTCACAGTGATTCGCTCACCGGAAAGCTCAAAAATAAAAACAAAAATTTTTGCTTGGTGAGAGCTTCGGGCACGGAGCTACCAGGGCAGCCATTAATGGAGTTGCGAGCTTTTTTATAGGTTCTTTTTTCACCTCTGATTGCAATGAAATTAACTCCATTGGGATGGGTTTTCATTTGGAGTTTGTGTGCACATTTTTGACTTTACATGCTTGCTGATTGATGAGAAATCGAAGGAGAAGAAGCCAGGGCACAAAATGGAGTTTTTGTTGCAGTTAATGATCTAGGGCATCATTCAATCTTCCGTTTGTTGCAACTTGATGGCCTCTAAAAATGAGGAAGTCTGCAAAAAATTTCACCTCAATCTGTGCACGGATTGTGAGATACGAGCATTTCATTATTTCGGTCATGGAGTCATTTTGGTGAAATTTTGACATGGTGCCGGCTGAAAAAGTGATGATTTTGATTCAATAGCAGCAATGGAGCCATGGGAATGGAGGTGCAGTGAGGAATTTATTTGATGAAAGCAATGGCAATGAGAAACAATGGAGATTTCTGGCAGAAGGGTTTTGTGGATGCATTCGGAAGATGCACATTAGAAGCGAGTGAGGAAAACCAAAAACTTACATATTTTTTTAATGAGGAAGGACCGCACTTTCTTGTCCCAACCATCCCAAATGTTTGGGATGGTTGGTGCAAAAAGTGTGCCCCTCTCCCATTGGTCCATTTGGCATGACATGGTTGGACAAAGCCGGGGCTCAAAAATGTGCACATGGTTTAATTGGTTTAGTTAGGCTCAACGAAGGTCATATGAGGGTTTAAGGGTGTAAAATGAGGTTGGGCGTACTTTTCGTCTCAACCGTCCCCAAATGTTTGGGATGGTTGGTGCACAAAAGTGTGTCACCTTCGATTGGTCCATTTTTTCACCAAAAATGACTAACTCCTTTACCTTGTGGAGCAACTTGTCGGGCGCATAACTTGAGCTCCTGACGCGTCTTTTTGCATGCTTCTTTATATGAAATTGCATGGAAAAGGCCTTTTGAACACAATGGTGATGGTCTCATACCTTGATTTTGCCTAAAACTCCTTGAAATGGTCCCTTTTTTTTTTTAATCGGGATTGCCGGTTGCTCCTGCGAAGAATGAGCTCCCTTGAAAAGTGCCAATGGTTTGTGAAACATCTGATGATTCCACCTTGTAGAGGATTCTCTTAGCTTTCCAATGAGTATTTGTTTTCCTTCTAACTCCTTACGGAGCTCCCGGAATCGTCCGTCGAAGATCAGGTACTTGTTTGACTGCCTTCTCCTTGGGGTTGACCGGGTCGCATGGGAAGCGAGGGCCAAAAGGGAGGGGGTGCATTTTTGTGTCCCAACTGTCCCAAACCTTTGGGATAGTTGGTGCACAAAAATTTGCCCCTTCCCTATTTGTCCACGTGGCGCTCGCGGTTGGTTGGAACTGAGAGCATGGAAATGGAGCACGGGGCGTAAACTTGCAAAAGGGGCTTAATCGAGGTCATTTTGAGGTCCAGGGGCTTAACTAGGAGGGGTGCATTTTCTTGCATGAACCATCCCAAAGCCTTGGGGTGGTTGGTGCACAAAAGTGCGCCACCTTCCCATTGCTCAAATTTAAATGCAAAATTTGACTAATTCCTTAAGTCGTACCTTGGGAGCAGCTTGTTGAGGCCATATCTTGAGTTCTCGGAGGAGTTTTTGGCGCTTCTTTATATGAGTTTGCATGCAAATGGCCTTCTGAACACAATGGTGATGGTCACTTGCCTTGATTATGCCTGAAACCCCCTGAAAATAGGCTTTTGTTCAGGCTCTAGGTTGTGCCTACTGAAAATAGGTTGTGGAAAAAGCGCTTGAGTGTTGTGAAAATCTGAGACCACCATCCTCTAGGGCTCTGAATTAGCTTTTCGACGATATTTCGTTTGGCTCCTAACTCCTTACGGAGCTCCCGGAATTGCTTCCCAAAGCTCAAGAGCTGTTTTGCACTTGTGCACTTTGCTCAGGCCTCCAAGACCCACTTTTGCTGAAACTGCTCCAAAACTTCTGGAACTTTCCAGAATATTCCAAAAATGATTGCACAATGTTCTTGGCTCTCTGATACACCTCCTTGATGAGTTTAGGCCTTTCATTCAGTTATGGGGTGCGCACAAGCCTTAGGAAGACCAGAAAATGACCTTTCCCAAGCTTGTCTTGATGGATCTTGCTTTGGAAGTACTTGAAATGACTGGATACCCCTAAATCACTTATGGGCACACTGATACAACACATTGGACTACTCAGATGGATGGGATAGGACTGACTCAAGGATTAGGGTGATATGAAGGAGGACTCAGAATGACCTTTGAGTAAAAAAATTTCGGGTAGGGTATGGTTGTCATGCTTTCAAGTGTGAATTTTGCCCTTGCAAAATCTCATGACAACACTTTTATGAGGGCTTCCTTGAGTGTAGTCTCAAGTATGGTTTTGCTTCTAAGGTAGCTTTAGAAGAGTGGAGAGATTATAACTGCACATGTTTCCACGTATAATTTTATGTCTTGGCTAGAGGAATTTTCTTATGCTTTTGTCGAAGTCATTTAAAGTTCCTTTGGATGTAGCTAAATGTAAACATGAAATGGCTGAATTAGTGTCCTGCCAAGGTTAAATATGAGTTATAAACTTACACATGCTTCCTTTTCTTTTGAAACTTTTCAATCCTCAATTCCAGTTCCTTGCTCCCTAGCACCTTTCTCATATCAGGGCTTCTAGAGGATTTCAATGGAATGCTCTCCTTTTGGAAGCCCTGCTGCCTGTGAATCCTTCAAGTAATTTTGGGCTGCCATTTTAAAAAGAACACCCAGGTCCTGACCTTCTTCAGTCTCTGACTTGTGTCAAAAACGTATTTAAACATACTACCTTTATAAAAGCCTTGCATTCTTAAGTATATCTCTTCCGGCAATGAAATTGCTTCATAAGACCTCTTTCTTCTTTTGAGAGCATTCTTCCTGCCTTAATTTTTCAAGAGATTAAATAAGGGAGAAGATTCTCGATCAAGAATAGAATAAGAAAATAAGCTCATGTGTGCCTTTGAGATGAAGTTTCAGTTGGTTCCATCACACACATTTGACATATCAGGTTTAATGAGCCTGCTGGTATGAGATTAGTCTTGACACTTGGCAGGGTGGATATCTTCCCGAAAAACAAGGAAATTGTACATAACTGGTTGCTCTTTATTGATCAAGTTGGGAGGAGTTTTTGGAGTTGTTCTGGTAAAATTTTGGTGATAATCTTATAACAGGTTAAACAAAGCAGTTGTTCTGTATCAGTCAAAAGAGGTTGGGTTCCTATTATATGGTATTAGGGCTAAGAAAGGAGCGTTTAGACCCCTGATAACTGACTTGAAATTTGATTTATTGTTCATTATGGTTAAGTGTTTCTGAGTTGTGTCCCAAATTAAGTTGAAGAATTATATGGGGATGTTGCATGAACATGGTACAAAAGTAGTGCCTTTTAATTGTTTGATATAAATATATGTATACATCATAGTTCATACTGATGTTACTTGAGTACATCTAATGATACTGAGTTTATCCTAAGTAATCTATCCACCTATTTACCATAACTAGCTACATGTGAGGATAAACCTAAAAACTACCCTTCATCAGGATGACAAAAGAAATTACAAGGTACATAGAATGCTCTAGACACATAGATAAGCAACTTGTAACCTGAAGATGTGACAAATATTCTAAGACATAATATTGGAGACCAACTTCACAGTGTTATCATCAGTGGGACTAACTCACAATGATCATTGGGACCAACGTGTAGTGGAGGCTTTAATAGTAATAATCTCCAACATTGGGACTGACATGAAGTGGATATCTCGAATAATTTTGGAGACCAACTTTGATACAAATTGCTGATACATCCTTTGCTTCTAAGCAACAACTTTGTCTTCTTTATTCGGTGCAATAATACAACTGGGAGCTTTGTTGAACAAATTAGTGTATTTGTCCTCTAAAGGCCATTGATATTGAAGAAATATATTTCTCTTTACAAAAGCATGTAATCAAGTGGTTTGAATTCTATACTCAAAGCCTCAAAGGATATATAAACAAAGGACTTTTACTAGCAAATCTCTCTCATCTTTGATGAATGTTACATATGATAGCAAATATAACCTTTAATTTATATATCATCATATATATTTTAAATAAATATTTGTCGGCAAGAAGTTAGGAACTTAAGAAAAATAAAACCAAGAGTAATTGTGTGATGACCCACCAAGTAGTTATGCATCCATAATGAATTTTAGCTTTTATAAAAACTTAAAAGGATACAAAAATCTTAACTATCATCAATATGACTACCAACACTTATGAAGTAAGCTTGCATGGTGAGTGGCACCTGTGTTGATGTGGAGTCCACAAAATTAGATATTGCTGGATCATAATGCCAAGAATCATGCATGGTTAGCAGTAAAGCCATCATTGCTATTACGATATAACCTAAATGCATAATGCATTACACCCTAAGTCAAGATGTTGCAGATCCGCTTCCATGTTTGATGGCAGCATATAATAAAAATTCCTCTGCTGGTAGACTGCCAGTTCAAATTTACATTCAAACCTTGTTTTCTGCAAAACAAGCATTGGCATGGTAAACTGCAAGAAAGTCTCTTAGGTCTAACTAATGTGCATGTTAAGGATATATCTTGTTCCATATATAAGCTTAGCTACCTAAGTCTTGGGGATGGGGGAATGGGGTTTTTGGGATGGCAAAAAATTTCTCAGATTTTGGGGATGGCAAGGGATAGCTTATAGCTATTAAAATAATATAAGAATCAATATTTAAATATTTTAATTTTTTTCACTCTATTTAATGTTTTTCAGTGTACTTTGGGGATTAGGTTGATTTTTAAAATAAAAATAACATCCTTTTGTTGGTTTAAAAATAAATAAAAACATCAGAAAAATTAAAATAAATAAAATAAATTATTAAAAATTGGGGTGTCCCCTCCAAGTTCCCCCTGTTCCCGAAATGTCTAGGATGTTGCCAAAATCTAGGGATGTGTGCCTGTGTAACACTGTATATAAGTACTTCCATCTGCAATGGTTCTACAGCCGGAGTATCTGACAACCTTCACAGTCCAATAGTGGAACAAGTGGGATGACCAGCGACCATACTGATCTTGATCTGCAAAAATTCGTTGTCACCCTTTTATTGGTGCAATCCCAAGAGAAAATGTTGAGCAATTACAGGCTCAAAGAGCAAAAATTGCTGTGATACTATACTGGGCAAACAAAGTGGCCTGAATACAAATTAAGCATTGTGTTTTCTTTGATAAAATTATTGCGAGAAAGTTCTTGTATTGCGTCAAGATATTCCCAAAGAGCCATATTAGCCATTTTCGCCAAATACCCAGATGCCCAAAATTGTTATATTTTGTCGTCGGGATTTGTCTGCGGGAAATTTGTATTTAATTATTTTGAGCCCGTTTGAGGCAATTTGCGCTCCGATTTAACTCTGTTGTGATCGTACATATATCATTATTCCCATATACCAGTAGGGTTTTAACCAGGAATGAATTCTGGACTTTATTTGTGACTTTGGCAACGTTTTGTGTTTTTGTGTTTTCCGTTTCGTTTTCTGTGAAATTTCTCTAGATCAATTCCTTTGCCGGTTTGGCTTGATTCTTGGCCTAGAGTAGCTGGAGATCATATACGCACGTTATGCCAGAAGGAAGTCGCCATCGGAGGTCAGTTCAGGGAAAAGATGAAGTCGTGCACCAAAAAGCCTCTTCTAGGCTGGCCGCATTTTTGAAAAAAAAGAATTGAAGTGGATCATGGGAAAATTAGAAGCGGCGGCGGTGGGAATTTTGTACACTGCTGGCAGTACTTTTTCCCATGGAAAGCAACGCCACTTAAGTGACAATGGGAAAATTAGAGGCAGCAAGCAGGCGGGAATTTCTTACCTGCCTTGCAGGGTAAAAATTCCCATTGTGGAATAAAAGAAAATCACTTAAGTGAATCATGGGATTTTATTGCCTGCCTTGCAGGGTAAATAATCCCATTATGAAAGTCAAGTGACTTAAGTGAATCATGGGATTTTCAGGGCTGCCTTGCAGGGTAAATAATCCCATTGTCATGTGTTTCTTAAAAATAGAATTCTTTATGCCAAAAAGTGTGCCCCCTTTGGAGAAGTAAAGGCAGCCTTTAAATTGATTAATTTAATTAATTATTCACCCAATTTTGGCGCCCAGGCTTGTGGAAAAGTCAACAAAAGTTAAAGGACAAAAGGTGGTTGAAAATAGACTATTCTAAAATTAAATAAATAGTATTTATTTAATGGCAGCCCCTTTATGTCAAAAAGTGCGCCCCTTTTGGGAGAGAAATAATACTTTTTAAAGTATTAAATGATTAAATTAATTCCTATTTTCAGTGGCTAAGGTCAAAGCATACTGTGAGGCTTGAGTTAAGCTGGAGTCTAAAATTAAATAAATTTAATTTATTTAATGGCAGCCATAAGCATGCACAAAATAGGCGCCCCATTTGAAGAGTGAAGCTTATTAATTAATTAATTAATTGCCAGTAATAGCAAAGGCATTAATTAATTATAGAATCACAAGGGTTATATAAGCAGGGGCTGCCATAAGGATGAATTAATTAATTCACAGGTAAAGAAGTGCAGCCCAGAGGAAAAGTGCGCCCCATTTGAAGAGGATTTTTGCTCAAAAGAAGGTGAAATTAATGCTAAAAGCTTCCAATTTTGGCGCACAGGTTGAAGGAAGTTGATTTGTGTCTGGATAATTGTTTGCATAAGTGATACAGGTGCTCAGGTGAAGTTGGTAAAATTCATGCTCACTTTGCATGCAAATAAAACATCAATTTTTGGGGCAGCAGGCTTGAATTATGCAGATTTTTATGATTAAAATCCATTGTTCATGTTCGGTTGCCATCTTTATGTGAATTAATTGCGGGAATTCGTTACGGTGCTTTCTGAAAAGAAAATGAGCTTTAATCGATGTCGATACATTGAATATATCCTCGAATCGAAGAATTATCTAGATCTGCACGATTTTGAAGAATTCGGCCAAATAAAGAAAAAAAAGAATTGTTGACAAAAAAGATAGACAAAGCCATGGCAAAGAGGATGAAAAGAAAGCACAAGAGTCATGCATCACTTCCAATTTGCGAGACATAGGAGACACAGATCTAGGTCGGAACCTCTTTCGAATTGATTGATAGATCCAGCGCGAAAGACTTCACTCATGCGTGCGATTAAAAGCGGTGGAATTATTCGAGCTGCAACCTTTCCATACACTGCCCGATTGCGAGTTCGTTATGGAGTGTGCTAGGTCTTACCATCCTTCATCCCGAGATCGGTGCGAGATCTTTACGGGAAAACAATAATTCGGTTGGATGCAGAGTTCATCAATTATTGTTTGAAGATTCTGGCTCGAAAGGTGGTGACTTCCATTAGCATTCAGGATGCCGGCAGCAGGTGGGAGAAGCATAGAGTTGATTGCGTGAACATAATGAACAACAGATACATGAAGAAGCCCAATCTCCTTCTAAGTTCCCAAGAACTCTTCCATGGTCCAATCAGTGCGGGGAGGTAGATGATATTGCCAAATTGTTATGCAGGATAAATGGCGAGGCGAATGCTCACACTTTCCGTACATGGATGTATGCTTTCATCAGGACCATTGAAGTCAACAAGGTTGATTCCATAATCAATTGGTGGAAATCATTAGCGGCACATTGGTGAGCAACTCGGAGCGTGAAGCGTACTTTCGGCTTCAAAATGACTTCTTATTTGGTATATGCGGCGGCTTCACAAGGCATCTTCTCAGTTTGGATAGATGTGGCGTTCTTTAAGGACCCCATTTTGAGTGCTACCCACGACTTCTTTGTACTGCGTGCGAGAAAGATTTCAAAGTGGTCAATGATGAATTCTTCTACGAATTCATTTGCAGGCTAGACAAGGACCTAAAGGCCAACAGGGTGAGCAAGGAAGCGTGGGAAGCTGTATCCAAAATTGGCAATCTATTCATTCAGTTTGCAGATTTCACATACCTCAGGGTTATTGGCTTTTCTGGAGAACCGGTTAAGCTGCCCAGATATCCGAATGATAGATTGATCACCATGGAGTGAGCAGACAACTTGTGGAGATACACGACCTTGATCGAAAGCGGCACAAGTCTACGGGCTTCTTCCGATCAGCTTGTGGGACATTATAGCTGCCAGAGCATTCATAAGGCCCGAGGATTGGAAGCGGAAATGTTATCCGAGTATGAGCAAGAGTTCTTCCGGCACGGCTGAACTTCGATCCATTTGGAGTAGCCAGGAAGACGATCTCCCAGGAGTACGCACATGTGCCTTCATTAGAGGATTTCTGGATGAAGTGCAAAAGTGAGTACGAGGTTAGAAAGAAGGATTTCAGCAGGCTATCAGCACGGCAAGTGTTCGACTTTGGACTAGCACGGATACCTGCGGATCTTAAAGATGATGGGAATGTGTTACTTGACACTTACCATCAAATGGGAGGAGATAGAGCCGTACTTCAGGATAACGTAGGGGGTTGCCATACGATTGAAGAAAGGTCTAGCGTTGTTCTGGTGAATACTTCAAACTAGTTGTTGACGAAGGGATACTGCCTTGATGAAGCATTGATGAATCAAATCACGGGCAACTTCGGCATAGGAGATTCCCTCAAGAGGAAGCACGGAGGAAAGCGTAGTAGAAGGTCGAGAAGATGAAAGTGCACAAAAGATCTCAATCAAAGGAGAAGATCACTTCCACGGCTATGACTTTAGTTCCGGCTTCTCCAGCATCCAGTACTTCATCACTGTTGCACCTCAGCAGGACACTTCCATGCCTCCACTGAATCCGGCGACATTCATCTTCTCTCCTCAACCACTCCGTTCGGCTTTGTTCGAGAAGAGCGTTGAAGGCTGCGATGGCGAGTTCGAAAGAGCTTTGTCCTTGGATGATTCAGAAGATGGCAGCCATAACATTGTAGCAGATTTTCGATGGAGAGGAAACAGAGCGGGAGATAGTAGTGCACTCAATGACTTCTCATTCTCCGAGAAGTAACTTCTCAGAATGGTTGGCTTCGCAGTTGGTTCCAGAAGCTAGAGTGGAAATGAACTTGGAGGAACACGACTTGCAGCTACTCCGGAGTCTAGGCGGAAAAGACAGAAGACCTAAAGTTGTTAAGGTAACTTCAAGGTTGATCATCGAGGAGTCGGGACAAGAAGTTTCTTTGAGATGTCGATTCGGCGGAAGGAAAGAAGGATGAGCTCACGGCGAAAGATGTAATATAACGATAACAGTACCCATCGGTCAAGCCACCACGAAAGGATTGAAGCGGGATACACAGAGACATTGATAGATGCTCTATTCCTTAGGCTTGCGAGAGAAAGGCGGAGAAAGACGAAGCTTGAGAAGCGGTATCTCGGTTGTGCGAGATCATAGCCAAGGTTGCTAAACCTTCCACTCGGCCCATTTGAGCGGTGAGTGATCATCTTATGCGGGAGATGGAGGATCTGAAGCAATCGGGTGAAAGCTATTGTGAATGGAAGAATCGATTATTAAATCAAACTTACTGACTTGGAGAGGTGCCGACCCGCTGAAAGGTTATGAATGATGCAGTGAATCAGCTTGAAGCAAGCCCGGTGGCGAGCATAGTAGATATGAACACATTCTTGAGAGTAACTTTGAGTACTTTGGCGAAATCAACAAGTGCTTGAGAAGTATTGGTTGCGAGCGATTTATGCCGGGGACGGATCGATTGAGAAGGGGCAAGCTGGAGTTTGCGGTATCTTTCCGTTTGGAGATCTGCGAGAGTTTCTTGAAGAGGATGCGAGGCACTTGAGAGTAGTAAGACATCGTCCTTTACCAGACAGTATATCATTGCTTTCACTTTGAGGAGGAAGTGGTGGGAAATGTTACTTCATACGTGCGGATCATTCTAGCAGTGCCTAATTCCTGGAAGGGTCTCTTACGATGGTACGAAAAGAGAATTGATGGAGCTACTTAAGCCTTTCACGATGAATTCCATTAGCGGTGGTGGCACTTTGCGCGGCGGATATTGCGAGGTTCGGGCCGAGCTTGGAGGATGTGGAAGCGTGTATCAAGGTGTTGAACGAAGGATTGCTGCAGTTCAGGACAGAAAAGGAAGCGGTGGCTAAAATAGATGGGAAGATGCTGAATTACATGTTCGACAAGTATATCCAGTATCAAAACAAAAGAAGACATAAATGTTACAGCTGGCTTGACTTCTTCTATTCTTTCTTCTTCTATTTTCCACGTTCCCGGATGAAATTGTAAAACTTTAAAGTTATTGGTTTTGAAACCATTACTTAAAGTTATGTGGAACAATTCTATTAGTTAAGTGATACATGTGTCACTTAAGGAGAAGTTAGTGGAGGATGATTGCCAAATGTCATCTTTACTTGTTGTTTATGTTTCAGTTCAGTTGAGTTTCCCATTTGTACTTTCCCTTCTACATTCTATAAGTAGAAGAAGAACCTCGGGTTAATGATCAGAATTTGTAAGCAACATCCTTGTGTTCCAGACTTTGTGTTGAAACCCTTGAGAGCCACTTGAAGCAAAGGAATATACAGGAGCAGATTTCCGGAGAACTTTGTGTCACGGTGTATTGTGTTTCTAGCTTTTATATCTTAGATCTTTTAATAAACTTTGTGTTATTTCAGATCTAGATCTAGAGCTACCTTTGCTTATAATTATGTGTTTATATCTATTGGTTTCTTCTATGTGCATGCAATCAACTCTGTTATCTATTGATTGGGATGCACATCTTCCCCATTTCTTCTCTGTGTTTATATAATTCCCTTCTTCTATAAATATTTCCTTTCTTAAACAATTTTATATAGATACTAACATACTTTAATTGACAAATCGACATGGGAGCCTCACCGGTATGGTTCATGAGCTAGGTTTTGAGCGAAAATCTAGCCAACACCCTAAAGTAAAACCCCATATAGATACTAGATAAAATATAATCCCTTTTTTGTTCTTCCTACAGTGATAAAGGGTGTGTGTTTAAATCTCCTACGAGCGTCCAACATGACTGAGGGTGAAGGTTTATTCCTCTCTTTAGAATAACCTGTGGGTTTCTTTAGCTCGAAGAGAAATAGGAACTTGAATACTATTACCATTATTTGCCTTATATTAGCCTTAGCTTCCTTAATCCATGAAATTTCTCTATTTTATTGGGAGAGTAATCTTTGATTTTTGATATGAAGTAGCTAGGTAATCTGTAGGGCATGTTGCATATACAAGTAAATTCGTTGTATCATTCCACATTCAGAACAATAGGGCATCCAACTTTCCAAGTCTTTGTATTTTAGTTGTTTTTCCTTGACAAATATAACGTCTGACTTTCTGTCTATCATTTTTCCAGTAAAGGCCCTAAATTCTAAGGGAGTGCCCATTTCTGTGATGTTCCTTGATAAGATCCTCAAAGTCAACCCGCATGAAGGAAAGGTTCTCTTATTTGGAGTTTATCTAAGATGAAGGATTACCTGTGATTGGTGCTCCACCTTACCAATATTTTAGTCCTCTCCCTGTAGTTAAGATTTCAGAGATAGGCAAGTGGATTGGACGGTAAATGGCCTTAACCATGGCAGGTTCCTCATTTAAAAGGGATATTTCTGTAGTTAGTCTCTTGGTACCATCACCAATTTGGCAGATGCAGTCAAATTTGAAAAAAGCTGTTATATAAAGGTTGGGAATTCTATGCTTCGGTCTCTCTGAGAGTTCTGGAGGAAATTTTGACACAGCTTCATTACTCCATGATGATGAATCGACATTGAGATAGGAGATGGATGTAGATTTCTCTCCTTTCTGTGATAGGGGTCTATTAATTTAAAATCAGGGGCAGGAATGGATTCTAAACGCAGATTCCATTGGTTTAAAATCAGGGCAGGATTGGATCTTAGATGCGGATTTAGTTAAGATGTGGCGGAGAGTGATGGGGAATGGAAAGCACCGAGGGTTTGGAATTCAAATACAGTCGAGAAGAAACAACCTTGTCCAACAGATCTACACACCACCTTTTCTGTAAATGATTTGATTTTTAATTTTCTTTGAGATTCTCTGATGTAGAGTTAAGGTTTACTTGAGACAGAGTGAGTCCATGTAGGCTGTCGAGGTTTTCCTAGATGAAAAATAATGATTGTTTTGCAGTTAATTGAATGTAGTTTGAAAAGAGGTCCAAAACCATGGAAATTGTTTTAAAAGAAAATGACTAGGCTTATGGGGTTGATGCTCAAAGAGCTAGTTCTTAAGTCCACATTAACATCTAGTTTTTTGCATTAGCTAATATATAATGCATGGTTGGTTACTCTTTTATGGACGGTAACAAGCCTCAAGTCCCAAGTGAATTTCAATGGCTATGCCTTGATCTAATTATTTGCTTTATTTAATTAATTTTCAAAATTTTAGGTAAAGATAAATAAATAGACCTGTATACTAAACCATATGTTGTGATTTGCATCATTTGCAGGAGGAATCAGGATGAAGGTCGAAATTCTTCGTATCCTCTATGACAACAAGATAGTTGCTTATACATTAGTAGTAATGAAAACCTTTCATTTCATTGGAAGTGTAAATGTACTATGTACAACCTGGAATGTTTTCTTAACTCATTGACTTGTGGCCATTTTGGCTTGAACATCAATGACCAGAGTATGGTCTCTCTGTCTCTGTCTCTGTCTCTGTCTCTCTCACAAACACACACCTCCCTATAGATACTCTATTTCATGTACCCTCACAATTAAATGTGCACATGTACAATTGCCACTTAAACCAGTGATCTATGCTTTTACTTCTGTTTGTGCACCCACATTTTAATATTTAAGGTCTAACCTACTTATAGATTTAAAGTTAAACTTGCTATTTGTAAATTCCAATGTTATTAAGGTATAACCTACTTCTTATAGATTTAAAGTTAAACTTGCTATTTGTAAATTACGATTTTATTAATCAAGAAAAGAGTTGTACATGTTATAGAAAGCTGGATGTTATAACGGCATACACACAATTTGTGTTCCAGGTTATATTTGTTTAAGAGGTTCTGCAAATTAGCGGTAGCAATAAAATTTTAAACTTGTTCCGAATCTGCAGGGTTTGGATAGATCAGGGCATTGATAAAGTATTATTTGAGTAATCATAGGGGTAGGGGTATAATCATAAAGGTTCTTTCCCCATTGACTCTTTGGTAGCTTGTTTGTATTGAAACCACGTCAGCTATTTCGATGCACTAGAAATAGCCAAATGGTAGTTTGGAGCAGATTTTGTCCTTTGGTGGTGCTTGCTGCCTTGTCCTGTTTTACTCATGCTCAAAGATACAATTTTCCTTCTTGAGGAAGCTTGATTTGTTGCGAGATTTCTCTTGATGCATGGCTTTTTCTCAGTCACTTAACACCAATCTTTACACGGTCTTCTCCTTTTAAACAATTTTTGGGTTTGTTACATATCTACGTAAAACAACTAGAAATGACAAGTTGTAACACCAAAATTAGGATTAATCTAATTAAGATACTAAACAATTATGCATTAATGAAATAAGATAAGATAACACTAAAAACAACAAACATTCAGATCCTAAATCATATTTGGGTAAAATACGGTAAAATGCAATAGCATAGATGAGCTAACTAAGAATGTAAAAACTAGGGTTAGAGAGGATTACACCTATATTTTGCTGAAACGGGATGACGGCGATCTGGAAATCTGTATGAAGGGTGTGTAGAGTCTCGTCAAGCTATCTTGAAAATCTGGGTGTGTAATTTTGCAAGTAGGATGAAGTTGCTTGTTTTAGACAAAGTCGCTTGGGTGACATTGTCCTCTTTGGTCGGATTCATCTGCCGTTGATTGTGACCAAATCTTGCTTCTGGGACTGTGTTCCTATGTGTTTGTAGCTTTTCCTTTAGTGGTTGAATTTCTGCGATTGTACTTGTGCAATCGATAAGGGCTTCTCTTCTTCTTCTTTGCTTAGGGACATAAAAAAGGGTTAGCACTTTTGGGTTGTGTGGCACCAACCACACCTATGTAGCAATACTTTGAAGAGGCATCAATCCCTCATAGTTCCCCACTTGGTGAATGTGTGCATGATGTATATCGCAATGTGTTTTGGCAATGAATACCTTAGAAGGACCTCCGATACTCATCAATGATATTTGGCATGTGATGTAGCTTTGCAAATGGCCCAGGGCAACTTTCAATGTTGTGTGTAGATTTAGAGTTGGTTGAATATGCTTGAGAAATTGATTTAGCAATTGGGTGCTTTGTTGTGATCTCCTAGGTAGCTAGATGTGAGGCGTGCGGCCCTTAGAATGGATTAAATGAATGTGCTTATATAGATGACTGTTGTGACAAGATTTTCCAGTCAAATGAGATACGACTGATTAGGGTAACATGTGGATTTGAAAATGTGACTGTTTGGGTTTTAAGGATGAATTTGTCGGCTTTGACAAAGTCTATTAGGCAACTTTGTTTTGCATGGCTGACTTTGTTCGAGCACAACGCACAAGCAAATTGTTTGTTGGAGATGGTGGGTAGATGTCTAAAATGTCTCTTATATTATGAGAACAAGCTTTTGATTGGTCAATGATTGAGCGCAAGTGTGACCTAGTGGTCAATAGTGTTTATTGAGCAAGGCATGTGTAGGAATTAGTCAATTAATTGCACAATGAGTTATGGGCTGAGGTAAATGCCAATAATTAATTGCCAAATGCCGATAGGTCTATATATTTAGGTATCTACATTTGCCCCCATTTTAATCTAGTAATTGAAAATTGCTTGATTAAAATATAAATGAAACATAAACCTCCCATGAGGACAAGGCATGTGCGAGATTGAAATTTGTGTGTTTCTTTGTCCTTGTGTGTGTAGCTGTACATGTGAACATATTTGCCACATGCAAAAAGTGTATTGAAGTCCAATCAAGATGGTAATACAAAATCAATAAATAACATAAATTGAAAAGTACAAGCATACAATGTGTACACCTGTTTGCGCCTGACGTGAATGTGAGGGAAGAGTAACTGAAAAGTGAAAATATATTAAACATGTACACTTAATTACCCCGGTGCTGTATGTGAGGGCAAAGTAACTGAATATAAATAAGATCGTAGCAATTGGGCTTACTAGGTGAAGCCTGTAAACCATCCACAACAATTGGACGTGCTGAGTAAAGTTTGTAAACCAGCCACAACAATTAGGCCTACTGAGTGAAGTTGTGAGTAACCATCCACAACAATTAGGCCTACCGAGTGAAGCCATATGTAAATATTGTGATGTAATAGTTGTGTAGATGTCGTGATGTAATAATTGTGTGTACATCATTATACAATTTTATTTGAATCACCGTATTTGAAATCTACACGAATGTGTTGGAAAACCCCATAATATGCCCCCATTTTGAGATAAGGGATGTTGCAAAGGATAACTTAGCTCAAAAGAGGTGTTAGTTGTGTAAAAGTGTAGTAGTAACATGATCAATGATATAAACCAAAATTAGTATATCAACTAACATGGTAAAATGTGTATATGTTGTAAGATAAAGTATTTGTTAGCACAAGTATTGTGTAGCATTCAAGAGATAAAACAATGTGATATCCAACAATGTGTATGATCATAGGAGTAAACATGTCATGATAGCGTTCGTGATAGATTTAGCAAATCAAGCACAAACAATGTGTATAAGTTGGAAGATAATAGCAATGTAAGCTCAATAATGTGTATGCATCATCAAAAGAATGAAACATATCATGAAAGTGTTCTAGCAAGATTGTACAAGATAAAATAGTACTGATAGGATGAGTAGCATGATAACAACACACTTCTCAACACGGTAATGGATCCATATTGACCTAAGACATGATATGACGCAACATGACATGATAGACCCATGATAAAGAAACATGATTGACAAGATGCTATAGACTTGATGAATGTTAGTAATGTTAGATGTTAGCTTGTGTGTGTAAGAACATGCATACAACAAGCCGTATATAAAGCGTGTAAGAAGCAAGTGATAAACATCGTGTAGTAAGCAATGATAAGCATCATGTAGTAAGCAACAATAAGTATCGATATAGTAAGCAAGGAAAGAAACAACCAATGTGCGGGGAGCAATGTGTAACAAGCAATGTCATAATCATGTAATTTAGCAAACAATGTGCATGGAGCAATGTGTAATAAGCAATCAATATACTTGAGCAATGTGTAACAAACAATGCCACAATCATGTAATCTAACAATCAATGTGCATGGAGCCATGTGTAAGTTATGTCATATACAATCAAAATGCGCACAACAATGTTCTAAATCATAGTGTAATCATCCAAAGTGCTATGAGCAATGTGTAAGAACTGGTGGTCTATTAGTCAAGATGCCAAAACAAATGTGTAAGAAGCGATGTTAATCAAGCAAGAATCATAGTGCAAACCAACCAGAGGGCCTACAACCAAGAATGCAAGCTAGCAATTTGTGTGAAGCAAGTATTGAATAATCCATGTGTGTTAATCAATATGTACAAAATGTAGCGTGTAGTAAAGCAATGTGTGTTGTAAGCTAAGCATGTTGTAACAATGTGTGTCTAACGAAAATTACTCATAAGCATTATATCATGGTGCGTGTGATCTTATCAAGGATGTAGCAAGTAATGTATCATAGGATGTTTTGTTCCATTCTAAGAATATAACAAGTGTGTATCATAGGAAGTAGGAGGGGTAGTATGCCCCTAATATAGATGAGCACAAAGCAAATAGGCAATGGAAGCACACATAAACATCCATGTATATGAGAAAACAAAGCATAGAGCATACAAGTGTACCAAGCAAACACAACATAGAGCACACAAGTGTATGAAACAAACATGGTATACAACATACAAACAAGAGAAAACATAGCAGACAACATACAATCGCACGGAATAGTTAGAAAATAATATTACAACTCAAGTGTCTAAAGAAGAAGTAAGGAAGATAGTGTTGCATAGTAATCGTGAAAGTGCATTGAGTAGTCAATGTCAAACAATGTCATATAGCTATCAGTGGCATACAATAACAATGCACAGAGCAGTCAAGTCAATCAATGTTACACAACAATCAAAACATGCAACATGCTGGTATATAGAGCAATCAAAGCAATGAATGCCCTAAAGTAGTCAAGGAATATATTATGTAAGTGCACAAAGCAGTCAAGTCAAACAATGTCATACAACAAGTAATGATATACACAATCAGCGTAATGTGAGCAAGCTATCACGTAAGCAAGTAATGTTGTATGACCCATCAATTGTGTAAACAAACAAAGCAGTATTGTGAGCAATCAATCATGTGAGCAAGTAATGTAGTGTGTAAACAAGCAATCATGTGAGCAAGTAATGTCGTGTGTAAGCAAGGATAGCCAAAGCAAAAAGAGTCCTAGGGCAATAGTAATGAATAGTAAAAGTAGGAAAGCAAGTAAGCATGGATCATAGCCGAGTCGGTGTTTAGAAGCATACAACATGATCATTGGCTAAAAGTAAGGTATAACATGTGTTGTAAGTAACAAAGTAGTATGGTGTACACAAAGTGGACTAGTGTCGAGAGTTGTGTTTGCGATAAATTCAAGATAGATGCCTTCGGTGTAGGTATGGCCCCAATGTGGTTGGCATCCCTCGGGATAAAAGGCTGTAAGAAGTTGTAAGATGCTAAAGATGCAATCAAAGTAGGTGCAATATGTAAGATACCCCTTAGTGTGGATATGCCTTCGGGGTGGTAATGTGTGTAATGTCCATGGGTTTTAATCGCTTAGTGTGTCTTATGAAGCACGAGTGCCAGAGCAGTGTAAAGTGCTAAATCCAATTGATCAAAAGGCTTAAAGATAGGTAAGAATCGTGTATGTCACATGTAGGTCCTCATATTGTATTTTCATAATGTTATGTTTTTGTGTATTTGGAATAAGAACATAAAATGTAAATTCAAGACTAATGGCCCCAAGGCAAAGGGGCTAGAAATTTGCACAAAAGGCAAGGTCGGATCTTGGGTAGTATTGTTCCCTCAACAATCACATCGAACCCATGTAAAATGTGCTTTGGTGCATTCTTTGGGTAGTGATGGGGTCCTAGATAAATTGTTCTCTCAATAATCACATCGACCTGTGAGAGTGTACTACATCGTTAGGTAGTGATGGGGTGCAAGGTAAATTGGTCCCTCAACAATCACATCAGACTAGTGTGAAATGTGGTGCATCATTGTGTAGTGTCCTAGTTAAGAATGAGGGAGAATGTGTGAAACAAGTGATAAGAGTGCTATAATGTGTGTTTGTGCACTTGAATTGTGATATTTGTAAGAGGAGTATGTGTATTATGGCAAGGGAATTTTTACTAGCAGATGTCTATATAAAAACTTGTATTAGGTGTGGGTTCTTCGTCACTCGTCATATCGTCACATCCTACATCAAAGTCAATGCTAGGGGATGTACAACTACCATCGGTTGTAAATGATGTATATCTCCACTAGTAATGAATGTGATGTTTTGTGCATACTAGTCCATTGTAAATGCGAAGCATGCTAGCGATTGTTGTGCTAGAATAAGCAAGTATTCCAAGGGGTAGACATGATTGCTATGATTGTAGTGGGTGTTCGGTTGCAAAGCATAATTTTACCCTAATGTAGTCTTCTCTCTGATCCATTTGGTCGTAGTGACATAGGCCATAAAAATAGAGGATATTGTAGTTTCATGTACACATCAATAGTGCATTTGTTATAACTAGTTTCACCAGTTTGAGAACATTATCCAAATGTGAGTGAATTGAGGAGGTAAGGGACATGTGAGTTGTAGGTATAAGTTATTTTTTGTGTCGTGGACTATCTTGATAGTGGGAAGACAATCTTCTTTTCAAAGTCAACAAATCTTTGCCTATAATGTGGTTCATGCATCGGTGTCATGGCTTGTAATATAGTGGAAATCATAAAATGGTTGATCTTTAGCCTTTGTCAATTGGGCCTTGGGACGATGTCGTATAGATGGTTATGAGAGAAGCTTCCTATTAATTAAGAGTGGTAACGATTCTTGAGGTTGTGTTCGTTTCTTTGTGCATTTTGACGATCTTTTTGAGTGGGCAACATTGGTGTGCAAAATGTGTGAAATGTAATAGATGCTTGAGTATGATTTTTGTATCTAACGGCTTGGGAATAAAAGTAGGTTGCACAATGTATGAGTGTAATGTCATATGGATCCAAGGGTGTATTGTGGGTGGGGAGAGGAATCATCATAGGAGACTCTCTTGTCTCATGTGTATGTGTCGTGTCAAGATGAGGATGAGCATGTTGTATCTCAACCTCAATAGTGAGGGAATTATATGCAAGTAGTTTCTCTTCATATTTAATTGCCTCAACACATTGTACCTTAAAAGGATTTGAAACTAAGAGCATGGGAATGATGTAGAAGATCAAGAACTAGGCCATGGCTAAAGTAATACCTCTTGAGGCAATTTTTTGGTTGAAATGAAAGAGTAATGTTGTCATGCAAGTCAAAAATAGTGAAAATTTTGCTCAAAATTTGTGAAACATGGTTTTAAAAGACAATGAGTTCCCCCTGGTCACTTTCATTTTAGAAACTTAGTCATTATCAAATGTTTTGGCCCTTTATTGGCTTTGACGCCCTTGAGAGGAACAAGTGGAACTGCTCCCTTTGTTCCCTTGTTCCCATATGGAGTTGATAAGTGGATAGCTTATAAAATCAAGTTGGACATTGTTTTGTTTACATCCCCTGTCAGCTAAGTCGACTACTTTTGGAACCATTGAAATGTTCCCTCCTTCCACCTTTGCCCTAATTGGGCATTTTAGCCAATTGCAAGTTGAGTCAGCATTGTTTAATTGATTTAAATTGTGCATGCAAGTGGCATGTTTGTCGATTTCAACGCTCTGTTCTTGCCTTGATAACCTCGACCAAGCAACGCTTAAAACAAATTAATGTTTGTCTTATCATGGTCAGTCCTCGAATGGAACAAATGGAACCGCTTCCACAATTATGTCTTGTCCCGATAAGTCAAATAAACTCAATGCAAAACCTTTTAGTAAGTTCCATGGGTTCTATCGTTAAATCGATGACGTTTGAAGGGAATAAAAACAAAACCAAGTCTTTTTGAAAATCATTTGTGTATTGCCCAAACGAGGCTCCAAGCTCTGCCCACCTACTTACTACTTGCCCTAGTAGTTTTGCTCCCAAAATGTTCATATGGTGAAATTCAAAATTTAAGACACCTACAAAGACGTCACACCAAGAAGTCTATTTTCATTGCTTTTGTAAGTGATTCCATTCTTGTTTGTGTTGTTTTGAGGAAATTCCCCCGTAAAGCTTCATTTTCTCCCGAATTTGTAAAATCTCTTCCATTTTTCCCTTTCCTCGTAACCACTTGATTGAGGTTTTAAACCATCAAAATAGAGTTCCAATATGCCGGTATAAGCCAATTTCATCTCTAAAACCATTGTCTCTCAAATTGGGGATAGTGATGTCAAGCATATCGATTTACTTGAGTTTTGGACGAGAATGGAAGATGATAAGAGGATTGCATTGGCGGAAAGGGTTTTCAACAGTGATCTAGCACATGTAGGCAGTTTTCCTAATTCAATTCAATGTGCAAACATGTGATCTATGAAACAGGGCGGAGCCTGATGGAATATATTAATTGCAAAATGAAGACTTGCAATGAAAGGAGAAAGTTGCAAAGTTTATAGGTTTTCAACAACTTATATCCGTTCCACATAAAGTGGATTAAAATAGTTGGCACTTTTGCTGAAATTGCAGATTGCCCTTGGTTGCCCTTACAAGAATACATTTGGGAAGAAAATACAAGATGGAATAGCCCCATAAATCTAGGGATAGACAACTAACACCTAGACAACTAAGAGTTCTAGAAAAAGTAATAAAAATTACAATTTATTTATATAACTCACCTACATGGTGAGTTAAGTACTTAAGTTTATTTCTAACATTACCACCCTTAATTTAGCATGGTCTCAAGTGAACATGAGAGAAATTCTTGAAGCCCTCAAATTTGTCTCGAGCAAGTGACTTTGTGAAGACATTTGCACGTTGTTGATCCGTCGACCAATAACACTGAAGTCTGCATGTTATAATTCTCAACATGTTCATGAATGAAATGTACTTGCACCTCAATGTGCTTTGTACGCTCATGAAACACATGATTGCGAACAAGTTTTACTACTCCTTCATTATCAACATGTAGGATAGCTGGATGCTTCTATGATTCCCAATCCTTCCAAAGATATGGCGAGCCATATTGCTTCACAAACAACTCCTCTCATCACTGCAATATGTTGATTCTGTGGAAGACTTTGAAACAAAAGTCTGCTTCTTACTCCCCCATGATATTTGTCCAATTTCCAAAAAGAGTACAAACTCTGAAGTGGATTTCCTGTCATCTATGTTCCTTGCATGATCCGAATTTGAATATCTTGCTAGGAAGAAGTTATCATTCTTCTTGTACTCTAGGCAAAAATCCATGGTTCCTTTGATGTACCTCAAGATCCGCTTTGCTGCTTTCCCCGTGAAAAACTCTAGGTTCTTGCACAAATCGAGAAAGATAGTTGACTACATAGTTGATTTCTGACCTAGTATAGGTCAAGTAGATGAGACTCCCAATCAATTGCTGATAGAGAATTGCATTTACTTGCATGGTGATGGATTTGTTTGAGACAATTGAAATCTTGTCTCTATTGGAAATATTGTCATTGATGTCATAAGAGAATGCATGATCATTGATGTCAAAAGAGTCATTAATGACAAAGGAGAATGCACAACTATCAGATTTAATATAATAACAATGAATGTAATGTACAACAATCACAACGTATACCAGATGATTTATTTATTCAATAAAGAGCAGCGATTCACCTATTAAAGGGCATCGATTTATTTAATTAGAGGTCCTAAGAGAAATATTTTTAGGACCCCCATTTTAGCGCTCATGTTTGGGACAAGTCATCCAAGTTAAAAAGAGTTCATTTTGGCGCCCAAGGATTTTTAAAAATGAAGGGTCACCTCTTTTGAAAAAAAGATGTGTCCATTGAAAAGTCATATCCCTCCGTGAAGAGGTATCAAGGGGCTATAAAAGATAGATGAGAGGATGAAGAAAAACAAGCAAGAGAAATGAATTTGATACATCATTGAAGTATAAGAAGCGTGAGTGAAGAGTAGAAGATAATGGAATAAACTGCCTTATCATTCAAGTACAAGCAAAATTTTAATGAAGAGCAAATTTTTTATGAAGGACGGATATCATTGAGAGAAGAAGAAGAGAAGCAGAATAACCATCATCCAATTGAAGAAGCAACTACAGAAGGTGGAAGTTTATATTGTTGAGGTTGGTGCCTCACAAAATTGGGGATTGGTGTCTCTAGTGGGTTGGTGCTCACGAATTGGCTGAGTTGGTGCTTGGCTTGAGGGATTGGTGTCTCCAGTAGGTTGGTGCCTATGAACATTTGTAAAACATTGAATTTTGGGCTGGATTTGGACGATAGATCCAAGCAATCTTATTTTGTGGTTTTTCCCGAGAGAGGGTTTTCCACGTAAATCTAGTGTTGCACTGTGTTATGTTATTTAAATGCCTTTGAATGCTTTATTTGTGGATATAAGTTTTAATAAGTAAAAGTTTATCTTATACTGATTCACCCCCCCTCTCAATATAAACATGTGCTTGCCTCCCATAGGTGTAGCCATTGATTTACTATTCATCATATGAAACTTCTCGAGCGTTGTCTTGCGTATTTCAACTATGATACATAGATAGAATTCTCTCTTTGCAAAGCTTCAATTCCAAGATAATAATGCGTAGTCCGAGATCTATCACGTTAAATGATCGGGTTAGATCTTTCTTTTTGAATCAAGCATCTACACTCGAACCTCCAATGATGATCAAATCATCGACATATACTACAACGATCACTATCTCCCCTTGCTTTTTGAGATAGAGATTAGATTCGTATGGACTCTTGTTAAACCATGATGTACAAGATGCTCATCAATTTTGATGTACCATGCCTCGGGAGCTTGCTTGAGAGTGTACAATGATTTTCCAAGTTTACACACCTTTTCCTCTTTACTAGGTATGGCATAACCTTTTGGTTGAGTCATGTAAACTTCTTCCTACAAGTCCCCATTAAGAAAGGCACCTTTTACATCCATTTGGTGGACTTTCCAACCAAATTGTGCAGCTAGAGTAAGAATTATTCTGATTGTTTAGATCTTAATTGTGGGAGCAAAAGTTTCCAACTCCTTTTTGTGCATATCCCTTTGCTACTAGCCTAGCCTTGTGTTTATTAATTATGTTGTCTACTTTGTACTTCGTTTTGAAGATCCATCTGCACCCAATTGGCTTCTTCCCAATGAAATATCTTTGAGCTGCCATGTGTTATTTTTCATTAGTGACTTATACTTTGTATCCATAACATCTTTTTGGGGTTTTGACTGCTTGGCTTCAAACCGTGGATGGCTCAATAGGCTCAACAATTGTATCATTAAGGCCAAGTTGGCCTCATTTCAAGCCATACTGCGAGTCCTCATTCTAGTGGTAGATGTGCTTGAGACACCATCCAATTTTGCATCTTGTAACATACTTGTATACCACTTAGGCATACGTTGAGTGGTTCTTGTGGGTGGTGGCTCTTCACCATCTTCCCCATCATCACTGTCCTCATCAAAGTGATTACCATCTTTTGTTTTCACAATAGGACTGATCTGATCATCAGGTGAGTGTATGGAAGGAGCGTCTATGCTTCTTTCTTCTCAAAGAACTCAACATCTTTATTAGTGTAAACCCTCCTGGTTTCCGGACATTAATATATTTATCTTATGACATTAATATATTTATCTTATCTTATCTTATCTTATAACCAAGTGCCTCATCACTGTATCCTAAGAAGATGTACTTTTCTGATTTCATATCAAGTTTAGTTCTCTATTTCTTAGGAATGTGCATACTAGCTTTACATCTAAAAACTCTAAGGTGTGTAATTGATGGCTTTCATTCCGACTAAACTTCTTGTGGTTTTACCCATCAAGAGTTGTAGTGGGAACTCTGTTTAGCAGATATATTACTGTTTTCGTTGCTTGACCCAATATGTTTTTGTTAAATCTGCATCATCAATCATACATCGCACCATTTCTATGGTAGTACGATTTTTTTCTTTCAAAACACCATTATGTTATGGTGTATGAGAAGGTGCCATTTGATGACGAATGCCATGTATTTCCAAAAAGTGTTGAACTCATTGCTGGTGTATTCTCCCCTTGTTTTGAGCAGAGTGTCTTTATTTTACGACCAAATTCGGTTTCAACAAGAGATTTAGAATCTTTGAATGTTTCAAAGGATTCATCTTTAGTGTATAGGCAGTATATCCACATTTTTCTTGAATAATCATCAACACAAGCATGAAGTATCAAACCCCGAATGACTAAGGCTCATCGGTCGCCACAGCATCGGTATGCACCGCATCAAGTTTCCGAAGTGTGAAACGTACTATGTTTAAAGTTAAACGATACTCTATGTTGTTTGCTTGCTAAACATCATTGGCACTTATCTATACCCTTTTTGAGAGGTGGCAAAACCCTCACCATATCATATCGACGAAATGTGTTGAGATAGCCAAAACCGACATGTCCAAGTCGTCTGCTCCACAATCAGTGTTGAGGTTGTGTCCTTGGCCACAAGGTCTTGCTCATCTCGTTGAATGAAATCCGGTTTAAACATTCTTCCCACATTCAAGCTCTTGCAACAATTTTTTAGCTTCGTGACTTATCTCTTATGAGGCACATCTTTTTACCGCTTTTACAATCAAATTCAATTTTAAGATTGTGTTTTAATCATAGTTTGCCTATTCGGTGAGTACTCGCCAAAATTTACCTAGGTGAATATTCGCCGATAAAACTCGCCATTCGTCATAAAGCGAATATTCGTGAGTATTTCCTGAGAATATTTGGCGAATATTTGCCGAGTTTGACCCTAAATTCATCTGTTCGCAAATTTAACACGGAAAACGGGAAAAACATAGGTTTAACGTTGAAAAATGTAGTTTTTTGTCTTATAAAGGCATCATGCTGATATTTCTCTAGAACGGGAAGAGGAAAATGTAAATTATTGTAAATTGTAACTTGCATAGATATGCAATTTATGATGATAATTTTGAATGACAATCATCATAAATTCATAACACTTATCAACAAGGCTATCAGTATTCGCATGATGATATGATTTTGTGTCCGTATTTGTATTCAAATCTATTAGAAAACACTTCCCCAACATTTTACAGACTCATTTGATATATTTTGCATAAAATTTATGTTTTTAAAATAAAATAGCGTATTTTTTAAGTTGCTGAATATTCCCGAATATTCATCGAGTCTTGCCGAGTCAATTTTTTTGGGTTTGCTAAATATTTGCCGAATATGAGTATGCGAACTATGGCTCTTATAATTTACTTACATATAACAATTTTTTTGTTAAACTAGGGACATAAAACATTTGTAATTTTACATATATGTTTGCAAGTGCTAGTGAAATGGAACCAATTTCTAACACCGTAAGATGTATCATGACCTAAAGAAACATGGTTTTTCGTGGTCGTGTCACTTAATGTGAAGAACTCCGTTTGCTTTGTGTCTTATCATATGGCGCGTTGCACTTGAATCAACATACCTGATTGCATTTTGTGAAATCGACGCATCATTAGATTGTGGATTATACAGAAGTCTTCATCTTCATTTTGATCTTCCTGTTCAACAACATTTCCTTGATGAGATGGTTTCTTCTTCCACTTGCCTTTATTTTGTCCTTGTTTATTTTGTTGTTGGCCTTGTTTAGATTGTTGGTTGTCAATTTTCTTGCCACTCGCGATCCTTTTGGAACGTATTATACCAACAACCTTTAAGTCACGCCCTTCTTGACCAAAAATCGAAAATTTTTGTTGGGCCTCGTTGCTTTGTTGATTGTTTGCTTGCTTCAAGGCTATTTAGGAGACCTCTTGGCTTTTTTGTTTTTGATGAGAAACAAGTGCATGCTCTTCAAATTCTGTACTTGTGTGAATAGCTTCTTCTTGTTGTAGCATATTCACTAGTTGAAAAGAAGTTTGACTAGTTATATTCAACGTGATCACAAAAATTTGGTATGATGGAGGTAGAGCTTTTAAAACAATTGGCACAAGGAGTCGTTAGTTACTTCTTCTATTGGCTAGATTTTATGCAATCGCTAAAAACCTAGGTAGTCATGAGATAAATCTCCCTCATTTAACGGTGAGGCTCTTGTGTAAGATGTTTATCAATGTAGTGGGTATGAATCCTAATAACTATTTATGGGGTTTTACTTTAATCACAAAGCTCATGAACCATAGCTTAGCAATTTTGCAAAGAAGTAAGCAAAGCAATTATGAAGTATTTGCAGAAGGGGGAAATATGGAATTTGGGAAAGAAGGAAGGAAGATGTGTGATTCAACCAATAGTTCTCAGAGTTGGTCTCATACATAGATTAAATAAACAAATAGATCTCACAATATTCAAAAGTGAAGGAAAAAAATAGCTTTTAACCTAAATCTCAGATAACACAAAGTTTATCTAAAAATTCAAATAGAAGCAAGAAGCAAAGCATCGTAGACACAAAGTTCTCTCGTAAATCTGCCTTTTATTCAATTCCCCAACTTTCACAGAAATAACATCAAGGGTTATAACACAAAGTCTGAAAACTCGAGAATGCTCTAGCAAAATTGTGATCAACAAGTTCTGATCATTAAACCCGTAGGCTCTTCCTCTATTTATAGTGCATAGAGGGCAATTACAAATAGGAAGCTTTTAATTGAACTCACACATGCGGAAGGTATAAAGGAAACAACTAGACAACCTTTCCCCTGGAGTTCCTCTTTGCATGACATGCATCTGAAGACTAAATCAATGCCCTGCATGTCTGCCACATATTCCCAAGTAATTGACTTTTTCTAGTAACTTGAAGTAACGGCTTTTAAACCAATTACCTAAGTTTTACAATTTAATTGATCACTCAATCACTTTCTCGGAGAAAATAAGAGAAAGAAGAAGAAAGAGGAGAAGAAATTATTCTAGCTGCAACACTTCATTCTTGCCCTTGATCTGTCCATTAATCCGATGATAGACACGTGCCCCATGTTTGTATCATTAACTTTAGCATGCCTGGACACTATGCATGGTTCTGCTGGATTACCCTTGTCATCACCCTTCATTCTGTCTGAATCTGCTTCTGTCTGAGACTTCCTTTTCCACCTTTGCTTGAAGCTTTTGCAGTTGTGAAATTTGGATCTCTCTATGCAGAAGCTGCAATTGCTTCCTCTGATTTTGAAGATATATTCAATGTATCAGACATTGACTTTGCCTTCTTTTCACCAATATGAGCACCAATGAAGTATTCCTGCAAATAATTTAGACCAACATAGAATCCATGGCATGAATGCCCAATTTCTTCACCAAAATTCTGATTATAAAGCCTGCTGCCCTATATTTTTAGACTTTGCTTGCATGCCAAACAAGCTAAAAATATTATTTTATTCACCTGTGCACTCACATCAACATGCAGATAGCCAAAATAATAAAAAAACCTTTCCAACCCTAGGCGCCAAAATTGGATGCTTCCCGACAATTAAAAATATTTTTTAATGCTAACAACTTCTCCCTTTGCGCCAACCTTTCCTGGAAATAATAAAAATAAATATCTTTTAAGGCATGCAAGCTTTGCCAAAGTGGGTCGCACTTTTTGGCTAGAAGTTATGTGAAAAATAAGAAGGCAAGGAAGTGGGAATTTTTACCCTTCTAGCAACTCCAAAATTCCCATCTTTCACTTAAGTGATTTGACTTTAATGATGGGAAAAAACAACCTTCCAGGAAGCCTCAAAATTCCCACCTTCTTGCAGCCCCGAAATTCCCATTAGCATGAAGAAATTACTTTTCCAAAAAGTGCGACTAGCATGAAAGAAAGCTCTTTTCCAAAAGTGCGACTTGCATGGGTGAATAAAACTTCTTTGGTGGGAATTTTTACCCTTCCAGGCAGCCCCAAAATTCCCATTTGTACTTTAAGTGATTTATCTTTAATAATGGGAAAAACAACCTTCCAGGAAGGCTCCAAATTCCCACCTTCCTGCTAGCTCCAAAATTCCCATTTGCACCTTAAGTGATTTGACTTTAATAATGGGAAAAAACAACCTTCCAGGAAGGCTCCAAATTCCCACCTTCTTATTGACACCAAAATTCCCATTTGCACCTTAAGTGATTTGACTTTAATAATGGGAAAAAACAACCTTTCAGGAAGGCTCCAAATTCCCACCTTCTTGCGACACCAAAATTCCCATTGGCACTTAGAAACCATCCTTCCAAAAAATGTGACTTGCATGGAAGAAGCTTATTTCCCAAAAGTGCAACTTGCATGACTTTTGCTTTTAAAGTTGTGTGAAAACTCATCAACAACATTTTATTTCCATTTTTGGATTTTCGGTGAAGAAAACACAAGTATAAAATAAAATTTTCCATTTTTGGAAAGGGTTCGGGAAGATGTAGCAACAAAAACTTGCAAGTGCCATAACTTTCACTTCGTGGCTCTGTTTTAGGTGCCGTTTTTTCTAAAAGTGCATATTTTCTCGATCTCTACACATTGGTGGCAGTATTTTTCTTATTTTCATAAAATCCATTATTGCCCTTTTTTGGACCAAGCAACCTCTTGCAATCTCCCGAGCTCCTCGGTCACTTGTCGATTAGTCAAGTTAGTAAAAACTCTTCCTAATGAACACTCCATTGAGAGGAGGAAGCAATATTGGTGTGAAAATCCACGAGGGTTCAACTGTAGCACAATTTATTTTTAAACAAAACTTTATTTATTTAATAAATAAATAAATAAAATTCTCTCAGACAAAACTGACGAAGGGATAGAGTGAGTTTTAGCATGTGGGTATTTGTCGAGTTTGAATTTTATGACTCCCTGGAAATATTCTAAAGCAATGAAGACAACTGCAGGCGAAACAAACACAAAACAGACCCGTCACCTTGAACAGAACAATTTTTTTAAAGGGGTATCCCACCATTTCCAAGTGAAATTTTTGGGGACACCATCTTCCAAGGCTTGAAGTGATGCCCACAAAGTTACAACATGTCTTAGAAAAGACTCTACTTTTTCAGTTGGTTGCATTTTGAGATTTAGTAACTAACTTTGGAGATGAAGTAGAGTGTTTCTATTCTTTGACTCATACACAATTTTCAATTTATCCCAAGCTTCTTTTTCTGTTTTGGCATCGTGAATATGGGGTTGAACCTCATCAGATACACCAAACAAAATTATTAATTTTGCTTTTTGATTTGCCCAATCAAATGTGCATTGTTGTGCAACATCGTTTTCAAATCTTGTGAGTGAACCAATTCTACAATTGACCATATATCTTCAAATCTTAACCATGCTCAAATTTTCTATTTCCATGCATCATACTTATTTGTTAAGTAGTTGTGAATCGGGCAAAATTTTTTTGGTGTTGTATTTGTGGCCATTTTGAAAACTTGTAAATGAGAGAAGAAGAGAAAATTGTAAACACTCCCCCTCAAATTAGTACCCCCACCCCCTAAATAAAAAAATATGGATTATTGGGCTCCTTTTACTGCTTTTTACAATGTTTTCGCGTTATTGATTGATTTATAGAATCGCAAAAAAAAAGGCTCTCTTGGCCAATATTACAATATTTCCATCTTGTGGAAAAAATACTACCTTTTCTTTGTGAGAAAAATACTCCCTTTTTGCCATTTTTTTGAATTTGGGCATTTTGGCCTATTTTGTCTTACAAAGCGAAAAATACTTTTTGTAAAATAAAACACAAATTTTTACAAAATTGCACACTTTGGCCTCTTTTGGTTCACAATTTGAATGTAAATGAAAACCTGTCTAAAAATTTGCAATTTTTTTAGTGTCTAAATAGGACTTTCTCCTTTAATTTTAGTTATCAGAACTAAATGTCTAGTTGCGGTGTTGCTAAATATTTAGCAATTTGCTAAATGTAAGAGAGGAGGGAGCAGGTTTGGACCCTTGACCTCTTGAGTGAAAGTTCTAACAAAATAATAGGTAGCCAATCGACTTAGCAATTAAGTCAATCGTATATATAAGTGAACTTCTATTTAACCTTTAAGAAATTGTGTAAGACTTAAAAAAGAAGTCCCTTTACCTTTTAAACGCTTTTTGCATGCAAAGCATTGGAAAATGCTATTGCCTTTGATACATGCACATTTTGCAAGAGGATTTACGCTTGAGTTAATTATTTGTTGACTTTGCCATTTGATTATTAATTGATCTCCACACGCAAGCCTAAAAATGCTAATGCAACCCCTTAATCCAAGCTTGTTTCGTTTAGTTGACAAGGATCTAATGGAGCGCTTTGTAGCTTGGTGATCCAATGCGGTTGAGTTCAGAGGTATACATTTGAGAGGTCCAGGTTGTGGGCATGTAGGCATATTGATGATCAAGGACCTTGGCTTTGACATGTTTTTGAAAATATTGAACGCCTTTGACGGGTCTCGAAAGGCCTTAAATGCTTCTTGAAAAACCAATGCAGACATGTGCTTCAAGTATTAAAAAGAACACTACAATTTTTTTAAAAATGTTTCCAAACAACAAATGTTATGACATAGTTGCTATCCAATTATAACTAGAGGGGCCTCTAAAATTAGAGATAAAACACCTATTTCAATTTTTTTGTCTAAAAATGTGATACAAATCACCTCAATTTCCTACATTAGAGTCGTGTCTAGGCTCTGGAGCTCGTGATTGCGCTCCAAAATTGAAAATTTCTTGCTTTTGTCACTTTTGCAAATGTAACTACTTTTGCTTGTGCTATCAATGTTGCTTTGCTTATACTATTCCCGTGTGTGCAGACAGAGACTATGAAGAGGCAGGAGGGTTCTTTGATCCTCCTTACTAAGGATTCGACAAGACTCTCTCAAATTTTTTACAACCTCATAGGATTAGAATGCTTGTAATGTCCCCTTTTCCACTTGAGAGCTAATATTTGGTCTTCTTGCCATTCCTTCTCCATGGCAAAGAAGTGAAGAAGATGGAGGAGAACCTTGAGCTTCTATTTGCATTGTTTTTCTAATATTTTATATTTTCTTTTAGTGTTTTCTTTCTTATAACAGTCAGTTGGGTTTTAATTAATTAATGGAAGCTAATGAAGGAAAAGAACATCTTTAAGAGGTCGGTCTTGCTATTCCAAGCCTTGGCGCCAAAAGGAGGATATAAAAGAAGATTAGAGGGTTCATTTGAGATCTAGACTTGGTGCATTTTATCTTATTTGGGCATTGTGAGCTAGTAGCTCCTTGTTCTTGCACTTGGGGACGAAAACCCTCATGTGTGTTTGCCTAGAAGGACAAAAACCCTTCTAGAGGTTAAGGACGAAAACCCTTCATCTTGACTTGGGATTGAAGTATAAGGCTGATTTGGAGAGATATCTTTCATTTTCAGATTTTATTTGGCTTCCTACATGTGGAGCGACCTACCTTGAGTAGGGTTTAGAGGGTTTGGTGAACATAAAGTTGCATTTTCAGATCATAATCTCATTTGGCATATTTTATAAGGTCGAAATCTCCATTTTGGTGATTTTTGGCAAGGGTTTGCTATTTTTTCTAGCCCTCGATTTTTGGCTAGTCTGCTGCTGATTTTAAATAATTAATTCCAGCTGTGTAATTTGATATTTCATCTATCTTTTGATGTATTTTTGATCCATAAATATTGCCGTGGATAGAGTAATTATTTTGTGGCATTATTTGTTGATTTGCATGGTGAAAAGTGGACTTGAATTCCATAAACAGTTTGTTGTCATGGTAGTTTGCAGATTTCAGATTTATTTCAGTTGATGATTATAAAATTCAGATTTGGAGATCTTTGGTTTTGAGTTGATTTTGTTTAATTTTTTAGTTTTGTTCCCTAAAGGGACATTATAGTGGTATCAAAGCTCAGATTCTCAAAGGCCTAGGGTTTCAATGGACAAGTCCGATGGGCACAAGGAGATGAAGGCACAGAGAAAGCCTACATGAAGCATTCGAGGAAGAGCCTAGGGTTCCAAGGTCAATTGCCTCTACCATGCAAAGCCTCATGAAGGAAAGACATTTTTAGAATTCATGAATTTGGAGAAAGATAGAGTGGGCATTGGAACTTGGTCCAAGCCCCGAGCCATGCACAAGGGTAATGGGAGAAACATCCCAACCCTTGAGGAAAAGAGCCCCATCTTGTTGGAAAAACAAGGAGTGGCTACGGAGTTTGTTGAAGAAGGGGTCAAAACCCCAAGTTTGCTAGAGGATGGGCATGTCTATTGCCCTAAAAAGAAGGAAGCGGATGATAAATTGCAGCAGTTGGTTATTAAGAAGGGGCTATTTTGGAGATTTCGGGATCGCTTTTGTGGGTTTTCATGGTTAGAAAATTATGATTTCACTTTCATTGGATAGCTAGTCTTTCAAGATCATTTTGAGCATTGGTTTGTGTTGAAACTCCAAACATTGATGGAGTTATGAATTTTTGAAGTTTCAGCTGTATTTACACTTGAAATAAATTTACAAAATACATATTTGCTCCAGATTTCATCTTGCTGGATTTATTATGTGGGATATTTCTATGTTAATTTTCAGCCCATAGTGCATGTGAATGATTGTTCCCAAGTGCTGGTACAGTTCGCTGCCCTAGAGGGATATTAATTAATGTTCTAAGCTGATTTTGATACCCTAAAAGTGTAATTTCCAGTTCGCTGCTAGGGTTTCTAATATTGTTGGATCTGCTGTTATAAAATCAGATTATTTTCAGTTCGGTGTTGGTGTATTTTCAGATCTGATTCTTAGGGTTTGTGGCCAAACCCTTATTTTTGGTTTAAGCCTTAGAAAGGGACATTACAACAACAAAGTATGCTGTGCATTCTAATGAAGATGCGGAGAATCAATGCTCACAATCCATAGACCATTCCTTGGATCTGAGTCCTACAATTGAGGACAAAGCTATGAAGAAAGTCACCATTGCTAGGGCAGCGAGATACTTGATGTGGGAAATGGATAAGCCACATGATCTTTATGTTGATTTTCAAATGCTTGCCATACAACATAGTTTGGTGCTCAATACTACAACCCAGGGACTGCTAGTGAATAATGGGGTGCAACATGCCATGGAGTTGAACGTGGACTGTCATTCGTCAAGGTCTGATTGGAGATCGAGCTACAACCAGAAATTTGTTGGTAAGGGAGCTGTTTCCTATTTTAGGACTGCTGTTCCTCCTTTTTTCATCTTGCCTAACATTGTACTTGCAGCCATACAAGTAGTCTCAGGACTCTCAGTCATGCATTAGAGTAATTTTCAGTTTGTTGATGTTGTTGAAGCATTTTCAGTCACTATATGGTTGATTCCAACCCCTATATCACTGTCATTTATGAATTTTGTGAAAAATTTAAAGTATGACAACTGTTATCCTATTCTTTTTGCTGCTGTCCGCATCAGAACCAGCCCCTTAACACTTTTTATGACAATCACAAAAGTGCTTTTAGTCACAAGGTGGAAAGATTTTCCACCTACCATCAATGAGGGATTAATTGTTTTGTTTTAGAAGATTTTCCAGCCACCACAATGCTGATTCTGAGCAAGAAATTGCAATGGTACAACTACAACCATGCTTGGGGCAGCAAGAATGGACCCTTGGAAGTCCATCTTAGGGACGGGAATTATGAAAGAGATGCAAGCATGGGAAGAGAGTTGAATAACATGCCTATGAGGCATGATGGAGAGGTTGTTAGAATGTTGGTGGAAGCTCTTGTTTTCTTTAATGTGTTTGTTCTATGTGCAAGACCAGGAATGGAGAAAAAGAGAAGTGTAAACAACCTAGAAGGGAGGTAGAGAGTATGAAGACAAGGATGTGATAGAGCAGCTGAGTTTGTTATCGGCTCAAGTAAATGAGGAAGAGTATGAGGTTGTAGCTGGTGATGATGGGATGGAAGAGATGCTTCTCCAAGCATTAGAAGCACATGGTGACAAATATGGAAACAATGATGAGATGATATCATCATATGACAACGGAAGCATACCCAGGACAACTATGGACCTAATTTCCAGCACTAATGCTGCTGTCATCATAATTATCAGCCATCGCACCACTTCATGGGCACTCACACAAGTGATTTTGTGGGGTTTCCAGTCATGGGAAAGAGTATTTTCCAGTTGGTGACGACTAATGGAGAGTTTTCAGTCCTTGTATGGCTACCTACCGCTTCTACATCGATCACATTATTGAATTTTGCATGGGTTTGTCATATTTATATCATTTCTATATTGTTGGTCATAATATTTTCAGTCATGAACAACTGTACACTTGTGCAATTTGAGAGGGTTTCCTTGCATGGTAATGTTAGTGGAGGGGCTCCACTATTGAAGACAATCCTCCCAGCCATCCTAGTGCTGATTTGGATGGAATTCCAAGTGACTTGTGGCTGTTATGACTTGTTTTCAACTTACATGCAAGTTGTGTTGTGCCATGGAGGGATCAACCCATGGTAACATTATGGGACCCATTGGAGCTCAAGGCTATAGTCATGAAGCAAGTGTATGGGATCCTTCATCACAAGAGAAGAGCAAATGGGTACCTTGGGAACATGGTAGTGAGCACTTGGGGCAGCCTTTGGCCTTAAGGGAGTGTATGAAAGATGTTCTCATGCTTTGGGTAGAAGGCTTCATTGAGGGAGAGCATATAGATGTGGGTGATGGATGGAGTAGACACCATGATAATTGTTGGTAGAGGTTGTTCCACTTGACAACTATGGGATTTAGATGTTTTGGTTATTATAGTATGATGGTACTTGGGCATGTGAGCTTGCAATTGCTTGAGGGCAAACAATTTTGGGAGGGAGGACTGTAATGTCCCCTTCTCCAAGATAGTTCGTTTGAAGACCTTAGGCCCATTCCACTTCCTGTGGGCTTAAAGGGAAAAGCAAGGGAAGTGTTTAATGTCATAATTTTCAGTTGCTTTTGTAGATTCTTATTATTTTAAGTAATTTTCTAATTATAGTTTAGAGAAGTCAAGTCGGCTTGGAAAAAGGTGAAAAGCCAATTGAAAAATAAAAGAAAAAGGAACTCTTATGTCTCCAAGGAGGTCGGTCCTCTTTGGGAGGATTCTATTTGGTTTTTGCGCCACCTCTAGCTATTTAAAGGGGTCACTTGGATGGAAAAAGGATATGCTTGCTTTGGAATTCATTTTCTTGGAGTTGGAGCATGAAATTACTTTCTCTCTCTTGCAATTGAGGACGAAAACCCTCTTTGCACTTGGTTTGAGGACGAAACCCCTCATTCCTTCATTGGTGATCTCACACGGAGGTCACACTTGGTGATTACATTCAAATTTTCCTTGGAACACACCATTTCCAGTCCATTGTAAACCCTCTCCTAGGGTAGCGACTTGCATGGTGGAGGGTTTTGGTGGCATCTAGGGCACAACACTCCTTTGTTGATAGTTGGATTGTTCCTAATTTATAAGGCGGTCTAGGAGTCATTATTTCCAGCCATTTTTGTAAGTGGGTTCACTGCTGTCACAAAATTAATTATTATACTTCAGCTAGGGTTTTGAAAATTCATTTCTTGGTTGGTACTTGCTCTAAATAATTATTATTGTTCCCTACATGCTTTGGATGATGTAAAAGTGGTATTGGAAGTAAATAATTGCAATTTCTTTCTTGCTGTCATAAGATTTCAGACTGCTGTAGTTTGTTATAAATTCTAGTTTATTGTGATTTGGGTTGGTGCCATTTCTCCTTTTGCTTTCAGCTCAGCCCGGAAAGGGGCATTACAAAGTCAGACAAAGTCAACAATCATGGTCATGAGCACTCCATAGGTCAAAATCTAAAGGAGAAGAAGCTGCAAAAATTTAGTGTTATTGGATCTCAAGACCCCATGTAACACTGTACATCATGCATTATCATTTGACATATTACCATTTGGGTGCGATCATTCGTAGCCACATCAAGAGGAGTGGCTATTGATTTGCATACAAATGCATTAGCAATTGATAAGTCATCATGGGATAAATTGGAGAAGGCATTTGAGAAATGATTTAATCTCTTTGGAGACGAAGATAAAATTGTCATAGAAATCTGCAATACCCGACAAACGAAAAATGAGAATATGCTAGCCCACAATACAAGCCTCAAAGAATTGTTGAGAAAAATCAAGAAAGAACTAGTAAATGTCTTAAAGGAGTAGTGGTTCATTGAGGACTAGTACCCTCATCATGGAAAAAGATCAAAGTGGTTCCACCTTTGTCTTACGAAGACACACACAATAGAGCGATGTATATTGAAAGTGAGATTAAGACATCCTCACACTTGAGGAGTGAAGATAATGACTCAACCATAAGTGATAGTGAACCAAGATTGATGTAAGCTCTTAGGAGGGACATGCTACGAATGATGAGGGAATTAAAAGAGAACACCAAGAAAAAGGGAAAGGTCTTTGGTGTATGAATTGTAATATAAAATGTCACACCAAGTGCCAATTGTTTGAAAGAAGATGTTATTCGAAATTCGCCAATTTACAGGCCATTCGGTCAAAGTATTTCTGTACAACTTAAAGAACAAAATTTCACGAGTACTCTTCATACAGGGGAGTCATTGACACTAATGACTACCCCAACTAAGTGTCAAAAGAATAAGGGTGTGTCTCATGGTGCATCCCTTGGCAGGTATTATAATGAAAGTAATAATATTAGACCTTAGAATAATATGAGTGGAAGTCATAGTCAGATCCATTACAACTTTCAAGGTTGGTTGATTGTACAATGATGGAAGTGTAATGAGTGGCACATTTCAAAAGAGATTTCCACACAAATCAAAATAACATTGGACTTCTCTACAGATGGTGTGGGCTTGGGGATCATAGTGATGCCATATGTTTGAAGCAAACAAATGCCGACTTGATTGACATAGCTGAGGGTGAGGAGGTAATGGCTATCTAGAGAGCACAAGTGAAGAAAGTTATACCTCAACCCAAGAAAGGAGAAGGAAAGACTTGCCAAGGCGAAGGTGGAAGTCGATTGGGTCATGGTTCAAGAAAGATGATAGTTGCATGAATACACACGTATAGTGACTAGGAGAATTGAGTTAGACAAAGCAATTGCAAGACAAGTCTTGTGGACCACCATACCTATAAATGTAGTTTATTTATAAAGCAAAGCATTGATGAAATTAAGAATTCTATAACCATTAGGATACCAGAAAATGGCCCTAACATGGAGCATACAATGACGCACCTAGTGTTAGATGATGTAACATCGGGTAATGGGGAGATCAAGAAGCGAAGAGTGAACCCATATTCTAGCCTCCTTTGTTAGGCGATCAACTGATTGACCCCATGCTTTTGACAATGAATCTACCTCAATGATTAATTATCTATAGATGGGGATATTGGGGAGAAATTAACAAACACTGTTGTTGAAGATAATTTTGGTGTGAATGTTCTTCTAATGGAAACTTGGAAGAGTCTTGGGACGCCAACTATTTGGCCGTCAACCTTGCAATTACTTATGGCTCAAAAAGTATTTATTGGCACCCCATCCTTTATATTGAAATTTATAGCCATTTCATTGTGAAAGAAGGCCTTTGATGCACAGTTGGGTCAAGGCTAGTTTATCACATTCAAAGCCGACCACAACTAGAAGAAAAAACTACTCGCTATTGAAAATAAAGGTCAGAAATATACAAGAAGCTTGAAGAATTTGGCAGTAAAGAACTGATCTCATCGACTCATCAGACTTGGAATGTGAAGAAGAATTCTCAAAGTGGATAAACCGAGGTATGATGGAACCAAATGGTGAAGGGATCTTGAAGTTCCAATCATGCTCTAAGGATGATACAAATTCCTCAATGGTCTCTTCCATTGGTAGATGGAAGACTATGAGGTGTTCTAGGTTGATTAAGATGACTGCAAATTGAAGATGCCAAGTTCCACCTAATTGATATCCTTGCAATGAGATGATTGGAAATTAAAATTGGCGATGTCAAATGTTGTAGAATCGGGAGTGTAAAGAGCATGAAATATAAAGAGCCTACTACTTGTCCAAGTGAATTTGGGGTTAGAAGGAAATCCCCATATGATTTGAGTCAATGATGACGGGGATCCTTTGTTGAATGATGCAACATTTTGGATCTTCATGGATTATAAGAATGCATTTTCCTAGATATACAAAGATTTGAAGGGCATACCACTTCAGATTGTGTGTACATATGTTTCCTCTCGTACCAAAAGCATAATCGTTGTGGAACAAAGCACATAGTGTAAATCGTAAGTATGTTGCGAGTCTAGGAATAAATTGACAAAATTCTTTAGGTGGGAATTATATTTAAAGTGGAAATAAGTTAATGGGTTTTTAAATAAGTAAATGGGTTTCCCCAAGATAGTGATCAATTTGAATAAAGAATGCATACAAATAAGAATATGTATTTACTTCAAAAGTTTGAATGCAATTTCTATTGAGGACCCATTCCTTGTTCCATTCACCAACTCCATACTTGAATATGTAGCCGGACACGAAAATTATTCCTTTATGGATGGCTTTTTTGGATACAACTAGATTAACATACTTGAAGAAGACAATATGTAGACCACTTTCATAGTGGAAGATGGACTATGTGCTCGGAATTGGATGTTGTTCGGGCATTGTAAGACATCAACTACCTTCCAATAGATTATCGGACATATTTTTGACAAGATGGCTATTGGAAACTTTAAATCTCTCTTGATTAATCGGCCCATTTACAAGAGCCAAGAGTTTCATCTTGAGCAATCGATAGGGTGCATGCTATGTTATAGAGCAACAAAGTTGACTTTGAATTTGAAGAAATGCAAGTTTATGGTGCCACTAGGTAAATGTTTGGGTCTTCATTGTGTGTAAAGGTCGGGTGAGATGGTTGCTCCCCATCCTAAAGTGAGATGACATGGTTGTTCAATGAGGGGCTCTACATAGATACGAATGATAAACGGTATATAGACGAGATAAAGACGACCCTCAATTGATTGATAGGTATTGGTTCTTCTTAGACCATAGAGATAGGGTTGTATGGACTAGATAGAAGGGTGCTTTTCATCTATATAGAGAAGTGGGCGTTGTCGGGCGCCTTAAATGGAAGATTGACTATGACGATAGATCCCGACAAGATATGAGTCATGGTGGAGATGGAAGCACCCAAAGATGTCGACGAGGATAAAGTCATTCTTAAGTCATGTTAGATACTACAATTGTGGTCAAGTTTCTCCCTCCTCGCCGCCTCAAATACACTAATAAGGAACAAAGCCTTGTTCTTATGGTCCAACTATTTGAAAAACTTAAAGGTACATTGTGTTAGTTGACATATCCTTGCATATCCAAATTGGGATGATAAATTTAATGCACATGATTATATTTTCAACTATGCCATTGGTGGTACTTTGGCACTAGTGGGAATTGATGGGTTGGACCACCTCGTGCTCTTCACTACTCTATTATTATTTAATGGCGAGGAAATTTATATCACCATGAATGAGAGGCTCTTGACATTGTGTGTATTTAGAAGTTCTAGCATTACTCGTTGGCAGCTCCGCTCACATTTTATGTGGATCATCGAGCCTTGCTATACTTAATCAACAAACCTATTATCTAATGTCGATAAGCGAGATGGTTATGTTGCTACGAGAATTGACATTCAAGATCATTGTGTGGCCAGGAAAAACTAAAAGTCATGTCATAGTTGACCAAATTTCAAGAATCAAGTTTTGGCATTACTTGTTGGCAACTCGTTCACGTTTTATGTGGATCATGAGGCCTTGCTATACTTAGTCAATAAGCCTATTATCTAAGGTCGAGATAAGTAGATGGTTGATGTTCCTACGAGAATTAGCATTGAAGATCATTGTGTGGTCGAAAACTAAAAGTCTGTCATAGTTGACCAAATTTCTAGAATCAAGTTGGGTGAGCCTCGATGGTGTGAATACGAGTTCTCTAGATACTCATTCATTCTAAATCGCTAGTGTACCTTCACAATATGGAAGCATTTGGGAATTGCCTATCTATTGCATCCTTTTATAGGACATACAACCAACTCGAGCAAAGGAGATTATCACTAAAGGATTGAACATTTTAGTTGGTAAATGGCCTTGTGTACAAGATGGGGCCCAACCATGTGTTGGTGTGATGTGTGATGAAGAGATTGAAGACGTACTTCAAGAGTTACATGATGGTCTTACCGACGTCCATGTGGGGCTTGACACTACGAAAAGGAAAGTATTTATGTTAGGACTATGGTTGTTGACATTGCAATGTGATGACAAAGAATGGGTGTTGGGCTAGGTAATTGGTACGGGGTATAGTACGTATATAGGTACAAGGATCCGTATGCTGGTATGACAATTTTTTTGGGGGCCTGAATACGACACTTGGGTATGGCCATACAATATATATATATATATATATATATATATATATATATAGGCTGAAATTTTGCTTATTTGTTTATATATATATAAACAAATAAGCAAAATTTCAGCCTATACATGCATAGAGTAAACAAATTATTAAATAAGTGAAATAGCCACAAAACATATTGATAATTCAATGCATTTTGTCATGATATTCATTGATTGAACTTAGAACAAGTACATTGTTCAAATGTTACAATGTATACACAAAAATCAAGATAAATCAACATACTAATAGTCTAATTATAATCATAATCAAATGGCTCTCCTCTAATGTCTTTAACAAGAGCATCATCACCATCATGTGGTTCATTAGAACCACAAGCATCAGCAGTGCCGTTTCTACATCAGAAGACTTTTTAAATGTTAAAAGTTCGGTTTTGACCTTTATTGACCAATTTTTCAAAAACAAATTGCCACTTTTATTATAGGTATGCCACGGGTATGGCCAGGGTATGTCTGGTAGTATTTAGGTATGTCCCAGGATGTACATGGGTATTGTTGGACGTACCTAGGCATAACCTTGGTGTACCGTACCCGTATTACATACCAGGTACAGTACGTACTTGTAGCAAGGGCCTGTATCATCATACCTGGTAATGTAGGTGTTGAGATGTGACACCTGCTAGAGGATTGGGAAGCCACTAAAACGAGACTTTAGACCACTATGGCCATCTCAGCTAGGAGTTTGTTGAATGATGGGGCCTTGATTTCATGGGACCATTGAATGTCAGCATGGTCCATTGGTGCCACTGGCTGCCACTGACTATCTTTTGAAATGGGCTGAGGTTATTGCTTTACCTGACAATAGTGCACAAAGTACAACCAAATTTATTTATAAACAAGTATTTAATTGATTTGGAACTCCTAGACAAATTAAAAGTGATAAAAGGGGGCACTTCGTCAACCATGTGATGTGGTTGATGACTGTAGAATTCCATCTCCTTTCACTATCTGATCCATACAGCCCATGAGCCTCAGGATTACATAATATTAAATCTTATTATTTAATCTCTTTCATTAATCATAAGAGCCTTATATAATATATCGTAGTGTTGGAAATATTGGGTAGACCCTCAAAATTTCCAAAGGATTAGTGCCGTGAGTGGACTGTAACATGTTCTAAAGGATTCTATTACACAGGTTGTCCACAATGTCTCTAAAAAACATTCTACAATATCTATAACCAAGAAATGTCACAGCATTCGAACGGCAATGTTGAATACTGAATACTATAGTCTACAGTCTATTGCCTGTGGGTTGTCTACCATGTTGAAGGGAAAAGCTGAGTATCTGAATAGATAACTGTCATAAAACGTTAACCTGAAAAATCTGTTGTAATAGTGGATGGAAATGAAGTACATGTTAAAACAGTCTGGGGAATTGTAGTCGAAGTAAGTTATTTTTTTGTTTTGATTTTAAAAACTTTTATTGTTATTCTTTTAAGTTTCATAAGAGTTTATCACAAGTTCTTTGCAGAAACAACCCAGAAATGGCCCACAAATGTCATTGGTGTTTTCGGAAGGAATCGACAACTATGAAAAATCTGGATCTGAATTAGAATAGAACTGGTTCATGTATGAGGGGTGGTTCTGAAGAATCTGGTAACATTGATATTGCAATATAAACAAATGTTTTATTGATACAAGAAAGCTACGTACAATGGTAGCAACCTCTCCAAAAACTTAAAAAGCACAAAGGACCATGTTGCATTTATATGTCACAACTTCTATAGCTTTGCATGGTAGGAAACAAAATCACTAAAACTATGAAGTGAATTGAGTCTCCTCGAGAATTTCGAGTGTCATGTCACAAGTGCGCCCCCAAGAAGTGAATAGTACTTGTTGAACTCATAAAACCAAAAAATTTGGAAAACCAAGTTTTCTGGAAATTTCTACATTCTTTTTTTGCGATTTCGTGGCTCGTTGTAGTTTTTAGGGTTTGAATGTCAATGACCAAAATGAAGTCATTTGGTAACCCTTTGGCTGGCATATCCAAAGCAGAATCTAAGCTTGCTAATGCATCTTACTGTTTTGAATCCTGGGCACTGGTGAAAATTTTTGCCCCTGCAAGGTGACCTAGTTTTCCAGTGTCTTTTAAAAACGTGACCTAAACTTCCACCTAGATTAGAACATTATCTTTGAGGTTTTGCCTTGCATTTTCAAAGAAAGGGTGTCCAGACAATTGATTAGCAGATTGCGTACCCTTACCGTGTTGTGGCGCCTTCAAAGTGTCTCCAAGAAGTAGTACCGATATACAAATAAAGAATGGAATATTGTCTAGCATCGTTCAATCCTAAAATGGTCTAGTCTGCATGACGAATAGTTTGTTCTGTTATGAATCTGCAGGGCAAGATGGATACACTTCTTTTGCTTTCTGCTAACAATATAATGAATTCATAGCAGAAACTAGAGCAGAGGTAAGAGATATGTCAAGATTTGGATCAAAATATTCTTTCATGGTAGGGCTTGTACGTAGACATTGTTATTAAGGGTAAGTGCTATGATTTCTTTAATAAGAAGTAATTCACCATTTAAGGTATAATTCCAAATTTTGTTCTATTTAGCAGGATATTATATAATTATACTCTTATGAATTACCCCCATTTACATTTTTGATTGTATGTGGGACAATTCTAACTCTTATTAAAGATCCAACACAAACAAAGGTGCCGAGACATCAATTTCATATCACATCTCAAGGATGACAATGTTTAGGCTGTAGGAACACAACATCTTCCCTTCCCTTTGAAATGCTTCGCCATCAAGTTGGGAAGCATCCCCCACCCCCAATGTACCCGTGCACGATCTGTCCTGGGTATGTCTGTGATGTACCTGGGATGTACCTGCAGGATTTGGCAGTGGGGTCTTAATTTTTTTTTTTAATAAACTTTAACTTTGTGAATGACCAAAAAAACGAACCCTAACTCAATTAAACAACTGACTGGGCAACATCTATCCTGCAGATTACTTTATTTGGAGGAACGAGGTAATCAGACCATTTTATGACACGGTTTGCATTTCTTGCTTGATTAGTTTTATGCTTATAGTCATTAAGAATGAGTTGCTTGTACTATGGATATAGTCTATAGTTCCTTTCAGAATTGATCTGAATGCCAGGAGTTTCTGGAGGACAACACCAGAAGTGAACAATTAACGTGTAGAGAGTAAAACATTATGATAGAGTGCACATGAACAGAGAGCATATTGTATTTATTAACATAAATCCTATACACGAGTAGAGTACAGAATATTACAACTTTCCGTTAAAAGTTGTTTTTCTTCCTGCCTCAGATGAATGTTGAGGCACTATGTAATGTAAAATTTTGTAGGTGCCAAGGGATGTGCATGGACTCCCTGTACTCCAATGCCAAGTTTTGTGCCTTGAGCAGAAACTTCCTATATGCAAGAGCAGAATACACAAGTGAAGGTTGTATGTTAATATCTCCACTTGATGACTTGGACAACATGAGTGCAAAATGAGTAAAATGAGTATAAGTGTATATATATATATATATAATTTTAATATATATGTATGGATGTACCCAAGACGTATCGTGCCCAAGACTTTTTAAAAATCTACATATCTGGGTACCAAACCCGTGCCCAACCCAAACCCGAATCTGTACCTGTATCCAGGCAAGGTAGCCCTCAAGATATAAGATTGGAACAAATGATATGTGTTTAATTTGTATTTAGTTGTCATCTTGCTCGGTCACCCATTTTCTACTCTTATTGCTGTTGGTCCTTGATTGTATCTAGTCATGTAAGTGCCTTTCCACTGGTTTCTTGCATAGCTGTAGAAATTTCAGTGGTCACCATGTGTTTTGATGATTGTTGGTTTTTATAGTAACCTAGATCATAGGAGTATTGTCGGGAAGAACATCCTAAACTGCTCAAACTTAATGTGTTACAAGCAGAATCAACTCATTATAACAGTTTCTGTGTAAAGATAATTGAATAATAAATAAATAGAAAGCAGAATATTATCATGGAATGCATACAAATAGAAAACAAAAAAACATAAATGCAACTGTTTGTGTTAATAATAGTCACCAAGATACTTTGAATACTGGTATAGGTACATTTATCAAATAGTCTATGAGTATATATGAATAAAGGTACGGCTATATTGCATTTAAATATAGTCACTAAGAGATGTGGGCATGGGTATGGATGGGGTCCTCATTTCTGAACATAAGCTTCCAGGTGACTTAAAGTTTTAATGTTGGCTCTGTACAGGAGTAGAGTACATAATTTTACAGATTGGTGTAAAGAGTTGTCTTTTCTGTTGCCTTGGATGAGCGTCCAGACATTTAGGTGCCAAGGGATGATCATGGACTTTTTGTACTCCAATATTGAGGTGTGCTTCAAGGTCTCTGAACATGATGAGTGCGGGCTGCATGTGAAAGATACGATGCCAAGCTGTAGAGCAACCCATCTCTACTTTTCTTTGCCCCATTGTTGGAGATGAATATATAAATGCATAATGTGTACGTGAATGGTCTCATAAGAGTAGAAGAGCTTACATGTAAGCATCTCAAGAATCCAAAGAGCCATCAAACAAGTGTGTCATCCAAAGGTGATAAGTAATTGTCATGATGTGGTAGGTAGTGACAGACCTACTGACACCATGTGTTGAACTGCTATTTGGATTACATTATAATGTGGATGTCAACACAACCCAACTTATTGCCTCGTGGATCTTTAACTTATTCTTGTTTAGAATCTTCCTTACATTCTTGAGCATGTGGGTGATTTTGTGTTGTGATATCTATGGTCCATTTGGGATGATATGATCACTGCTTTTGAGTTTCACAGGCTGGAAGGATGAACATCCAAGGACACGGAGTTTCATAACATGCACCTTGTGTTTTAGAAGTGAGATCTCAAAGATCCTTTCTTATTAGAGTGGTGCAAACTTCTCCCTTGCTCTTGCTGACTTAAAATATTAAAGTTCAATTTATCCATTTATTCATTACTAATGGACAAATAAAGTTTTCTGACAAGATACCTTGTGGTTAACATGAAACAATATAACCAAGTGCAGATAGCTAGAGTATACCTAATGGAAAGCCGGATTCTTGCTATATCGTTCAATCCTCTGAATTCTCGGTGACATGAAGAATGTGTAACCGGTAACATGAAACTGGGCAGATAGGAAGCTTTTCAGGTCCTATCTGTATAGATGAAACTACCCTATCCATCCATACATGGGGGCTGGCCTCTTCAACAAAACAAATAATTAAATTATCAATAGTGTCCATGAGCAATGACATCAATCATAAGTTATGCATTTAATAACTTCTGTTTTTTCAACATTTCATATAAAATTTAAAATTGCAGATTAAAATGGTAGATACAGAAAAACTTATTATTTTTGGATTTATTACTTAATAGGTCAGTGAATAAAAAGGGGATAGAGAGCAAGAGAAAGAAAGTCTGAGAATGATTTTGTTGTAATCACAGGTGGCATGCTGTAGCTTCGTGGACATGGGATGCGAAAGATGAACTGTGTGCAATTTGTAAATTACCTTTTGATGGATGTTGTACTGAATGCAAGTATCCTGGTGATGACTGTTCCCTAGGTATGTTGATTTTTCTTGTTCATATTAACTTATGGTACTTTATTGTTGTTTTATTATAAAAGAAAACAATCAATCATTATATTGATAAAAATCTTCAATTACATACTCTACCATGCCAAGCATGGAAGCTATTAGCCATATCTCTAGCCTTATAAACAAAAATAACAAGATGACTATTCATTGAAAAGAGTCAAGGTTTATGATTTTCCTGATTTCTTCTTGAGTCTTAGTAGACCACCATAAAGGAGGTGACCCATAGCAAAGGATATCATTGTTGTCAAGAGCCCAATTTGCCAATCCGTCTGCAACCTTGTTCTTTTGTCTGGGGATGTAGGTAAACTGAATTTCTTGGACCTTTTGCTGTAGATTTCATATTTCACAAACCTCCTTAGCAATTCTCCATTGAGGAGGATATCCATTATTGGACTTGCTCAATAAGTTCATCATGATTCTGGAGTCCGATTGTATCTTGATCTTCCGCCAACCTATTTTAATAGCTTCCTGTATTCCTCTACGGATGGCTTTGATTTCTGCCACATTGTTAGTAGAAATTCCCAGATTTTCAGCAAAGAGGAAATGGACTTCTCCTTCTCTATTGTGACCAATCCCTCCCATAGTTGTTCTTCCAGGATTGCCCCTGAAGCACCATCTGTATTTATCAGTCCATCATACATCTTCCCATCATCCAGTTGAGTTTCAGTCCTTACTATCTTTCTTATGTGAAAGTGAGGCATGGTGGCTTCCTTAGGATTCAAAGAAAGTTGTTTGTAGATATGCTCCCATTCTTGAGAGGGTTGATCTGGAAGTGAAACCTTATGTTTGAGGCTCTCTGTCAAGTTACTTTTTATTTTTTCCCAAACATATATAACTTCTCTACTAGTTTGTCGAAATATTCTATAATTTCGCTCTTTCCACGTATTCCAGAGAAGTAGTGAGATACCACTCCAAACAACTGGGAGCAAATTTTGTCCTCTAGGAATTGCTTTCTTCCAAGTATCATTAATCTGAGCAAGGGATCCCAAACTATTCCATTGAAGTTTGAACAACCCAGCCAATTGTTTCCACAATATAGAAACCCATGGGCATTGAAAGAAAAGATGATCCAATGTTTCCTCATCTTGCATACATAGTTCACACCTAAATGGGCCTCTGAAACCTCTTTTTTGTAGCCTATCTCCAGTTAACAACCTTTTATGAATGATAAGCCAGAGGAAAAAACTTACCTTAGGCCATATCTCTGGCTGCCATATACGCTGAAACAAGGATTTTTGAGGATGAGTCCAATTTTGAATGAGGGCTGAATATCCCGAAGCTACTTCATATTCCTCTGTAGGGCTACCTCCCCATCCTAACTCATCCAGATCAGACGAAGACAAAAGGGGTCGTCCTTCCAGGATGTTGTTCAACAGATTTTGATGTTCATGCTCAATCCTGGTAGGCCAATCCATAATAGGTCTCCATTGTGTTTCTGATCTTTTGTCAATGTAGTGGCTCTATCCGTCCCTTCAATAAAGGTCTCCATCGTCTTAGGTAAAGGTCTCCATCGTGTCTGACCTTAATAGGATGAAGTTGAGGGAAGATTGTTACAATTGGGGGCTGACCTTCCCATGAGTTTGTCCAAAACTAGCCGATACCCCCCCGAATCCCCTTGGATATGTCACGGATACTTACGGGGAGTTCGTGGACGTATCTGGCATACCCGAGCATCGTATCGAGCGTATCCAGCATTATATACTTTTTTTTAGTTCTATTTCATTTTTTTTTAATGTTTGACTTTTCTACTCCCTAAAACCGAACCCTAAACACTAAATGAATAAAATAATACACCCTCTCCCCCACAAAAAGTTATAAAAGCACCCACCCTCTCATTTGAAATCACACAAATAATTTCATTGTCTTTTTGCAAGTGAATGAGCAAAGAGCCAAAGAAGAGTTGTCAAGAGCTTAGTGGAGGCAAAGATTAGAAGGAGGTTTTGCAAAAGAGCTTAGAGGAGGCAAGATTTGAAGGAGGGGCAGCGATTGCTTCTATTGTTTGAGTCCATTATTGCAAGGAGGAGAACTTAGAAGGAGAAGAAGCCATTGTTGAGATTTGAGAGGAAGAGATTGTTTTAAAATTTTAGAGGGAAGGGATAAGTTATTTTTTAATTTCAACCATGATTTACGATTCTACACTACACTCTACATTTACCGTATTTTAATTATAATTTTATTTTTAATTCATCCTTTTGTTTTATTTTTTACGGTTTTTTTTCACAAAGTATTTATTTATTATGTTGCATTTTTTTATAGTTTATAATTTAAACACATCCTAAATCATGTATGCTCTCACCTCGCGCCTTTTGGCGATCTTGGTGATCAAAACAGATTAGGATGGCATAGTTTAGGTCATTTAATTTATTAATTGGTAAAAATCATTTTTTATTTTAAATGCATTGTTCAATGTTAATGTATTTGTTTTTTTAGCTTCCTAAATCTGTGTATGCTCTCACCTCGCGCCTTTATGGTGATCTTGGTGATCAAAAACAGATTAGGATGGCATAGTTTATGGTTATTTAATTTATTAATTGGTAAAAAATCATTTTTTAATTTTAAATGCATTGTTCAATGTTAATGTATTTGTTTTTAAATTTTTATTTTTTTAGCTTCCTAAATTTGTGTATGCTCTCACCTCGTGCCTTTATGGCGATCTTGGTGATCAAAAACAGATTAGGATGACATAACTAATTAGTAATTTATTTATGTTAAGGCAAATTGTGTTTTAATTTTTTAAACATCCTAAACCTATGTATGCTCTCACCTCGCGCCTTTATGGCGATCTTGGTGATCAAAAAAAGATTAGGATGACATAACTAATTTATTTATGTTAAGGCAAAATGTTTTTAATTTTTTAAACATCCTAACTTTGTGTATGCTCTCACCTCGCGCCGTTATGGTGATCTTGGTGATCAAAAACAGATTAGGATGGCATCAAGTTCTGCTTCGGGTGGAGTGCAAGGCCAAGTTGAAAACACATCAGTTCCTATGAGACATGATCCTAATTCCCCTCTTTGGAGACATGTGATGTGGTAAAAATATCATTGTTTGGTGGTGGGTGTCGGGTTTGGATATGTCATGGTTGCCAAGCTCAATATAGATCCTCATATAGTCGAGTGAAAATCCATTTGATTGGCGTTGGAGGTGTGGGGATAAAGAGGTGCCCAAAAATATCAAATGAAAAAATGGCAGAGTACCTAAGAGAGCAAGAGGAGGTCGATAAACAAGTTTAAAAAGAAATAGAACTAGAACAATTCCTTCGCAAAGAAGGCCTTCATCACTACCACCCACACCTAGACCTACTTCTCATCCTTTCATTCAAACTCAAAGTCAACCATTTGATGAAGAGAGTCCAGAGAGCTCATTCTTAAAAGGCCAAAAGGAGCATTGGTGAAAGCATTTAATATTGAAAAGAGGGAGGTTGCTGATGAGGTTGTTGCTTGATGCATTTATGCATGTGGGCTGCCCTTTAATGTATTGAGATCTCCATATTGGCATCAAATGGTGAAGGGTATCAATGAAGCTCCACAAGGGTACAAATCCCCAGGTTACGAAAAAGTTCGAACCACACTCTTGGGAAAGGAAGTGGAACACATTCACAAGACTTTGCAGCCAATCAGAGACTCATGGAAGGAAACAGGGGTTTCCATCATTTCAGATGGATGGAAAGATGCTAGAAATAGACCCCTCATAAATGTTGTTGCAGTATGCCCTAAAGGGGCAATGTTCCTTAAAGCCATTGACTGTGAAGGGCAAGTCAAGGATGCACAATTTATTGCTGACATTTTAATAGAGGCAATTGAGTCGGTGGGCCCCCATAATGTTGTCCAAGTCATCACGGACAATGCTAAAAATTGTAAAGCAACAGAAATGATCATAGAGGGTAGATATGAGCACATTTTTTGGACCCCTTGTGCTGTCCACTCCCTTAACTTGATGCTCCAAAAGATTGGGAAAATCCCATGGATTGAGCAAATTTATTCTGAGGCAAATGACATTCAAATGTTTATCACAAACCATCATATGTCACAAGCCATTTTTAGAAAATTCTCAAGGTTAGAGTTGTTTGAAGGTCATCCCGAGAAACTAGATTTGCCTCTCACACGCTTGTTTTGAGAGCGGCTTGTGAAAGTGAGAGAGGCTTTAAGCAGTATGGTGATCAACAATGTTTGGTTAGTGTGGAGGCAATCAAATACAGAGAAAGCTACAAGGGTAAAATCATGGGTCCTTGATGAGGATTGGTGGGCCAAGGTTGAGTACTTGTTGGTTTTACAAAACCCATTCTCTCCATGATCCGATATGTAGATATTTAATGAAGCATGCTTGGGAGAGATATATGATGGCATAGATTCCATGCTTGAGCGTATTAGATATAATACAAAAAAAGGTCTAGATCCTAAGAAGAGACCTTTACGGTGAGGTCAAGATCACGTGGTCATGAAGAGGTGGAATAAAATGACCACCTCATTACATCTCCTTGCTTTTTATGCAAGGACCCCAAAGTACTATAGATCTGATGTACTTGGGCTACCAAACAGGCAAGCACCATTTTCTGACTCCGAAGTTGGAAATGGAACCAGGGCAACATTCAAAAGAATTTTTCCTGATCCATCTATAGCCAGTGTGGTCAGAAGTGAAATGGGCATGTTTACTGGTTCAGAAGGCAACATGGGATCGATTGAGGCTCTTTTCGACAAGAGTAGCTTGACTCCAACCACATGGTGGCGTGTACATGGCCATGATGCCAAGTACTTACGTCCTATTGCTATAAAAGTTCTTTCACAAGTATAACATTTATAAATTTTAAAATTTAGAATCATTTCGAATATTTTAAATTTTATTAAGTTAGAACTTAGGATACTAACTTGTCTTTGAATTTCAATTTTCTAACTTTGTTGTAATAGGTGGCTAGTAATTCTTCCGTAGCGGAATTGAGTACTTATAGCTTTATCCACTCAAATTTAAAGAAACAAGTTGGCATCTAAAAACCGAGGATTTGGTATATGTGCACTCCAATTTGCGCCTCTTGTCACACAAGTCCGAGGAGTATGCTAAGGGCCTCACAAACTTTGGGATCTTATTCCAGAGACCACAGACTTGGGTGCCTCCGTAGCCACGCTTGCCCAACTTTCATTATTTGATGGCGAAGATGACACTCAAGGGAGTTCGCAAGGAGCGGAGAGTGGAGTTAATGAGAGTGGAGCTAGTGCAAGTGGCACACATGAACTTGATTTTGAGGAAAATCTAGATGATATATTCTAGATTTGTTTGTATTCCTATATCATATGTATGGCAGCCACATGAACAATGAAATGTAAAATCTTAAGTATATTGTTTGTTTTGAAAATTTGAACATGGATCTAAGTTTCTAGTATATTTTTCAAATTTCAAGTTTTGTTCGGTATTCATGTTAACTTGATATTCGTATATCATATGTATGTCTTTCACATGATCAATAAAAATGCAAAGTCTTAAGTATATTGAATGTTTTGAACATTGATTCAAGTTTTGTATTACTATTTCAGTTTTTATGGACTAAAAAATGAGTAAAATGAGTAGATGTACATATATATATATATATATATTATATTAATATATGGCCTATCTTAATCCATCCAAGGCGTACTGGTATCCTTTATAGGATGTTAAAAATTGAGGTGATCTTAAATTGTATCCGTATCAAAGATCCCATGAGGTCCAAAAATTAGCCAATTGACCATTGTGAACTATCCAAAAAGATGGTTTTTAATCAGATTTTCTCCACGTTTAATAAACATTAATGTTGGAGATCCATTATTAGGAAGAGCTGTCCTGATTATCTTCTCTGGTCGACTGCTTTCCGCATATTTACCTTTGAAATTAACAACCCATAGATCATCAGGACAAACAATAAGCCTCCAATATAGCTTGGCTGCCAAAGCTATATTCTGTTGAGTGGATAACCTAAAACCCAACCTCCTTGTTTTTTGGTTTGCAAAGAGATGTCCATTTAACAAGTGTCCACTTTTTCTTTTCCTGAGCCCCACTCCATAGAAATTTTTGACATATGGAATCCATCTTTTTAAAATAGTACTGGAATATTCAACATGGACGCCACATAAATCGGCATCACTTGGAGAACCGCCTTAATAAGAGTCATCCTTCCTCCTGTACACAACCATTTGTTTGTCCATTTTTGAATTTTTTGTTCAAATCTGTCAATTAACCATTTCCAATCTTTGAGCTTTTTGGGAGCTAAAGGAATACCCAAATATTTCACTGGTAGTATTCCTTTCTGGAATTGTAGAATTTGCAGAATTTGTTCTTCTTGTCGTTGAGAGCAATGGAAGAAGTAAATATTGGATTTTGCATTATTTATACTCGACTGTGGCTAATGAAAACATTTAAAGAGTCTTTTGTATTTGCTTTTTTCATTCATACTAGCTCGACCCATCATAGAAGAGTCATCCACAAACTGAAGAATTGATAAAGGTTGAACATTTTTGGCCAATTTCACTCCATTGATATTTTTTCCTGACATGCTTTTCTACTCAGTCTTCCCAAACATTCAACAAGAATGATGAAAAGAAAAGGGGATACAAAGGGTCACCTTGCCTTATACCCCTTGATGCTCCAAAAATTCCAACGGAGATCCGTTGACTAAAACAGCGAAGAATTCAAATAAAACACGCTATGACTTGTATCCAATCTAGTGAGAAGCCAAAGTGTTCCAAAACTTTACCAAGGAAAGTCCAATCCACCCGGTCATAAGCTTTAGATAAATCCAACTTGATGAACATTGATGGTTTTTTCTGAATTTCCATTGAATGTAAAATTTCCTGAGCAAGCACAATTTCATCATGAATATGTCTACCTGGCACAAATCCACCTTGTTCAGGTGATATAATTTTTGTAAGAAAAGGTTTCAATCTCTCTGCTATAAGTTTTGTTATTATCTTGTACACCACATTGCATAGAGCTATAGGCCGGAATCCAGATATATCTTCAACCTCTCTAGCTTTAGGTATGAGAGCTATAAAGTTTTATTCATCTCTTTGAGAATGGTCTTGGCTGTCCTCGCTTCCTCCACCACTTGTAGTAGATCAGATTTAATTATTTCCCAAAAGGCTTGAAAGAATTCAATCGGAAATCCATCTGGCCCCGGAGTTTTGCCTTTCTGCATGGTAAATACAATCTTTCTAAGCTCCTCTTCTGTGACTGGTTGGGTCAGCTTCTCATTATCATGCTGGCTGATTTGTTTGGGCAGCAGATCTAAAAGCTTTTGTTGAGCTATCACATCCAAAGATTGTGCTGTAAATAATTGTTGAAAGTACTGACTAGCTACTTGTTTCATACCTTTCATTGAAGATTCCTTAGCCCCACCTTCTTTAGATAAAAAATGAAAGTAATTATGAGCTCTTCTAGCTAATAATGACTTATGAAAGAATGCTGAGTTTTATCACCTTCCTTAAGCCACTGAATTCTAGATTTTTGTTTGCACATGATTTCTTCATGGATTTCCCATTCATTGAGTTCTGCCTTCAGACTACATTCCTTCTTAAAGAGGTCCATAGAAATACCTGATGTACGGTGTACCTCATTAATTCTTTCCAGCTCTTTTCGGATTTTATCTTTTTCTTTTGATATATCCCCAAAACCTGTCCAATTCCATTTCTGAAGTTGGAACTTAAGGTATTTCAGCTTTTGACAAACTTAAACATATTAGTTCCATACCGAGGACTTCCTTCAATCCACCATTGCTGAACAAGATCATGGATATCAGCATGACGAAGCCACATTAGCTGAAATCTAAAAGGTGTTTTAACACGAAGAGTTTTGCCTATTTGCAGACATACAGGCCAATGGTCAGATCCGCTGTTATCAAGAATCCATGCTTTAGGAGCATCTCCATTTAACCAACATTCTTCCGAAATCAGAAAACGGTCCAACCTTTCGAGAATACATTGTTGTCCCTGTCTTCTGTTGGACCATGTCATTATCCCATTTTCAGTAGGCACATCAACTAGATTATGAGCCTGTATGAACTGATTTAACTCATTTGAGCTAGCATCCAACTGAGGCTTACCTCCTTGTTTTTCTGACAGGTTGAGAATAGTATTAAAATCTCCTCCTAGTATGACCGGAATGTGAGGAAAAGACCGAATTATATAGTCCATACCTTTCCGCTGTTGTCTCTTCTCTTCTACAGAAATAGGAGCATAAACATTACAAACCAGGAACTGCTGATTTTCCTCTTTGTCATGGATATGTAGACAGATCATTCCTTTCATAGCACATGAGTTAAGAACAGAAATTGACCTTGGATCCCAAAGTGTAATTTGACCACCAGAAGCACCAGAGGAGTTTATAGAAATATGTTGGGCTCTAGGCCACATATTATCTGCCATTATAGACATGAGGTTCATAGATACTTTTGTTTCCTGAATACTAACCATTGAGGGTTGTTGTGTTGCTATCATTCTTTTAATCTCCTGAAACTTTGAAGGGGAGCCCTTCAAACCTCTTATATTCCATGTGATTATCTTCATTGAGAAGGCTTCTGCAAGTATTGGGTCAGATCCCTAGTTGCTCCTGAATTACTCAGCTTGGTACTTTATTGTTTTGATTGTAATTTTTTTGTGATAATTGTCTGTAATATTCATTACTTAGCAATGAGGTCCTAGGTAATATGCGTTCCTTATTTTCATACAGATTGCCTATTAGGATATTTGTAGAATGACTTTTGGTAATTCTTTGTCGATGTACAATTCTTAGTGCTAGCAGTTCATTAAACAAGTTATTGTTTATACCTTTCCTTTTGAAACATTTCAATGATAAAAAGCCTTTTTAATTTTTTTATGCTTAATATGGAATGGTTGACGATGGCTGTTCTCTAATGATGTTGAATTTTGTATGTGTACTCATATTGAGTGTCAACAACATGCGTAAGGCTACTGATGAAAATCCTAACTTACCAAAGCTTGTAGCAGCTGCCTCAATATTCATGCAATGGCTTTTAAGAAAAATGCCTGTAAAACATCGAAACTTAGGTCTAGTCATATTGTATATCTTTTGGTAGGTCAAACTGATTTGTTAATTGTTTGGGAGCTAGTTTCCCTCCCATTACACTTTAAAATCTTTGCCATTTTACAGAAGTTCTTTTAGCTGAGTTGCCAGCCCTTTACTTCGTACTGCTTTCAGATCAAGGTTTCAATGTCCGGTCATTTATTGCAAATTTATTTGAAATAAAAAGAGAGAAGACATTTTGAAATTTTTACTGAATGCACCTTGGGCTTGAAACATACGGAGGGACTTCAGATACTAATATTTGGATTTAAGACGTCATCAAAGAGAACATATGTCTTTAGTCATATAGCAGAATCTACCATTCGAGTATAATATGTTTCACTTACAAGAAAACCTATGGCAATTATCTCAAAATTAAATAAAGGGTGAGATGCGCAGGGCTTTGTAGTGGATGATATGTTGCCTTTATTCTGGTCTGCAATCAGCTAGCCAAGTTGCTCTTCTAGGTAGCGACTCTCATGCACACTGTCTATTTGATGGATTATAACTGTTACAAAGATACCATACACCTGAGTCATATTGCACAATTAACCATTTAAATATGACATGCATTCAATTACAAGAATACTTATCTCAATTATCCTCAACATTAATCAAAGGCTGAGATTCGTAGGGCTTTCTAGTGGATGAGGTGTGTCCTTTCTTCTGGTCTGCAATCAGGTAGCCAAGTTATGTTAGAAATAATATCCTAATATTGAGTCTAATACTCACTACTTTCCCATTAGTGGCTGTAATTTATTGTAAATAATGCGCACACAAGGGAAGTTGAATGGTCATCTAGAAGATGAACAAAAAAGTCTCCCTTTGTGGCCATTTATGCTCGTATGCATATGTGCATCATCAAGAAGAGCTTTATTGAATACATGAAAGCTTCTTTAAAATTTTCAGCTTGTTTAATTTACCATCCATTTCATTCTGTCACTCTCTCCTCCAATTCAATTCTTGGTTTGACATTGGTATCAGAGCTCAGATATTTTCATTTTATTTTTCATCCTCCATTTTCGGATGGACAAGTGATTTCCGATCAATTTGCCTTTGCTCCTATACTTGCCAACCAACATATCTAGGATGTTCTCCCGATGATGTACTCTTCATCGAATGTGCAAACCAAGTCATTATCCATAAATTTTACTTTCATATCTTCAGTGCCGATCTTGAGGCTTGTGCCTTCAAAGAAGGTGAAATTAAACATAAGCGTAAAACACAAGGAGTTAAAGTCGAAGAGCGAAAAGTCATGGTTGACTTGCATGAGCACACATGGACTCTCCAATTCGATGGAGCCAAGTGTTTGCAAGGAGCTTGAATGGTTTTGGAAGCCATGTGTTAAAATGATTTCTCTAGATTATCATCACATGGTCAGCTTACTTTTCCTTGCGTATCTGCCCTATGTTTAAGAGGTTTAGTTTCTAGTGGAGCTCATACTTGGGATTCTATTTAAAAATTAGAAGTATTGGGTTACTAGGAGAAACAAGAACAAGAGCTGCACCGGTGAGGTTTACCACATCTTTGGAGTCCGAAAATTTGGTCTACTAAGGTTTCTTACCTATCTCTCTTGTGATCCACCCACAACATTTCTCTCATGAGGTGCTACTAACCTTGGGGGGTTAATGCACCAACAATGTCTTTAAAAAGGTAAGTATCATTAACCATTCTCTTTCCTTTATGTTGGTATGATTGATTATGCTTGTTGTATTTTGTATAAAATTAGGATAGAGTAACATATATTCATAGTTACCTAAGACTTTGGTGCGACAATTTTTTTTCAAATTTTGGGGTCGGCGGAGGGACAACTGATAAAATATATATGTATAATTTATTAATGTATAATTTATTAATGTTATAAATATAAAATGAATAATTCAATAAACTAAGACTTAAAACTGAAAGTTTGAAGATTGAAACCATTAATGATTAATCCAATTATTCATCACATAAGCCAAGGCCCAAAATGCTATATATTCAATGTTCATATTTCAAATTTCAATGTTTCATATTGAGTCATTGACATAATATGATAATAGTAATACATGTAAGATTATCATAGAATTTAGAAATTACTATTAGAACAAAGAATCCGAGATACATTGATACTTCATACTAGATAGAGATACAATGAATCAATGATACATCAACGATATCAATATGACAATGAAAATTAAAAACAACTACAAGTCTTCAATAATCAACATGAGAAGAGTACAACTATAAATTTTCAATAATCAACATGAGAAGAGTACAACTACATATGCTATAAAATTTTATTGTTTTATTTATTTTAAATGGTCATTGGTTATGTAATGTCATATATAACATATGCTTTATAAAATATTATGTCATAGACTCATAGGCATAACTATATATAACATATGCTCTAAAATATTATGTCATAGACTCATAGTCATAACTCAAAAGTATATATATGATATTACATAACCAATGACCATTTAAAATAAATAAAACAATAAAATTTTGGATTAAACTTTAAGTTTTTTTTTGTTCTTTTGAATGTTTAAAATAGGTAAAACGAAGGGGACGTCGTGATGTCCCCTACCGTGTCTCCCAAATCTTAAAGCACCTGGACATCCTAGGTGCATCCCTCGACCTTAAGGGACATCCCCAGGCGTCCCCTCCTTTTTTTTTTTTTTTTTTTTTTTTTAAGGACGTTGGGAAACAGCCCGTCCCTATCCCCAAGTCCCCGAGACGTCCTAGATGTTCGGGATGGTGGGGGTGCGCATCCCCATGTGACACCGCATATATTTGTCTATTGCATTATTCTTTTGCTGCCATTACCCATTATATTAACATGGCATTACAACCATTAGTTTAGACATTTTATAACACTTGTTTTATTACCTTTATTCTTACGCAACCTTAGGATTCTAGTAAGACCCCATACCCTTTCTTAGACTTTGGTTTTGGAACCCTATGCCTTTGATATGGGTGTAAATTACTGTCTTGTAGATCCATGGCTATTATGCCCACCGGCACTATCCTTGGCTTGTGTTTTGGCCCTAGAATGTAATTTAACTTATTTCTTAATCTATATAATTGAGAAGAGGATAATCATACTCGACCATTGCGACTCTAGGTTAACTTACAATTGATACCATTGAATGGATTCATGTTCCAAGTTGAATAAAGCTATTGGATGTTTCTAACTTGTGGGAGTGTGGTGGACAAAAAAATTGTTGTGCTTTATGTAACCAACTTGCTAGGTCATCACTTTCAAATTTTAGGAAATCAGGTTTGGGAGTTTGCGAATGTCCCGTAAACTTGTAATGTCCCCTTTTAGACAAGTTAGGAAATAACATAAATCTGATCACACACAACTGAAAACAATTAATAATCAACCCTAGACTGCTGCAATCTTCAAAATAACATAACTTTCTCTACAAAACTCTGATCTAGGCAAATGAGATATGCCCGAACTCGGAAAAATACAAGGAACAAGATGATCCAAACCAAATTAGAACAACAATTACCAAACTCCCAAAACAACCAAAAGAGCAAGTCGCCTAGGGCAAAATAAATTGCTGTTTTGCACATAAATTAATTCCGGCACTTGCATCACTCCCAAAACCCCCAAATCTGGTCACACATACTCACAAAATTATGCTAAATCAGATCTGCAACATAAATATATTTTTGGGGCATCAAATCATGCATAAACCACCCTTTTTCCAAGTTGCTAGGGCTGGTATAAAACAACAGATATAAGTGAGATTAAACCAGCAAGAAAACACTCCAAGAGGAAGCCAAATCAGCAAGAACACACCCCAAAATGAGGCGCTAGGGTTAGAATGACCTTCTAATGCAAATCACCACAATATGGAAGTTTCAAGCATGCATAATATTCACCAACCAACTCCCAAACCAAGTGCTAGGGTTAGGAAGAAATATAGACCAGCATCAAGCACAAAAATCCTTCAATGAGTCTTCAAAATCAGATCTACTTTAATTCCAAATCGAATGAGAGAGAGCACAATGAAAAGCTAGGGCATACATCCCATTTCTCCAAGCATGGAGAGACATAAATGATCAAATCAACATACCAAAATGATGGCCATGCAACCTCCTTTTATAAGATAAGGGGTGCAACATTCAAATGGCTGACCTATCCCCTTTTTGGAGGGAAAACATAAAACTTGATTAAAATACTTAAAAGACTCACTTAATGTGCACTTTATTTAATTTCTTAATTTAATATTAAGAAATTATATGCCTATGTGTACTTTTTAAGACTAAATAAGACTCCCACTTGTAGTGCTAGGCATGCCAAGGGGTTACAATGCAAATAACAGACAACAAACATCTCAAAACAATCCCCTAGCTTCATCCTCGAACCCATGGGGAGAGAAAATGGGTTGAAGGTCTTCAATTCTTCATCTTCGTAAATGTCCCAAAAAAGGGGACATTACAAAACTATTGGTGGTTTTTGTGACAATGGGTTCCTGAGATAGAATTTTCATGTCATCTATGAGATCCAATTTTTCCAATTTCTATAGTTACTCCATTATAGTGGAGTGGTCTAATTGGACTGTGATTATGTTGTCTAGAATATGGTCCATTTTATTAAATCGAGTCACTATCATCATATAAGGAAAACTTTTTTTTAATTTTTAATTTTTTTTTTTTGTGACACCAAAATGATTAAGACGAAGAGAAAATTGGTTTGGGATTAAAGAAGTGACTTTTTTTTTTTTGACTTTTTAAAAGTTTATTTATAATGTGTTTCTTTTTTGAAACTCGATTGCTTAACCTATGGGCTGAAAGTGGCTATTTTTTTTTTTGACTTTTCTATCTTTGGTAACTACCTCTAAAAATGCCCAAATTTGTTTTCTTTAATTGTCTTTTAGAAATTTTTGGTGTTAGTGGATTTGGCATAGTTAGGGTTTTAGCGAGGAGGGTTTTCATAGAGTGTGTTTGATTTGTGGGCTTGCTGATATGTTGATCTCATTTGTATAAAGTGTTGGCCCATGTCTCATAACATTAACTACAAAAGAAGTATTGTTCCTAGAACCCACTATGCCTTCTACGAAGTATGATGCGAGTAATTTCCTAGGGCTGGCAGCTTCAGGTGCACCACATATTATAGGCGACCGAAGGCTTCTTATGGTTGGGTTTCAAAAACAATCTATGGGGCTTTTTTATATGCCCGAGGGTGCGTGGAAGTTCAATTCCATGTACAACGTTGTCTAAGAACTTGTGATGATGGGTCAAATCCCACTTCACTTTACACTTGGATCTCATATGCTTAGCCAAAAATGACATCTTTTTGTTAATATTTTAAAACCACCTGCACAAGGTTTCTAACCTAAAAATAAAAGAAACTAATGCATTGAAAAACAATTTGGCAGATTTGGGGTAAACAAACTTAGTGTCGCCCTTCTATTACCACTTCACGATCACCAAGATCCATAAAGGGCGAGGTGAGAGCATATATGGTGGACAAATGTTGTACCATTGAAATCCTGCTATTGTTGCAAAACACTGCCCTGGAAAGAGCTTTGATACTACTTGGTAAGAACAACTTGCAGTAATAGTAAATGAAAATGGAAATAATATAATACAAAGAATTTGAATGCAAATGAACTCATAAAATAGCTTCTGTAATGTCCCTTTCTAGGGCTGAAACTGAAAAACAAGGAAATAACACAAACCCCAATTTGATTTAAATCTGATTTTGGACTAGGAAACTGAAAACTGAATCAGTACTGTATATAACAGTCTGCTTTTAGAAACAACTTGTAAACAACAAGATTTCAGCCAAATATCACCCTAAAACTCATCCACAATATTCATAAACCTTTTAGGAATACTTGAGAACAATTTTCACCATGAAAATAAATTTCTAATGCAGCTGACATTTAATTTCTCAACAACATCAGTACAAGTGAGAGAAATAATCAAAATGGAGGTTTCCAAACCCCAACAATGATCAAATATGAATGATTTCAGCCTTATAAATTATGCCAAGTCTGAATATCAAATAATAAATGAGTTCCGTGCCCTAGAAGGCACTTAAAATGACTCCAACCCTAGTCGCTCCCTAGGAGAGGGACTCCAAATCATGCAAAGATCTTTGTAGGTCTTCTTCTTGATGCCCTAGATATAAACCAACAAGAGGAGCTTGATAATTTCCTTCACACCGCTCGGTTTGGAGAGTTTTTGTTCGCCAAATACCACAAGGAAGGTTGCCGTCCTCCTTGTATGCCACACTATGGATTTTCATAGTTACCATGTTCGAAAAGTTCGGGTTGTTTGGATAGGGAAAAAAGTTCGGAAGTTCAGAATTTTGTAAAAATTCGGTTCGGTTCGGTTCGGTTTGGCTCGAAAAAATTATAAATTTTTAAAAATATAAAATATGAATAATTACCAAAAAAATTATAAAAACTAAAATACTTATTAATAATATACTAAAAGTTAAACCTAAAATAATTAAATTTATGTAACTAGTTACTAAAGTAACTTAAACATTCGGTAATAAATTCAAGTATTACTATTATTAAGTATTAATCTCTACATATTGCTATTAAATTATTAATGTCTCTAAATAATAAGAAGTTGCTTGGTCCAAAAAGGTGCAAAAATGGATTTTATGAAAATAAGAAAAATATTGCCATCAATGCGTAGAGCTTGAGAAAATATACACTTTTGGAGAAAACGGCACTAGAAACCGAGCCATAGAATGAAAGTTATGGCACATGCAAGTTTTTGCTGCTACATCTTCCCGGACCCTTTCCAAAAATGGCAAATTTTTTTCTGTCCTTGTGAAAAAATCCAAAACCAAACTATTTTGCCAAAAAAGGAAAACAAATTTTTGTCCCGAACCGAACCTAGCGAACAAGTTCGCTTTTCCCTGAAAATTCGGTCCGAACCGAATTTTGCCTGTGTTCGCCCGAACATGGTAACTATGTGGATTTTCACCCTTAGTAGAGTTGGAAATAGAGTAATCTACTCTACAGTCCAAGTAGATAAAATATATATGCGAAAAGTGATGTGCAAATGAGCCAATGGACTCCTCTTATACCCTTTAGTTGGTGGCAAGAGTCATAATGGGTAATGATCGACCTCTTAAGCTTGCTTTATCTTCTATTTCCATGTTGGAAACTCTCCAACCTTGCCGACCTCATAAGGAGCTCACTTTATCTTTTAATTTCATGTCGGGAGCACTAGAACCCAACCAACTTGTCTTGAGAGGCAAAACACAAAATAAAAACATAAATATGAATAAAGAAACTGAAATATAACTCAGGTTCTTCCCTTTTTCAACTTCTTATTGCCACGGAAAAGGAAGATGAGCACGAAGACTTCAATTTATATTATTTCGAAAAGGGGACATTACAACATCAAAGTTGCTTATATTCGTATATTGTAGGCCTCTTAGGTGGGACTTATTTTTGAAAAGGGCTTGTTTACAAAAATAATCTCCCCCATCTCTTGCTTATAATATCAATATATAGGCATTACAACCCTACTCCTAATGCTCAAGGGTTGGCTTTACAACACATAGGTGTTAATGATTTGAGATTCATCTCATAGTTAGATAGTGAAATAATTTTCTGGATATACTGCGTAAGAGCATTTATAACTAATGTTTTGAGTCCAATGCGGGACCTATCGTCAGGGAAATGAAGCTTAAGCTTGAGAGGAGTTATGAGACCTGCCTTAGTGTAAATATGCCATACCGTGAAGAGACTTTATGGGGTTAAGGTAGGGGAATGAGTCGGCCAAGGAAAGTATGGTGCAACTTGATTGATTAATTAAAAATATTAATTAAATAAGGAAACCAAGGAGCTATATTAAGTTTATTGGATTATTGACATAGGTGCTTGAGCTTCATTACAAACCTTTACCCTAATGCTCAAGGGTTCGCCCCACACAAAATAGGCACCCAAGTAAAAAGACAACTATGACTATTACAATGGAAAAATAAGAGATGGTTAAGACACCGGGGTGCTAACAATTTCATTTTATCATTATAGATTCACTCATCAACCTTAAAAAATCAAAAGCTATTTCAGGTAGGAGAGTGCTCCTTAGATTGTATTTGGGTAAGCAATGTGCTACCCTCATTATTATCATGAGTATCATATCTTCACGTTGCTTAGTATTTTCAATCACTTGGATATTTATTTGTTGCAAATTTATGTCACATTGGATGTGGAACACTGGTATCAGAGCCAATATGAATTCTTGGATCAATGAAGTAACGTTGTACTCTTGTTTCTACTATGAATCACCTTACATTCGCCACCTTGTAGGAAAAAGCATCTCTTATCACATTTTCTTACTATTGGAAGGATTATGATTTATTTCTGTTGTTCAGGCCTTTGATCATGAGATTGTGTCCATGAAGGAACACAATAGTTTAGGGGTAGGTAACTGAAAAATTATTTAAATTGATAGAGCTTTTCTCAGAACTGGAGGCCAGTATTTCCTTCAGATGGCTTCACTTACAGTTCTTAGAATGGCTACATTTAGGCATGAATCAATAGATGAATCGGAAGATGCAATTGTTGCAGACGACATTCAAGCAACTGAAATTAGGAGGTATTTAATTCATTTACAGTTGCTTGTATAAGCTAAGATAATTCCCATATTATTCTCAGAAGCCTAATGCTCACCAAAGTAAGATCTCTGCGATTGCAATATCAATTTGAATATATGCATTGATAGTTTAACCAGAGATGGTAGCACTATTCACAAAGAATAGCTCTTATAGGCAACATGGAAGACAGAAGGTGCGGATAAATACCCCAACATCCTAGGAGTTGTCTTTCCTGAAGCTTAACTGGCATGTTCCCGTTGAGTTCAACAGTCAAGCATTAACCTGGCTACATCTTGAGCACTTTTTGGTGTGGTAGTATTAAACCCAGATCAGTTGTGAAAATATTCGAGAATGTGCTGGCAATTTTCATTCACCAAAATATAATCACCTTCACATTTTTGTCAACCGTGTATGCAAAACAATGAGTTCGTTAGTTTTCGTGAGTGCATAGTAATACTATGATATTCAATTTGAACATTTTAGTTGTTTCTTTTGTGTTAATAGATCTTTCAATTTGGGCAGGTTGAGGCTTAAATCTATTTGTGGAAGTGGAACACTTGAATTATCATTTCTAATGTTGATGGAACTATAACCAAGTAAGTTATACAATTATAACAATGGTTGGGACAGTGAGTTCTTATTCAAAATAGATACCTTTAGAGGTTATCTATTTGGAAACAAGGGCTGTAAATGTTAAGCAGCAAGAAGCTGAATATTATGAAACATGGTTTCCAAGACTATGTTCAGCACTATGAGAGCATGAGATCCACAAGGAGAGAAGTGTTGGGTTGTATCTTACTCTTTTTGATCAACAACTTTGATTTGGTGCTTTATCTGATCACTCTCTAAGGGTGGAGTAAGATAAGGTGGCTGCCTGGGCAATTGAGAACTTGGTACAAGCTAAAAACAATGCTGAATAGGCCTCAAAGGAGGAAGTCCTCGAGGATCATCAAAAACATCACAGTGTGCATCAAGAAGAGGTTTGATTGCATTGGGTGGGATTTTGTCAACACAATCTATCTTTTCCTTTTGAATGAAACAACATAAGAAAATAGACTTGTTTAATAGTGTTGTACTAGAGGGAAAAGGACTACTAGAAGAATGAATGTGTTTATTCACTTCACCAACTTTATGTAGCCAGAAGGCCTTGTGGAAGCCATCAAAGGTAACTTTATTGTCGTAGTGTTAAGGTTATCAAGTATTAGACTGCAGCAATTGGATGGAGTCACACCAAAATGAACTACCATGGAATGTCTTAGAGGAAAAATGTGACGGAACACTTGTGAGACAAGTTTAGAGAGCTCCTCCTTCACCCATACCAACAGGCATGGGTGTGGATGTGTTATGTTTGGGAACTAAAGTTTGTCTACCATCTGGTTTCCATTATCAAGGATAAGCTGCATGAATCTATTCTTGGTCTGACAATTATGAGTGATTAGAAATTTCATTATGCTGGTGGAATAGTCATCAAGCATGAGATATAGTTGAGGATTAGAAGACTTGGGATTGGATACTTGAATCTCTAAATTTCGAGGCCATTAAACATGTTCAACAATAAGGGTCTCTGGTCTTTTTGCTTTGAGTGCATGATGTTGTAGCAGAAAGTTCAGTGTGCTTGTGAAAAGCACAATATTTCTTCTCGTTGCTAGATTTAGCTGAATCCTTACTGGAGCCATTCGATGAAGATACCGATTCTATAATGTTGATCAAGCAGTGTGAGGGGAGTTGGCAAGGAAAGAAGATGAAGAGTAACTCTTCTTTAGGAATGAAAAAGGTGTAGTTTGCCTAACTAGAAAAAATGATTATAAACAACAATTGTAGTATAAATTGACAATGTAGAGTTACATATCTCTAACAATGACTGAATTTTAAAACACATCAGTAGACAAAAGTCCAGGGTGAATGCACACTTCAGAGCTTCCTGACAATGTCTGAGTCCTGACCATAATTACACTGATGGGCAACCTGTGTGGTAGTGGCGACAACCATTGCCAACCACCTTACCAACTGATACTAATTTCTTTTAATAATGGCCATACACCGATACAACCATGGACACTCAGTATTTACATAATACAACAAAACTTTGCTTTACTCAAACATAAGTTTATCTATCACCTTTAGTCGAATTATTACAAAATGTCAAGCCACTTACTACAAACATAAATTTCTATCTGTACAATTTGGACTCTTGAATCTACTCCCCACTGCCTAAAACTGGTCAACATCCTTGCCAACACTCAAGAAGATGGTGGATGAGTTGTAGTGCATTCAATTGACTCAAAGTAACTTTCTGCTCTGACTGATCTGCAAGTGCGGGGGAATTGTTGACTCTTTGGTTGACCACAGTGAACCTTCGAACAAAGTCTTCATTTGCTTGAGCTTTGCTTGCAGGCTCACCACTTCACTTTATTTTCTCTTCGAATGATCTTCGTTGTGAACACCTGGTGCATTAACTCTCAAAGTCGCTACTGGTTTCTTCATTTTCAGGGAAGCATTACGATCTCAACTTAGCTCTTTGCCACTCTGCCAAAATCTTCCCTTGGAGATGCTCAAGTTCCCTTTGTTTCATCTCGAAGGCTGTTGTTTTAGCCTTCAACAAGGTACTTTCTTTTAGCATCATTGGTGTTTAATTGGTCGAGTTCATCCTCCAACTTATATTGCTCAGCCAAGAATGTGTTTTGGTACTACTACCATTTTTTTTTTTTTTAGCCAAGATTTGGTTTCTTTTTTGCAACCTCTTGGCTTTGAGGTCCTTACTTCCAGTCTGCCAATCCTTCCTCTACGCTTGGAGTGACTTGTGCGACTGCCATCTCATCACATGCCTTTGCAAGTTTTTCTTCTCTGTTGCTAGCTTGTAAAAATAAAAACCAGTTTTATCCATCTGTAAATAGTGGAGTTAATCCATAGTCAGCTGAATAGATGGAAGAGTGGAATGTTGTGAGGGTGGTGGAACTCATTGAATCTGATGCCTAGGTCCAATGGTGATTGACCAATCAGCTCTGCCCAACAAACTACAAAGGAAATTCTCTTACTCCTATGTGGCAAATTGATAGTTGGTTCTGAATTTGGCCATCAATCTCTTTGCTCATTGCTTTCAAATGACTTCCTATGTTCTTCTTATCCTACCTTAAGCAAAGTGTGACCAAAGTTGTACTCCTAACAAATGAACTTTTGCGAATCATTGCAGGAGATGTATCTGTTTGGTTGAGGGATATCTATGTGAGAATAATCCTCATTCCCAAACTCCTCATTGTTTGCATGGCTACTCTAGCTATGGTTTAACTAGCTCTGTAACCAATTGTGGCTTGAGAACCTACTCCTGGATGGCTAGGGTCTCGTACTCAGGAATGTGTATGGGAAAAGTACCCTATGTTTGTATATTTTAGCCAACATATTGGCTAGTTTTCTTCCTTAGGGAATCTAAGTCATCCATATCAGTATCCTCACGAGTGTTGAATCTGACTGAGTTTTCCATGACTAGTTGTAAAGGCAAAGGTCTACTTATGGGTAGCAAACTAAAAGTGCCTAGATTCAAAACTCCATAGAGACTATGATAAAGGAGGGTATGCCTGCCAAAGAAGATGTAAGGGTGGATGACACTACTATAGATACAATTGGCATGCCCAAAAAAAAGCAAGGCTAAAGAGGGAAAACACATACAAGGAAACATAGAAGATTTACCAATTATCATTTTAAGGAAATTGAAATAGGAAGAGTTGTCCCCGAGGATAGATATTTCTCAAGGGGTGCCTATTATTTGTTGTAGCCATGAAGGTTGTAGAAATTTTGGCGGTGATGGTTGTAGGCATTGCCATTGCCATTGCCATGGAGCTTTGTTCTTTGTTGGAATTTTTGTCTTAAGTAGTCTCTCCCTATGAGTGACTCGCACTCCTTGTATACACCTTTATTTTCAGACTGACAAATGATCACTTTGTAGGCTATTGGTGCATTAACGTCTCTAAGTGCATGTTTTAAGGGGCATACCAATAGCGGGGTTGGGCTGATTGGTGGTACTTGGTGAGAGAGTCATTGTATACGACACCGCATTAGCTTTCCTTGAATGCCTTCTTACTACCTTCCTAGCACTTCCTTACAATCTGTTTATGACCACTTGGTATCCTCAGTATTAACACCTTCACACCTGCCTACAACACCTTTTGATCCCCTTAGATCACCTTCATACCTGTTTCAAGTGTTTTCTCTACCTCAATTGTAATATCCCAAACCTAGGACCAATGGGAAATTAGGCAAGCAACCAACTCTTCAATGCATCAATCAACTGAATACAACAAACTACTTATACCGGTTGAGTAAATGACTCAATAAACCCGAGGGTAAGGGTTTAATGGCCTTAACTCATCCACTAAAATTCCACAATCTCATGAATGTATACTGCTGCAATAGAAATCTGATCTATTCTCCTAAATGCAAACAAGACAAACCACAGCATCCATGGAAACCACTGAAACACTCATACAATCTGATCATATGTTTTATGCATGAATTGATGCAAGATAGGTGATAAAGAATGCATGCATCCTCTTTAAATGAACTCACAATTATTATTGAACATGCAATAATTCTGATCGCTGCATTCAGGCCATTAGGACATGCATATAGATGAATATCAATGCCCACATTTACCCAATAATGCCCAGATTGTCGCTGCACATGAGCATACAGAGATCTGGTTATTTATCATTCACAAACAGTCCACAACTACTCACGCATAGGTCGCTGCAATATAGGAGTTATAAACCCAAGTCGTACCACTTCACAATGCATTTAAACAAGAGGTCACAATCATACAACCAGCCAATCGAATCACATAGAAAACTGCATTTAAATCAGTCCCTAAATCACCATAATGCAAATCGCTGCAACTGGAATGAATCAAATACACAAAATATGCATAGATCTCAGTTACTTCACTTCAAGGAATAACCTAACTCCAGCTGGTCGATTCTACCTTAATTATCACATACAAAATAGCTCACACATATCAATAACACTTTGATTTAATCATAAAACCCTAGCTGCTACAGTGACGATGCTACAATGATTTGCTACAGTAGAAAAGAACAGATTTCCGCTTGCAAGTTTAATCAAAATGTGTGCCAAAGCCACAAACATGGATCTCACAAATAAATACTTCAGTTGAATCTCAAAACCAGCTCAATACCACCTCCCACGCAAGAGAGAGAGAGAACATCAATGGGCATGCATCCCAACTCCAAGCATGGAGCATAAAATAAATATCATCATAACATAATAATAATAATGATCCTAGCACTCCTTTTATAAGCAAGGAGGCACAAAATACGAAATCCCTAGGAGAGGAAAGTTATTAAATGAAAGCAGTTTGTTTTCCCTAGGTGTGGCGTCCCCTTTTCAAAGGGTGATTTTATCAATAAAAGCCACCTAAATATTTATTTAATTAATTCCCCATTTAATTTTTATATTTTGGGAATTAAATTAAATAATCTTCATAATTAAATAATTAAATAATTATTGCTTCAGACAATAATATTTAATTAATAAAAATGTTCCCCTTGCAACATCCCAAAGCCTACGGGTAAGTATAGGCTAAGGGTCTTCAGAAATCGGGATATTACATCAATTCTCTCCATTCCTTTACCTTATGCCAAATTATTTGTACCCGATGCCATCAAGTAGAACCTATTTGCCACCCAATTTTGTCTCCTAAGAGAGCTAACAACTTCTTGTTACGTTCTTTTATAAATAAGAATCATTGTTGTCATCACAATATCCTTTACTTTCGCTCAAATCTGCCCTTAAATTTTTAAGAGGTTTAGGGTTTCATGGAGCAACAAGCTTTTACTGGAGGTCTATTTTGGAGCACCGGGTTACTAGGAGTAACAAGAATAAGAGCTGCACCAACAATGTCTACCAAGTATATAGGTCCCCATTTTTTTTTTTACTTACGTGTTGTACCTATCCCTTTTGTGATTCACCCACAACTACTCTCTCATGAGGTGCTACTAACCTTGGGTGTTCTCGACCACATTTTCTTCACAAAGGTAGGAATCCTTAACCCTTCTCTTTCCTTTATGTTGACGTGCTTGATTATATTTTGATGTTTCTTGTATTAGAGATAAGATAGAGTAGCATATATTTGTCTATTGCATTATCTCTTATAGCCCATACTTACCCTCCAATAGGCGTTGCAACCCTTAGCCTAGATATCTTAGCTCTTGCTTATTATCATTATTCTTGCTCTGGAACCCTATGCCTCTACATACGAGTGTGGACTACTCTCTTCTAGATCTATGATTATTACACCCCTAGGCACTCTCCTTGGCTTGTATGTTGGCCCTAGAATAGTCTTCTACTTATATCCTAATCTATATTATTGAGAAGAGAGAGAGGATAATCATATTGACCATCTTAGCTAACATACATTATGGCAACACACTAATCTCACCAACATCGAGTGAGTCATGATCACATTTCCGTTTTTATATCTTGTTATGATTGTCTTCATCATCATCACATTCTAGTGAACTCAATGTGATTCTTACTCTACCCTTGAGTGAGTCATTTTCATGTTTGTTTTTATCTCTTATCATATCAACATATAATTTTATTTCATTCTAGCTCCTAAGTTTTATCATCACTTCTTATCTTTCATAGTTATTCATTCTTTTAGTCCCTAAGCTTCTTATCATCACTTATGATCATGTCACCCCTTTAAGGTTTTCATAGTGAGTATTAACTCATTGTGATTCTAGATGGGTTGCTTCTTTCTCCTTTTTGTGCTCAACATTCAAGGAAACCACTCATGGTGCACTTTTTCTCAATTTGAAACTACCCGAACTATCCAATGTAATATGGTCGAAGATCCATTGGAGGATCCTCCCATATTCGATGTGTATCTGAACGAAGACCCACAAGATGATCTTCCCACCCATTTCTATGATCTATTCCAATATGAATATGCCGTTTTTAGTTTAATATTAGCAATGTTTTGACATTTGTCAACCCACTTGCCCTTCCTTTATTGAAAACTCCAATTTGATCATTCAACAAATTTCAAATTTTATCTACAAAATTCAATTCAAAAAACTGGACAACATTTACTGCATTTGCCATCTAATTGAAAAACCTGATGCAGTTATAAATCATTCTGACAAAATCAATTGCATTGACCAACTTGTTGAAAAGGCCTATGCAGCTTTAAAATCATCCTGCCGGTGGACAACTGTATTGGCCACTCTAATTACATCACGGTTGATGCTATCGAAGTTTGTCGTCCATGATTCAACATCATCACACATCACCGTTGACTCTAAAATTACTGATTTCAGCCAGATTCATGCATTAAATCACAATACTAATTAAAAAAGTCTAGCACTTGACATCACCTACAATGGTCCATTACCTCACATTTCTTCCCACTTTGGGGCATCTTCCAATGCCCATTTTTCTCTTAATTTACACTTGGGGACATCTCTTGATGCCCATCCCTCTTGGTCCAAAATTTGGGGCATCGTCTTTGACATCCATCCTTCTCATAGATCATGTTTTGGTGCATCTTTTGATGCTTTCATCTGCTTTATTTTAATCTTAATTGCATCTTATATCTACCTTCCTCTTGTCATCTTAACCTCATAGGCATCTTATGATGCATATCCTCATTCCTCCTCGAACTTGGGGGATTTTTACGATGCCTTCCATCTCCTAACATCTCATATTCAAACCAAACATATTGTAACAATTGAATCCAAACAAATCGAACTTCAAGAAATGTTCAAAGACGAACTCCTAATCACTAAGAGCGTCCCACACCAAAGGTATGCTCTTCTTGTGCATTTAGATATGTTTGTCATCTCTCATGTCATAACTACTTGTACTCCTCTTATTACTCTCACATCTTATCTCCCTAGTTACTCCACATTATTTTATAAATTCTCTCTTGGGCTTATCACACTACTTTACCAACATCTTATCACCTTAGCATTTTCAATTCATTACTACCCTTCTTGTACATAAGTTTCACTCTCCTTTTCTATAATTCATTTGATATATGTAGCATATCTATTACTTTTCCATGTTTTATTATGATTTTATGTACTAACACGGTATTAACATTTTATCTTTCCTCTTTTAACCTTTACCTCTTGGTTTTATATGCTTCATGGCTTCGATGTGCTATGTTTATACGTTTCGTAGCATTGCCTTATTATTACCTACCTCTTGGTATTATATGTTTCATAGCTCGACATACGACTCTTCTTTGCACTTCTTGATTGTTTGATGCTTCCTAGTGTTTACACCATACTTCGGCTATTTGATGCTTACCATAAGATGTGTGGTCTCCATGGCCTCCAAAAGAGCTTGTACTCCTCCTATCATCTTTTCCAAGTCTACAAGTCTCACACTCTGGTAGCAATTTTTTTTCTGTGCATTCTCAATTTCCTCATGCCATTAAATAGAAGAAAAATACTACAAACTACACTTTCTACCCGACAACTCAAATGCTAGAAGATGCTTTCAACCAATTTCTATCCACACACACATGTATGGAAAGCAACAAATTGAAAATCACACGCGTACATGACTCAAAACTTTTGATCCAATACCAAATTGAAGTACCATATACCAAACTCCTCAACAAGACTTAATATCCTTGCTCCGATACCAAACTGCTGCAGTCACGGCTAGGGATCTCAATCAAGGGATGCCTTAGACCACGCAACCCACATATTTTCGGAGTTAGACCTTACGAAAGCAAAGATCCCAATACAACTTGCAAGAAACGCTAAAATCTTTTCTATTAATTAGGAAAAGATTACAGATTTGGGCATATTACATTCCCCCTTTACCAGTCTTATGATAGACTCTCGCGAAAATTCACAAAGAACTTTAATCCTAGAACTCATGCTTGTAGACGTTGCAAAGCTTCTATAGAACCAGACCCAACTCCTTGGACTATGGAGCTTTACGATCAGATAGGCTGCTCTCAATTTGTTTCTCACGCTTACTTCTCACTTCTTTTTTGGCTCCTTCTTGATGCTCCTCGCTACTATAGCCTTCTTAAGCTTCTCCTCGTTGCTTTGCCTTCCATCGCTTCCTCTATTTATGGAATGTCGTAGGAGAAATAAAGCTATCTTTGTAGAATATATGACTTCGCAAAGATTTCATTTTGATCGTGTCACCGCGATTCAACTCATTTGGTTTATAGGTAACTCTTATGGGGGTGTTGTCGATCAAAAGATATCAAGTTGCATGGTCATCTAGTTACTAAAGAAAATGAATCAAGGTCCATTGTTCAGTCCAACAATGTCAATGTTGACATGCACACGAAAGAACAATGTTCAAACGTGTACATCCTCTAACATGCATACAAGGCGCAAAAGCTCCATAACATCCATAGGTGTAAAATTCCATACATTTGCGCAAAACCTCCTAAGTTCACCTGCTTTGTCCTCTTTTATTCCAAGCGACATTATGTGTTAAATTGTGCAAGGTCACACAAAGCTTTAGCATAATTACACCAACTTTTATTCTCCTCTTAATTCTTTTTTTTTTATTGATGCAAGATCTCAAGTGAACCGGGATGCTCTTGCATCACTATTGATGTTTAGTCTTTACATCTCTAATGATCTCCTATATCACGCCTCTTGGCTCTCGGTTTGTGAGTTACGGTATAAAACCTTGGGAATCAACTTGGCCTTGCTCACAAACAAGCATCTACTATGATTGCCATCTTATTGCCTTAGGCTCCCAACCATAGTTAGGCATTTTCTTAGAAAGGAATAACAATGGTCGAGAGTGTCATTTTGTCTCCTAGAGTCGGTTTTGCTTCTCATAGCTCAACTACATCATTGTCTATCTACTTGTCTTTTATCAACATTTTATCAACTCTCATGACAAAAGTCTCAATTTTTTTTTGCTTCATCAGTATATCACGCTTTATACACGAGAATTAGGGCAACCCGTTTATAGCTCATCATCTACCTTATTACACTCCTTATTGGGAACACTAAGGTCAATTTCACAGGCATTCTTTTCTAAGGTGCTAGTCTAAGAGTATCTAAGTGTCATGGTTTGTAGGTTCTATCTATAACGGCTAGATGTAAGCTTTCTAGTGTTAGATGTAGGTTTGATCAATCTTTCAAATCCATATGGAGGAGTAACAAAAAATGAAAAAATCGAAAACCACAAGAACATAAAAGAAAAATAAATCAATAGGCAACACGAAAGGAAAACTATACAATCAAAAGTTGATCACAAACAAAAAGACATGATGTCATTGGCATGCCCCTTATCGTAATTGAAAGCTCAAACTCGTATTTGGCCTCATAAGAGAGCTTGAGGTCTCTGGCGTGTAATAGGTTTATTTGACCGAGGTAGGAGGTTACATATCGACCAGCAGTGCCCCTTCCTTTTTGACACAAGTACCTAATCTTCATATGTAATGTCCCCTTTTCCAGGGCATTACTAATATATCGGTTCATCTTTTTTCATTTGCAATTGTAACCTCTTGGCATGCCTAGCGCTACAATCGGGAGTCTTATTTAGTCCTAAAATGTGCACATAGGTTAGTTACTTTTTATTATTTAATTAGAAAATAATAAAGTGCACATTAAGTGAGTCTTTTAATATTTTAATTAAGTTTTATTTGTTTTCCTCCAAAAGGGAAAATGACGGCCATTTGAATGTTGCACCCCTTATGTTATAAAAGGAGGTTGCATGGCCATCATTGGGGATGTTGATTGATCATTTGATTTTACTCCATGCTTGGAGAAAAGGGATGTATGCCCTATGTTGTTGATGCTCTCATTGTTGAAGACTCTCATTTTGCAAATCTATTAAAGTTGGTTTGGAGATCTATCCCTTGTGCAATTGTAATGTGATCATTGCTCTTACTTTGGCGACTTGATATAGAGTGTGGCACATTTATTTGTGGGAGAAATCTGCATGTTTATTGCTCATTTTGAAGTGTTCTTGGAAGGGTTTGAAGTACTTTTTCTATTGCTGTTACTGCTGCATTTATTCTAGATATAAGGACTTAGGTTGAGAGATATTTTAGCAGGTTTTGATAACATATGAGCTAGATCTGAAATCTGCTGTGTTAGCATTTATAACAGAGCAAGGGGCAATTATTTTGGTGTTATTGGAAGCTAGTAAAGTGCTGGAAATATTTTATATATTTTTCTCTAACCCTAACGACTTGTTTTGAGACTTCTAGATCTTATTTGGTGGGGTTTTAATGCTCAGAAAAATCTGATCCATTTTGCATTAGAAAGCTTTGAAATTCTAGTTTATGCTGCACTTGGTTTCATAAAATATGGAGTATTGAATGAGTTATGAATTTTAGAAGATTTCAGCTGTCTGCAAGCTATCTTGTTATTTATTAATAGTTATTTCAGATCTGCAGTTTGGGATCAGTTTAACATTGGATTTGGTTTTAGAAATTAGGAGGAATAAAGAGAAATTAACTTTATAATTTTTGGAGTTGATTTGATGCCCTAAATGTGCTTTGGCACCTACTTTTTAGGGAAATTTTAGGGTTTTATGTTTGCTGTGCAAAACTGATTTTGGAATATTATTCTTCATATTTTTTTGGCCCAAGATCGAAAGTTTCAACTCATTTAGACTTCTCTAGCAAAAGATATGAATTTTTGAAAATTGCAAATAACTGGGGTTTGAATAATAATTGTTTTCCAGCTGTGTAAGTCTGATTTGAATGTGTTTAAGTTCCAATTTTCTTCCAATCTATCCCACCACCTTGGCTAGTTCCAACCCCATTTGGGTTCGAAATAGCCGACATTGAGTTATTTTAGGTTGATACAAAAGGGTTTATCCATTCTTTGCTTGATTTTGACAAGTATTTCCCCATTTTCTAACTTGCCCAAAAAGGGGGACATTATATCGTAGTAAGCATATGGCTCTTTAATTGAGGTCCTAAGAACAAGTAACATGTCGTGGGAAGGTAGAACCTTTCCTTTTTCTTGCATCTCATAGACTCGGCATGTATTAGACTTATACTTCACTAGTTTTCCCAAACCAAAACTTACACAAATGGGTCCCTTCAATCCTTGATGTCAAAAACTCGAGTCTTACCAATTTGATTAGTGTCTTGATTCTCGGTTAAGAACTTGTTTGTTCCTCGAGGTGTCCATTTTCCCCTCACTTTACATTGTTTCCTCATGGCCTATAGAATAGTTTATAAGTCTTTCCCATCTTCTTTCCATCCTTTTCTTCGCCTCTTTTTAGACATGTTAGCATTGTGATAGCATTAATGTCATGCCCCTACAATTTAACCCAATAAAATACTTTGATAGAGCTGATTCTTTTTGATTTAATAATGTTTATTAGAGTTCTAAGTTTTGGGTGCATGACCCTAATTGCCTTAATGCAAGTAGTCATAGAAAATCAATTTCTCGTGGTTAGGTTTGACGAAATGATTACGCTAAGGGTTGAGTTGAATAAAGCTAAGGCTCATTAATTAAATTCCTGCGAAAAGGGCCAAGTCAAACTTAATATTCTCGAAAGAGAGTTTTCCACTTTCACAAACTTGAAACATTTCTGGCTTGGAGAATGTCATTGCACAAAATGTTTCCGCTTAGATAGAGTTACTTGAGTTGGATAAAGAAGGCCAAATCAGTTTGAACATTAGGAAATACTTCGATGCATATTTCAAGGGTGAAGAAGAGAGTAATTACTGAGTATCTAATCAAGTTGAAAAACAAAGATAATGTAGTGACAACATGGGAGGAGGAATATTTCTTGTACCAACATGCAAAGATCATCGACATAGGGGACTCCGCTTCGTGAAGTAGCCTCTAGAAATTTTCAACATTGGGGACAATGTTGTTTTAGAGAGGAAGGGCATGTTACATCCTTAATCCTAGGTCATATATCGGATATGTATAACCAACCTATAGCTAACATAATCTCTTTTTATGCCATATTTTTATTTATGTTTTCATATGCTTAGTAGGTCGGCCTTGGTGCCTTGTATAACATAGTAGGGTATATATAGGAGTTAGAGAGTAGTAGATGATCATCATATTGAGCACTTGAGTCTTATTGTATGGTTTGGAGGTTGCCCCCTCAAAGTGGTTAAGTCATTATACTTGCATATTGTGATCATTTTTGTATATTTTGGTGTTCTTTGGTGTTATATTTATGCTAATATTTAGATCTATCTCGTAATTTTAATACATTTCCTTTCTAATAATGAGGAAGAGATTACAAACTTAGGTATGTTCCCTTTCTGCTTTACCACAGTCTTATGACAAACTCTGCAGAAATTCATGAAAGAATTTCAATCCCAGAACCTAAGCTTGCAGACTTTGTAAAGCTTCTACCAAACCAAACTCGACTCCTTGGACTACGTAGCTTTACAATTGCTTAAGGTACTCTTAGTTCTCTTCAATAGGCACTTGCTTGCTTCTAATTTCTCTTTTTGGCTCACTTTTGATGCCCTTTGCTACTATAACCTTCTTAAGGATCTCCTTGTTTTGATCGTCCATCGTTCACTCTATTTATAGAATCTTTTGAAGGAATAAAGAAATGTTTGCAAGAAAGACGACTTTTCAAAGATTCCTCAACTCAATTAGGTCATCGTCGATTTAAATCATTTGGTTTGCAAGTAATCACTCATGGGGGTGCAATCGTTTGATCAAAACATACTAGGTTGCTTTGTCATCTAGTCATTGAAGATAATGAATCAAATCTCACATGTTCAAGTCCAACCGTGTCGATTTCAAATGAATGTGAAAGAACTTCAAGATGCAAACTTGTATAACATCGACCGAAAAGAACACAAAGAACGCACAAGGTGCAAAAGGTCCAAAACATCCGTAGGTGTAAAACTTCATAAGCTTTCCTAATACCACCCAAGTTTCCCCTTTTCCCCCTTTATTCCAAACAACATTGTGCATTGAATTCTAGAAAGTCATACAAAGCTAAGAAGAACTATGCTAACTTTTAGTCTCCTAAATCGAATTCTTTTTTTTTTTTGTAATGCAAGTCATAAGTGAACTCGTATGCTCTCGCATTATACACCTCGGGTAAGAAGAAACACGAGCCCCCACTCATTGTGAATTTCATAAAGTTCATCTAAAGCTAAAAAAAACTATGCCAACTTTTCGTCTCCTAACTCAAAACTCTTTTTGTTGGTAGTGCAAGCTTGCAAGAGAATAGATGCTCTGTATCATACAGCTCAAATAAGAAGAAACAAGAGCCAAGATGCTTCCTCAACTTCTCTTCCTTTTTGCTTTACCATATATTATGTGTATTCCGTATTGGACATTGTCTTTGCTATGCCCGTGTCCATAGTTTCTTCAATTTCTTCGTGATCTTGCTTCGATAGTTGGTGCCTCCAATCTACTTTTGACACAATTTATTTAATTATTTGTCTACGCCTCAAAATAAGGGTGCAGATCCACAATAATGAAGATAAGTGAAATGTGTATAATATCCGAAAGCTCTATCACATATGTGTTTGGCATTCTTCAGTTTTTTGCATGGTCCAATATTATTCCACTTCACATTCCTCTCAAGAACCTTTATTTGAGCAAGTGCACAAGAACCATGTCTCACTTCGAACTTTGATCTCTCCTCATATTTGTATGCTTTCTGTATAAAGACGTTGCTCTTTTGTAACTTTGTGTACACTTGCTGGTGCTCATCCTTCATTTATTATGCAAAGTCATTTGCTTTTGCCCTCCTTACATTTTCTTGCGAGATGTCACGCAATTTTGCAACCCTCTTGGACTTAGTCCATAAACTATATAGACATGCTACTTCTTAGTGTTTATGTTTACAAGGACCGAATCCTATGTCCCCTATCTTTTTTGATCAAACTTCTCAACAAATTGCCAAGGCTCTTGTTGACGACTTCCGTTTTGCCATTTGTCTCGTAGGTGATACGTAGAAGTAAACTGCAACCTCGTGTTCAGTTTCTTACACAATGTTTGCCAAAATGATCCACAAACTTAGTATCCCTGTTAGACACAATACAATATGACTATCTATGCAGTCTCGAACTTACTTGAAAAACAAGTTAACTATATTATGAACTTCAGTAGTCTTCTTACAAGCAATAAATTGAGCCATCTTAGAAAATCTATCAACACTAACGAAGTTAGGATCATGACCCCTTTGTGCTCTTGGTAAACCCATAACAAAATCCATATTGAGGGTCTCCCACAATTTCTTAGGTACTAGTAGTGTTTTCAAGTACTGTCAATGGTTGTATGACACTGCATTTTGACTCTTCCCCTTTTCCAATTGGTGAATTCTGCATCTCTATACTACGCACGTCTATTGCCATCCACGGCTAATAATACCCCTCATTTAGTTGCACCAAGGTGTTGTCTATATTGAAGTGATTAGCTAACCCCATAAGGCTTCTCCTAGATTGAATTGTCTCTCATTGATCATCAAGGTATGCACAAATGCTCCTTTGAATAACAACCCTTCATGTAAAAAGTTGTCTAATTGTGTGCAATCATCTCTCACTGGTTTTTGTGCATGCTTTTCGTGCCTCTCTGAAATCTTCATCTTTTATATAGAGTTCATTGCGTCCAACCCTACCACTTTAACATGCATGTCACTCAACAAGACGCAGATTCTACTCAATGCATTTTCAACTTTATTCGACTTCCCACTTTTGTGCTGAAATTTAAATGAAACTGTGCAACAGTTGAACCCATTTCATATGTCTTTGATTCAACTTACCTTGACTGTTTATGAATTGTAGTGTTTGATGCTGTGTACAACACAAACTCTTTGGGAAACAAGTAGTGCCTCCACTTCTTTAGAGCTTGCACTATGGCATAAAACTTCCGATCACAAATTAAATACTTTTTCCTTGTGTCATTTAGTTTCTCGCTGAAGTAGGCTACGGGCCTACCATCTCGATTCATCGTAGCTCTAATGGTTGTTCCACTTGCATTGCTATCATCCCGAATACCTTATTGAAATAAGGCAAAGCCAACATTGGCGGCTATGTGGCTCTTTTCTCTAGCCAATGAAATCCATATTCTGCATTTGTGGTCCACAAAAATGCCCTCTTATTTGTCCACGTCATCTCTGAAGAAATCCCGTTGAAGTTTCACATGATTTTTTTGTAAAAGTTCACCAAACTAGAGAAATGTTATGCTTCAAAACACTCTTGGGTGACGGCCACCGCCCCATAGCTCGCACCTTCTCGGGATCCATCTTCAATCCCACTTGAGATATCACAAATCCCAAGTATACCAGCTCCTCCTTCATGAAACTACACTTCTTCAAGTTCACAAACAACTTCTCTTTGCGGAAACGCTTTAACACCTTATGCATGAAACATACGTTATTGAAATAAGACAAAGCCAACATTGGCTGCGCTGTGACTCTCTTCTCTAGCTAGTGAAAGCCATATTCTGCATTTGCAGTCCACACAAACTCCTCTTTTTTGTCCACATCATCTCTGTGATCTTAGTGCAAATCGCGTTGAAGTATCATATGAATTATCTATAAAAGCTCTCCAAACCAAAGAAACTTCATGCTTCATAAACACTCTTGGGTGAGGGCCACTCCACTATAGCTTGCACCTTCTCGGGATCCATCTTTAATCCCACTTGAGATATCACAAATAAGTGTACCAACTCCTCCTTCATGAAACTGCACTTGTTTAACTTCACAAGCAACTTCTCTTTGTGTAAATGCTTTAACACCTTATGCAAATGGATCAAGTGTTCTTCTTGCATTTTGCTAAATGTCATTGAGATATATAATGACCAATTTGCCTAGAAAAGTCTTCAACACTTCATTCATGAGTTGTATGAAAGTGCTCGGTGTGTTGCTTAGCCCAAATGGCATGACAAACCATTCATACAATCCATCTTGCATCTTAAAAACAGTCTTTCGCTCATCACTTTCTCTTATTCTGATTTGGTGATGCCTAGTCTTTAAATCAATCTTTTCAAAGTACTTTGCTCCACTTAAACAATCCATCAAATCATCCATGCATGACAATGGAAACTTGATGGTAATCTTGTTGATGGTCTAAGAATCAATGCACATCCTCCACTCACCTCCTTTCTTCAATGCTAATATCACAAGTATTGCACTCTGGGTGAGAGATTCTCTTATCAACCCCTTCTTGACCAATGCTTGAATGTTCTTCTTCATTTCCGCATTCTCCATAGTTGCGCTAACCTATATGTGGCCCAGCTCAGGAAACTAGACCCCACAATCAAATCCATCTCATGCTTCGCCTAGGTAGTAATCCATCTGGACTATCCCGTGACATAATGACCGCAAACTCACCTAATGTCTTCCCCTAAATGTGAAAGTTATCCTTTCCATGTCGCTACGCCATCCTCATTCTTAAGTACTCAACTAGTGAGCACCAAGCTAGCTTCTCCCAAAGCCTAAGGGAAAGCGATAACCAACTATATCTACAACATAGTTTGGTTGAAGGAAAGGAAAGAAGTTAGAAGAAACAAACAACACATAAGAGGATTATCTACTCCAAATTTTCACCAAAAACATAAAACCTACCAATACAAAACAAGAGATTGATCCCAAAACAACCCAAAGAGGGGATGAGAAGTTAACACAAATACCCTTCGAGAATAAAAGATGAGAGACTATTTCCTTTCAAGTTTTGTGGCAAGAATTTCCTAATTAACACAACCTCAATATATCCTCCATATACCTCTTTTACCCTCAAGATAGCCAAAGGGATTTTCAACCTCCTTAGGAGGTTCCACTTCTTCGACTTGAGAGAAAATGCACCAACCCCAAATTGATGCATGTTAAAACAACAAAAGAAGGCGTGCGAGGGTGTATGCGATGGATAACAATCCAACTCTTAATTCTCTAAGGCTTCAACAAAGATGCCAAGGATGGTGTGTTGTCGATAAAAAGTAGATCGACAACTAATCAACCCTTTCACCTAACGCAAAAGGTCAAGTTGGAATCAGACCAGTTTAATCGTGAAGAAACTTAAGAATAACTTAAGTGTGGGTAGTTTAAGTATAGGTTAATCATAGACCAACCTAAGATTCTAGGAAAATTTCTATCTTCTAACAAGAGGATATACAAAACACAAAAGAAAGAACGAAAAGACACAACAAGACCACTTACTATTAAATCAGTTATGAAATTGATATCACTTGAAAATAATAAATCACTTATTGATAAGACTGATTTCTTTATCCAAGAAATTGTTATCTAACCTTTATCCGACAGAGTGGAGTCTATTTATGAGACAACCTCTTGAAAAGGTGAATATTATAAGTGATGATTTATTTATGATCTCATATTTGCAATTTATTGGTAATGAAGTGTAATGATGTTGGAAACAAAACCCAAACAACAAATAAAAGAAAATAAACAAAAACACGTTATTTACAAGTATGACACATTTGCACAATTTGTAAGATGAAAATGAAGATGAATATATTGAAGAGAAACAAATTTGTATTTATGAAATGTACAATGATTGTGAAAACATCTAACAAGAGTCATGATCAAATCAAAAAGCCAACATGGCTATTAATCTTATTTATCTCAAGATTGGAGTGAAAATGTCTTTCATGGTTTAGTCTCATGTATCAAAATTTCATACTCAAGCCGATTACAACTGATTTGTCTCCAAATTATAATTAAATTTATAATAAAATATTACACTTCATCTTTAAGTGAACTTTATTATGTTTTATTTAAATATCAATTGAGAAGGACTCGGGTAACTATCTTTTAAAAATAAAAGATGACTTTTAAAACATTGAGGAATGAGATAAGAAAGGGAGGGGGCCCACCTAACACTTAATACACCAAATAAAAATACATAACCATTTAGCATTCAAATCATTGAACCATAAATACTCACATATCCAAAAGATCATCAAAATATAATCCAACATATAATCAAGACTGCTGCCATCAAGCAAAGCCAAATATATACTTAAGTTCATAAACCAAGCTGCACATGTCATCAAGTGTAAGTCCATGATAATTGTCAAATACTGAAAAATATTTGTTCAAATACATGTTCAAAACAACAATTAGAAAATCATATCATGATAAAGTACTAATTGTCTCCAGTGAGCTCAAACAACGGTGTCCCAGTCTCAGTCATCGATTCTACATACTCATATGGACAAATAGGAAGAGTAATATGAGTAATGGCTTTTGACTATTTTTCTGCTTCCAACTTTACCCTCTTCAATGCCCTAGTCACCCTAGGTACAATGAAAAAGGCCCTGACACGATTAGGGAATGGGTGGGAGTCATGTGAGCAGGATGGTTGTGTTTGCCCAAGTAGTAAAGGTGAGTTAGCATGTGGTTGAACATTACAATCATGCAAATGATACAGAGTAGAATGGAAAATGATTGGAAGAAGAAGGATTGTGATCAACTTGAGTGCGATCAATGTTGTCATGGAGAGGAGTATTATGAATGCTTTGAGAGGGCTGGGTACGAGGATATGACTTGATAACTTGTAATACCTCATGCAAACAAGGTTCATTAACATCAAAGTGTATTGAGACATGAGTAGGACCACTTCTCATAAAAGGCCTCCTACCTTGAAGCGTACTAGTTCCCCTTCGGCCACCCCTAGGTGAACCTCTCTGCCATTGTGAACGACCCCGAAAGCTATTATGACCCCATGAATGATGTGAACTTGATCCTCTGGAATTTCCCCATCCATCCCAGCCTGACATGCTATAATAACTGAGAAGAAATGATAAATTACTAAGCAAATTCAATTGAAGATAACTTCACAAGTTCACATATTCTCTCAAGACAAAGTGAACTAAAAATGCCCAAATTCATATTGACATGGCAGATAAAATGATGACTGTGGCAACCACTTGATCAATACAATTTTCATTAACAACAATTGAATCATTTGTCAAGCAATTTTAATCACTATTTCAACAAACTAAACTTCAATAACTCCATATTAATACAAACTTTTACCAAATTTTAACAACACTTCAAAATCATTGCCTTTTTCTTTGCACGGTTCTATTTTACATTTAAGCTTTCCCAAAATTCACATTTTACAAACGACAAGTAAATCAAACTCAAGTAAAGAATGACTTCCTCGAATCACCACATTTTAATAAAGTAAATTGATTCTTTGTTTCTGAACAATATCTTATATTAAATAAATCAAAACAGAGTGCAACTGAGACCGAATGTTATGCACAAAATAACATTCTTGGGTAAGGCTGATAATACTGCCAATTTGTATACTATTGCTCATGATTCATAACACATTTTGGAATACACTTCTTGCTTCAAACAACACAAAAGCTCATAGAAGAAAAGTAAAATTTTCAATACCCATTATGGATTCAAAACTGGGCAGTCTTCGACTACTTTATCAATTTCACAAATTCGTATTCCCACCAAAACGACCCACACATGTATAAACACAACAACCACTTTCAAGAATAACTCAAACCATCCAAAATCTCTGACCAACTCTCTTAGAAATAAGAGATTAAATAAAACAAGAAAGGAAGTAAGATTACATGTTCCTTGTTGATTTTTCTTAACACATCAAGGCTCAAACTGGGTCTCAAAATAAACTTGCATTCAACTAAAAATCAATCTCATAACCCGAAAAAATACTTTTCTTGTCAAACAAGCTTTACCCATCTCATTATTTGCAAAGATGGAAGCATTTTGAATGTGGGTAATGAGAATAATAGAACAAATCCGAGCAAGATCTTTCAATACCCACATGACATTGATTTTATCAAAAACTACTAATAGACCCAAAAATTGCATGCATGCATGAAAACGACCTAGATTTGTGTAACTTCCTCTTGTTTTATCCAAACTATACATACCTGTGAAATCTCGCCACGTATTCACTCGAAATGGAGGACCCAAATGCACAACACCATGACAGAGCTCCCAAACCCAGAGTGCTCAAAATAACAAAACTACAAAAGAGCTTGAGTTTCCAAGTTTTGCCTAGCTCTAGATCATTTATGAGGCACGGTTAATGCACACGCACACATTCAATGTGACGACTAGAAGTTAAACTACGACAAAACCACCACCTCCACGCTTTCCAATCAACAATGCCCAAAACTTTGAAAACCAACATATCAACCATAGTTCAAATCAAGGTGACAAGGTCGAACACATGGTGGCCATCTTAATATTATCACCTTCTAACCACTTAACATGCCATCCATATATCAATTGATATTCAACAAATGCAAAGTGATATAACCACCATCATATGAAAACAACATATGCCCACCTTATGCATACATCAATCCTTGGGTTAAAAAAGTGCCGAATGATATGATCAAAATCACATAATAGCTCAACGAACTTATTAAAATGGTTGAAACCAGTCGCAAGCTTATCAAAATATGCGAAGTGGCAGTCTACCAATGAAATCAAACAAGACAATGATCATTTCAAAACTCACCACATCTTCATCATGTCACTTAAACAAATTCATTTCTAGAATAGGAAGAAGAGATCTATCATGATGCGAGCCTGAAAACAAAAGAATGATATCACAAAACAAAACTTGATCTCCATTAACAAAACCATACTACCAAATTAACCAACAATATGCCATATATATATTTTCACAAAACAATAGTCAGCCGACAAAGTATAAGAATGCCACGAAACCACTTTATGTTATACAAATTAAATAATGCATTAAAATGTCAAGTGGCCCCCACCTAACTCATCATAAATGCATGCAGGTAGGCTGTTGTATAATGAGGATAGGGATGTTTTTAAGTGACTCTATAAAAAGGGGCATGCGAAATTTTGTCAATTACACAAAGGGTGTGATCATCTTCTCTACCGAATCCTCAAACTACACTACCCAATCATACTGGTAGAATGAGAAAATACGAAACTCCCACTAAACATACTAAAAGTGAATACAAAACAACGAGGTAAGGAAGCACAAGAAATACTAAGAAGAGGAAAGAGAAACATTTCCCACGCATAAACAATTACAAAATGACTCCCAAAATCAAATCCAAGATTCACTCATCACAAATTGATCAAGCAAGCACACTTTTTCTTTGCAGAAAGAAGAACAAAGCTTGCTTGAATGCCTAAAGGTAGAACAAGGTTGAACTTGTTCTCTTTTGAAGAGGCCAAACAAAGCTTCACACAAATCCCAAATCAAGCTTCCCTATATCAAAAGAAAACATTTGCGATCCAAAAGAATTCTCCCAAATTCACCAAAACTTCCCGTAATGTCCCTTCTAGGGATGAACCTAAAAACAATGAAATAACACAAACCCCAAACGCGAGAAATCAGATTTTGGGAACAACAACTTGTTATCCCGTAAAATTGACAAGGGCAATTTTACGGATAACCATACGGAAAATTTTGTTTCGATCCCTTGTTAGGGATCCCCCGCGTTCGAAACGTCGTAAAGTCCCTTCCCGGGAAATCTAGTTTTCGAACTTAGTCTTTTTGAGCCTTTTTTGGCTGGGCGCATGGATTTGCCTTGTAACACCAAGTTTTGGTGCGCCCCCTTAAAAGCCTTTGGCGCATGGTTTTCCATGTTAACACGTCTTTCGGTGCGCCAAAGGGCGCATATAATCTATGTGTTACACCAAGTTTTGGTGCGCCAAAGGGCGCACATAACTTCATGTCGACAATGCATACGGTGCGCCAAAGGCGCGCTCATTCTTCTGTTGTCGAATACTTCCGTGCGCCAAAGGGCGCACACTTTCCCCTGTCGACAGCAGTTTTCATGCGCCATTTCAAAAGTAGTTGGCGCATTAATGACAAATTTTTCTATAAATATCAGTGCGCGCCCAATGTCATTTTCATTCCTTTTAATCAAAGCACGTGATTGCTCTGGATTTGTCAGCTCTGCTCTGTCGTTGTCATCGACCTGTGGACCCGCTCTTCAATTTTTGATATATATTCGGGTAAGAGGTTCTCCCTCTTTTCCATTTTGTGCTTTTGTGTTCTTGGTCTGGGCGTTTCTTGGTCTTTGTTTTGGGCTGCTAGTCGGTTTTTAATGGAGTATATTTGAGCTAGTCCCCCTGTGCTGTCCTGTTTCCTTTTCTTTTTCTCCTTCCTCCCTCTTTCCAGATCTGCTGGAAGGGAGTTGTTTTTCATGGCTTGGTCTGCTGAAACCTCTTTGTGAAACCTTACTTGTCCAAGCAGCCTTTTGAAGTAGAAAAAGAGTAAGAAAATATTTGAGCAGTTAAGTGTAGTTTCGTGGCGCACTGGCGCGCCTTGTAGCAATAAAAACAGTTGCGCCCCTTTGGCGCATCTACCCGCCATGTTACATCCTCAAAACCCGCGCCAAAGGGCGCACCCTTCCATCCTGCTGCAGTTTGAATTCATGCGCCCTCAAAGCGCGCCCTTTTTGCATGCTACAAGTATAAATCCCGCGCTTCCTTAAAACCCTTTGGCGCACCTTCTTTCCATGTTACATCCCGCTTTCATGCGCCAAAGGGCGCACCCAGCTTTCATGCAACACAAGCCTTATTCGCGCGAGTATCAAGTTAGAAAGGCGCGGGCGCACCCTCCATTGCAGTAACATGATGTTGTGTAAAACCTTCATGCGCCGCGCCAAAGCCTTTGGCGCACCATTTGTTAATGTTACACAACCTTCCCATGCGCCAAAGGGCGCACCAAACCCCAATGTAACACGCATTTCCTATGCGCCCTGCTATAAAATGCAACCTGCTTCATCCATGCGCCATGCGCCTTTGGCGCCAGTATAACCTCTGCAACATTCCTTTTCTGTGCGCCTTATCTATTTGGCCTGCCAGTTGCATTTTTCCCGCGCCCTGAGCCTTAAAATCTCTAACTCTTTCTTCTGCTAGCTTTCCAATGGAAGATCAAATGACTAATTCAACCTTTTTGGATTGGGTCTCACTTCTTCTTCGTGCAGATCAGCAACTGAGTTCGAAAGAACACATGTCTACGCTCCAGCGAAGCCCACCAAACCAAGAGGAAAAGCTAAGTTTCGATGTAAGAAGAGATGAAATACAAATATCAGAGGGTCAGGATGCCCGAATCACAGGCTGAGTGCAGTATGGATGTCAGAGACTCAGAATTGGGTCACATTGACATGGAGGAATTCTGGGTTAGGACTCAGAAAGTTACAAGAAGTCCATGGATGGACAAGTTAATAGGCAGTGCCCTGCACTTCGCCGGAGGAATCCCCGTCAGCGCTGTAAACAACGAATTGATGATGATGAGTAGCTTCTTCTTCTTCTTCTTCTTCTTCTCTCTATTCTCCGACTTTCTTTTCGAAATGTCTAAAATGTGTTGGCACAAATGATGACATCATCCATGTTGCATCATGGGATGATGTCATCCATCCAAGTTGTCAAAGTCAACATGACTTTTAGATATTTTGTAAATATCTTGTAAATAAGTGGTTGGCTCCATTTTGCCTTCTCTCTCCCTCATTTTCTATAAATATGAGAATACTTGTTGTATTCGGTGTGAACATTTTTTAGATAGAAATAGAAGTGAGGAGAGAAAGACTTTGAGCTTTCTTGTAACAGAAAAGAACAATAATACAATTATTCAGACTTTGTGCTCAATAGCTGTGTTATACATTAGATCTTTCTTACGTTAGATCTGTATGTGTTTAATCTGTTGGATTCATATCTACTTTTCCGTCATTTGTTTATCAGTATTGCTTTGTTTATTTATGCAAGTAGGTTTGGCTCTGTTTACTACCAAACTAAAAACATAAATCTTCTGACCTTTCTGCTTTGGAATTCATTTCTTTTCTCCCTTCGGATCTGTTTTTTCTCTTCTCCCTCTTTCATTCCTTTCTTTTCGCAGCTTGGAACACTCTACTGGGATGAGATCCCAACCCCAAGGCGAATCTGTGAGACTTGCATAGGTTCCTAAGTAGAAATAGCAATAAACCGGGCGCTTTCTTTGTCTCAAAGAGGGGCTAAGCCCGCACACTGTTGGCCTGCCTATCCATAGATCTGTCCACGCGACAGATTTTCGGACCAACACAACTATCAAACTCTACCAAATAACTGAAATCACATCATTAGGGCATCAAAAACCAGCTGGAAATTAGTAAATAAACCTTCTAGGGAAATGATTCTCATGCAACAACACGCCTTAAATGATAAAGAATGATTCCAAATATTTTAATCAATCATGAAGATATTATTCCAGCCAATATACTTCATAAATAAAAGAGAAACAAGTGATAAACCACAATTGGAATTAATTAAATAAACAACGGAAGTACAACTCACAATAAGGGTTGAAAATGATGTTTCCAAACCCTAACAAATACCAATAACGTGAGAAATCAACGTTATAAATTAGGAGGAATCAATATCAACACAATGTCAATTGATGCCCAACCCTTCTCCACCCAAGTCGCCACCCTAGGAGAGGGTGCCAATTTCATGTAGAAAACTGTGATCTCTTCCTTCTTCAAGCCTTAGCTGCCAACCAGCAAAATAACCTTCTTTGAAGCCCTTGGAACCACCATTTGGAGAGTTTTCGTTTTCCAACCTTGAATGAGGAAGAGTGTCTTCTTCCTTGCTTGCCACACCAAAGGATTTTCACCTTCTAGTGGAATGGAATAGAGCAATAAGCCCCAAAACCAACTAGAATAAAATTATAATGATGGTGCATGCCCAAAATGAGCCTAAGTGACTCATTTTATATCCTTTAGATGGCGCCAAACCCCAAAAGGGAGTTTCCCCCACGACGGATCTCATAAAGAAGCTTGCTTTATCTTTTAATTTGCTTTTTAATTCCTCCAACCCAATCGACCTACCTCATAAAGGAAAACACTAAAAGAAAATGTAAATGCTCACGGAAAATGACTAAAATATAAACAAATACTTCCTTTGTTCACCTTCTTCCGACCCACGGGAAGTGGAATGTGCTAGAAGTCTTCGAAATGAATTAGTTCGAAAAGGGAGATTACACTTCCAAAATTCCAAAATGAGTAACCCCGCATATGCCAAAAATTTGCATACAAATACGGAAGAGCTAAATCTCTCAACAAATAAGAATCGGACATATGTCCATTGTCATCCCAAGGAGTCCAATCACTCTTACAAATTCATCAACATTCTTACAATTATAATAAAATTTTCTTTCTGTAGTTACCTTGCAAAATTGATCCAAACACCTAGAGTTACCTTGTTGTAGTGGCCTCCATGGCTGCCCAAAAGATGGTCTAGGCTGCCCTCTTCCCACTGTCCTAGGTTGGGCTGTACCTTCCTCAAAGCCTTTATGTTTCACTCCCAATCCAAGTATTGGAGGGACTCTGTTTCTATGCAAATTGAGACCTTTTGCACTCACAAACTTGCCATCCTCCATTATGGCATCTTCATCTTCAGTTGTAGTCCCATATTCTTCATCACATGCTCGGATGGATAACAAATTCAGCTGCTCTTTCTTCTTTATTCCTGTGCCTACACAAAGAACAAACACATTAAAAGAAACAAGAGCTCTCAATATCATTTCTTCATGCCCCGTAGGTATGGAAGCTAGCTCCCTTTCATGGCTTGTAATCATCTCATTTTCTCCACTCAAGTGATGGATATTCAAAAGTTCACCCAGGCTGTCCCAAACACAGTTGTAACCATGTGTTTTGTCCCCTAAAATCAGAAGGATAGTGGCTGAGATCCTTCTTATGACAGCTGAAAACACATCAATGATGATAGTAGATTGGAAACCCTTCATCCTCATGGTTGGATACTTATCTCGGCTGTCAACAAAATGGATAGGGAGCTGAAATTGTTGTGGACAACGAATGAAAAAAAGTACAGCAGCTGTCAAACTGAAATCCCTTCATGAATCTCCTAAAAAGAATGTAGTGGGGCCTGGGAATGAGTCATTATTGACTGAAAATGCTCTGAAAGATTGGAAACTATCCCTTCTCATGACTGTCCTCTTTTGTATGGCACCAAACAAAATATTGGGCAAGCTGGGAATGTTTATAACAACAGTACAAAAACACATGAAAACATGCTTGAAGTCCCACAAATCAAGACTCCTTCCAATCATACCTCCAAATCTCAGCTGAGTTACAATGCTTGGAACAACAAGATAACAACCATCCCACTCGATTTCAAACACAAAATTCATGAACTCAACTTTTACTTCTATTGGAGCACTCCCTTTAAGAGCCTGCTTATCAATTAGGAATTCATAATTCTTATAATGACTGCTGTTTTGAAAATAAGATTGTAGGTTTTACCTCATTATATGTTGCCTGTATGTCTTGTCTTCTTCCGAACGTTCCTTCACTCTTCTTGGCTGTAGCAAGTTGAGGAATCCCATTTGTCATGCTTGGAAGTACAACCTCTTGGTCATCAAGCTTGAACCTCAATTCTGCAGTTTGGTAGTCTTGGATAAATTTACCCAAAGAGTGTAGCCATGGCACTCCAAGTACCAAATCTGTATCTTCATTACACTTCACATAGAAATCACCACTTACCATGTGCTTTCCCAAGGTGAGCTTGAGTTGTTGGAATCTCTTGGTGTAAGGGATGATGAGGCCATCTTGTAGCATCTCATCCTTCACAAGGGAGTTTGAATGTACAACAAACTCCATATGATTTCTCATAAAATTTCTTTCTAACCATATGCACAAAATGAAGCACTCACTAGCCATAGTAACATGGAATCTATTGAGGAATTCACCTTTTTTGTAACTCAAGTGATCTATGTACCCTTTGCCACTTAGAGTGTTCTTCACTTTATCACCATTTCTACTATGTTGTCCATGACGACCACCAATTAGACTATGAAGCATCAAACTTGACATAGGCTCATTCTTTTCAACAAGCTGCCCATGATGACACAAGTATGGCAGCAACATAGGAAGGATCAACAAATCTGAAATGTGATTATTATTATCATACCTTTGGCTGCCCATGAAAAGCTTGTCCTCCTTTGATGAAGTGGGGTTTGTGGAGATACCTCCAACCCTTCTATCCTCGTGATTCCCAATATTTTCTTCAATCACATGACTCTTCATAGTGCTGTTCTGAAAATCAGTCAATGGAAGCTCAAGGGTGGTGCAAGTTCCTCTAACTTGAACCCTTCGTATACAACAAGTGATGTCCCTTTTGCTTCAACTTCATCCACATTTTGTTGATGCATGCACAAAACCTTTTCATGGTTCTCTCCAAGGCCATAAACATCATCTACTTGCTTCATGTAGATGGCTGTTCTGAAATTTCCAGCAAGTTGTACTTCAACATTCACATTTGGCAATTGAGCTTCAACCTCCAATTTCTCTTTACCAACTTGCAAATCTGATTTTTCTTCCTTCTTTGGCTCAAGCTCCATGATTTCTCCCTCTTCAACTTGCATGGTGGATTCCTCTATGGGTTGTTTCTTCTCCATTACTTGCAGCCCTAATTTTTCTTCTTGTGTAGCTTGTGACCTAAGCTTGGGCTTTGATCTTCCCTTGCTTACTCCCATGAGTTCAACAAATAACATGACATCACGAATTTTCTTTGAAGAGCCCTATATTCATCATAACATGTTGCAATGTTATCCAATTTGGATGGCTGAATATTATTGATTTCATTTGAAGAGCTCCTTCACCATTTAGATCTTGAATGGTATGGATTAGATGAGTCATTTTATTGATCAATCTTTCTTGCCCTAGGGCAAGCCTCTCAACCTTAACATCATCAAAATGAATGTTTTCCATTTATATGCTCCTTTTGAATGAAACCCTCCAGACATGGAAGATCTATGCTCGATGCCACCGTAATGCTCCTTTCTAGGGCTGAACTGAAAAACAATGTAACAACACAAAACCCAAATGCAAGAAAGCAGGTTTTGGGAACATAATCATCAAACCCTAAGAACGAATTGAAACCACATCCTTAGGGCATCAAAAATCAATTGGAAAAAGTAAATAAACCCTCTAGGGCAACGCTTTCTTGTGCAAACAACCTAAAGTGACAAAGAATGATTCCAAATATTTTAACCAATCATGAAGATATTATTCCAGCCAATATACTTCATAAATAAAGGAGAAACAAGTGATAAACCACAACTAAAATTAATTAAATAACCAGCAGAAGTACAAATCACAATAAGGGTTGAAAATGATGTTTCCAAACCCCAACAAATACCAATGAAGTGAGAAATCAGCCTTATAATTAAGAGGAATCTGAATATCAACACAAAATGTCAATTGATGCCCTAGAAGGCACTCGAACCCTTCTCCACTAAGTCGCCACCCTAGGAGAGGGTACCAAATTGATGTAGAAGAAGCCTTCAATATCTTTTCTTTCTTCAAGCCCTAGCTTCAACTAGCAAGATAACCTTCTTTGAAGTCCTTGCAACCACTAATTGAGAGTTTTCGTTTTCCAACCTTGACGAGGAGGGTTTTGTCTTCCTTGCTTGCCACACCAAAGGATTTTTGTCCTTTAGTGGAATGGAATAGAGCAATAAGGCCAAAATCCAAGTAGAATAAAATTATAATAATGATGCATGCCCAAAATGAGCCTAAGGGAATTCTTTTATATCCTTAAGGTGGCATCAAACCCCATGAGGATTTTCCCATGACCAACCTCAGTAAAGAAGCTTGCTTTATCTTTTAATTTTCTTTTTAATTCCTCCAACCTAGTTGACTGCCTCCTAAACAAAAACATTAAAAGAAAATGTAAATGCACACTGAAAAGGACTAAAATTTAAACATATGCTTCCCTGTTCACCTTCTTTTGGCCCACGGGAAGTGGAATGTGCTAGAAGTTTTCAAAATTAATTAGTTTGAAAAGGGGACATTACACTTTCAAAATTCCAAAATGAGTAATCCTGCAAATGCCAAAAATTTGTATACAAATACGAAAGAGCTAATTCTCTCAACAAATAAGAATTGGACATATGTCCATTCTCATCCCAAGGACTCCGACCACTCTTACAAATTCATCGACATTCTTACAATTATAATAAATTTTTCTTAGAATTCACACGCGCTTACTTGCCCCTCGTAAGAACTTACACAATGTTGTCATGAGAGACTAAAATGTCAAAAATTTCAAAATTTTTGAGTTTGGGGTAGTTTTTTGCATTTCTGGTCACACTTCCCTTTGTTAATTTAATACAAAGAGGAAGAAGTTCGAGTTAGTCGGGCGTGTTTTGGGGGCTCAAATCGGATGAATCGAGATTTGAGGAACAAGAGGAACCATTCCTTGTTCCTCCTATTCCCCGCTCGCTACCTTACCCGTCCACAAGTTTTTGCCGATCCCATCGGCCATATTGGGCATTGATGGAACTTCTTCCACATGCCCCGCTTCCCTCCGTTCTTCACTTCTCAGCCATCTTCGCCGACGGACACTTCGCCAAGTCAGCACACCCGATACTTTTGACGTTGTTCCCCGGCCTCCGGGCCTCCGAATCCTCGCTCCGCCCGAGGCCCTCTTAACAATCGGATATCTCGGGTGTTTCCTGGGACTTGGGGAACCAAGGGAAATGTTCCCGCGCACCTCAGCCTCCCGCAACGCCAATTTATCCTCTATAATACAAAAATAACACGTAGAGTGGGGAGTTTTGTGAAATCATCCCATCGGGCATTATTTTACCCGATACATTGTTTTAAGAGCTTGAGCGGAGAGCAATGGGAAAAGTGGTTATGATTGCATATTATAAGCTCCCCCCACTCCATTTTTATCCCTCACACTCAATTACTCCTACCTTGTCATTTTGTGCCCTTCCTCTCTCGCATCTAAAACATTGTTTTGCCCATTTCTTCTTCATATGGTATCCAAATTCAAAATTCAAGTTGCCTTGGGAATGTTGGGAGGTCGTCTCGCTTTTCATTTATCAGAGAGTAGTATTATCTCTGTTTCACCCACTTTTGCAATTGTGTTGGTGTTGGTGTCTTCCCCCGAGTTCTTTTAAGAAAACCCTTTCCAAAGCCAATTTGTTCCCAAGTTAGTATCCAATTTGTCAAAATGAAGTTCCAGTATGCCGGATACGAACACATTTCCTCCCTGGAGACCTCAATCCCTCGAAATAGGGGACAATGACATCAAACACATGGATTTAAATGACTTTTGGGCCAAGATGAATGATAATAGCCCAACCATTTAGCCTCGGAGTGTTTTGAATAGTGGTTTAGCTCATGCGGGGGGTTTCTTACATCCATCCAATGTGCTAACATAATGCTAGCCTATGCTTTCTGTTTTGATCCCCAAACTAAGGAATTGAAAGACACTCAGGGACAAGTTATTGCACAATTGGATGCCCACCATATGAACTTAGCTCTGGGAATTCCTACCTTTGTAGATTCCAAGATTTTAACTAAGGCTGATGCCCAAAAGGAATATGACCTCACTTCGAACAAGTACCAATCCCAAATCTTGGCTAAAAGTCAAAAGGAGAGTGCCATCAAAATTGCCTAAAATTCTCTACGAGATTGAGTTTGTTGAGGAACCGCATCGATATGAAGGCATAAAAGTGGGTGTGAAACCCCAAACCAGTCGCTGCCCTTAAGAAGGAAGTTGAATGATAATAGTTAAGGGTATTTATGCATTTATTTCAGTCACTAACAACTTACTAAAAATTTGAAAAAGTGTTGTTTATCTTCAGCTTTTGGTCATTTCCCAAGTCCCCAAAAAGGGACATTACAGTGGTATTAGAGCATCATCCTCCTAGCCTGTGAAGCATGGAAAAATTGGAGATGATCATGAAGAACCAAGATGGAATAGTGGATGCACTGAATGGGCTTGTCCTAGCCATCCAAAATATGCAAGGAGGTGGTTCGCTCAAGGAAGAAAGGGTTTCAAGGAGTGACAACTTGGCAACAACATATAGAGCTCTTCCAGAGATGGTGCATGATGCCTTTTCCTTTGAGGATTTTGTGGAAATAGAAAATCATAGAGTGGGAATTGGCATAAAGCATAATGCCCAAACCCCATCAAAGGACTTCAGCAAAAAGGTCTCATCCATTGAGGGAACAAAACCCTCCAACGTGAAGAAGCAAGTCGAAGAGCATGTAGCGGATTGGCTACAAGATGAAGAAATCATGAGGGAAACCGAAGAGGCAATTTTCGTTTATAGCCACCCTTCCAAGGTGACAAAAGAGGAAGAACCACCACAACAACTATTTGGGGTGAAGGATCAGCCTTTGGGAGCCCTAGAAGCACCCACCGCCATGGCCAAAGGTGAACCCTTGATTGATTTTTCTTACAGCCCTAAGAAAGCACAAGAAGAGGAAGAAATGGCCAAGCAAGAACCAAGAGAAAGGGAAGGTAAAGAATTTTTAATTGTCAATAATTTTCCCTTGAATTCTAATGGTTGCATGTTGAAAAATACTAAGGGAACTTGGGAGCACGAGTGAAAGGATGAAGGGAAGCTTGACAAACAAGAGGATGAAGTGAATAGCTCAAGCATCTCTCATATGGCAATAGAAAATGGAGTTATTGAGGAAGAAGTGTAATGTCCCCTTTTTTGGGACAATACTAATATATGAGTTCATCTTTGTTATTTGTATCAGAACCCTCGCATTCGTAGTGCTACAAGTGGGAGTCTCTAGTTAGTTAAAGATGTGCACATAGGTAAGTTACTTTTATTTATTTAATTAAAAAAATAAATAAAGTGCACATTAAGTTAGTCATTTAATATTTTAATTGAGTTTATGTTTTCCTTCCAAAAAGGGAAAAGGTGGGTCATTGGATATTGCACCCCTTAGTTCTATAAAAGGAGGTCACATTTCCTCTAGTGGGTATGTTGATTGATCATTTTGATTTCACTCCATGCTTGGAGTAATGGGATGTATGCCCATGGGATGTATGCCCTAGTTCTTGCATTGCTCTCTCTCATTTGGATCCATTATTGAAGAATATTAAAGACTCCATTGTTCTCTCCATTGTGCTCTCTTGTGTTGAGTGAATTTATGCAATATTTCCTCCATTCTAGCATTGGCGACTTGCTCTAGGGTGTGGCGCAATTATTTGAAGCATAAATCTGCATGTGGGTGAATGTTTTGTGGTACTTTGTGATTATTATTATTGCTGCAATTTATTAGAGGCAAATTGACTTGGTTTGGGGTTTGATCTATCATGTTTTGAGGTTGTTTATGCTAGATCTATTTGCTGCTGTGTCTAATCAATTATTTCAGATCAAGGGCTGATTGTTTGAGTGTTTTGGAAGGGTTGTATGAGCTGGAATTAATTTATAGCATTTATTCTAACCCTAGCGACTTGGAGGCAGATTTCGGGGCAGTTTTGAGTGGGTTTTGGTGATCAGAAAATTCAGTTTTGTAGTTCATTGGAAAGCCCTCGATTTCTACTTTATTTTGCATTTTATTTCATGCAAAAATACCAAGTATTGAAAGTTATTAATTTTTGAAGTTTCAACTGTTCTGAGTGCAATTTTATTTATTATTTGTTATAAAAAATTTAGATCTGAAAAAGGTTCAAATGAGATCAGTTTAGCATTGGTTTTGATTGTAGAAATTAGGAGGAATAAGGAGAAACTAATTTCATAATTTTTGGAGTTGATTTGATGCCCTAAATATGCTGGGAGACCTACTTTTTAGGGAAAAATTAGGGTTTTATGTTGGCTGTGCAAAAACCGACTTTGGGATATTATTCTTCATATTTTTGTGGTCCAATATCCAAAATTTCAGCTCATTTGGACTTCTCTAGCCAAAGATATGAATTTTGGAAAATTGCAGCAGTTGGGGTTTGAATATTAATTATTTTTCAACTGTGTGATCAGATTTATGTTGATTCCTAACTTGTCCTAAAAGGGGACATCATGCAAGAAGATTCAGTGTTCAAGAGATCTAAGGCCGTGAGGCTAACACCCATTGTTGTCCCGAAGAGTCAACATTATGAGGTAATCAATGATCATTGTTTAATTAATATTGATGATATTTTAGCATGTGATGAATCCAGGACTGAAAGGAAGGGTGAGGAGCAAGAAGGGGAAGCAAAAGGAATGGTTGGAACCCATTTTTCAAATGGACATGATAACAGTCAGCTTGCTGGTCTGTTCATGACAGCAGTCAAAAGGAGGTCATTTGATGGAATGCTCAGCCTTAACAAGAAGCCCGGGTTACCCAAGACAAGTACCGACAAATGTGGAAGGGAAAGATCCCATCTGGTGATGAAACCATGCCAAGAAAAAGTGCTGATTTGAACTCAAAAATTTTGAGTCATAAAGTGTCATAGTAGCCCACTGAAGATGAGGATATCTCAGTTTCTACCAATAAATCATTTCAAATTTGTTGCCATGGACATCCGGTTAGAAAGTGTAGTATCCCCTTCTCTCGCTCAAGGCCCTTAGCCCATTCATTGTTTTCCACGGCTACCGAGGAATAAAAGGGAAACTTTGTCATAATGAATTAACTATATAGTGTAATATACAATATTATTATAAACAAAGTTATATTAATTTATTAATGATAAAGTTAAAAGAAAAGAAAAGAAGATAAAGTGATAAAATAAAAAAATAAAAAATGATAAAGTCACTTTATTTTATTTCCCTAAGGAAAATGTGACCATGTGGAGGAGAAAAAAGGTAAAGAAAAATATTAAATGTGGGGAAATAAACCTGATTGGTGGTCAGGTGGCTACTAAGCCAAGATTTCTTATAAAAGCAAGTGTACTTAGCTTTGTAAAGCATTTCTTTTATTTTATACACATTCTGCTTTTTGTCCGAGCTTGAGAGCTTTACAAAGGAATAAAACCGTTGAAATTATCTCTCGAGACGAAAACCCTCTTGAGATCTAGAGAATAAAACTCTTCTTCTATGTTGTGAGGATTCTTTATTCGTGAGGTTTCCATCATGGATCAAGGATTTATTTGTGGTTTTTCATGTTTTCCACCAGTGTTTGCCAAGAGGGGCAAATGGTCAGTTGTCGAGTTCGGGGACAATAGGGTTTCATCCACACATTTCAAGATTTCCAAGCTTGTTTTGGGTGCTTTCCACCCATCGGAAAATTATGATGTTAGATCATTGAAAGCTTGTGATTTTATCTTCAATTTGAGTTTTCATTTGTAAAAATGTTCGGTATTTTCTCGAGTTATGAGTTTATGAAGTTCCAATTTTTTTCTGCAATTAAAAATCAATTTTTTGGTATTTTGCAAAATATAAGTATTTTCAGATTTGATAGTTCAAGGGCTAGTTACATATTTAATTTCATAATTTTTGAAGGTGTTTTGAGGCTATTTTACACCCATAGGAAAATCTCCTAGGGTTTTGGCAAAGAATTTTGGGTTGTTTGCATTGCTATTATAAAAATAGTAATTTCTAACTTGCATTATATTTGAGATTTGCGAGAATCTATCCGGGTTAGAATATGTCCATTTGGGGTTTAGAATATGTTCAATTGGGGATGTGACAAGGCAAACAAAGAATTAAATGCGGAGAAATAAATCGATTGGTGGTCAGGTGGCTACTAAGCCAAGCTTTCTTATAAAAGCAAGTGTACTTGGATTTGTAATGCATCTCTTCTATTTTACAAAATATTATGATTTTTGTCTGAGCTTCAAAGATTTGCAAATTACTTCAAAGGATGAAAACCCATTGAAGTCATCTCTAGAGGACGAAAACCCTCTTGAGATCTAGAAGGAGAAACGAAAACTCTTCTTCTATTTGAGAGGATTCTCCATTCAGGGGTTTTCATTGAAGGTCAATGAGTCATTTGTGTTTTTCAAGTTTTTCCAATAGTGTCTCGAGGGCTGTACTTTGCAAATCTACAAAGGGTTTGGAACTTTGGAGAAAAATAAAGGTTATTATTGATTCTTTTTCATTCCCAACTGTTTTAGGGTGGAGCGACCCATCTAGGGAGCTGATTTTTGGTGTTTTGGATCTGTTTTGGAGCTGATTTAGATTGTTGTTCATAATTCTGATTTTTTGAAATCAAATCAACAAATTTGTGCAATTTTTGGGTTGAAGAACTAGTGTTTTCAACTGTGTTGGAAGAGGCAGTGTGCAGATTTTAATAAAATAAACCAGCCTTTAATTGGATCTTAAATTGGTATTTTTCTTGTGTGCTTGCATTATAAAATCAGTTGTTCCATTTTGGTGATAAAAAGTGTTGTTTTCTTTCAATTTTCAGTGGTTTATATATCCTATGCAAGTCGCCATTTCAGGACTGAATTCAGATCTGCATTTAAAATTTAAGGTATATCTTTTATAATATGTATTTTTGGAGTGGGATTTGCCTCTATTCTGTTTGGGGTAAGAAAATGTCCATTTGGGGAAATTACAGCGGTATCAAAGCGGCGATCCTTGCTAATTGTGGGAGATATTAAAAAAACATCAGGGATGTATCCCCGTAGAGAGTTACAACCATGGTGGGGTAAGATTTCTATTTTTGATGGTACTAATAAACTTTCCGTGAGATCATGGTTGCTAGAATTGGAGGCATACTTGCTATCAAACCCTATGTGTGTGGAGGATGCCCTCAAATTCATCCCTTATCATTTGGAAGGGATAACAAAGGATTGGTGGTATCATTTGATAAAGACCCAAGGGGAAGAATTGTCTGCTTCTTTGATGACTTTAGCCAAAGGTTCATGGAGAGGTTCGATGTACCGGAGGGCAAAAGTGAGCAAGTGGTAGAGGAGGAAATCAAGGAGCTTGAGCCCGAGAAGGAAGAGAACTCCAATCCGCAAGTTGATGATGAGAGTTTGGTGGTGAAGGCCCAAATTCCAAATGATGAGGACTACTTTCAGCTTGCTGCCTTGTTCGGAACAACAATACATGAGGAGATACATGAGAAGCAAGATGGTGAAAAGAAAGGGGATAACAATCAGCTTGCTGGTCCTAACATAACAACAACTATTGGTGATACTTCAAGGTATGAAGAGGATAATAATGGGTCATATTTATTGCTGCATAGTAAACCATTTCAGATTTGCTTTTCTCATGCTAAGTATGATAAAACAAATTGTAATATGAAGCATATGGATCCCTTGTTCCAAATACATAATTGTGGGCATTATAAGAGCTACATACTTTGGCAAGAGCTCTCTCATTTGACTGGTACGTGATCAAGACTCTTGGAGCACTACAACATGTTTTATCTATTGCATATGGCACTTGGGAGTGAGAGTTACAATTGCTTGAGGGAAAACAATTTGGGGAAGGGAGGATTGTAAAATCCCCTTCTCACCAAAGGCCCTTAGCCCATTCATTGTTTCTCGACGGCTAAGCGAGAAATAAAAGGGAACATAGTCATAATCAATTAATGTAAAATGCAATATTAAATATTATTATAAGCACTTTGTATTAATTTATTAATGATAAAGTTGAAAAAAGAAATGAAAAGAACATAAAAAGATGAAGTGATACGTAAAAAGATAAAAAATGGTGAAGTCACTTTATTTTATTTCTCTAAGCAAAATACGACCCATGTGGAGGAGAAAAAGGTAAAGAAAAATATTAAATGCGATGAAATAAATTTGATTGGTGGTCAGTGGGTGGCTACTAAGCCAATATTGTTTATAAAAGCAAGTGTACTTGGCTTTGTAAAACATCTCTTCTATTTTACAAAATATTTTGATTTTTGTCTGAGCTTGAAAGCTTTGAGTCTACTTCAAAGGACGAAAACCCATTGAAGTCATCTCTAGAGGACGAAAACCCTCTTGAGATCTAGAAGGAGAATGAAAACTCTTCTTCTATTTGAGAGGATTCTCCATTCAGGGGTTTCCATTGAAGGTCAAGGAGTTATTTGTGTTTTTCAGTATTTTCCAGCAGTGTTTGAGGGCTGTACTTTGCAGATCTACCAAGGGTTTGGAGAAAATAAAGGTTGTTGTTGATTCTTTTTCATTCCCAGCTCTTTCAGGGTGGAGCGACTCATCTAGGGAGCTGATTTTGGGTGTTTTGGAGCTGATTTATATTGCTGTTCATAATTCTGATTTTTAGAAATCAAATCAGCAAATTTGTGCAATTTTTGGGTCAAAGAACTGGTGTTTTCAGCTGTGTCTGAAGGGGCAGTCTGCAGATTTTAATAAAATAAATCAACCTTCAATTGGATCTCAAATTGGTATTTTTTTTGTGCACTTGCATTATAAAAATCAGTTGTTCCATTTTGGTGATAAAAAGTGTTGTTTTCTTTCAATTTTGAGTGGTTTATATATCCTATGCAAGTCGCCATTTCTGTATTAAATTCAGATCTGCATTTAAAATTTATTGTATATCTTCTATAATCTGTCTTTTGGAGTGGGATTTGCCTCTATTCTGTTTGGGGTCAGAAAATGTCCATTTGGGGACATTACGGAAGAGTACTCATATCTCATGTGTGTTGTATCCTCCTATGCCACCGCTGATTGGATATCATCATGCACATCATACTTCACAAGGAGATGAGGTAAGAAGTACTTTTTGTAGTAAAAAGCATATAGATACTTGGGCTCAATTTCAAAGGTGTTTCCGCAAGTGGCATATAGGTGCTATGTTGAGTCTTACAAAGGGAGGAATATCTGATTTCAAAATCATTATGGAAGGGAACTCTATCATGAGGTGTTTGGGACATAATGGTGGTTCTAACTTTCCGTCTCATATGTGGTTAACCCTTGGTTCCATGAAAATGGAAGAGCTAGAAGGAATGGGGTGGAAGGGCAGCGATATGCATCAAATTATCGAAGAAGAATTGGCAAGAAGGATGGGGTCAAGCAAGGCTGGTTTCAAAGGCCTCATGGTCACCATAACTTATGGAACATATCCTCTTTGCACAAGAAAGATACCACAGCCGCTGTTCTCATGAAAAGGTATGAGTTTTGTATTGACTTCTTTGTTTTTAATTCAGCTGAGGCACATATTGATTTTTGGGGTCAAGAGCTCCAAACTTTAGGGGAATTTACCCTCAAAATTCACAAGAGGGGGTTGAAGTTCCACCTACAAAATGAAGAGGTCAGAATTCATAGAATCAAGAATGGAAAAGGTAGGCATGTTGAGCAAGGAAGGACTGATTTTATTTCCTTACCAGCAGTTGGAAAAGGACTGATCATAGCTGAGAATGCAAGGAAGAATTTGGCAAACAACATCATGAGAAGGTATAAAATATGCAGGGCTGATATGGGAGTTTTCTCAATTAATATTTGTTTACTCACAAGCAATCGAAGGCTGTCCATCAAGAAGAAACCCCAAAAAGGAAGCAACTACAACACTTATGTGTCTCTTGCATACTATACTTTCAGCCCTCCACTCATTTTTGCAACAACTGAAAGAGAGATTCCAATGGTTAAGAGGGTAGACACTCAGCCCCACTTTTCTAAAGAGGTATGCCCAGCTCTCCTAAAATTATTTTCAGTCACTAATACTACCCAATTACAAGGGAACATGCATATTTACAATAGTTGGGAAGGTAGCAAATTAATGATGATAAAGATTGACCACTTGGGAGAGGAAGAAAATCAGTTTTTGAAGGGATACTCAGCCCCTAAGCAGCCATCACCAACCCATTTCAATCTGATCAAAGGGAAGAAAATACAAATTCTTAATCATGGAGAGGTATTTCAGCTGAGCACAGGAAAAGAAGGCAAAAGAGAGCCATTCCATCCACCAACATGGCATGAAAGGAGAGTAATAAGTATTGTGGTTTCCCTTAATAAGTTTGTTTCATGTGTAGGTTCAGGTTGGAAGGGAAGGGTACAGCTGAGATCTTTTTTCCATCTAATGGAGAGGCTAATTGAGTTCATTGCACCATTAGGAGGCCCTACATGGAGTTGGTCACCTTCCCAAACCAAGGAAGGTCAATTCTATCATTTTTGGATAAATTCTAAAGAGCTGGTCCAGTCACAAACAAGCATACACAGCTGCAAATGGACTCAAATTTGGAAAATATCTAGAAGGAAAAGAAGGAAAGCAAGAGCCCAATGGAACTTCACTTTGGTTTCCCACAGTCACGAATATACTTCAGCCACTTCTATGCTTGCGGATATGAGATATTTTGGCATGAGTAGAGTTCATGAAGAGGACACTATGCAAGAAGGAACAAGAAATAAGGAGCAATTGAGATTTATTTGGGATCCGGGTACTTGCAATTGCTTGGGGACAAGCAATTTCGAGAGGGAGGACTGTCATGTCTCTTTTTCGAGATAAATCCTTTTGAAGACCTTGACCCATTTTTCTTCCTCATGGGTCTAAGCGAACAAGCTAGAGGAAGCCAATAATGTCATCATGTGCTTAATTTTATGTTTATTTCTTTAATTGGCATTATATTTGTTGGTGAGCCTAGCGCTAACAATAAATTAGAAATTAAAAGATATTGGAGAGCATGTAGGCTCCAAAAAGTAAAAAGAAAATAATAAAACAAGTCTAATTGTGGTTGGCCTCATTTGAGAGCCCCAAGACTTGGTGCCACCCTCTTATTATAAATAGAGGTTGTTGGCATTAGTTTAGGACATGTTTTGGAGATTATTCTTATTTTGGTGAAAGTTGGCTAGTGTAGCTCTTTTACTCTCTCTCAAGGGTAAAACCCTTGGGTTGAGGATCTCTTCCAAGGATGGAAACTCTTGGTTTGGAAACTTGTGAAGGATGAAAACCGTTCATGAGGTTTTGATTGTGCAAGCTGGTTGGAAAAGCAATAAAGTATATTTTCTTGCATGTTTTGGTCTCTTTGGTGCAAATTATATTTTATTTAGAGTGGAGCGACCCACTTGGAGATAGATATTTGGTATGTGTGATGTGCATTTGGAAATTCTAAAATTACTAGCTTATTCTCTATAATTTATAAGGCCAATATCTTGAGTTTCATGATTTTTGGTGCTTCCTAAGTTGAGTTGTGAATTTTTAAAATAACGCTGCAGACAAGGGTTTGTTGAAATTCATATCTCCATATCTAGGGCATTAAAAATCAGATTTCTTGCATTATATGATTGTTGATGATATATCATAATTTTAGAAGTTTAAGTGGAGCTGATTTGAAGGGGTTTGAAGGCATAAAAGTGTGAAACCCCAAAACAGGTTGCTGCCTCGTAAGGGTGTTGACTGACATCAGTTAAGGGTTTTTATGTATTCATTTCATTCACGAACAACTCACCAAAAATATGAAAAATGTTGTTTTTCAGCTTTTGGTCATTTCCTAAGTCACCCCTAGAAAGGGACATTACAAAAACTTTCCACAATCAACTGAAATACTTCTCTCATGGTGTTGTTGTATGGCTGTTTAGGAGTTGTTATTCTCGTAATTTCACTAATAGAAGTGAAAACTACAAATCTCCATTTGGCTCTCGGTGTCTCAAAACCTTAGGCCTAGCCAAATGAATCACCAATGGATTCATTGCCCAAAACATAGACGCAAAATCTGATTGTCTTACCATGGACAAACAATTTGCCACTTCCTCCAAAATATTGAGAAGAACATTGTTTGAATAAGGTGGATGCTCAAGTTTCTTCCCTGATCAACAACGCTTTGTTCTCAAATCATCTTTACTCATCAACTCCATGATTCATAGATTATGCATCTAATAGTATGTACAAAATTTTTAATTCTTCCCATAGTTGGTGAGATCATTAGCTCTGATACCACTGTAATGCCCCTTTCCATGCTGAAACTGAAAAAGAAGGGAAATGGCACAAACCCAACTCACACCAAATTGAAATCTATAACAATTAACTGAATTTTTGGTCAGCAAGGTACAATAGTCTGAAATCTTATGACAGCAAGAGGAAAATTGCAATAATTCACCACCAAAACCACTTTTACAACATCCAAAGCATGTAGAAAATTTTATAAATATTTTAGAACAAGTACAAGCTAAGAAATGAGCTTTAAAACCCTCAGCTGGAGTATATTTAATTAAATTTGCAACAATATCCAGTTCTAGATATAGGGCAAAGGTGGCTGAAACATATATAAATAGGGGGCTATAAACCAATCTCCCGGGCCGGTCTACTTATATGAAGCTAGGCCATATGCCATATGTAGCGTCAATGAACCCACTTACAAAAATGGCCGGAAGTTGAGATTCCAAGGCCCAAAATTCAATCCAACAAATGCAATCAGCCTTAGAAATTATGAACAATCCAAATATCAACAAAGAATGAAGTGTCATGCACTAGATATCACCAAACTCCACCACTATGCAAGTCACCACCCTAGGAGAGGGTTTACAATAGGTTGAAAATGGCGAATTTCCCAAGAAAATCTGAGTGTAGCTCAAGTGTGACCTCTGTATGAGATCACCAATGAAGAAATGAGGGGTTTCATCCTCAAATCAAGTGCAAAGAGGGTTTTTGTTCTCAATTGCAAGAGACAAAGCAGTTTCGTGTTCCAACTCCAAGAAAATGAAATACGAAAGAAAACATGCCTTTTCTCAAGCTAAGCGGCCCTTTATATAGCTAAAGGTGGTGCCAAAATCCAAAAAGATGATCCCCCAAAGAGGAATGATCTCCTTGATAAGTTTCTTGTTATTTTTCAAGTTGGTATTTGCACTTTTTTGAACCAACTTAACTTTTCTAAGTCATAATTAGAAAGTTACTTTAAAATAATATAAAGCTACAAAAGTAATCGGTAATTATGATGTACATGCACATTTATATACATACATGTTAATGCACATTTATATACATACATGTTAATGCATGTGTTTGTAGAACATGATTTATTGTATTTACAATTTGATATAAATAAAATTTTACAGTTCATTATTACGATGGCCAAGTTTATTGCATGATTCAAGTGGCAGTTTGAGGCACCTCCCCTTTGCGATGGGTACATCACCTTAAGACAAGGACCTCGTACTTGTGTAAGTCACCTTAACAAGATCAAAGATTCTTCACCATTTCTTGAAATCTGAAATCATAAGATGCAATGAAAAACTTAGAATTTTCTTAGAGTCAATCCTTTGTTATCTTGATGTGGCATATATGACCAAGGCCAAGTCGATGACAATAGAGTATGTCATCGATCCTAATCAGATAAGAAAGAATTGACTATGTTCATGTGGAAGCACTTGGGGTCAACAATGCAAGGATAGAATGTGACTAGGTCTCTACCTAAAGATGAGCCCTCGCCCGTAGGCAAGTTTCCACCAATCAAGAAGACTTCAACAAATAAAGCAAGTCTAGTCCAAGTGTTAAATCCCCTCAAAAAATTCTAAAACCAAAGTACCACTATCGAAGGAAGAATTAATATATTGGACAATGAAAAGAAGTATGCAGAGAAGTAAGTCTATAAGTAGGTATATAAATTTTTTTGGGAAAAGAGCTCATGGGAGGTCACTTTAGGATAGGTTGAGAGAAGAAGGCTAGGTCAAGTCCTGGATAATCTATGTGAGATAATTAGTGGGTGTTAGAACAGTGTAGGGAAGACAAGAAGGTTGGGTTCAAATACTCTATGGAATGTCAAATAGGTGCAAGTCGAGAAATTCATCAAATGAACTAGCAAGCCTAAAAGGTAGGGAGTAAAATTTGTGAAATAAAGGTCTAGGTCTAGTCTAGATAGCCTAGAGGGGAAGACTAAATTAGTTCTACAGAATCTACAAAGTGTCAAAAGGTGTTAGTCGGTAAATAAATCAACCGATCCAATAAGCCTAAAAAGAGTGTGAGGTATATAAAGGTTTATGTCAAGTCCAAATAGTTTATAGGGGATGATTGAATTAGGTCCTAAGGAACCTAAAGAAAATGGCATAAGGTGGTAGTTAGAAAAATCGACCAATCTAGCAAGCCGGAAGAGAAAAGTGATTAAAATTAGGTGATATAAATGTTTAGCTCATGTCCCAATAACCTTTAAACTCATGTTACAGAAACGCCTAGGCCCCCCTTTTCCGCTTCCGAAACGCTTGAAACAAAACTCCTTCAAACGTCCTAATCTCCTAGAGATAAGTATACATGATAATAATGTATAATTTCAATGAATACAAAATATTTTTAGTGTTTTATCGCTTATTCTTATCACTTATGGTGTATGGAGTACAATTTTAAAATGAGTACTATGCACACACACATATATATATTTTAATAATATATTGTACAGACGTTTCCCGTAACGTTTCGTATCCAAGGTTTTTTGAAAATTGTCGTTTCCACGTTTCGTACACGCTTTCCGCTTCCGCTTTCTCGCAACATAGCCTTTAAAGGGAAGACAAAAATAAATATGGAAGAGCCTAAGAAACGTTTAAAGGTGTTAATCAGAAATTAATCAACCAATCTAAAATTTGTGAAAAAGTAGGAAATATTAGTTCATAAGTAGGACTATGTCAGTCCAGATAGCGTATAAGGAAAGATGCAAAGGTCCAAAGGAACCCTAGTAAAATGTCATAAGGTGCTAGTTGGAAAATGTAATGTCTCTTTGTCTCGGCTAGTTCATTTTGAAGACCTTGGGTCCATTCCACTTCTTGTGGGCTCAAGACCTTTCTCCAAGGATTTTCCAACAACATATGCCTAATACAACATCATCAAGACTATGCAAACATGAATGTATGCAAGAAAGCCTCTTGTTACACAATGATGAGAGGGCATGGAATGACTTTGTTTGTTCTTTATGTCATAGATATATGACTTGACTCAAAATTGAGTTTGAGTTGAGTTTGAAGGGTTAAAAAGAAAAATAATTGTTTTGATTCTTTTCAGAGCAGTTGATTGAGCCGCGTAAGACTTGTCTTGGTAACACTAGAATGTAGCAACTGATACAAATTTGTACACCATAGTTCCAACATTTCTATTTTAGAAGGTAATAGAAACAATTTGGTCAGTATTCCAAGTATGCTATTCACAAGGACTTTAGAATGGAATGCATATTAACCACTCTTTTACCCTTGCTTTTGTTAATGCAATTCATTATATCCATTAGGGAACATTACAGGCACGATTAAATTGTTGGGGTTTGCAAATATTTGAGTATCTCTTTGCTTTGCATAGTTGATATAGAAATAAATAATAATATCATCGGCCATGAATAGCCAAACCAGGGTGTATGAGATTAAAAAAATAAGCAGCTTATAAAAGAGTACTAGGGTAAAAACGTTGGGTTATGAAAAATAACTAAACACAAAGTACGTGAGAAAGTTGAACAAAATAAGAGGGGCTAAACCTCAAGTGGTTAATTTTGAGTCAGAAGAGGTGGTACACGTATTATAGAGGACCCCTTAAAGCAACATGAAATTGATGAAGATCAACCAGAGATCACAAAAGAAGACCAACATCGCCACATGTATGGGTTATGACTTGGAGTAGAAGTATCAACTACATCATCGTCTCATCATCAAAAGGGACCAAGTAGGATTTGAGAATGCTCATAGGGGAATGCCTTAGGGTCGAGGGGGCCAGTTGCAAAATCCTTAGAGGAAGCCAAGTACTCCCCCAAAGCCTCTCCCGATATCTAAGGGTAATGAACGTTGTAGATAGTAGAGAAAAAAATTAGTCATGAGTCCTGTCTCCATAAATCAAGTCAGGGGAAGGGGAAGGCCCCCGACATCGAAAGGAAGATCATCCACTCTTCTTAGAATGAGACGGAGGGTGTTGGGGAGCTTTAGTAGTAACAACCTTAGAGGAATGTCAGATCATTGATTTTATCCGCTGGTGTGAATTGACTATATCCAAGTGGTCATGTAATGCCTCCAATGCTAGTAGTGGGCTTAAGTGGTCTTTGTATTGAAAGGTGGATAAAGAACTACTAAAGTGTTTGTAGACATACAATTTATCTCCTTTGAATCTCATGGTAAGGAAGACACCTAAAAATATGTACCCAGTCCTCAATCTCCTGTAGGGGGAAAAGATGGCACATCCCAACACTCTATGAGATATGGTGGTTGTTCTCAATGCTCGATCAATGGCAACACACCCTTTACAAGCCAAGAGGAATCCTCAAACCTTGTAAATAATGACGTTGGATATAGTTAGGCTAAGTGATGATGCCACTTACAATCCTTTAGGCATCATCTACAATCCTTGACATCATCTAAAATCCTTCAAAATTTTCAACAAATAAAGCCAATTAGGGGTCAGGTAATAGTTAAGGACAAAATTTTAAGTGACACGAGTATATCACCGGTAAATATCATCTTTGACAACACTATTGATGACCTTCTTCGAGAGAATAAGGTGAGGAGGGGAATCCAAGGAATATTTGAATGGAGGAAGCCATATAACAAGGTGTAATGCCCCCTTCTAAACTCTAGCTCTCTTTGAAGACCTTGTGCCCATTTCATTTCTCGCGTGCTAAAAGGGAATGGGCAAGGGAAGTTAATGTCACGATTTTGAGTTGTTTTTGTGAGCTTTGCATTAATTTTAAATAATTTTCTTAGTAGAGTCAGGTTGGATGGGAAAAAGATGAAAAACCAATGGAAAAATAAAAGAAAAAGGAACTATTATGTCTCCAAGGAGCAGTCCTCCTCAGAAGGATTCTATTTGGTTTTGGCTCCACCTCTATCTATTTAAAGGGGTCACTTGGCTTGGAAGATTTTTATGCATGCTTTGGAATTTATTCTCTTAGAGTTGGAGCACGCTTTGCTTTCTCTCTCATCCATTGAGGACGAAAACCCTCTTGGAAGACCTATTGAGAACAAAACCTCTCAATAGTGAGTTGGTTTGAGGACGAAACCCCTCAAACTTGCAAAGGGTGATCTCATACGAAGATTGCATTGCGTTGAATTCAGTTTTGAAGGCATTTCCAGCCCTTCCCAAGGGTGGTGACCTGCCCTAAGGTGGAGTTTGGGGTGTTCTAGGGCACGAAAACTTCAAATTCAATCATCATTGTGTTCCTCCTATTTTTAGTAGTTGAAATCTTCATTTGTACTTGAGTTTGGGCTTGAATTCTTCATTTCCAGCCATATTTGTAAAGGGTATTTGTTGTTGTTGATAATTAATTTCCAGCTGATATTAAATTGGTAAAAAAATATATTCTCCGGTACTTTTTCCTTGCAATTAATTCCCGCTTTGAAGAATAATATTTTGAAGGGTTTCTATAAGTTTTGTGGCTGATTGCTATCATAAAAATATATTTACAACCTGCTGCTAGGGTTTGAGAATTTAATTTCAGTTTTGTTTCAGTTTACTATTTGGTTATGTGCAAGTTCCTTTGGTGTTCAGATTCAGCCCAAAAGGGGCATTACACAAGGATGTTGATATTGTAATGTCTCCAAATGGACATATTTGACCCCAAATGGATTTAAGGCCAATCCCAAACCCCAAATACAATTTATAAAAGATGCAACAATTTATTAACATGCAGATCTAAATTATCTATGAGAAAAGAAATACTTTGCTGCAATCTTTCCAACGATCCTTACTTGCTAACTCTCTTCACAACTGCTGGAATAACTCTGAAAATTAATATAAATCTTTGCAAGCACCATAGAATCCCCTATGTAGAGATCCCTCACAATATTCCAAGAGGGTTTTCGTCCTCTAGAAGTAAATACTAAGGGTTTTCGTCCTTCGAATATTTTTTCCAAGCTACAAGCTTCAGACTTAAAATCATAAATTATAAAATGGTCAATGAATGCCTCTCAATCAAGTTGACTTCTCCTTTTAAAGGAAAAAGAGACCCAAAGGAGACCTCCCAATCATCCAATCAACATACAATGATTTTTTTTCCATAGTTACCTAAGACTCCGGGATGACAGGATGCGGGAACAAAGTTTCCGGGATGACAAATTTTTTCCAATATTTCGGGACGGAAAGGGGACGGCTATTAAAATAATATATAAAATTATAAATATTAAAAATATACAAATAAATTTTAAATTTTTTATGAATAGCAATTCATATTTATATATTAGCCCACCATGTGTATATAGTCCAGATTCGAGATGTCCATATTAAAAACTTGCATCATACATATAACTATAATAATGTTATGTCAATATAACTTTTAATATTAATATGTATGTTGCTGGTTTTCATAGCATGTTGTTCCAATCCATGTGCATTTGTGCTCGAAAATTTCTGAATTCATATATCACTCTTGTTTTTTAATGTGTTTGTAATACAATACAATCGGGCTATGGTTAATAGCTAAACATTTATAAAGAGAAAACAATAAAAAATGAATTAAAAAAATTAAAATTAGAAAAAAACCGAGAAGTCCCCGAAACGCCCGGTACTTCCAGACGCCCCGTTGTCCTGAAACGCCCCCGTGTCCCCGAGACGCGTCTCCACTTTGCTCACCAAACGTCCCGGGATGTTTCTGCTACCCCCCTGCCTCTTTGGAAACATGGGGAAACGATTCCCCCGTCTCAAGCGTCCCAAAACGCGTTCGGGACGTCCCGAACTTCAAGATTTTGGGGGCGACGCGTCCTTGCGTAACTATGTTTTTTCCTATGCATCTTCCCTTTCTAGGCCTAGTCACATTTTTCCATAAAGAGGATACAAAAACAATAGATCCTTTTTCTTTTAAGTTTCCATTATCCTTAAGGCAAGTCACCATTCTCCCAATGATGGATAAAAATTACATTTGGACCCCTTTAATAATATTAGCCCTAAAGGCTAGTCACACTTCTACTAGAAAATACAATTTGTGCTAAGTGCTTTATCATGTATTTGCTTTTTCTATATTTTAATTTATCATTAAGTTTATTAATCTATTATAAGTGTTTTTATAATGTCTATTTTATTTTTAGCACTTTATAATAAATTAATAGAACTTAAGTCTCCTTTTTCAATTCTCCTTAGCCTTCGAGAAGACAAAATAGGTTAAGGGTCTTCGATTAGGAAAGGGATATTACGTCCTCCCTTCCCAAAATTGCTTGCCCTCAAGTAATTCCAAAGTTGTTTTGTCTAAGTGCCATGCACAATAGAAAAATCATCTGAAGTGTTCAAGCGTGGCCCCTATACCCGCTCAAGTGGGTCTAAAACTCGCCACCAAATATCATCCACAAGATGTTCATATACATATACTTGGAGCAATCGTTCAACAAACTCCATATTGAAGACTTTATCTTCTACCTTATCATGCATCTCATGATGGCAATAAATTGGAATATGCTGCAAAAATCGCAGACACAACATCATCGTCAATCTTGGCCTTCAAAATGACTTGACTTTGCTGCACCAAATCCTGAGCATTCTTGTCCATAATGGGCTGCATATCCTCATAATAGAACTGCTGAAATAACATAGTATGATGCAATGGATCCTTGCTAACACTAATCTCCTTGTAGAGAAGATCATCAAAGTGTTTACCTTCAATTGCTGATTTGGAAACCTCCACAACAGCACTATCCCTATTGTGACTCAAGATTTCAGGCACAACACAAGAATCAATACTCTTCACAATCTCATGCTCATCAATGCTATAGTTTGGTAAATCCATCCCATGTGACAATGACTCATTCTTTAGGACTGCAACTTCTTTTCCATTTATGCATCCATCAAATATTGTTTGTTCCTCTCTAATACAAATGTTTTGCTCAATGGAAGTCATATCTTTCTCTTTAGAAGCTTCTTCTTCTTCATTTGGCATGCTAGAATACTTTATTGACTAATTTTCTCCTACTTGTAGACCTGAGTTAGTAGACTCCATGATTTCACTTCCTTGCTCATCCTTGCCATCCTGCACATCAAATCTTTCTAGAAACCTTTGTGAGAAATCAACAAGTGAGGCAAATGATTCAACCCCTTGGCTCTTCAAAGTTTGGTACCACCATTTGTGAGCTACTCCATCCATGTATCTAGAGATGATTGTTAGGGCATCATCTTGACACATAGGATTACAACCTAAAAATGTCTCCAATTTCTTCAACCACGATCTAGCAGATATATCATTAGTGCCATCAAAGAAAGGGACTTGGGTCCACTTCATATTTCCTTTAACTGCATTCAAATCTGATTTTTCTTTCCTCTCACATAGGCTGGGAAGATTTCATGCTTTGATACCACTCTAATGTCCCCAAACGGACATATCTGACCCCAAATGGATTTAAGGCCAATCCCACCCTAATACAATTTATAGAAGATGCAACAATTTATTAACATGCAGATCTGAATTATCTATGAGAAATGCGACTAGGGCAGGGAATAAAACACAGAAATCTGCCCTTATATTATGAGATTTTCACTCCAATCTGCCATATTGCATTTATGAAGCCAAATTATGAAAGAAAGTATAGATTTAGAGGTACAAAAAGGCTGATATAATTTTATTAAATCAGCAGATCAGACTGTACTTAGAAATTAATAAAGATAGTACCTTTGACCACCAAAATATTTTGAAAACAAGCTGATTTGTCTCATAAAAATCAGATTTATTAATAGCAACTCAAATCAGGTCAGAATCCCTTCCAAACACTCCACATTCATCCCAAAAGTAGGTCGCTCCACAAGTAGAATGGCTGGAAAAAGGAAAGAAATACTGCTGCAATCTTTTCAACGATCCCTGCTGCAAACTCTCTTCACAACTGCTGGAAATAACTCTGAAAATTAATATAAATCTTTGCAAGCACCATAGAATCCCCTGTGTAGAGATCCCTCACAATATTCCAAGAGGGTTTTCATCCTCTAGAGGTAAATACTAAGGGTTTTCATCCTTAGAATATTTTTGCCAAGCTACAAGCTTCAAACATAAAATCAGAAATTATAAAATGATCATAGAATGCCTCTCAAGCAAGTCGACTTCTCCTTTTAAGGAAAAAGAGACCCAAAGGAGACCTCCCAATCATCCAATCAGCATACAATGATTTTCTCTATGCATCTTCCCTTTCTAGGCCTAGTCGCATTTTTCCATAGGGAGGATACAAAAATAATATGGCCTTTTTCTTTCTAAGTTTCCATTATCCCTCCTTAAGGCAAGTTGCCTTTCTCCTAGGATGGATAAAAATTACATTTGGACCCCTTTAATAATATTAGCCCCCAAGGCTAGTCGCACTTCTCCTAGAAAAATACAATTTGTGCTAAGTGCTTTATCATGTATTTGTTTTTTCTATATTTTAATTTATCATTAAGTTTATTAATCTATTATAAGTGCTTTTTATAATGTCTATTTTATTTTTTAGCACTTTATAATAAATTAATAAAACTTAAGTCTCCCTTTTTAATTCTCCTTAGCCGCCAGGGAAGACAAAATAGGCTAAGGGTCTTCGATTGGGAAGGGGATATTACATGTATATTGAAGGAGCAAACTGGTCCTAGATTACTAATAAAAGATGTTTATTGGAGCCCAAGGATTTAATCCTCTTTAAAGAACAAGGTTGTAACGTCCCTTTTGGGCTAAATCTAGACACCAAAGGAGCTTGCACAAATCCAAATAGTAAACCAAAACAAAACTGAAATTAAATTCCCAAATCTTAGGAGTATGTTGTAAACATATTTTTTATGATAGAAATCATCCACAAACTTGTTGGAAATAATATAGAAACCCTTGTAAATATAATTCTTCAAAGCTGAAAATGATTACAAGAGAAAAGCATTGGAAAATATATCTTTTTGCAATTTTATATTAGCTAGAATTAATTAACAATAGTGAATACCCTTCATAAATATGGCTGGAACTAAGCGTTTCCAAGCCCAAACACAAGTACAAATGACAAATCTAAATGCTAGAAATATGGAGAACACAATGGTGCAAGAATTTGATACCACAGTGCCCTAAAACACCATGAACTTCACCTTAGGGCAGGTCGGCACCTTTGGGAAGGGTTGGAAATGATAGGCAAACTGATTTTAACACAATGTAATCTTGGTGTGAGATCACCCTTTTGCAAGTTTAAGGGGTTTCATCCTCAAACTAGCCACTATTGAGGGGTTTTGTCTTCAATAGGTCTTCCAAGAGGGTTTTTCGTCCTCTATGGAGAGAAAGAAAGAGCAAGAGTGCTTTACCTCCAAGAAAGAAAATTATCAAAAAATCAAGTGTATCTTCCTCCATCCCAAGTGATCACTTTTATAATGAAAGGTGGCGCCAAGAATCAAATACATTCCCCCAATGAGGACCGAACCCTTTGGGAGTAATAACATTCTTTTTATTTTTAGTTTGTATTTTCCTTTTGTCCTTTTAAGTTGGCGCTAGCATATTCCTACCAACTTGAGTTTATAATGTCACAATTAGAAAGTCACCTAAAATTTAATACATGGATGCAATCAACAACTTATAATTAGGACATTAGTTAGTTTCCTTGCTGTTTCCTTGGGCCCACAAGAAGTGGAATGTGCCAAAGGTTTTATGCGAACTAACCGGAGAAAGGGACATTACAATCTTACCCTCCCGAAATTGCTTTTCCTCAAGCAATTGCAAGTTTGGATGCTCCAATAATCTGGATCCTGTATGCAGTCAAATGGAAGAGCTCTTGCCAAAACAAGATCATATATCTATTGTCCTCCCTAATGATGTTATTTAACAGCCCGTGAAGTTTAAAAACTTCCTTGAAGCAGGGATTAGCTATTACCTTAAACCTGCCATCTTCATTTTCTCCTTAAAAAAACATCAAAATTCTATTCTTCGTATTCTCAGCTGTACTAAAAACCTTCCAAGCTGCTGTAACTTCAGCCCTAGAGCAAGGAATTGGTGAATAGTCAACAACTTGACAAGATAAAACATATTCCAAAGTGGCATCTTCATTTTTCATTCCAACCTTGTCAACTATGGTGGAAGGACATCCCATATTCACAAATATGAGTGTGACTGAAATAATATGGTGGCTGCTAGTGATGATGACAGCAGCGTTAATGGTGGCAATTTGGCTCATGCCTGTCATGAAAAAACTTTCTCTAGCATTTGAAGGTAGTAATACATCATCCCATGTTTCCTCCATGCCTTGTTGGAGACCCTTTGCATGACGATTCAAGTTAGGAGCCCTTTCACCATGCTTTTGTTGCGCTACTCTGATATTAAAGTGGGTTGCCCCTTGGGATCTTCCTTTGGTGCTTTTGGTTTCTTCATTAGGAGGGATGTCTATCAAACCATTCTCCAACTCTTGATGGCATTCTTCACTCAATGGCAAACTTGGAAACATTATGCAAAGCTGACCCAAAGTAGACCACTTGAGAATGTTACCTTGCTGTAGCAATCTTCTTAGCTGTCCAAAAATTGCCATTTGAGGCCGCCCTAAGGAGTTTCTAGGCTGCTTTCTTGCTACTGTCATTGGCTGGGCTGTACATTCAATCAAATGTTTTTGTTCCTTTTCCGATCCAAGCATTGGAAAGACTCTATTTCCATGCAAAATGAGATCTTTTGTAATCATAAACTTGTCAACCTTCATTGTGTCATCTCCATCTTCAGCTGCAATCCCATATGCTCCACCATTTGCTTGGGTGGGAAACAAACTCAGTTACTCTTCCTTTTTTATACCTGTACCTACAAATGGAACAAACTCATTAAGGAAAACAAGGGTTCCCATTATCACTTCATCATGCCTTATAGACATGATGGCCAACTCTCTCACATTGCTTGCAACCATCTCATAACCTCCCTCAAGTTATGGATGTCCGAAAAACTCAATCATGTTGTCCCAAACACAGCTGTAACCTTGCATTTCCTTCTCCAAAATCAGAGTGATAGTGGCTGGAAACTCTTCTACGACTATCAACAAAGTGAGAAGGGGGTTGGAAATGTTGCGTGCATAGGTGAAAGGATGGTACAACAACTGTCCCACTGAAAACTGTTCATGAAATTCCACAATGACAATGTTATGGGGGTTGGAAACATCCCATTATTGATTGAAAATTCTCCCAACGACTGAAAATTATTCCATTTCATGACTGTCCCCATTTGTGTGGCAACAAACAAAGTGTTGGGAAAACTGAAAATGTTGATAACAACAGTACAATTTTTTATGACGGTGTGTCTTAAAACCCATAAAACATGACTTCTACTACTTACAATCATACCACCAATTTCCAGCTGGGTTACAATGCTCGGGGCAGCAAGATAGCATCTATCATGCTCACTTCCAAATATAAAATTCATGAACACAACATCCACTTTTATTGGAAGACTTCTTCTAAGAGCATGTGCATGGATTAGGAATTGAAAACCTCTATGATATAACCTAAAAATGAAAATGTGGGATTTACCTTGTGTCTGCCACAAGCATTGAAAAGTTGTTGTGTCTCTATGGTGTAAGGCATGATGAAGTCCCATTGTAGTGACTCATCCTTCATCATGTTGTTAGAATACACAAGAAATTTTACATGACTCTTCCCAATTGTTCTTACATGCCAAGTGCAAGAGATGGAGAACTCAATAGTGACATTTACCTTGATCCTCACAAAACCATCTGGATCCCATGTTGCACAAACAATTTTGAATTTGAGCAAAAAGATTTATGTGCTCTATATTAAAAGTTGTCCCCTTTATCTTATCATCCTTTTTAGCATGCTTTTCATAATGACAAAAATATTGTAGCGACATACAAGAAATCAACAAATCCAAAATATGATCATCACTGTCATACCTTGGGCTGTCAACAAGGAGCTCACCCTCCTTTGCTGAATTGGGATTTGTGGAGACACCTCCAACCCTTCTATCCTTGTGACTCCCAATATTCTCTTCAAACACATGTCCCTTCACAATGCTGTTATGAAAATCAGTCAATGGCTCATCCTTAGGAAGTTCGAAGGATGGTACATGTGCCTCTATCTTGAGCTCTTCGCATTCAACTAGTAATGCCCTTTTTGTTTCGATTTCTTCACTATTTTTCTGCCACATGCAATCATTGGAAATCAATAAAACATCATCTATTGTCAAGAATCTTTACCTTCAAGCTTGCATATTGGGCTTCTTTTGTTCTTGTTTTATGATTTCTTCCTCTTTCCTCATCACAAAGGGAGAATTCTTTTCGTCTTGGGCTGGAACATCTTTTCCACTTTCCTTTGGCATGGTAGATTCCTCCATGGGCTTCTCTCTCCATTACTTACAGCCCTAATTTTTCTTCATGCTCCACCATTGCAATTTGGAAATTCCTTTCCCCTTCATTTCTTAAGGCATGCTGAAGATCCTTTTGTGGTGATTGAGACCTAGGCTCGATTCTTGATCTACCCTTGCTTACTCCTATGTACTCTACAAGTGATATGGCATCACAAATCTCATCCGGAAGTGATGTTGTGGCCCATTGAATACCTTGTTTTTAGCATTGGAGCAACCTTTTCCTTTGGAAGGAAGGTGGGTTGAAAGGGCCTAACAACTTTGAAAATTGACCTTATGAGGCTGCCTATTAGGTGACCTAGCTCCATGAAAATTTTGCAAGGTTAGGGCTAGAAAATCCACTATGTTTGCCAATCTTTCTTGCACTTCCACGATCTTTTCAAGCTTCTTCTTCTTTTTTGAGCGACCTTGGAACCCTCTGATTGCTGTCTTGAAATCTTCTTCTCCTTCTCCGTAAAAGAGGAATTTCTTATCACCGCCTTGCATGTTTACCTAATAGGCTTGGGAGGATTATGTGGTAATACCATTGTAATGCCCCTTTTGGGCTAAATTTGAACACCAAAGGAACTTGCACAAATCCAAATAGTAAACTAAAACAAAACTGAAATTAAATTCTCAAACCCTAGCTGCAAGTTGTAAACATATTTTTTATGATATCTATCAGCCACAAACTTGCTCGAAATAATATAGAAACCCTTGCAAAAATATTATTCTTCAAAGCTGGATATGATTAAAGAGAAAAACACCGGAAAATATATCTTTTTGCAATTTTAATATTAGTTGGAATTAATTAACAATGAATACCCTTTACAAATATGGCTAGAACTAAGTGTTTCCAAGCCCAAACACAAGTAAAAATGGAAGATCCAACTGCTAAAAATACGTAGAACATAAGGGTGCAAGAATTTAATATTTCCGTATCCTAGAACACCACAAACTTCACCTTAGGATAAGTCGCCACCTTTGGCAAGGGTTGGAAATGACTACAAATTGATTTTAGTACAATGTAATCTTCGCGTGAGATCATCCTTTGCAAGTTTAAGGGGTTTCATCTCAAACTAGCCACTATTGAGGGGTTTCGTCCTCAAAAGGTCTTCCAAGAGGGTTTTCATCCTCAATGGAGAGAAAGAAAGAGCAAGAGCGCTCCAACTCCGAGAAAGAAAATTATCAAAAATGAAGTGCCTTTCTCCACCCCAAGCGACCCCTTTTATAATGAAAGGTGGCGCCAAAATTCAAATACATTCCCCCAATGAGGGCCGACCTCCTTTTAAAGTAATAACATTGTTTTTGTTTTTAATTTGTATTTTCCTTTTATCCTTTTAAGTTGGTGCTTTAGCATATTCCCACCAACTTGAGTTTATGTTTAAATTGCCGATTTTGGGTAGTGGAGAGAACTAGTTTGTTGGTGGTTTGTGAAACTGTTTTGATTGTTGTTTTAGCCACATTCCTCTTAATCAAAAGTCTAAGCTTGATACTTGGTATTGAAATATGTGAGAGGGTTGCTGTAATGTCCCTTTTTCCAAGCTAGTTCGATTTGAAGACTTTGAACCCATTCCACTTCTCGTGGGCAAAAAGGAAATGAGCAAGGGGAATAATTGTCATATTTTTCAGTTATTTTCGTGAACATTGCATTCTTCTTTAGTAGTTTTCTTAATATAGTTAGGTCGGTTGGGTTAACGAAGAAAGACAAATTTTTCATTTTTTTAAGAAAAAGTTTATAAAAGCAAATGTTGGGGCTCATTGTGAGGATTGTCTAATGAAATTTATATTTATCTTTGGAAATTGGAGCATTGAGCTCTCATTTTCAGCCTTTGAGGATGAAAACCCCTAGTGGATCTTATTGGGGATGAAAAGCCTCAATTGCTACAACACTTGGGGATGGAAACCCTCATTTGTTGCATTGGTGGCTTCAACTAGGAGTCACAATTGGGCTTCAAATTCAGAAATTCAGAACAGTGAGGGACTACATTAGTGCTAGGTCACTAAATTCAGTTAGGGCACACCTTTCTTGGGCTGCCACATTCATTTCCAACTTGATATACCCATTTGGGGATTTTGGGATCACACTTTTTAGTGGGTTTTGATTGTTAGAAAAATCTTATTCCAATTTTATTGGATAACTGATATTTTGTGATCTATTGAGCTATTATTTGCATTTTTTCTCGAAGTATCTATGAAGTTACCAAATTTTGAAGTTTCAACTGTTTTTGAGCATTAATTAATTCCAGCAGTTTGCAATTTATGGTTGAAGCATTTATTTTGCATGATTTCGTCAAGGGTTTCATATTGTTGATGTATTTTGAAAATTTGTGTGGAGAAGGCAAAAATCTGAATTTACCCTAGGTCCCCTAGGGCTTGGTGGACCCAAAACAGGTTGCTGCCTAGTTCTTGCATCAAATCAGTTTGCTGTCATAAAAATCAGATTCACTACATGTGGTTGTCTTCATTTCCGGAAATGTTCCATTAGGGTTTTAGGAAAATCTAAATTTCTCAAATTTGAGCCCAAAAGGGACATTTACAATTGCTTTCATACTTTAGTTCGTTCATGGCAATGAGTATAAGATCATGGTTCTTGAAGGTTATGGCACACATCATCGAAAGATTGAAAATATTTGAATGTAGTAGATTCATGAAGTTCCAAAAGTAGGCTTGTTTTGAAAATATCTTGTAGCTCCTCGTCGGCCAAAAGATTTAACATTTTTGCAAGCATGGTCTTGTAACGGAGCACATAGTTTCTAATGGTCTCATTATGACCTTGCTTTAGTTGTGCAATTTGAGCATAGGATACCTTCTCACTAATGTTGATAGAAAAGTGGGCTAAGAATTTGTAAACTGGAGGATTGCAGACATGTGTCAACTTATGAGGGAGCTAGTAGAGCCATTGTAAGATGCAGCCCTTAAGGATCTTATGGGATAGCTTTGTTAGTAAACATGAAAGGCTCTAAGATGTTGTTTTGGATCACCTTTTCAATCAATTGGTGGAGGCTTAGGCACAATGAATCGTATAAGGAGAGGATAGTTGGAAATCTTTTGCCCCAAAGGGTTATGCAATTACACTTGAAAATTTGTGGTATGGCCCACTCTATCAAATCCTTTGTTTATTTGAGCTACTTTAACTTGGAGAGCCAATAGATTTTATATGAGCACTTGGTTGCAAGTATCAATTACCTTGGATAAATTAGGAGTAGGTGTTGACACATGAGATGTAGGCCTAGAAGGTGAAAAAGAAGCTATATGTTGTGTAGGAAGATTCATAAGTATTTGAGTAGCTTGTGGTGCCCCGTAGTAGGTATACTAGGTGTAGGCATCACTCACATGAAAACAAGAGTAGTTGGATTATTGGTATGGTCACCTAATGTAGGATGTGAGCTTCTATAAGGTAGATCAATATCATTCAAAAGCTCCTCACATGGTTCCTCAAGTGTGGTTTCCTTAGCATCCTTTGCCTCTAATGTTACTCTCAAGATAGCATCTATGTGCTTGCCTTGATTATTAACTTTTGTTCAAAAATAGGAAGTATTTCTACTTTCTTCTGATCTATACCGTTAAGCTCATCGTGATGTTTTTACCATAATATTTGCTATATTCATCATGGTCCTCATTAGCATTCTCAAGTTTAGGCATATCATCAACGACACGTTCATTTACATTTGTATACTCATTATCAATGTTTGCATCCACTAGAGAGGCAAGGTGTAATTCATTAATGTCCATCATTTTTGTTGGTAAACAAACACGTGGCTCACTCAAAAGAATCAATATGCTCAATCGCATTTGCCATTTAATCTAGCACCTGTCTTGTAGGGTGCAACAAACCTAAGCTTCTTAAATGACATAGGATGTACACATGAAAGCATGAAGAATGTTAAGACCAAGGAGAAGATTTGTTTTTGTTTATGCAATAAGGGGAAATAAAAAATTAGGCCTAAAGGTCAAAATCCTAAGAGGAGATGAATCTGAAACCCCACTATGAAGATCAAACCTTAAGAAGGGCAAAAATCTGAAATCCTAAAAGATTGGAACCCCTAAAGTAGAGAAAACTTAGGGTTTTTGTGTTTGAATCAAAGATTGGTTTCACCAAAATGTTTTAATTATTTTACACACTGGCATAAAATGTAATATTATTGAGACAAAATTCAGATTATAGAATTAGGTCATTCACGCACATTCATCTTTAAGCAAGTAGATTTTGTGATTACTCGGTTTAGAATTGACATGTCAATAGAAAGATTAGTTAGCTGATTTTGGAGGGCTTTCACTCACAGAAGGTGTCTCGGTAGCTTGAAAGGATTTGGAAGTGCTTCGTGAAATGCTAAGGTTGCGAACAAAAGGCGGACATGTGTCTTAATAATGCCTACACACTTAGACCCCTATGGCATATGAGAAGTGTCAAACTTTACCGATAGAGTTTGGGAGTAATTTGGGGGTCTACAACTTGTGGAAATGTTTTGCCTCTGTCTATTCGCCATTTCTATATATCTGTAGCTCTTAAATCCTTTGCATTGATGCCTTTTATGCTCTTCTTTACCCGAGCTCTAATTGTGTTTTCAAGAATAAAAGGGACTCTTAAAAAGGGGTTAGCACTTAGGCTGGACAACCTCACTCGTAGTCCCGATGATGTGGTGAGCATTGTCTACATACCAATAAGAGGGATCAAGCCGTATGCAGTTCTCCCTCCTAGGTGAGTGTGTGTTTAATTATGTGCTCAAACAATTGACTTTCCTTTAGACTTTGACATTTGGCATCATGCAACTTTGATCTCATTTATTTTAGATTTAAGTCCATGTACTTCTCTAGGGTTGCTTTTTGAAGATTACTGATTTGCATCAGCTTTGGTAATGATCCTCAAAGATAATGTGAATGCTCCAAGAGAGTGTGAGGTCTCTAAGGCATGTGAAAGGTGAGTAATGATCTCATTGATGTTTGGTATATATAGGTGACCCTTCATTAATTTCCAGCCATATCTGACCCATAAAATGTGTTTAGGACGATGTATTGGAGATTTCCCAATCGAAAACTAGGCATTTGTTGAAGACTCGTGGAAATTGTTAGCGTAAGGTGAACCCTGCGGTAGATGGAACTGTCTCATTTTATTGGTAGTGTGGTAGAAATGCGAAGGGGCATATGAGGTATGGAGAATGCTTCTATAGGATTTTGGAGTGTTTTTGTATCGATTGAGCTGATCCGGGAATAGATATAACTAGTAGACAGAGGTGGCTAAAAGAGTAGGTGGGTTGATTGATAGGGGGAAAGTGTGTTCACGAGTCAAATATATGTATTTTGTCCATGTGTATCAAAATATGCCAAAGTGCCAAAGACCAATTATAGTCATCTATGAGGGAGGATAAGATCAACAAACAAAAATATAGCGATCGAATGTGATGTAATATACAATGTCATCAATATCATCAAAGAAAGTCACCCTTAATTAAACAAAGGCGTGATGGGTTTCGGAAGGTTCCCTTGTCTTTGCCGAGACCTAATGTGTTCGTGAACCCCAGCTCAAGTTCTGCTAAGGGAGACAAGGGTGGAGGCGACAATTCTCTGCAACTATCTCTATTTTTGCGCAAATCTTTGGAAATGGTGGCCGTATTGAGGGTTTAGGCGGTGGTTGTTCAAGCCCTTAGACTCCATGTGGTGTTGGATACGAAATGGTAGCGAGGGCATGTTCTCTCCTCTGTATTGCTGTTTGAAAAGGTGGACTCGATGCAATTTTGGGAAGTGCTCTTATGTTGTTGCTTCTACTCCTTCATTTTCCAAACCTCTCTCTACTACCAAGGCTGCACCTCCTGGTCACTCTTGGGGAGTCAGTGTTAGAGACTGAGGAGTTCTTCTCCTCCAATGGTTTGATCTGCGTCGCTTGATGGATGTGGCTAGGTCTTCCACTCCTCTCGTGGATTGCCACCAATTGGCGTCCCTATTGTTTTAGGTAGGATAGATATTTACCCTGTGCAAGGGGCTTTTTATCGTAGCTTTTAGCGCTGATGATGACAGGGCTATCATTCTCTCAAAGATTTGGGAATTGCAGAATCATCACTTGTTGATGAAACCATGGTTCCCGACTTTCAATCCACTCACAACCTCTTTCACTGTTAAACCGGTCTGGATTCGTTTACCCCATCTGCCGTTGCAGTTTTGGGGTGAAGAAAGTTTTACTGCTATTGGCAACGCTTTGGGTAAATTTTTATCCATTGATTCCAATACAAAATCCTACTCTCACACTACTTTCGCACGGATATTGGTGGATTTGATACTTTGCTTGATCTACCTGCTTATTGACCTCAAAGTCTTTGGATAGGGTTTGGTCACAGCCCCTTGATTATGAAGGATTTCCCTTCAGATGTAGAAAATGCTTTAACCTAGGACATCTCGCTTCGATTGTTAGATGGTGGAAGGACACTCATCAAGATATTTTATTTATTGATGTGGAACCTGAGTCACCATGCGATGTTAAAGACAATACTGATAAAGAATACATTCCAAACTCACTGGTTACACCTTCAGAGGAGAAGGTTGGAGCAGTTTTGGTAGATCAGTGCACAATGATTCCGAGTCTCGTCCGCTGATCAGGCTCTATTACCATTTCACTCTTGACCGAGAAGCCCAATTCTGATAGTTTGGCTTCCTCTGAGATTCGACCTCCAGCTCACTCAGACGAGAATGCAGATCCTAATAGGAGTGACGATTGGACTGTTGTTAAAAGAAAAATAATGTTTTTCCTATGCATCTAAGATCCCATGCAAGGGATTTTAAAAGGTAATCTTGTTTCAACAATAACAATGAGTGTTGTAGTCTCATTTTTTATTATCACCGCTATTTACCTTTTGATATCCCCCTTTGATGTTGGGGGCTTCCTCTTTGTTACGCTTTTATCCAGCCTTTCAAAACCCCCAACTTTTACCAATTTCCAAAAAATCAATATCATCAAAGAATAGTTGAATGGAGGAAGCCATTAAACAAACATGTTGATAGATTTAAGGAGAAGATTGGTCTCGGAATATCAACAATGTTGATGTTTAGTGGGGCCAAAAGATGCAATCCTCTTAGAAGAACAAAGTGCCAAGTAGGGCTATTTCTCACACGTGAAGTTTAATCACCCAAAGATCTAAGTCCATGGATATTGAAAGTAGTCGGAAAATACACTCAAGGTGAAGGGGTTAGGGGAAAATTCTACTTGGATGATGTGTTGGTCCTCATATTTGCACCCCTTGTTGGATTAACATCGATCTCTCCTCAAAGGTAAGGGGGAGAGGGGCTTGGAATGGTGGTAGACTGGATTGGTGTGTCGTTTTGTAGCCGGGGAGGGGTCTAATACTTTCCTTGGGATCAATCCTTGGGATGGTTGAGGGGGTACAAAGGAGATGGCCTTTTCCTGCTACTTTTGGTCCCGCCTTGAACTAGGGTGAGAGGACCCACGGTGTAACCTAAAATGCAGAGGGGAGATGGAGTCTTTGTTCCCTCAATTTCTTCTCAAATGGTGGGTCAATCTGGGATAAACATGGCCAATGGACACAACACTGACTCTCACGAGTTGTCACAAAGGATGTTGTGTATGTTTACTTTGCTAGACACAAGTTACTAAAGACAATTAAGTACAATTGCTCTTGCATTCTCTAGATAATGAAATCAAGGCTAACAGACACCTTCAGTGATGTTTAGAGCAACCTAGTAGTGAAATAGAACAAAAGGACATTTTTAATAATGGGGGATGGGGTCAATTATGGCAATTGTAACTTCACAGAGGGAATTATAGGTAGAGACATTCATTGTGGTAAGACATTTAACACTCAAAACATCATGCAATCTTGGAAAGTACATAAAACTAGATCAAGAAGTAACAATTTCTACAAAGAAAGATTTGCATTCATTAATACCCAATAGATGCAAAGTTTCATATCAATCTCTAAAATACATGACACAAGAACTTGTGTAAGCATTTTAGTGAAGTATTTACTGCTTCATCTCTCATACGCCCAAGATACACTCAAGGACTAACAAAAATCTATCAGTACAAAATGTTTATGACAAGGGTTTTATAATCCAGATTCAATATTGCAGAAGGAAAGCTCACAACACAATATCAAACTTAATGACCAAAACACAAACATCAAGGACATATCTAGTGTATGACAAAGAGAAACAATAAATGCAAGACTATAGCAGAAAGTATGACTCATCAATCAGCAATTTTTCATCCAAAACGCAGTAATTTCAACTTAAAAGCAGGACATATATTATTGAGTTCTTGAACTTCTTAGCAAGGGAACATCAATTGAATGCTCTCAAAGCTTGCCAATGGTTGTACACTCGCAACCACCTTGACACAGATGTGGGAAACTAAACTCTATACGCATTTCACAAAGGAAACATGTGGTATTCACAATTTTATCTCAAGACCTCTTTAGAAATTTTTATACTAATCCCCCTCTGATAAAAATACCAAAATTGAACTCTCTTATTATGAGGACAAGCCTCATATTTATACAATTTGATGTCTTCTTACAACCCGATTTCCCCAAAAACTTCAACAAACCATCCTAGAAAGACACGGCAAACGAGCTCCATTTTTGGGAAATATTTTGCAACCGTGAAGATACCTTTTATTCCTTAATTTGATTATGCTTCTAGATGTTGATATGGATGTATGCGGGATTTTTACTTTTATTGTTTAATCCTTTTTTGTCCTATCTAGTGTTGTCACCATCACTCATGCGCCCAGTCACAAACCATTTGTTTCCTCATGCCGTTATCTTAATTGATTTGACACCTGCCCTTTTGGGGAATATGTCTTGGGAAACGAATAATCATTGACACTCTCTCGTATTCGATGCTTCCTCTGTGTGAATTGCCGCTTTAAGCTAAAAATCACCTTTTGAAAGATATCCATCTGTTCTCCTTTTCTCCAGATCCGTGTGAGTATTCAGAATTGATTTTGCATTCATTCCTAAAATGATATCTCACACAATCACTCCAAAACTTCATTCTTTTATAAATTCTCATTGTTCTCTCATAAAATTGCATCTTCCTTGAAACACTCTGAATGAAAAGAAAGTTCGTGTTCATCCCTCTCAAACAATGCAAATGTGGAGTTAGGAACCCATTTGAAGGTACTTTCTTCGGAGACTTTGCACTCAATTTTCAACCTTTCTAGCTTGAATGAGGCCTTCGTGAGAATGTTGTTTGAGATTGAAGATCAGGTGGAGACTGATGTGCCGCTAATATCTCACATGGTTTGGGTAGCAGATCCGATTTGGAAGCTTATCAAGATGACCTCTTACTTTTACATCTTTCGGGTTTTGTATTATCGCTTATTTCGTGTGGAGGACCGTAAAGCTCTTGAATTCTTTGAAGAACTATTGGCTTCAATGTCTGCTTGCCATCAACAAAAATATCATTGATATATCTCCTTTATTCTTTAATGAAGAATTGGTAGAGAAAGAAATTCCTGCTAATACTTATGAAAATGTCTTTTGATAATCCTGCGAAAGATATATCATCAATTTCCTACAAAATCACTGCGATGGAGCAAAGATTTGCTCGTCTTGAGAAAGCGCTCATGGAATCTTCCTCTGGGAAAGCCCCTGAAGTGCCACCACCTTCCTTGAGGAGATGCAAACGGGGCGTAATAATCCAACTTGTGCAAATGAACCCATTTTTGTGGATGAACTTGAATCTGTCCCCGTAGCGCCGGTTGATACCTCGGGTCATCTTCAACTTCAAAAGTTACTACTGACGAGGTACTAAGGCCTACCTGAAAGGCGGGTATAACCTTCTTGAATGGGTCTCCTCCTATAGGAGAAAATTGGATTTGATCAAAATCTTAGAAGGTCCCAAGGAAGACATTACAAAACTCATGGGAATGGGCATGTCTCGTGACTTTGCAGGAGATATCCAGTATGTTTATGGGGCCCAAGATCGCAAAGAATTTGAGTTTAGGAAGAAGTTGTTGTCTAGGATTCCCACCTTTATAGAGGAATGTGTAACCATCAATTGACAATGTTCCTCTTTTGCAAGAATCCTCCTTTTTTGTATATGCACACTATAAGTTATGTGAATTTCAAGGGGGCCCCCTATATAATCCCCATTTTGTTCTTAGGACGCACATATGCTTGTTTTATTTCATCTGTTAACTCAACAATTAATCCTTGGAACTGAATTTACCATTGGATAACACAACAATTGTCTTTAAAATCATGTTGTATGATTTGGATACCCGCGGTAAGGGCACTGATAGAAGATGTTCTTCTTTTGAGTCTCCTGTGGCTTTTAGGATCTCATGGAGTGCAGACCCTTATGATAAACCGTGCCGCTGCTTTTACTTGCACTTTCCTTCTATCCGTGGTCTTTTGCTTATCTTTTGAGGTTTTGCAACCTTTGGCGGACCTTTTGAGTGTCTCACGGCTTTTTAGAATCCGTGAGCACCGACTTCCCGACAAACCCGCGAAACACGTAAACCAATGTACTTTGGCCCCTTTTTATACAACCAAGTAAATTTGGATGGTTACCAATTATTCTAGAATACCGCCTCGATCATGATTTTCATCTTTTCACCTTTTGGAGCAATCCACAGAATATTAAGTTATTCATTCCACGGATTTCCAAGTTGATGCATTGCGGTCTCCTTTGACTTGGATAGTCAAGTACATCCTTTAATTTGGAAATTTTCATGGGAAGGGATGATCATGGGGAATTACAAAGCTTTAGTGACAAGCCCATACATACAATTTTGGGTCCTTAAATGGTATAGGCTGCTGCTTGAAAAACTCAACTAGGCAGGGCTCAAAATGAGCACCAACACGATGCATTGAGAACTGTCCATTTGCAACGAGTCATAAAAATGAAGTATTTGATTTTGGACTCGCTCTATACTAGCCCAGTGATAACCCCAAATTTGGGCTCCAAACCTTGGACCCGTTAAGAATTGTAGGCTTCATAACTGATATCTTGGAATTTAACTGAAAATACTGGTTCTCTAGGACTGAAAGCGAGGCATATCCTTTACAAAGGCTTGACTGAGAAGAAAGCTTCACAAAAGATGGTCCAGTGAACTGGACTCCCAAATAAGCATAAGCCTTAGTTATGTCTACAGGCGTGTTGTTGTAAAATAAAATTTAAACCTGGCTAGAGCGCCACTAGATGTGTTGAAGACCATGTCCTTAGTGTTACTAAGGTTCACCACAAATTGGTGAAGCTTGCAGAAATGAAGGACATCAAGCTGTCTCTGTAAACTATGGGTAAACTGGGAGAGGACATCTACAACAAAGAGTAATATAGCAATCAGAACATGATGTAATATACAATGTCATCAATATAACCAGCATCACCAACATATACAAAAAGTATGAATTACCAAAATTGAATTGTTGACTACCACTTTACAGGCCTTGCATACAAAAACAAGTCAGTGTGCTGAAAAATACAGGAGTATTGACTCTAGATTTTAAACGCCCTCATCCTCCCTAGAAGAAAATGTTTCTAAGGTGCAAGGAACTCAAGTATCAATTTGAAATATTGGACCAACTATATAAATCATAAGAAATATCTTTGAATCTAAAATTTAGATTCTTAGCTTTAAAATTCCATCAGGTCTTTGGTTTAGTTGAACTCTTATTTATGACACAATAATTTTGTTTCATTACTTTATGTTGTGTATCCTTACAAATCTATTTCATTGTAATTTTAATGTATGACGGTTCTCCTTATGTAATACATATTTTAGACCTTGTAACTCTATTTAACTGGTTTCTTCCAGTTTTATCAAGAATGTGGAGTTGTGTTCTCAGAGCTGAAGATTAACATGCATAAATTTCATCAAAATTGGGTTGGAATTTGATCATTTCTATTTGAAAAATTATCATGATCTTCCAAACTAGATTTATAAGAGTTTTTCTACTTCCAAGTTCTAAATGGCTAATTACTTTGCGGTGATGCTTGTGCAGTTTGGGGTGTTTGCAATCATCCATTCCACCTCCACTGTATAATTAAATGGGCTGGCACTCAAAATCGGCCACACTGTCCATTGTGTCGAAGAGACTGGCAAATCAAAACTGAGGCTCAATAGCTGAATATTCCATCTGTATATTTCTGTTAATTTAATTGGTAATAGACACGACTTATTTTTACTAGCACCTGATGCATGCTTCAAACTTTTGACTTTCTCAGCCTGTTACGATGTTGGTGAAGAAACTTTTACTCTAGGCATTTTTTCATGTGTGGATACTAAGAATAAAAACAATCACTGTTTGAAATTATCACCAATCGTGTGTACAACACTGAATTCAATATTGATATTTGTAGAGACTATTTTTCTAAAGCATAAAGCAAGAATAATGAATTTTTCAGATGCTTGAGTATCTCTTGAGATGGAACAATTCCTTTTAACTTCCTTTTTAATGCTAAGAATGGGATAAATTTTGTTTTATTTTGTACATATTAACGCCTAGGCTTTGATCTGGAACTGATTTTTAGAAGTAGCTTTCCTTTGCTCTTATGCATTTCAAAAACAATTATTGCCATCTGAATAGTTTCCCAGAAAAGTGGTTGTTTATGGTAGATTTCTGGTTCGACTGATAGCAACAAGTTTGCTTTCTTTTGACAATAGGTTAAACAATTTTAGATTTGAAGCGTAAACACTAAATCACGACAACGCAAGATGGCTTTGTATCTGTAATTGGCAGCTTAATATGAAAATGGTCAACATTTTTTATTCACATTTTATATTAGGTCCGCCCATGCCCAATTCTAAATCATAATTCATGGTTTTGATAGTTTAAGTTGTGGAGACCAAATGAGCATTCCACCATCTAAAAATCACCAGTTTAAGGGAGAGCCACTAACTGCACCATGAAATAATTATTCAAAAGTTGCACTTAGGTAAGAGAAATCGTTTTCCTCTATTTGTGTGAAAGAAAGCCATAAGAGTCAAGGTTGTACTTGGGCTAAATTTGATGGTCAACCCTGACTGCAAGTAAATATTTTATCACAATTATCCATTTAACATTGCCCTTCAGAAGTTAGGACAGTTCATCTTTTAATAAGGAAACATCAAATACTTAATATTTATTTACTATAATTAATTTTTATAATCCTTGAGATTTTTTGACAGTCTGCCTAAATTTTCCCCTTTCATCCTACAGTCTTTTAAAAACTAATACTGTGTTTTACGGTAAAAAGCCAAAATACATTTGTACGGCCATCAAATTAAACCCCTTTGACTAGTATTTATCTTTCATTGCCTAGGTAACGAATAGATCTTATTAAGAAATAAAATATTAAAGCGTCTAAACTTGCACCTATCCCTTTTTGGAATGTTGTTGATTTCTTATGAACTTGTTTAAAGGTTGATGTTACTTTGTATAGAAGATTTGTTTGCTGGACTAAAAAAGACCAACTATTCTTTTTGTTAAAATTGTTTCTAGACACATGTTGGATTCTACAAAGGTATTAAAAGGAAACAAAGTATATCTCTAATTATATAAATTGTATTATGATCAACATGTTATATAAAATATATTCATATGTACTTTGGTTAATTAAACAAATTTTAGGAAGTCCACTTTGAGCTTTGTTTATCACCTTGGATTTGGTTTGTGTACTTTGTTGAGCGGGCAGGTATCCATTTGTTGTTTTGCTTATTGAGGTGCTACAATGATTCAAGAGGAAATGCCATGTACTAAGTGTTCTTGACAAACATAGGCTTTGACAAAGGTTACTTATTGTGTTGTGGTGTGAATCACTTTGCCGTCCAAATTACTTGGTATGCATGAGACCATACAAGAGCAAACACATTAATGTCATGTTATAGCTGACTATTAACCCAAGAATGTGGTATTTAGTTGGAGTTTTATTACATGAACAACCTAGTTGTATGTCTTTCACAAAAACTTTGATAGCCTAAGTCTATAAAATTCTGATCTTTATTAATGTTGAAGGAGGCTATAAACTAAGGGTCAATGATCATGTAATGTCGATTTCTTCTTACCTCAAACCAATATTAAGGGGTGGTGTCATGGTCAATAAGTTTACTATTAGATATGTGGACATTTTTGGTTGGCAATATGAGGTGTCAAAGTGTCTTGGATTGTGAATTATATATTTGCAAATAAACCTTGAGTTGAGTAGAGATTCTTATATGATTAGGGTTCTTCATTATTGTATGTGTGAGAGTTGGGATTCTTATATGAATCGGGTTCTTCTAACAAATCCATCCTATGGTATTGTCCAAAATGGATGGTTTTGTCCAAGCTTGTTTTGGGTCTTTTTGACCACTGGTCCTTTTGTTACTCTTATATATATATAGGTTTGTTAGGACTAAAGCATCTACCCATTATCTAGGCACTATCTAAGAATACCTCAAGGGCACTCAACAAGAGAGAACCACAAGGGAAAATATGACAATTGTATTCTACTACCGCATACAAGGGTTACAATTGAAGACGTCTATAAGTTAGCCCATTATTTGTGTTGGGGCACAAGGGAAAGAATAGAAAAACGGAGTTAAATTTGCATAGACCATTGGACGTTCATTAGGAGAATTGCATAGGATTTAAAATAGTCGGTTTGAATCACATGGGGTGGCTACCAAAGTCACCCAACTCAAGCACATAATCTTGTTTTTGTATCTAATGTTTATTTGAGTGTTGGTATAGAAAGCTAGGGTGTAACGATTATAGGTGTATGTGTGAGTGTCACGAGACTTCGAACATATACATAAGAAGTACGAGTGTAGATAAAACATCACCGAAAAAATAAGCACACTGCTATCAACACATATAGACTTGCCAGCTTAGGGACCAAACCACTAAATGGTCGAGGTTGAAATTAATAGTTCGGTTTAGAATTAACACAAGACACCTCGACTTTTTGAATACATTTTGAGACTTTTACAAAGTCTATATCAACCGACAAAACATCCAGATTACCTTTTGAATTAGTTTAGCGGTCTTTCTAACCTTAATTGCCCTCTTTCTTTCTTGATTGGATGTATATGAATGTAAACCCTCATTTTTGAATATGCATATTGATCTATATTGCCTAATTATTCAATTATTCTTGAATTAGTAATACATCATTATTATTAATTTTTAGGGTTAAGTCAATGTCAAATTAGCTCCAACACATTAAACTAGAGCATGGAAAATTACAGTGTCTTAGTCAATCCTACTAACACACTCATGTATGAATTAACTTTGACATGTAATAAGCACGGTGCACCAATTTGATGGCTTTATGATCTTGAAATGAGTAAGATGTGATTGTTAGAAATGTATAGGCACCAATGAATACAATTGATAGGTGGGTGGATTGAGAGTGATGCACTATCATCAAATTTAACGTACCAAACTATTTACAATGTCAAACTTTGTTTTCTTAATGACAATAGAATACATTTTTAGCTAATGTAGAACATTGCTTAATGGTGTGGCATGATAGATGTGGCACATTGATATATTTTGGAATTATATATAAAAATGATAGTTTAAACAAATTGTTTTTATTATTATTATTATTATTATTATTATTATTTTTGGAATTTGTTTTTGGGAAAATTGAATTAAACAATGGGCTATTTATAAAGTTATTAATTACAAATAGTTGCTTTTAAATTTATAAACTTTTAAATGTTTTATGAAATAAAAACATTTATTTTTGGGCGTTGGTTTAACTCATCTTGTGGCCCCTCAAGCACCAAGGATTAAGCAACCCGACACGACTAATTCTTAGGTCAAACAACTCACATATGCTCTTGTTTGGAATACAAGTATGTCTTAAATGAAAATTTTATTCTTGTTTTATGACTATGGTGCGAAAGAAATATCCTTGTCTTAACTTTTATGAAAAAGGAAGGTACGTGATGCCTTGGACACAACCCTCATAATACACAACGGAATACTGTGCATATAATACACAACACACAAATGCAAACACAAATTATGGAACTCTAAACTCAAATTTGTAATTCAAACACAAAAAGCAACACATACAAGCACAATAACTATCCTAAAGGAAAAATGCTCAACAAAATCTAGACCCTAAGACATCTTCTCGCTAGCTCACAATCTTTAAAAGTGTAGCATTATGACACAAATCACACTAAAATGATATTCTAGGTGATGTAGATGCAACCAGGGAGATCAATTAAGAGAAATATTCAACCATTCATCCATAAAAGTTACATACAAAACATAATATGTAACGACACAAAACACAATTATTGATTGATAAAAATCACATAAACACAACTAAGTGCCAACAATACAACCTCAACGATCTACAAAGAGATACATACAATCAAACTTGAGAAGTATCATTAGAGAACATACAAGGTCACATAAACATAAATCGATTGCCAATGATATAGCCTCAATAATCTCTCGAGAGATACAATCACACTCCGACAATCTCCTTAGAGAACCTATGTCATCACCAAAAAGTCTAGAAATGCTCCAATTCTAAAATATATCACTTATCACCAACTAAACTACTTTACGTTGAGGTTGAAGGGTTTTTTTATTATAGCCCTACAAGCCAACTAAGGCATCCTCAAGATAAATGACACAACCATTAAGACATCATCAAGGCAAAAACCCATATAAAGTGAGTTGGCTCTACTTTGGGCTTCCACGGTCAGTATACTCCTATCCATGGCTTTGTGCAGTTTTGGTGGGCCTATGTGGATTTAGTAGGCCTCTACAAATTTGGTAGACCTTCGCAACATTGGCAGGCCTCCATAACTTTGGTGGACGTCCATGGCCATGATAGATTTTTATGACATGACCTAGACCTTTAAGCGACACATAAATACAAAATCTACTCTTAACTATTTTTAGTTGATAAATGATTGCATGTGGACAAATGCTCTTGCATTATACACACATGGCAAATTTCAAAACACGTGCACTCTTCCTCAAGAATTTTGTGCCTTGTGACTTTTACGACATTGTTCCAAATTGTGTCATCCACCTCTCTCCTTTCCATTTTGCTAGATATTCCTTGTATGCATTGTTGCATGTCTTTTTAACCTTGGTGTCGGTCACCTTTTCTACTTCTTTATGCACCTTCTTTGGTATCTCGCTTCCTCTTACCAAATTATTTAGCTTTTGAGTTGTTCCTCTCTTTATGATACAAATATAAGTTTGTCACATTGAATATGTTTGTAATATCAAGGCCTTCTAGTAATTCAATCTCATATGCATTTGTTGCAAACTTCCTAAATTATTTGCACGACCCTATTTTATTCCAATTTAATTTATTATATGCGACTCTAGGAAGTCTTTCCTTCCGCATATGAGCTTCTAAAACCAAGTATCCAACATGATACTTGAATTCCTACCTATTCATATTATATGTATATTCTTACTTTGTGTTTGTATACTCTAATCGCTTGTGCACATGTTGGTGAACATTCATCATGTGCTCGATTAAACTTTCAACCTCAACACTCCTTATGTCCTCATTGACATTCCTTAACTTTTCCACTCACATTGAGCTTCACATACATACACTATCCGAAATGATGTCTTCTTGGTGCTTCTATTTATAGATGTATTTTATGTGAATTTCGCTTGCAATAACACCAAATCCCATGGTCCAGGTTCACCTTCTTTCATACACTTAAATAGACCCCCAAACTCCTATTCACCACCTCTCTTAGCTTCATTAGTGCGTAGATGATATGTTGAGATCAACTCCAATTTTGTGTTAAAAAATTCTACAATATTTACCAAAAATGGTGAACAAACTTGGTGTCCCTATTTGAATAATACTATGAGGCAACCCATGTAGCCTCACCACCTCTTAAAAAAATGTTTGCAATGTATGTTGCACCACTTGTCTTCCTACAATAAAAAAATGTGCCATCTTCAAAATTTGATCCACCACAACATAGATTGAACTAATCCCCTATTGTATCCTAGGTAAGCCTAAGACAAATACCATACTTATAGATTCCCAAGGCTTCTATATGATAAGAAAAGGTTGATATAACCCCGCATTTTATGGAATTCTTTTGGATAACTGAAATTCTCTACATTCTTGGACAAATTTATGGACATTTGCACTTATTCATTGCCAAAAATAACTTTATGTCAATAGTGCTAGTCGTATCCACTCCAAAATGCCCAACCAATCCTCCAATGTGTTTCTCCTTTACCATATTCTCACACATTGAACCTCTAGGGATCATGCATAACTTTTTGCCTTTCAACAACATGCCTTCCCGTATAAAATACTCCAACCAAGGTGTTCTATCAACACTCACCGTCCTACGCACGCCTCTCATGTCTCACTAAAATCTTCATCCATTGCACAAAGATCCTTTATGGACTCAAAACCCACAACCTATATTCATTTATATCGAAAGAATATTGTATTACTCAATGCATCAAAACCTTGTTAGAATGACCACTCTTGTGTTGCAGTAACGCAATTGTATAGCCTCAGAGGTGCCCCACCCACTCCATATGCCTTTGATTGAACCTTCCTTACATGTTTACGAATTACATCACCTGATGGTTAATGTAGAAAAAAGTATCTTTGGAAATAGGAAATGCCTCCATTTCTTGAGTACTTGTATAATTACATCGAACTCATAATCATACACATTACACTTCCTCTTTACATCATTTGACTTATAACCGGAATATGCCACTAGTCTTCCTTCCGAGCTCGAAACTCCGCCAATAAATGTACCATTAACATTAGAATCCACCTGAAATACGTTCTCAATTTAAGAATTTCCATTTTTGGTTATTTAGTCACATTCTTCTTTAGCCCATGAAAGCTTCATTTTGTAGCTGTCAGAGAATTTTTTTTTTTAATCTCCTCTCATGGCCTCCTTGATACACTCATATATACCATTAAATTTCTAGATGAAAATGTAACATAATATTGCTAAACTATGGAAGATATGTGCCTTAAGGGCACTCCATATCAATGATCACTCCAATATCACTCGTATCTTTCGTAATCCATCTTCGACTTGCATGAGAAATTACAAAACCCAAATACATAAAATCCTCCTACATGAAACTTGTTCTTACACCCTTTATATTATTAAGTATAATAATATTAGTGATACACTAAGAATGTAAAGGGTAGATACATGGGGTTATTCTGATTAATTAACTTCCAACATTAATCATATAATATCATAACAACACATTTATGCTTACAATTATGTATATGATATGCTACAAGATCAAAAAGACAAGAGGATGAGTGCACTTATCTGATTATAGATGGTGTTAGGAAGTTCTAGATGTGTAGATAGTTGGAACTAGGGAATCTGTCTCGAAAATAAAAATGTTGTTGGAAAGTGAGTTGATGTAGAACTATACAACTTTGTTAGGATTGTCGTATGGTTTTACACCTATTGTATAATTTTGGACTGCTCTCAATCTAGTGTTACAACGCTTTGGGAGTTTCACTTTCTTGCAAATGTCTATCGTTATGAAACCGTAATTGTTGATCATGATGTGAATCCTTTTGAACATTTTTAATAAGATCTTAAATCCTAGACATGGGTGAAAGACCCTACAAAACAAACATTAGTTGCGTTGTGGGCATCCCTGTGCATTGCCGACATCGGCACTACTCTTATGAGGCCTCAAACTGCATATCATTCTCCACTTAGCATGTGATACTTGAATGAATTCAATTATGGTTTGACAATTGGAACCTCTTTGACAATGCTTGAATTGAGTTTGAATCTTGCTAAAATACTTGGAGAAGGGATGTTTGAGTGTTTGCAAATGAAATAACCTAACGTCTTGACCTGGTATGATGTTTTATACATGTAGTGATTTTTCCCTAATGAATGTGCATAAGCTTTTTTGAGGTTTAGGGAGCCTGGGATGCCTTTTGTAAATGTTGTAAGAGAGTATGTCAATGTAGTACCTTACAATTTCTAGATTAGCGAATGGGATAGTATTAACTTTCTTATATAGGGTTTTGAAGGTGAATTATCATTGAAAGGCTGACCCAAGGGAAGTAAATGATCTAATTAAGATATAAAATTGAAAACAAAGATGGAGGATATGTCAGTTCAAAACCATACAAGCTGGCTAGGACTAGATAACAACTCCTGACCAAACTAGACGATTTTGCATAGGGATGAGAAACATGAAAACAAAAGTTTACATCTTGTCAATTGGAGTTTGTCTATGGATTTTATGTATTCGACTCTTAGAATCATGTCGACATATCAACAAGTTAGACAAGAGACCTTAGGATGTACTAAGTGGGGATAGAAAGAGTGTGTTTATCTTAACAAGAGTACATTGTCAAAGCCAACAATGTCAAAGGGTAAATTTCAAATTCAAGTGTTGACATTTCCCCCTTTAAGTATGAAATGAAAATTACACGCCTAAAGGAAAATATACCCGAGTGTGTAGAAACACTTTGTCTTTGATTGGATTTTTTTTTGCAGTTGTCCCATTGTGCTTGGTGTTGGCATGCTTTATGATGAAACCTACAACATAGAGTGTAGTTAATGTCCATGATAGAAAACTAAATTTTGACTTAAATGTAAAGTGTAATATATAAAACTTACATTTATATAAAGTGAAAATAAAGAGATGGCAAACATGGAAGGAATACACCTATTTGTTTTGTGGGGGGAGATTATATCATTATCTATTTGTACTTTGAGATTTTGATTGCTAAACTTGTTTGAAGGATTGGGGCTGGTCAATGCACCAAAGAGAAATTGGAGTATTTAGTGCATGTAACCCAATACCGAGTAATGAAGAAAGAGGGAATAAGAATGAGATACCGAAGCACCCCATGAAGGAATAAGATTGTGTATCAAAGTCATTCAACTTTGATATCTTCCCTTTAAATGTAAGAGGAAAGGAAAGATTGCCTACAAAGAACTCAACCACTTTGATACTTTTCGTAACCCCACGGACCACGTCGCTACATATGGATCTAGGTCCAATTTTGTAAATAAAGACACATAGTAGAAAAGAGAATGAGTGCCCCCATGCCCTTCCCATGTGCCACACAATTGAATAGAATATGTAATGTACTAAAATTTAGATGGAGAAAGGAGTCCCATGCCCTCAATATCCTTGAAAATGCAATGAAACCGAGTTTCATGGTGAAGGAGTGAAGCAATTCATGCCCCAAGTATTGATATGAATTGAGTCAAATGAATTTGAAACTGTGCAAAAAAATAGTGCTTGAAGGTGAAAATATGAACTTGTTGAGAATGTTTGTGTAACTACCCCAAGGAAAAACTGCTTAAAGGGCCATAATCATCCGTATGGTCCCCACTAAGCTATAGGTTTTTGAAATTGTGCAATTTTGTCTAAATTTTTGTGTTTGATCCTATTTATGAGTACCTATAACCCGTATATACTTGTGTATGAAACCAATTGTCCGCTATGCCTACTATAGGTGTCAAATATACTCGATGAATGCCACCTCTTCGGAGGTGCGTGATAAATTATTTGAGTGTGTGACTCAAAATTATAGATGTGTAACTATGTATGAGAAGTTTCATAATATACGATTTAAACACATGAAAGGCTAGTAATGGTGGCCATTGATGATGGGATTCAAAAATTGTAAAAGGGGATGGGCATGGTGGAATTCATGGCACATAACAAGAGCAACAATAGAGACGAGAACAACAATAATAAGGCATGTTTAAGAAAACAAGTGCAAAGATAAAGCAATAGTGCAATTAGAGACAATAGTATGCAATCAATGTCACACAAAAGGCATAGAGCCACAAACATGGGACACCCATGGTTTCACGAGACAATCAAGGAATTTTGGCCTGCAAAGAATGTCTTGTAAAATAGGCATAGAGCCACAAACATGGGACACCAAAATTGTCACAAGACAATGAAGGAACCTAGGCCACAAGTAAGGAGACAACCAAATAATATTACACACAACTAGAAATTATGTATAACAAAGAAGAATGTTAGAATGTACTAAAAGCAAGTGATAAAAGATATGTGAATCAATATGTGTCAATGCCACAAAATACACGTGTTAGTTCAAAAATAGAAAGTACACAATCTATGTAATCAAACATAATGAGGAAGTAAAAAGGAAATATAACGATATAATAACACACATATAGTGTGGAGGTGTACCCCAAGATAAGAATGCAAGGAACCAAGGATATCCTATTAACATGTATCAATTTTTGTATCCTACATCAAGCTTAATATACCACATGACCGCATGTGTGTAAAGACTAAAGAGATATAGTATCTATCAAGCCAACATGATAAACAACATGTATAATAAAAAGAGCTAACAATACAAGCCAAGTGTACATGTCTTTATTTTGTATTTTATACAAATATTTGGATGCTTTTCTATTCTACAACTATTCTAGTGTTTTTAAATTTTAAAATGTTTAGCTATGAATAAAAAGAGGTGGGTAACACAAGAGCTACCAATTGTCAAAAGAAGGATGCAATCCTGCAAGACCCATATGTGAGGGCCATAACACCATATCATGAAAAATGGGAGTGAGAGGTAAACTATGGAGCCATGAATGAGTAGATTGCATAGAGATAGAGAATGTGGCTAAAGTGTGATAGGCGGGAAAGGGTCATGTCCTCGTATCAAGGGAAATCAATCTATAACACCATTAGTACCACAAGAGATGTTAGGAGATGTATCGGGATCATGATGTAACCTAGTCATGCACTGAAGGGTGTACATGTGTCAGAAAGTGGATGAGTAAGGAATGGTGTATGAGAAAACGTAGAGTCACCTTATCAGAGTTGTAATATATAGTCCCGTAAATCCCTAAAACTGGTTTTGAATGTGTTTAAATCAATATGTGTGTGTGTGTGTGTGTGTGTGTGTGTGTGTGTGTGTGTGTGTGTAGATATATAACAACACCTCGTAGAAATGTTATGCATGAGTTCATGTTGGGTTCACTAAAATGTTGTACACCCTCTTCATTATTGAGTATAATAAGATTAGTGATTTAAGTACACTAAGGATGTAAAGGGTAGATACAAGGGGTTATTCTAATTAATTAACTTCCAACATTAATCATACAATATCAAAACAATGCATTCATGCATATAACTATTTATATGATATGCTACAAGCACAAAAATGCAAGACGATGAGTGTACTTAGATGATTATATATGGTTATGAGAAGCTCTAGATGTGTAGAAAAATGGAACTAGGGAATATGGACCTGATAATTCCTTGAAACGAAATTGTAGTTAAAAATCGAGCTAGTGTAGGACCCTAAAAATCTTCCATGACCGTCTCGTATGGTTTTGGACCTACTATAAATCTTGTTTTACAACCTTTTGGGAGTGCCTCCTACTTGGAAATTTCTATCACTATCAAACCCTAATTTTCATCATGCTACAAATCCTTTTGAACATTTTGAATAAGATATCAAAACCTAGTCATGGGACATAGACCTTACAAAATAAATTATTTGGTTTGTGGGTACACTTGTGCATCATTGATGTTGACACTACTCCAAAGAGGCCTCAAACCACACATCGTCTCCACTAGGCATGTGATATTTTAATGAATGCAAATATGGTTTGCAATGAGAACTTATTTGACAATTATTGAATTGAGTTTGAATCTTGCCGAAATACTTGGAATAGGGATATTTGAATACTTGCAAATGAGATAACTTGACTTCTTGACCTAGTATGTTACTTCGAAATGTAGCGATTACTACCCTAATGAATGTGTATAAGATTTTGTGATATTTAAGTAGCCTTGGGTGTTTTTTTATAAGTGTTGCGAGAGTATGTTAGAATAATGCCATATGATTTCCAAATTAGCAAATGGGATAGTGTTAATTTGCTTATATAGGGTTTTGAGGTGAATTATCATAGAAAGGATGACCCAAGGGAAGTAAATTATCCAACGAAGGATATAAAATTGAAATCAAAGATTAAGGATATGTCAGTTCAAGACCGTATAAGTCATCCTAGACTGAATAATAACTCCTGACCAAACTGGACGATTTTATACATGGATGAGAAACACGAAAACTAAAGTTTGCATCTTGTCAATTCGAGTTTTCCTATGGATTTTTATATATTTTAATATTAGAATTTATCGACATATTAGTGTGTATGACTAATAAAGCTATACAAGAGACCTCAGGGTGTACTAAGTGGTGATATAAAGAATGTGTTTATCTTAGCAAGAGTGTATTGCTAAAACTAACAATATTACCAACTTTGAGTGTTTACACTAAGCCAACAACTGTACTACTAGCATCAAAATCCACCTAAAAAAATTCTCAAATATAGGAAGTTCCATTTTTAGTTGTTTAGTCGAGACACTTTTTCATCCCTCGAGAGCTTCATTTTATAACTTGGATCTAGAGTAATAAATTTTTATCTTCTCTCACAACCTCCTTTATAGGAACCTATATACCATTGAATTTATATATGAAAATGTAGCATAATATTGCTAAACCATGGAATATTTATGCCTTAAAGGAACTCCATATCAACAATCACTCCAATTTCACTTGTATCTTTTTCAGGATCCATCTTCGCACTGCATGAGAAATTACAAAACCCAATTACATAAAAACCTCTTACATGAAACTACGTCTCTGCTTCTAGTCGATAAAAATGTATCCTCATGTAACTACTACAACACTTGGATTTTATTCTTTAAGTTCTCTTCTTATACCCTACTAACTATTAGGATATCATCTAAGTACATAATCACAAACCTCCACAAAAATTACCTCCAATTCATTCATAAACCTCATTAAAGTACTCGGTATCATTGCTCAATCTAATTGGAATTATAACACATTCATATAACCCCTCCTAAATTTTGAGTGTAGTAATCCATCCCCTTCCCTTATATGGATATGGTGATACGTACTCTTCAATTCAATTTTTGAAGAAATTATCTCCTCTTAGAAAATCCATGAGGTCATCCATGCATGAAAATGGAAACATATACTTAAAAGTGTTATTATTGATTTCCTTGAATCAATACACGTGCTACCCTCCAACCTTATTTTGCATCATGACTATAAGATATTCACAAGGGATCATGATCTCCTTATCAACCCTCTACTTGACATGACCTGAATTTGTTTCTATACCTCCATATTGTTTTGTGGCATCATTTAGTAAGGTACCTTGTTTGGAAAATCCGATCCTTAAATTAGATCGATACATTCACTTATGCCTCTCATGGGTGGTAATACTCATGGTATATCATTTGATACTACATTTATGAATTCATGTAATATCTACTTCACCTCGTATGGAATGGATTCCACCCTTCTTTATATAGCATCCACATTCTCTCTTTGTGCACGCCACACCATTAATGTAAAACACAAATCATTCTAATGTACTTCACTCATGAACTACTTTCTCAACATTATCAATACCTTCAAACTATATTATACCTCTCCATTTGATACCTGTTATCTTTGTTTTGAGTTCACGACAAAACGATCAGATAACCCCTACGAAATTTTTGAAGTTGATTTTGCAATATTGCCTCTTTAAGAGAAATTCGGTTTTCGGACTTTCGGCGCATCGGAACATGACCTATCCAAAACATGCTTTGTGTCACCTGTTTTCCGATACCCGAAACCCGCTTCATGTAGAGTCAATTCGGGTTTTCGGACCTCCGGCGCATCGGAACATGCCTTATTCAAAACATGTTTTGTGTCACCTGTTCCCCGATACCCGAAGTCCGATTTAGTCCTTTGTATCGGGTTTTCGGAGCTGTGAAGCATCTAAACATCTCATGCACTATGTCTTGTGTTTCCCGAAACCCGAATTGCTCTAAGCTCCCTTGTGTCGGGTTTTCGGACCTCTCGAACATGCTGACATGGCATTAATGCCGAGTTGTCGGTGAGTTGGCACGTGCCGAGCTGGAGTGTATTAATTACAAATTTTCTTATAAATACGCGGATTTCCACGTCATTTTTACCGGACGTATTTTTAACTCGTGGATTTTCGTACATGCTCTTCCAATCTCGAAACCCGAAAGCTCGCTTGTGCCCGATTGAATCGCCTGTTTTTGATCTTTCCTTTCTCTGGTTAAAGGTATTTCTCTCTCCATTCTTTGTTCCTAGTTTTTATGGATTGATTGCGCGTGAATTCTTCTCATTTTCTAACTGGGTTTTGAGGGATTTTTATTCTTCTTCTTTCTGGAGTCGTATTCTAAAAGGGGTTTAGGTTTTAGGGCCTATCTCTTCAAATTTCCACTTGGTGTTATTTCCTCAAATTTTATTATATGCTTGGTACATGAATGGTTAAAAAGGAGATTGCATGTTTGAAATTCAACAAAACCCTGTTTTTTCCTTCTCGAGTTTTGAAGGTCATTGTGCAAAGGTTGTCGAAGACCCGAGGTATATTGAAGGTTTGGAGTGTCGGGCTTTCTTCAGTTTCCGACATCAACACAAGTGTCGGACTTTCTTCAGCTTCCGACATCATCAATGCTGAAGCGCTGACTTTCCAGTTTCGACACTCGGCCGCATCGGGTTTCTGGATTTCCGCCGATGTCGGACTCTTCCGTTCTTCCGACATATCTAGTAGATCGGGTTTTTCATAGTGCTCGACATCCCCTGATCTCCGGAACTTCCTTCCTTCGACATCCTTCATGTCAGACCCTGGTCCGTCTCAAGAAAAGACAGAGAAGACGGAAGAATGAAATACAAGTTTAAAAAGGTGGAGTCTACATCATATATTGATTGCAACTACGACATCCGGGACACAGAGCTCGGGAATATAGATATTGAAGATTTCTGGAGTAGGGTAAGGAGTTCCTCCCCAACTCCATGGATGAAATCTATAGCTGATAGTGGTTTGCCTCTCGCAGCGGGTTTTCCCATGTCCGCTCAGTGTCTGGAATTCATCTTGGCTCAGTGCCTCCGCTATGACTCGGCTTCTCGTTGTCAGCCGAAGTCGCAAGTGAAGTAGTGATCAAATTGACGGAGGATACTTTGACGACCTCCTTAAACTCGCCAATTTTGAAGAGTATGGAGAGTTAGACATCAAGTCACTCGAAGGCACTGGGACAACGATCGGAAGACTGCATCAAGCATGTAAACAAGAAGTTCCCGATCAAGGCCTCCCCGTGAGTGATTTCATCCAAGAAATCAATGACATCATTACTCTCTTGAGTCGGGTTTTGGTTTGCCCGAATCGAATGTGTTTCAAGGATGGATGTATCAATTCATGATCACCATCAAGAAGAATCAAAGCAAGGGATTGATCGGGCAATCTCATCAGCAATGAGATTGATTCCCAAATGACAACGGCTCTTGTCAATGGGGAAATTTTATATGTCTTCATATGTCACATACGCAGTAGTTTGAGATGAGGAATTATCCTGGGCTGGATACCAAGGGAAGCGAACGGTGAACCAGTGTATCAATACTTCCTCAATTGACAAAGAAGGGATCTAAAGACCAATTCAGAAGGGTGAATGATGCCTTCTTCTATGAAAACATCTGCAGGATAAACCCTGAATTGAGGAAGACAAGAGTCTCAGATGAGGCTTGGGCCGAAGTGTCCAAATGGGGATGTATCTTCTTACAATTCAAGAAGTTTACATATCTTCGGGTGGTCATGTACTCGGGAGATCCTTTTCGCCTACCCCGATATCCAGGGGATAAACTGATATTGATGGAATTGGTTAGGCAGCTGTTGGATTTCCATAAATTCCAACAAAGTAAACATAAGGCTGCGGTATCCTTCCCAATTTCTATTGGGAGATACACTTGCTCAATAGTAGTGAAGGCCAAAAATGTTGTCCACGAACTTCAGGACAAGTTGAAGAAGCATATGAAGCCTCGAGACGGTTTTGACATCCGAGGAGTGCTCAGGGCATATGGAACCCAGCATCTGCACAGGCCAAACATAGAGGATATTTGGATTGATCTACGTAATGAGGTTGCTTTTCACAGAAAGGATAATAGCAGATTGACAATTGCTGAGATTCAAACACTGGAGCTTGCTGATTTACCAGAAGGTACGAGCGACAATGAAAGTGTTTTGGATCTTTCCTATGATGGGATAAATGAAGATCAATATGTTTTCCCACCTATTGATTGGTCAGTCAGTGAAAAAGCCTCCATTTCAGATAGGTCGGCTCTAATCCTTGCTCGCACCAAAGCATGGCTCTCCTCTTGGGGAATGAATTTTAAAGATGATAAATTTTCAAAGTTGGCTTCTTCAGAGGCAGGGCCCTCCAAAAAGGAAAAGGACAGAAAGTCTTCTAAGAGGCCTATAAAGGTCAAGATTGTCAAAAAGAGGAAAGAAAGAGAAATATCTTCAATTGTTTCTCCAAAGAGAAATGGTGAATGTGCCGTAATCACCAACACCACCGAAATAGGAGAAATTACTTTGGAAGGAGAAGGAAGTCACCTCTGGTTTCACCATTTGCTTGATTGCTCAACTGAAGAGACCTTATCTCTTGCATCCAAGGCTTTGGAGTCTGGATATGTGCCTCTTTCCTCACAACCACTCCTACCTCCTTATTCTCCATCAACTTCTTTAATAATGGCCAGTATTTTCTCTGGACTTTCACCCCTCTCTCTTTGGTACCCAAGTGATCACCAACACGCCCGTCCCGTGCCTCTTTTTATCGGATCTACTACCACGTTGGTAACTATTCCTCCTCCACTAGTAGAATCTTCTCCTCGAGAGTATGATACCAGCTTCTACAACCATGGCAACTCCCCTCGATACGCCACAATGGCTACTCGAGAAAACTCCGAGGAAGAGGAAGGTGATTGTGCCCCTACCAGCCTTTGATTTCAGCTCACTCAAGGCTCCTACTGCTAAATCAGGCAAGAAGCCCAAAACAGTTTCAAGGGTTTTGGTGGACGCTTCAGGAGATAAGTTCGCAGAGATTGCCACTCCCTCGACTGAAAAACTAGAGAGGATATAACAACCTCTGATTATCAGATAACCAGGGTGGCTCTAGGGAAAGTGACAGCAGAAGGGGCGCAACAAGATGCACGGGATGCCACAAACGTGCTGTGTCAAAAGTTAAAAGAAACAAAAGACAACAGAGATGAACTTAAGAGAAAAGTGGAGCAGTTGACAGAGGTTTTGCTTAAACTCTCAAAACCCCTTGAATCCATACCACCTTCTTCTGTCTCTGTCGGATTCGATTTCTCATCGGTGCCTACAATTGAAAAGATTGCTAAAAAAGGAAGGGTGGTTGATGAATGGATCCAAAGGTTGCTCCAACAGGGGAAGGAAGTAATTCATGACATTGTGAAAGTTCATCAGTCTTTAGGGGACATTCAAAAGGAGGGAGAGAAGATGGATGATGAATTCTCTCAAGAAATTGGACATCTTGATTTGAATTTTGAAGCTCTCCATGTGTTAAAGCAAATACCAGCACATCTCTTAGTAGAAGAAGGTATTCTCCCGCATACGGATAAACATTTTCAGCTGACCAAGGCCATCAGGTTTAGAGTAAAGATTCTCAATGAAGCCTACAGCAAGTTGAGAGAATCGAGGGATAAATTGATTGATGGAAAAAGTGATCTAGAAGAAGAATTGCTGAAGATTTGTCCAAAGGTGTCAGTTGGGAACTCAGGTATCTTATCAGCAGATGATCTCTTCAAACAAGTCCAAGAGTCTGTTCAATATGAACCAGTGCACGGATTTGGTCTTGAGATCATTGATCGGTTGGTAAGGATTGAAAATTCTTTGGAGGCCTTAAGAAAGCTTAGCAAAGGATTGAAAAAGCTTCCCGGAAATGCCAGCGATACTCATGAAACTTGCGAAATTTGGAATGATCATTCCACTGCGCCTGATGAGAATGAGATGCAAGGCATAATTCGGAAGTTCCAAGAATTTCAGAACAAATAGTCTCAGCTTGGAGGAAGAAAAAGATGAAGGAGCAAAGGATGACGATTCAGACTAAGTCCCAATGTTTCATGTCATTTCAATCTTGAAATTGACATGTCTTTTTCATTTCTGTTTCATCACATAGGAAGCAAATTTTGACTTGGTCTCCTGCGTGAGAATCAAGCAAAATAGAACTCTGTTTTAAAGAACACTATTTTCTAGGATTTATCCTATTTTCTCTCGTTTCCTTTTATTATAAATAAGGGATGCTTATGCATTCCAAAGGGTCGAGATTTTTGTAATATTCGGAGCTATTGGAAAGAAGAAAAACTTTGTGTTTTCGTTCGATCATTTCAAAGAATAGGATTTGATATTATTTTACAAACTTTGTGTTGTGGGATATATCTTACTTAAGACATTGTTCTTATGTTCATGATCTTAAGCTATTCTTTGCATAGCATCTTAGTGTGGCTAATCATCTCAGACATTATATTTATGATCTAAAGCTCGTATGATTATTTCGTGCTCTGTGTTTACTCAAAAGAAAATACGTTTCTCTCATTTCCTTTCCATTGTGCTTCTTTCATTGTAATAGTTTCTAACCCCGTTCATTTACGAAAGCAATATCTTTGAATCGTGTGAATGCGGATTTCGGGATTCTATCCCAACCCCCAATGGTTAGATTAGTGTGAATACTGTATATATTGTTTTCGTTGTGTTTTAGATTAGTAGCAAGCAGGCAGCCTCACCTGTCTTTGAGGAGGGATTTAATCCCATATACTGTGGTTGAACCTCATATTTTGGTTTGACAAAATATCCAACCAACAATACCCGTAGGGATTCAGTGGTGTAACTGCTCCATATTTTGTTAATTTTTATATGTTTATATGTCCATCATGTCACACTTCTTGATAAACATGCCATGGTTTTTGGACAAAACATGAAAAATATTCATGGGCATGATGTCTAAGCATTAAAATTTCCATATTAGTAGTTCTTATAAGCTGGTCTAACCATTAAAATTTATGGGAATTATGATGTAAAATCCTCTTCAACCCTGGATTATCCACCATTTCCTATGCTACCAAGTTGTCGATGCTACCACATCATCAAGTATTGTTCCATATCTGGTTATTCTCCATAGTCCGTAGATGCATCACTCTCCTCTACTTGTGCAAGGTGGAAAATTTCATTATCATGCTTCTTTCTACCATCCTCTTATGTATATGAGCACTAAAAATATCTATGCTTATTCCCTCCACACCTAAAACATGTGTTATTGAATCCATGGATGCCTTTATGCCCAAAGGATATTCCTCACTGGACGTGATTCCTCTTCCGTTTTGTGTATCTTCACTACATGAAATTTTTATCACCTCTCCCTCTTGTGTAACACTCCCCTTATTGCTACCTTGTCTTCGAACTTGCGTATTTTCCACCGCTCAACATCACCCTTGTTTTTTTGGGAGATCACTTCTCTTTCCACCGCATAATAAATAACATTATTCCACAAATCAATATTGGATCATCTCGATCTCATCCTAGGTTGAGAGACATAATATGTTCATATATCATGAGATTTTATCTACATCATCCTCCACATTACCTACTCAAATTATGAGTCTACAAAAATCCTCAAGTGTATTCCTTCACTTTACGTTATCTCTATCACAAAATTTACAACCTCTTGAACTGATAATCTAGGGTAAGAACTTGGCCTTCATTTTTACCACTAGACTTTTCCTAGTCTTGATCTTCAATTTACATCTTTGCACCCTCTTTATCTATATGTTTGTCCACTAAAGATATACATGAACCTTCAATTTTGTGTAGGTGAATTTAAAATTACTGGGATCCTCCATATCTTCATACTTACAAGATCGGGTCAATTTCGATTATCTAATCAAAGAGCTATTTGTTAGTGTAGATTTTTTATTCCATCTTATAATTTTCCCAACACATGTATTTAGTTTTTGTAGGTGTCATTGGGATATATATGACCTGGTTATGTATTGTATATCTTGGATGTGCGCTTCACCTTTCTAGGTGCCGTCATGCCTCTCTTCTTCCTTTTTTTGTACAACTTCTCAAGCTATTTTATTTTATTTTGTATGTAAGCTATTATTTTACTCATGTTTGGTTTCTCTCTCTCTCTCTCTCTCTCTCTCTCTTTGTAGTATGAATATTTCTTCATTTCCATTTCACATATTAAGAGTTGAAGTATATTGACATCCTTATAGCTCTCGATCATGTCCCACTCTCACATGGTATCGTAACATGTTATAGTAAATGATTTTTTTTTGTTATGATTTATAAAATTTTATAGATCCTTTATTTTTAAGTATACTCTTCTCCTATGTTGTTGAATGATCTAGAGAATCATAAAAGAGTGAGGGAAAATATCTTTGTACAAGTTGTCTCACAAGACAATCATCATCTAATGAATTTTTAAGGAAAATCGACTATGTAAGAATGTGAAAAACCATAGAAATGACTATAAACTTGAGCATGCTATAAGGCAGAAAATACAATCATTTTATTTGGTGTTTTGGCATACATGGGAGATCTAAAGAAAACCATAGAACAATGAATTTTCATAAAAATATAGTTTTATGAGTTTTTGTTGAGGACTCTGGTATGATCCATTTTTTCTATAGAAAACAATAATAGTGTTGCGAAGGTGTGTTTTTGTGTTGCATGATATAGTGACATAAGCCTTAGAAAATTTTCCTTCATCGTGGGGAGGTCATACCGATTTGTGAACCCTATCTCCTAATCATATAGTAGTAAAGTGCAAAGTCATGATCAATATAAGGGGTCTTAACCAATAGTTGCAAGGTTGAATTTATTTTAGGCAAAAATGAACAAGTGCAAAATCTAGTACTTGTAAGAATTTGTAGAAAACATAAATTTATGTAGAAAATTCCTTTGGAGGTGTTATTTTTGAGAAAGAACTTATTTTTTCAAGCTCTTCACATTACTGATGTATTCATTTTCTTGTTTAACATGTATGATATACTTTTAGGCCTTGTAAAAATTATGCATGAACTAAAATATAAAATGTAAAACTTTTGTAATCTTTGGGGGTCATTGCTGATAGTTGTAGGGGTTGCATTGTGTCTTGTGTTCTCTTTTGCACTTTTATTTATGTAAATATCTATTTTTTCTGCATTATGGATCACAATGTAGTCCCACTTCTCACATTATACAACTATCATGAGTGGAAAACCAAAGTAAAAATATTTTTGAGGAGTAAGGGTTTACTCAAAATCACCGTGGATACCGAAACTAAACCAACAATAGATGCAAAAAGGCTAAGTGGTTTAACCGATGTGATGATGCCTATGGTATATAATGTCTATTGGTATCTCCCAAATTGCTCTTTCACATGGAAATTTTTGAACAATTTTTTGGGATGTCGGATGTAATGAGGGGTCATGAAACTGATAACAAACACATTAGTTTGAGTCCATGAAACTTTGACATAATACAAAATTTCTTGACCAAATGCAAGTAATTTAGGTTACATTTGAAATTGTGTGCACAGAGAAAAATGATGAATGGTTTATATTTTCAATTCTTGCTATGTTAGGTCTTAGTTATTCTATTTTTTTCTACCTTATATGTCATTAGGAGTGCCCTTAGAGCTATATGGACCATGCCTTTATTGGATAATTTTTATACCTCCTTGACTAGGGAACACAACAAGATTATTCAAATGGGTACATTGAATTCTAATAAGTCACATGCCATAATTGTTAGTCACAAGAAGATATAAACTTCAAATAATAAGGACAAGAAACATTAAAAGGACCACGAGAAAAAAAAACTAATGTTACTTCTAAAGAAATAACCAAGACCTCTTTTTCGAGATGTCACACCTAAGAAAGTGAAGGTCAAATGTACCTATTATTGTATGCCTATATTTGGATCACATGCAAGATGTATTGGTAGATATGATGCTGCTATTGAAAATAGAAGGAAAATCATGACTTCTTTAAATGGATAAAGTGAATAAATTTCATGATCTCGAATCTATATCCCGCACAAAAACACACTTAGAAAAATGTTAGTTATTTTTTGTTGTTAAGTGACCTGCCTCGGTCATATCCATAACCATTTAAGGAGATAAAAGAAATTTTGTTGTAAAAAATGACAAAACAATGCACAAATACTTGACTTAGTCGCAAACTAGTCACATATGTGATTCACCAAAACTCTGCGCAAAGGTTATATACCAATTATGGGTGTGAATGACACTTGTGTTGAAATTTCTCCAAAACTAGTGATCTTGTGAGTTACACCAGTCCTTTGTGATCTGCCTTTAGCTCTCCAAAACATGAAATACTAAAATATACAAGCAAAGAAGAAAAAAATCATGTATGGGATCAAGTGGACAAAGAGTTAAGGGGTTGGAATGATGGGGGTGTGATCAGTAAACTAACACTGACCTCGTGTATAAATAGTTTATCAAAATGGATCCTTATAAATTTTCTCAATTTCTGATGTTTCAAATAGAAATTGACTTTGAAATAGAACAAATGAAGAGTGATTAAAAAACTCATAAATATCCATTCCACAACAGTTTCTTCCAAATTGTCATTTTTTAACGATTTCGTAATTTTTACCTTAGATTATCATTAATTCATTTAAAACTAAATTAAAAACTAATAAAGAACAACAAACTAAAATTAGAAATGACAAGGAATTGATAACAAAGTTCACCAATTGGCTACGTCTCTAGGATTGCTAAAAATGAAATTCGACCCATTAAAATATCATTTGCAAGTACAAATAATAAACTCACAAATAAAAATGGACCTTAAACCTACAAATTGAGCTGAAAAATAGGTGTGAAGAATATAAACCATGCCAGCAATCATCTCTGAATACACCCGTGGCTTTGCAAGGCTTTCGACGAGGTTCATTTTCAAATTGAGAGCAAAAATATTAAAACAGAAAAGAAAATTAAATCTCGGAATTACAAGATACTTAGGTTAATAATATTGAAAATTTGAATAACTTTCCAAACTTTTCAAAATCCTAAAAATGCCTCCAAATGGGCTAAAAATGAATAAATTTACAAACCGTCCTCTCTCATTGCTAACACAACATAATACAAACCCTATTTAAATAATAACTCCACCACTTATCCTCACTTACAACATGAATGTGTGTGCTAGTTGGGGCATATATTATTTTTCCCGGAGGTCCACAATTCAATCCCCTAAAGCGTGTTTGTATTACATGTGGGTTGAGGTTAATCCCACATTGGGTGGGCGATGATAGTTTAAAGACTTAAAATAGCCCATTGTCTCATTGTTAACCCCGTGGCTATGGCCATGTCCTCCATAGTTTTTCCAAAATGGGAGGGTAACTCCCCCACACGAAAAGCTCAATTTGGTTTTGTAGCGGCTCGAACACAATTGAAAAGTATGAGGGGCATGCAAGCCCTCCTGCTCAACCCGTAACTCGTGAGTTGGTGGCTATTGTAAAACTCACCGAGCTAATGGATGTGTTGAGCGGCTTGACCGGACTATTACATTTGATGTTTGAGTTGATAGGAGATAAGGTGATATGTGACAACTTGGAATATGACATGTAGATTTTTCCATAAAGTTCCACTTATCCTCCTTTGAGCTTGCCACATGGTAGCTAAAAAATGCACTAAAATATCATAGTGCAAATGTGATAGTGAACACCACCAATAGTAATACGACGACCGATTCTCCTTCGTAAACAAGAGTATGCCCCATTGTTGAACCCCAATTTTTTTGCACACGCTTGAGGAAGATAGGAGGATAAAAACGTAACATTATTTTTTTCCCGCTCTACTTGCACACCGCCACTTGTCTACTTCCAATAGGTTGATCGACTACTTATGGTGCTTCATGCGAGAGTACCCGCCTATCATCCGCCTGGTAATTGTGCACATGTCAGATCTTGCACCGATATCCATTTTTACCCGTTCAAAAATGAAAAATAACTTACTCGATCTCTTATGTAAGGAATATGAACTATGAAATTTTGGGAACATTAATTCACCTAAAATGACCCCCTGGATCTCTCCTCCCCAATTAGGAAGGATTTTGGTCTCCAAAATCTAATTCCCCAAACTGAAACTGAATATATGAAGGTACTTGGCACCCCTCTGTAAGGTTTCCATTCTTCTTCTCTACCCAAAACATCTCTCTGCACAATAAAAACATACAGGAGAAAATAATATCAAAGATAAAAATTACTGCAAGTTATCCAATGCCATCACCAAAAATGGATTAGTATATAATAGACAACAAAATGCCTCTCAACAAGTGTCCAATTGAATCCTTGTGATTCGACCAATAACTACAAAAGGATAATTTCACCTAATGTAGATCAGTATAAAATAGACAACACAACGTGATATAACACGTTATCCAACTAACATTATGAAAATGTCAAATCAATGCAAAATATCAATGAAATACACCAGCTTATGTGATAGACTACAAAACGCCATACGAAGAGGAAATAGTCAAACTGAATCCATGTGAAACTTCAAAATCATCACATCTGCATAATATCACCCAATTAGATTAGTGTAAAATAGACAACAAAATTCCATGCAACAAGTTGTGTAAATGACCATGTGAAACTGGAAAATCACTACAAAGTATCATTGAAATAGATCATTTATGTAATAGACTACATAACGCCTTACGAAGAGGCAAGAGTCAAACTCGAATCCATTTGAAACCGCCACATAAATTCATCCACATAATATCACCCAATTAGATTAGTGTAAAATAGACAACAAAATGCTTCTCAACAAGTGTCCAAATGACCCTGTGAAATTAGAAAATCACCGCAAAGTATCACCAAAATAGATCAATATTGTAATAGACTACACAACGCCTTATAAAGAGGCAAGATTCAAATTGAATCCATGTGAAACTACTAGTGAAAATAAAATATCTATCCCCACATTCTATGTGGAAAATATGATAGAAACAAATGTCTACCCAATGTTACATTTAAAATGGTGATATTGGCCACCAATGCAACTATAAACAAAAATGTAGGTCTTATAAATGCATCCAACATATATATGCTCAAAATAGATGCATCTCATAACAACAGTTATTCTGAATGCAAGTATCAAATAGGCACACTATAACATGCCCCAAAACCACCTGCATGAACTACTGTCAAAAAAATCCAAGCTGAAATATGAGTTAAAATCCTTTACCAAAATGTATCAGGAAACTCAAAATCTTGTCAGGAGTTAAAAATTGAAGTTTATCAAATCCCAAACATGAGAAGATAATCTAAGCATGATAAACATTTCATGAAGTTCTTCTCATCAGGTAACTCCAAAAATTAGTTGATTACTTAACCCAAAAAGTTATAGGGAAAAGTATGAAAATATGTATAAATGGATTTGCAAATGTGCCCATGTATGGGTCTTATAAATGTGCAAGATGCCATATATATAGATGCAAAAATACTTTTCTCATGCTTGGGTCTTACCAAATACGTTAACATACATGGAAAGGACAACTTCAAGGGAATGAAATAGATGTCATATACATCCTAAAAATAATAGGAAATCAAACCATTGTATATCCTTGAAAGTGATTACCAATTCCTTTCTTTGTACCTATCAAACTCCAAGAACCAACTTAGAGAATTTTTCAATAGAGCCTCTTTACCAGTCTTTCCAAATGATTGTTGGCTCCCTATTTCACTCCATGTGAGTGATATATCTCCACCTGATTCAACTGAATTAGTTTCCAAAATTCATATCCAACAATGGAAACATAAAGTGAAATAGGAGATATAAAAACTTCTTCCAAACACAAGGGTTAAAACTCCTTTCTTATCAACACAACAAGGAATCCCAAAATAGTGTTTAAAGGTTAAATAAAGCATGCTAATCAATACCATAGCAATGTAATTAAAACTATCCAAGAAACCAATTTACCAATTCAAGGGCTGACCCCTCTTCTTGGTTCAACAACTTGAATAAAAGGCTACACCATATCAAACCTCCTGTATTACGAGGTAGTGATGAAACCTCTTTTTTTCAAAAGAGTTCTTAACAATTCCAAAATAAGGCATATTTTCTTTCCAAAAATCCATACAAAGGTTATACAATCAAACATACTATGTAAATAGCCATTTTCTCATAGACAAATTTTTTTAGATTAGTTTTACCTTCCTTAAAAACACAAACTATACACCCTGTTGAGAAAAGGTTGACACATTATTGAATTTTAAACAAATTAAAGATCAGTTCTTGCAATACTTATGTTTTAAATATAAATCAACTTAACCAACCAATTAGTACCCAATACAATAAAGTGTAAAACTTGTCCAATTCTTGAACAATGCCCATTTTCCATTCTCTATATCTTACCATGGAAATTGGTCTTTTCACTTGCTTCATATTACAAAATAAATGCTACACGACATGGTTATCAAAATATTGTGTCAAATAACAATATAAATTGGATCCATCTCCATACCTTCATTACCATGTGAGAAAGTTTCTCTTATTTTGACATCATGCCCACAATTCACCCGCGTTTGTATCTCACATAGAAATTGAACCAACACATAATAGTAGTAAATATGTCAAACCAAATTGTTAACCGTAGGAAACCAATACTATTAAAAACCCATTGATTAACCATCTTTGATACCAACCATGATCCGTAAACTAACACTAATCCCATGTATAAATAGTTTATCAAAACAAATCCTTATATATTTTCTCAATTTTTGATGTTCCAAATAGAAATTGACTTTCAAATATAACATATGATGAGTGATTAAAAATCATAAATATCCATTCCACAATCATTCTTCCAAAATGTCATTTTTAAAATTTTCATATTTTTACTTAGATTATCATTAATTAATTTAAAATTGAATTAGAAATTTATAAAGAAAAACAAATATGAAATCACAATTGACAAGGAGTTGATAATGGAGTTCGCCAATTGATTATGTCTCCAAAATCAATAAAAACGTAATATGATCCATTAAAATATCATTTGCAAGTACAAATAATAATCTCACAAATAAAAAATGGACCTTAAACTGCAAATCAAGCTAAAAAATAAATGTGAAGAATCCGAATCTTATCGAAATCATCTCCAAATACATTCTTGGCTCTGCAAGGCTTCCAACAAGGTTCACCGTCAAATCAAGATTGAAAAATTCTTCAAATAGGAAATGAAAATCAAATATTGGAATCATAAAAGGCTCAAGATGATCATTTTAGAATTCTCGAACAACTTTATAGACCTTTAAAAATCCTAAAAATGCTTCCAAATGGGATAAAGATGCCCAAATTTACAAACTTTCCTCTTCATTGCTAACACAATCATAATACTGACTATTTAAATAAAGCAACTCGACCCCTTATCCTTACTTATAACCCGTAGGTGAGTTGGTTGGGGTGCATATTAATATGACAATGGTTGGTGAAGTTGTGAGTTTAGATGGTTGACTAGATAGACATGAACCTAGAAATGTAATTGATGGGCCACTTAAGGTGAAGTATCTAAAGGGATTGATAGGTTAAATTCACAATGCAGAGACTATTGAGTTAATTGAATAAGATTTTTTGATGATTTGGTGTCATAAGATTGATGAGAATGGTTTTGATATGATATCCCCCTCAAGTGACAATTTTTGAGAGTTGCAGGGTTGTCCTAGCACAACATGGGACAAAAAGTGGAAATTGATAAATGATAGAATTATATACCTTGGTAGAGGCATGATGAGTGAAAGCAAGGAAAATGTTTCCCTAGCCATGTGTAGGTGAAAATGTGATGATAAATATGTACAAGAATGGATGCAATTTAGAGAGTGTGAGAACAATGTTTCTTTAGCCTAAAGTGACGAGAAATGATATAAAAGTGGTGGTTATGTAAAAGTGTACAGAAGGCAATGGATTCCCACGGATGTTCATTCCAAATGAGGTGGAATGTAAGTATGAAAGTGACATGGTTGCAATGATGGGGTACAAGAGGTGTGTAGGTATATGAACATGGTTTTCAATAATAGTGTATTTGTATAGACAATGTTTAAAACAAGATTATTGGTGAACATGTGATGAACCAAAAGGCACACGTCATGAGAAAGTGAGTGAGCTAAAAAATCTTGAAAAGGTCTAAACATTACAAGGTGACATAATAGCCTTGTGTCTCATTGAGATCTTGTTTGTATGTGTGAAATTTAAATATTGTTTGAAGTGAACACATTTAATAAAAGAGTGAAAACACAAGACAATGTGTAAGTGTGATCGAAATAAGTGATTGGTGATAGATGGAAAGGAAGGAAATTGTAATCCATGCATTGCTCTATTTCCATCTAAGCATCTGTAACCCCTATGGAGATACATTTGATTCTACTCGTAACAATTTCTACTTCTGTTAGGTGTCCATAGCCCTAATAGAGACACTGGAAACATCCCCGAGAGAGTGTGTGAGATATTGATTTTTTTCTATTTCTCAATTTTAAGTTGTGACTTTTGCTTTTGAAATTTTTGATTTTTTTGACATCATATTCAACTCTCTCATTTTTCCACGGGGTTTAGAACCAATAGTATCTTAGTGGAGGGAGTGGAAGTGATTATGGAGATGACATTGAAAAGTGTCAACAAATAATGCCATAGGGCCTTCAAGAATTTTTTTAAAGTGTGTAAGAGTGTATAGATCTCTAAGAGTATGGTCGTTTTAAATCAGGAAGTAAGTAGAGACAAGTTCAAGTAATCATTGTAGAGACTATTGGCTCAAAAAATGTGACAACAAGATAATCAAGAGTTCACCAAAAGCTATGAAACAAACCAAGACGTGGAATGTGAATGAATTGTAAGTGAAGTATGTATTAGTGAACTAATAATTAGAATGACATATGAATGAATGGAGAAAATGTAGAAGAACATCCATGAGAAAGCACTTTTTATTGCACTTTTCAGGATACATAGATGTTTTTAGGATTTTGAAAGATGTTTGACTATTTTTGGAGGTTTGTGTTTGTGTTTGTGTAAATGATGATAGGAAAAAATGTGTGGAGAATCATAGTGCTTTTCAAATCCAGGATAGATGAAAATAAGTGGAATGTATTGGGTATGTAGAATGTAGTAGTGAAGATAAATGAGAGTCCCCCCAGTCCATGTAGGGACTAGATGAATGCAAGACATGATGCATAGAAGAAGATGATAGATGAGGTAGATAATTAGATTGGATTGTATGATATGGATGAAGAGTGAAGAAATGGTACCAAATAGAAACCATAGGATGGGGGTGAGTGGAGGACGTGAGTGTGAGGATGAAGTAAATAATAAATATGTCAAGTGTGGTGAATGGGTAAGAATGTTGGGTGGGTGATGCAATTAAAATAGATCAATTGGAGAAGATAAAGTGATATGAAGCATGGTACTAGTGTTGATGTTATGTGAATGAGGAATGGTGAATATAATGATATAAAAAGGAAGCATGAGAGCCAAGGGGTGTTATGAGATGATAATTACATGGAATAGGAAGGGGTATGTAAGAGTGGATGTCAAACAAATGATAATGTGAGAGAAAATTAAAATGATGTGAAAGTGTAATTGGATGTGGAGGAGGCTTGTGAGGAAAATGTGTAAGAAAAATGGTTGTGTGGTCACGAGAGATGACATGAATGAACAAGGAATAAACAATAATAAGAAGGGTTCCTAAACAAGTGGTGATGGAGGTAAGAAGGTGCATGTGGAAGAATGCTCCAAAAGAGGTGAAATAATGAGAGAAAGTGTATGTGACTTACGAGGAATAGATGGAGGAAAAAGTGGATACAAATGATGAGGAATAGATGCAAGAGGAGTGTAATTGGAAACAATAGATGGTATATGATGCAATGGTGGTATTAGTAGAAAAAGGGTGCCTAAATGAGTCATGATGAAGGAACTGAGATGCATGTGGAAGAGGTATCTAAGATAAATGAAGTGGTGAGTGAATTGAGATATGATGAAGAGTACAATGTAGGTGTGGTAACTAGGTGTATGATAAGTGGGTGGTATATGACTAATGCGAGTGATGAATTAGAGGACATGAGTGTCGGGATAGAATCAAATGATGATATATACAATGAAAAGTTAGATATATGTGGTGAAAATGTGGAGGAATTCAGGGAGAATAAGGATGAGACCAAATCCACGGTGGAAACACATGATGATGGAGATTGAGAAGGGGATGATGTAGATGATGAAACGTGAGGGGAACATGATAGTGTGGAAGAAGTGACGAGTTCAATGATGGAGACATGACATATGGAGAAATGTGAATAGTAGTAGTGTGGGAGGTGATTGGATTAGTGTTCATAGGTGAAGCTAGAGGAGATTGAGGCTCAACAACAATGTCCCCCTTATCAAGAATATCCCGATGATGTAGTGAATATGGGGACATGAGTTAGTATAATGATCATTAGTGTGATGATAGCCACACGTTTCATTTGAGGCACGAAAAAATGGAGGGGGTGGTATGGGAGATAGAGTGAGGATATTGACATCAAATAAATTTTGGAGAATAGACTAAAGTAACTTTGTTGAAGGGGTGTATTTGCGAGGGGTTGGACAAAACAACAATCCCTAGTAGAATGTGAAGAATGCAAAGATGTGGGTGTAGAAGGAGATGAAATGTGAGGAGGATCTGGTTGGATAACATCATGAACATGGAAGTGTGATGATGGAATATATATTTGAGAAACTAAAATGCTTGACAATGTAGTAGGATTCCCAATATGGACATCCTCGAAGCATTGTGTCATGTGCATAACCTCATAAAATGTGCATAGTGGATGAATTTTAAAGTGATGTGAGATGTGAGGGATGAATTTTTTTGAGAAGAGGTCAATGAGGGCACACCAACACGTAACATAGCCAAAATAGACTCACATGGGATTTTCAAGTATATGAAGGTCAACTAGTGTTGCTTTGGGTGCAATATGGATGAAGAAGTGGGATAAGAATATGTCAACAAGTTGTGAAAATGTATAAATTATATGTTGTGGGAGGAGGGAATACTATTCAAGTTCTTTGATAGAGAGTGAAAGTGGGAAGGTGTGTGGGAGGAGTGTGTCATCATGTTGAATTAGGTGACATGTGTAGAAAAAGAGATGCAAGTGATGTTGGGGGTCCGTGGTGCCATTAAGATTTTCAAATGTGGGAAGTTTAAAATGTGGTAGATATGGGTGATGTGGTATAATGGGATGTATAGGATCATTGAAAATTGTATGATAACTTAGTGAGGGTGGAACTCCCCAAGTGGTGGGATTCAAGCTTGGAAATGCAATCAATGAGGCGTTAGCAGAGTAAATCATGGTGTGAATGAGAATGTGGGTGGATAGACACCATGTGGAATGACTGGGTAGAAGGGTTAGGTGGAGAGTGCATATGGTGTGAATAGAGTGCTTGAGGGAGTGGAGTGTATAACTAGGTGGGAGAGGAAACATGATGAAGAGATGGGGATAAAAACTGGCTGAGGCTGCTATAAGTTGGCCGAAGGACACCAGGTGACCTTTAGGGGGTGTGGGTCTGTGGTTCAGGGAAGTAGCCTAAATGTTTTTGAACCTTTTTTTTGAATTAATAAAGGGGGAGTTGGTTGCAAATGTGAGTGACTAGGTGAGAAACAACTGCGATTGGGGAATTTTGTTTTATTGTGTATTTTTGTGGATTGAAGGTAGGGAGGGAAAGAGTGCAAAGGAGTGGTTAAGAGTTGGGCTCAACCTAGGACATGGTTGTGCCTAAAATTGGGTGTAGAGGGTTTAAGGGATTAGAGAGGGGGATGGCGTTGTAGGGTTACATGCATGTAGCACATCAGCAAATTGATAGTGGTAGGCTTAGTCATGCCCATAATTGGGTGGAGTTGAAGGGGTAACAGGTGGTGAGTGGTAAGTAGACGTGCCAAAATGGAGAATGGGAGTGGGGAGTAAGGGAAAAGAAGTGGCTAGTAGGAGGGGTCATGTTCATGGAGTCCGAGTGGGCTGGTAAGGAGAAGGAGTGGGTGTGAGGGGTTATAGGTAGGGGCGCGTTATGATAGATGGTGGTGGTAGGCTGATTGTGCCTACGACTAGGTGGAAGTGAAGGGGTAGCGGGGTGAGGTCCTAGTCATGAGTGTGATTAGGATGCATTGGGAAGAGTTGAGGGAATGAGAATTATTGTGGAGAAGGTGGTAAAAGGGGTTAAGCGTCACGGTGGTGTGGCATGGCAGAGGGGGTGATGGTGTAGGTAGAGTGTGAGAAACAAGCCACCATGGGTGAAAGTGGACCAAGTATTTTTGGCAAGAGTCTTTGGAATGTAGATGTTTCTTATTAGTGGGTGAGAAGAGTAAGCTAGTGAGAAAAGGCTGTAATGAGTTTGCATGGAGTGGTTCTAGGAGGTTACATAACAATATTAGGGTGGTGTCAAGGTGGTTGGAGGGAGGTTGTGCCTATGACTAGGGTAAAGTGAGGATATGGGGAAAATGTTAGACCTGGAGTGTGCAAGGGGATAGAGAACACAAGGGGCAAAATGAAGTGTGCAAGGAACTAAAGCACGTAAGGTATTAGAGCGCATAAGGTCGACTAAAGTGTGTAAGGGATTGAAGTATGTGAGGGACACACCAGAGTGCACAAGGGGTAGACCAAAGCACATAATGGATTAAAGTGTGCAAGGGGAAGATTGGAGTGCGTAAGGGATTGGAGCACATAACACAAAGACCGTAGAGCATGCAAGGGGAAGACTGGAGCATGTAAGGGAACATAACACACAATGGATTAGAGCGTGCGAGGGGATGATTGGGGAGTGAATGGTGAATGTGATCTAGGAGATAATGATATATATATATATATATATATATATATATATATATATATATATATATATATATATATATATATATATATATATATATATATAAAATGATTGTGATGTAAGAAAAATGGAAAAATATTTGACCAAAAATCACAAGGAAATCACGCCCGTGACTTAGACAGGAAAATTTTGAAAAATGATAGAAAGAAGGAAATATGATGTAGACAAAATCTAAGCAATGAAAGACTAGAAATGTGACTGATGGAAAAATCATAGGGTATTCACACTTGCGATTAGGTCCTGGGAAAATTTTGAAAATGATAAAAAGGTACAGATGGATGTAGAAATTTGAAGAAACAATGTCGATGTTCGGAAAAATCACGAATCACGACCCGAGAAGTGAATGAATGTGGCTGAAAAGCATGTTTTCGGAAGATGTTTTTTTGGATTTTTTTTTGAATTCAAATGCAATATGACATGATACAAATGAAAATATGGGCCCCACCCATTAGGCTACCTAAGGGTTTGAAGGATTATCTCTTACGACCAATGACCACTCACCATAAAATTTTTATCACGCACTTACCCCTTAATCAATCAAAATGGGGTCGTTACCACAAACAACTCTTGGTTTACCTCACGGGTGAAAAATAATTAATTAGGATGGGGTGTTTCCTTTTTTATTGGATGGTCCTCTCAATGGGCCAAATACTTTGGGGTTCCTATGGTACTCCTCACAATGAGTTTTAGGGCCTATCCCCAAGTACTTCCCATAGTTATGTGGATGGATATTTACTCGTATCAGAACCTATTATAAATATGAAATGAAGGTTCTATCCCAATTCTTTCCCTTAAAAGAAACGAAATGTGTTTTTTTCAAAAACAAATTACAAAATAGTCACATTTGTGACTACCCTACAACCAAATTGTTATAGTTTTGTAAAAATTGCAACATAGTCGCGGTTGTGAATAACACGCGACTAGATTTTTATTTTTAGTAGATTTGAAAAACTAAGTGTCGCATGATGAAGATTTAAATCACTGAAAAACAATCCACTAATTTAGTTTGATCAAAATCTCCAAAAGTAATGCTTTACTTGGTAAAAATACTTCCCTTTTCAAGGTTTAAAACTCTTCCTTCTTAAGCCAAAATTTACCTTAAACCTCAATTTGGGCTTGAATTCTTTTTGAATCTATTACTAGACCTCATACAATGCTAACCCGACCCTAAAATTGAAACAATGCAAAAGAAATCATTGAATAACATTGTTCTAGTCAAAATTGCTCCCTAAGCTTCTTAGGCCAAATGCCTTTAGTGAATTGGTGGTGGGAACAATTCACAAGCCTCTAAGACTAAAAACCAATTTCAAATACCCTTTATGCTCCTTATGGTGTGGTTGAAATTTGGTTTTTCAAATCCAAGTTTAAGGCCTATTTTCACCACTTTCCTTTATTCCACTAATGTTTCTCTTTGTAGCCTGTCTTCAATTTTTTTCTAGCATAAATCCTCCGGTAGTGAGTTTTAGAATATAATGAAGGTAGTTTTTAGTACCCTTTATCCCAATGTTATTATTTTCATAGTTTAGAACACGAACTCCACTCCTAATTCCCGCCTTTTCAACTCGGTCATAGTCTAGCTAAGCCTAATTAGGCCTCTTCTACCTTGGGTAATAGCTCGACCAAAGTAGAAGAAATTATAAAGGTATCTAAGTTGTTATGAGTACCCTTTTTGTTGTTAGATATTCACTCAAAATTTGGGGTTCAAACTCTTCCTTCAAAACCTTACAACCATCACTAGTGTAATTGCTTCTAGGTTTCCATTAACTTCTTCACGATTGTGGGTAAATTATCAAAACAATAAAGAGTCTTAAAAAGATTCAAACCTCAATTTTTTTGATTGTGATTCCTTAAGGTTTATGGATGTTAAATAAAAATTCCCAAGATTTGAATTGATGTTTCACTCTTGTAAATACACTTTATTATTCAAACCCTAGGAGGGTTTCATGCAAACCCGGTAAGAAGATTTAGCTATCAAATCCTTCACATATACCTTCAAGGCCTGAAATCACTTACTTTAAGTCTATCCTCCAATTTCATCACATTTTATTTCAACAGTGATCCTTGAAATAATCCTATAAGTCTTAAACCGATATGTTGCTCCCTTATTGGTGAGAAAACAAAGTTTCACGGGTATCTTATAACCCATATCAAAGTATTTAGTAAGTTTGCCCTTAAATTCCTTGAATGGATTTCCCAAAACATTTCACAGGTTCTTAAGAAATAAAACACCTCCTTCATTGAGCCTATGATGTCTATGACATTCAATAATCCTCAACTTTGCAAATAATTAATCTTTTATTGTCCTTGGCTTTAAATCGGGGTTTCCTTTTTAATCACACTCAACTTCCTTTTTATTAGAGTATCAAACATGAAATGGGATCTGATTATGTCTATGACCTCTTCCCAATAATATGTCCACATTTGAATAAACTTTAATCTTAATTCTTAAATGGGTTAATCCTTCAATGATTCCACTAAAACATTATGCCTTTCTGAAGACCGTGTGGATTGTTTAAACCTGCAACCTCACACTATTCTAGTGTATTATTAACAAGAATAAATCATTAAGTCTAAAAAATGCTCTTATAAAACTAATATTACCTTCCAATATCAAAACTCCATGTTTAGTAAGCGCTAAAATGCAAATAAATAGATTCAAGAACCATGCACAAATTGTCACAAACCTGGATTTTCTTTTCAAATGTTATTTTTGGAACTCCTCATTTTAATTCTCATTCAAACGGAATGAGTACATTTAGTTACATTAAAGGTTTAAATATCCTCATAACTCCCTTAATCATTTTTTTGAGTACGCAGTCACTTACACCATGGTTTATATGTATGAGTTCACCAGTAAGAGGTTCTTTTACACAAGATTCCTTAAGTCTATAGTACTAACTAACTTGTTATGACCTCTAACCTTAGAGGTCACCTATTTCATCCTTATTATGCCTCATTCCAACCTTTATAAGTATTTTTCCTCCAACATGTACATTATAAGACCTAAACCAAGACAAAATGGCTTTCAAGAGTTAAAGTTGCATTTTGGAGGGAAAATGCAATATTCAAATTTGTGAAGGACTTAAACAAAACTAAAAACACTAAATGACTTAAATTGACTCCCTAGACCTACATGCAGATCAAGTCAAGCCAAAAATTTGATGTTTCCAACCTTATTTACATGCTAGGAGTGATGATCTTACATCATACTCACAATGGAAAGAGAAAGGTTTCCCCATAATTTGTGCTATCTTTTCTTCTTCTTTCTTTGTTTCTAGTTGAAGATGATCCTCTCTAGAAGTGGCCCTTGATTGAATACCATCAATGCTTTACCTTTATCAGCTTGTTCTTTATCTTCTACTAACTGGTTTTTCTTTGAAATTCTCATGTTTTTTTATCATGATGATGCTCTTAGGACTGTATGTTTCCTTTTCCATCTTGTACTTGAGTATGTACACCTGATTCACGTTCACATGTGATGAATATTCATCAATTATGACTATTAAGATGTAATTTTCATCTTCTTTTAGGATTTATTGAATCCTCTCCTTCTCAAGATTATAGAATACTTGCTTTTGTTGGTAATTATCACCTTCTTTTGATTTGTCTTCCTCCATCTTATTTGATAAATTTGTATATACATCATTCAAGAAAATATTAGATTGATAAAATTGGTCATCTCCATTCTTCTTAACCTTCCTTTCCATGTCTTGCTTGTTTCCTTCATCCGACTTGTCTTAGATTTCTCCTAAGATTTGCAAGTCATTGTCTTCTAGAACTGTTTTATCACATATTTCATAACTATTTTCTTTATTCTCAATGCCCGATTTCTACATGGCTTTGTCATACCTTGAGTTTTGATCTTGTTTATTCAATTCTTGTGCTCCTAAGAGATATTCTTGATCTTCATCTCCTTTGGGATCTCAGTAAAACCTTCTTTCCTTTCACCTTCTTTTCTCTCTTGATTTTACAAATTATCTTCGGTTTTCCATTTCCAATCTATATTATTTATGCCTGTTATTAAATGATCCACACCTTCATTCTTCCCACTTATACCTGTACGTTTAAATATCAAAGCAATGTTGGATTCAAAATAGGAGGCTTGCATGCCTCTTCCACCCTCTATATGACATGTCTTTCCTCATCTTTACTCTTGAATTCTTCACACAACATTTTCAATCTATATACCTCTATCTTGATTTTCTCATCACCTCTATCAACTTCAACAACTAATTTTTCATCCAATGGACCTTCCTGTTGGTCCAAAAGAACTTTGTCATGTGCTTCTTCTCTTTTCCTATCACCTCTTTCTTGTTTCACTATACCATCTCAATCTTTCCATATACCTAATATCCATCATCATTAAAACCGATAAAGTCGATCAATCATATGAGGCTTAATATCCATGAGTAGTGTATTTTTACATACTTCTCTAGTTCCCATCAATGATTTCTTAGCTACCATCAATATAACCAACCCTGCTTGTGGTTCTTGTTCACCTGTAATGGGAAAAAGTGTATGCCTTTCTCCATTTTCTACACTAGTATGTGTTCTTCTTACCATCATGCAATGCTTTCCTATCATACTGTCATGGCTTGTCTAATAACACATGACACACATCCATAGGTACCAAATCACACAAGACCTTGTCCTTATATCTTCCAATATGAAATTCTACTTGACATTGTTCCCTAACCAAGACATGATGTCCTTTTTGCATCCATGATACTTGATATGGGTTAGGGTGCATTTTAGTTTTCAGACCCAACTTCTCTACCATTTCAAAAGAAACTAAATTTTTAGTACTTCCACTATCTATGATCATATTACAACATTTTCCCTTAGTTTTACACTTAGTTCTGAAAAAATTTCTTCTTTGAGTCATATCATGCATTACCTTTCTTGGTTTCAATAAAACTCTTCTAAAAAAATAGACTTACATTTACCTTGAAGAATATGATCAACACCTCTTTCAACCTTTATCCTCCTTGTATCCATCTCATAACACTCATATGATTTTTGTCCTGCAAATTTCTAACACCCGTAACATCTCCCTACAAACTAAACCTTTTTTTGTCCCATTTCTCTTCAAGAGACCCATCTCTTCTCTCTCATTCTCCTATGTGCTTCCTCTATATCTACCAACCCACTCGATTTTCCTCTATCCCCGCCAACCTTCTCATCAAAACCTCCATCATTCTATCCATCTTCTCTTCCAAAGATGGTCTTCTCTCTACTCTAAATTATACCATATTGCTTCTTCCTGCAATCACTTCTGAAAATAATATTTTCCTCTTTTCAAGAATCTATTTCACGACCGATACCAAATTATGCAAAGCTAAATCAATGAAAAACAACCCACTAAGTTAGTTTGATCCAAATCTCCAAAAATAATGCTTTACTAATAAAAATACTCCCTTTTTCAAGTCTTAGAACTCTTCCTTCTTAAGCCAAATTTGACCTTAAACCTCAATTTGGGCTTGAATTATTCTTTGAATATGTTTTTAGACTGCATAAAATGCTAACCCAACCTTCAACTTTAAATAATAAAAATAAATCATTGAATAACCTTGTTCTAGTCAAAACTGCTCCCTAGGCTTCTTAAGCCAAATGCCTATGGTGAATTGGTGGTGGGAATAATCCACAAGATTCTAAGACTAAAAAAACACTTTTAGACACCCTTTATGCTCCCTATGGTGTGGGTAAAATTTGGTTTTTCCATTCCAAGTTTAAGGCCTATTTCCACCACTTTCCTTTATTCCACCAATGCTTCTCCTTATAGCCATGCCTTCAATGTTTTTCTAGTATAACTCCTATGGTAGTGATTCTTAAAATATAATAAAGGTATTTTTAGTACCCTTTATCCCAATACTATGATCTTCACAATTTGGACCCCGAACTCCACTCCTAATCGCCACCTTTTCAATTCAATCATATTCTAGCTAGGCCTAATTAGGCCTCTTCTACCTTGGCTTATAACTCTGACCAAAGTGGAAGGAATTATAAATGTCTCTAATATGTTCCGAGTACCCTTCACTCAAAATTTGGGATTCAAACTGTCCTCTAAACCCTACAATGTATACTAGTGTAATTGCACCTAGGTTTCCATTAACTTCTTCAGACTATGGGTAAAATGTCAACAAAATAAAGAGTCATAAAAATATTCAAACCTAAAAAGTTTTTTATTATGCTTCCTCAAGGTGTATGGATGTTAAATAAAAATTCACAAGCTTTGAATTGATGTTTCACTCTTATAAATCCACTTTATTATTCAAACCCTAGAAGGGTTTCATGCAAACATGGGTAAGAAGATTTAGTTATCAAATCCTTCACACGTACCTTCAAGGCCTGAAACCACTTACTTTAAGTCTATGCTCACCTTTTATTACATTTTATTTTGACAAAGGATCCTTGAAATACTTCTATAAGTCTTAAACCAATATGTTGCTCCCTTATTGATCGAGAAAACAAAGTTTCATGGGTTTCTTATAGCCCATATCGAGTATTTAATAAGTTTTCCTTAAATTCCTTGAATGGATTTCCCAAAAATTTAACACGTTCTCAAGAAATCAAACACCTCCTTCCTTAAGCCTATGATGTATGTGACATTCAAAAGTCCCTCAACTTTGCAAATAATTAATCTTTTGTTGTCCTTGGCTTCAAATCAAGTTTTCCTTTTTAATCACCTTCAAATTCCTCTTGCTAGAATATCAATCATGAAATGGGGTCTGAGTATGTCCATTCCCTCTTCAAAATCACCATGTCCACATTTGAATAAAATTTAGTGTTAATTTTTAAATGGGTTAATCCTCCAATGATTCCACTAAAAGATAGTCCACTACAGGATTGTGTGGATTGTTTAAACCTCGCAATTCAAACTTTTCTATTGTATTCTTAACAAGAATCAATCATCAAGAATAAAAAAATGCTCTTTTCAAACTAATATTACCTTCCAATATCAAAACCCCGAGTCTAGTAAGCATTGGAATGCACATCAATAGATTCAAGAACCATGCACAAATGATCACAAACAGGATTTTCTTCTCAAATGTTCTTCTTAAAACTCCTCATTTTGATTCTCATTCAAATGGAATGAGTCTAGTTAGTTACATTAAATGTTTGAATATCCTCATAACTCCCCTTAATTGAGTTTTTTGAGGACTTGCACCCATGGTTTACATGTATGAGTTCATAATTAAAAGGTTCTTTTACACAATATTCCTTAATTCTATATTACTAACGTGTTATGACCTCTAACCCTAGAGGTGACCTAGTTAATTCTTATTATGCTTCATTACAACATTTAAAAGGATGTTTTTATCCAAAAGTACATTAAAACACCTAATCCAAGCCAACATGGCCTTCAAGATTCAAATTTGCATTTTTGGAGGGAAAATGGAATATTCAAATTTGTGAAGGACTTGAACAAAAATAACAACACTACATGAATTCAATTGACTCCTAAACCTACATGCACACCTTCAAGTGAAAATTTTGATGTTTCCAATCTTATTTACATGCTAGAGTGATGCTCTGCATCGCTTATATTTTCAACAAAAATGTTAGGGAAAATAAAACCAAACTGAAAGGACTATAAAACCTTAAAGAAGACATGATTATAATCATAAAAAAATAATTTACCCGTAACCAAAGTGGTCCCTTCCTAGATTTGGATCACTTGTAAGATTTATTAGTAGATAAGAAAATCTCTAAATCAATGCTACTAAATAAATGGGATAATACTTCATTGAAAAGAGAAGGACAATTACGGGTTCTTTTAATGAATAAAGTAGGTAAATCTTTCTTGATCTGAATCTATATCTTACACACATACACACTTAGAAAAAAGTTAATTATTTTGGGTGGTTAGGATACTTGCCTCGATTAGATCCCTAACCATTTAAGGCTATAAAAGACATTTTATTACAAAAAATGAAAAAGCAATGCACAAATATGAATGGTATACACAAACTAGTCACAAAAAAGTTGCGTGTGTTATTTACCTAAAATCATATGGAGGTTGCAGGCCATTTTCAAGCGTGACTAGAACCTATGTTGAAATTTCTCCAAAACTATGATCTTGCGAGTTGCACTTGTCCTTTGTGATCCACCTTCAGTTCTCCAAAACCTGCAATACTAAAATATGAAATAAAATAAGCAAAATATCAAGTATGGGCTCAAGTGCATAAAGAATCAAGGGGTTGTATTGATGGAGATGAGTGGTGTCTTATAATTTTTAGTCCCTAGAAGATTGTGACACACATGAGTGCAATGTACTAGATTATAAGGGTCCATAGTGCATTATGCATGCAAATGAGTAGGTGGGATGGATAAAATTAAATGTGAGTGGGTGAGGGTTATTAAATGAGTGATGAGGTTTATTTTATTACCATTTTATGGTTTTTTTTTAAAATTATTTTTGTGGGATTATTTTGTTTTATGATGTTTTTGATATTTTTGAATAGGAGAATTTTCTAGTGTCTACATGTTAGAGTGATAAAGTAGATAAGTATTAGCCATGCATGGAGGTTGAAGACCGCGTGTAAGAGGGTGTGCGTAGATAACAAAGAAAACAATTAAGGAACAAAAAGGATGTGTAGAAGCATGCATGCAAGGACAAGGAATGAAGACATGTCAATGCATGAAGGTGCACATAACACATGAAAGGAAGTCATCGCGCAAGGGGTTCACTCATACACATGGGTTTTAGGACTTAACAAATATCGAGAGGAGGCTAAAAGTAAGAAAAATCACAAATGTCGTATCATGTAAGGAACATACATAAATAGGTGAGGAAAAAGGTAAAGCATGTGAAAGGAAGGAATCTATTTATAGGATTAAAACATGGATGAGGCCAAGCTATTTATAGCTCAATCTAGAGTTAAAGAAAAGTTGTAAAAGCATGTAACCTATAATTAGGACATCTATTATTAGGAATAACACATGTAAGTGGTGAAGGTCAAGTCCCCACCATATATATATAGCTGTTGTACTCCTTGTGAAGTGTGGATGTGTAATTGGGTGATACCGTATGGATATATGAGAGGGTATGTACATGAAATCTATGATCTTTATGTATGCACACATGAGAAAGTGCATGGGTGTAATCAGTTTGGTTATGTAATGAACTATGTTTATGATGGAAAATTGTGTATGGATTGCAAAGGTTAGTAGATATGAGTATGGTGTATTTGGAATCCAAATATTATAGATAATTTTATATGTTGATTAGTTTCGATTATATGTGTTTCCATTGCTATAATGTGTTGTATCTTCATTCATGTTATGATGACTATGTATGCAAACCACATCTTGATAAGCAACTAAAGAGGGACCTTGTGTTTGTGCGTGCTTTGGGTGAGTGTTTAGACCTTTTTTTTTATGAAGTGCTAGTGTGCCCAACTAAATGCTAGTAAATAAATAAATTAAATTTTGGTTCCGTTACGATATCTCTTTCCATTTTGCTCATTAGGATGTGGCGTGCACATAGTGTTTCGTTTGTATTTAGAGAATATTGAGCTTTGGGTGCATGATGACCATGATGTGTTTTCTCATTGATATAACATGTGATGAGATTTTAATGTGTACAAATGAGTGGAAGATAACTTATTTGATTCATTGTATCAAACATTTTTTAGTTTCTTCCTAGTAGAGTTGTATGAGTGGTTGTCAACTTAAGTGTAGAACTAGGGAATTTAGGTAGGAAGGGAGAAACTGTGGATCTAGGACCAATATCAAGTACTCTATCATTTGGATGAACCATGGACACATGTTATAGACTACTGGTGGGAAGGTGTGTTGTGTAATTATACTTTGGAGTACACAATTTTTACATACTCGTGCCCTAAGGAAGTAGAGTTCTATTTTTGCACAAACCTAGAGGATCACACCTACATGCATTTCCGTTAGCTATAAATATCTTGATGATTGAGCTGAGGATGGAGAGCTTACCTATGGTAGGATAAAACTCCCTAGTGCACGGGGGCAAGAAGTAAGTTTGGGAAGGATGATGTTGGTCCAAGGAAGAAATAGACATGAAAGAGAGACTCGCATAGGTATAATGATGCGGAGAGAGAGGAAGTTGAATAAGTGAAGAGATTGAGAGGAATGGTGTCTGACGGAGATTATGAGAACCTCGTAGAAAGTGAGGGACCACACAATCAAGTTCTTCTAATATTGGGGAAGCACAATGAAGGAACCCTTTGATATATGATAAGAGTGAGTCGAGGAGAGAATGAGAACCATTTGTGTGCATCTAACTTGAGCCTAGTCATCTATACCTAGTTCTTGGTGATTGGAATTGAGAGGTTGTTATATAGATCATCATAATGATGGTGAACAAGAAGGAAATCAAAGATAACCACCTTGGGTTGGAGATATAGGAAGACATGTATTGGTATCACTTAGGAGGTGTAACAGATTAAGGAAACACATATGGCAACATGACAGGATGTGGTGCTTAGAAAAAGTTTGTTTAGAAGTAATTTGGTAGGCGTTTTTCATGCCATAGTAGTGACACGCTACCCATTGAAAGTAGACCCATTGGGGAGTTATAGAATAGACAGGTTAGTGCGTAGTTCAAAAATACTATAGGGACATATTGTAGTATGTCTACAGTCCCGAGGTCGTGACATGAGGCTCGGGAGGTTTAGGTCCTCCATCGTACAAAGGAAGTTTTAGTGGAGGATCAAAGCTAAGGATCTAGCACGGATCTAGTATAGGAGCCACAATAACAAAAAAACAACCTCAACAACAACAAAAAAACTCCTTAGATCTTCTTTGAGATGTCCCTTCATTTTCTAGAGTATTAAGGTGTGGAAGATCCAATAGAGCATGTGGATAAGTGTGAGATGTTATGAAGAGCCAATGGAATAATAGCTCCCCGATTAGTTGGCTAGCCAATTTGCAACAACACTTCAAGACCACACACATAGTTGGTATAGTAAATATGATCTACATTAGACATCAATATATCATTATGCATTGCATGCCGCCTTCTTGGATGATTTTCATAAACTTGAATTTGAGTAGTAGAGTATTAACGCAGTGAATGACATCAAAATGGTTTGTTTGAAAGTGTTAGGGATTATGACACATGTTTCAAGACCTTCTTATCTAAGCTCTCCTATGAAATTCATCAGAGCCAACATGCACAATGGTTTGTAGGAGGATTTTTGACACCTTTATGAAGGGTGATATTACATAAGACATTCACTAATTTGCGTGGCACCTTAGAAGAAAAAATATGCGCAAAAGTAGTTAGAAGTGTAGACATAGGGGTAAGTACCTTCCTTGAGGCACATATAGTAGCAATAACCACTTAGTTGGAGAAATTATATTCCAATTCAGTCATGAGATGTATAATGGATTGTGGTGTACCGATTGTGAAGTTGAAGGAAATTAGAAGGATAGCTATCCAAATAGGAACACACACACACTATTAATGAATAGTGAAATTTGTCATAAGAACCATGATGTTTATAACTATCTACTTTTACCACGTGTTACATAGAATAATGTTTCTCAGTATATTTCAAATTTTTTGATGCACATACTCATGAAATAACCAATTTTACTCTAATTGATTAGAATCATGAAGCTTGTGAGACAGGGTTACGCTAGAAATGTGTAGTGTGGATAGTAGATCACATGAAAAAGAGGGGAAAAATAACAAGGGGTACAACAATGGTAAGGGAGGATTTAGAGGTAGATATCTAAGCAAAGGATCTAGTGCCCAAGGAAGATTTGTGTGAGGAACATGTTATACTTGTGCATATCCTTATTAGTGTGAGTGATCGAAGAATCAAGTTTGCGGATATTTTGGTAAGGTGTATAAGGTCAAAGATTATAAGGATCCATAGGCCCATATGTGCAAGAAAAAAAAGAAGGATAAGAGTTTCATCATGATTAAGGCGAATACACTAAGAAAGAGTAATGGGTGCCTAAGAAGTTGGATGTATTAGAATGTCAAACCCTATTAGTCACTACGTGTGCAAAGGAAACATGCGTGTGTGAGAAAGGAAAGGCGAGACCACTTATCAAAAGGGAAGAATTCATGCATGCTAAGTATTCGGACGTGGAGCAAGAGAAAGAGGTTTATCAAGATACTATGGGCATCATCACAGATTTGCAAGGATAAATAAAATGTCCTGAAAAATAAAGCACTCTAGAGGGAACACGTAAGGAATACCGAGTTACCACATAAGGATGTAGATAAAATCAAAGAGGCATGCATAATTATTAGGAAAGAGAACATCAAACCTTTGTTAGGAAAATGGCTACGCAACAAGATGCCATGCGTAAGTGTAAAAAGAGAGCACCAAATTATTCATGCCAACTTACTACTACAAGATCATGAGTATGAAATAGAAATCATGTTAGATGCAGTGATAAATGGGTGGTGTGGTAAGTAATATCCTTATTGATACAGGAATGTAAGTAAATGCTCTCACCCTTGATGCTTGGAACCAAATGGTAAGGAAATAATTGTAGTCATCCTTAAATGTGTTGTATATGGATAAAAAACAAGGCATATGCCCATTGGGGTACTAAAGGATGTTTCTATCACCATTCCGGAGCCAAGTTCACGGTGATTTTGAGGTCTTAGTGCTTGCTAAATCAGAAAAATTCCTTGCGCCGCTAGGCCATCCTTGGTGTTATGCCAATAATTCAGACTTTTGGGTTTTAGAATGGAACATGGGTTGAAACGACATTCAGGGGACAAGATGTACCTCCTCTTTAATGGGAGAGGTTCCCTTCTTGAAATCTGGAAAAAATGTACAAATCTACAACTATCAATGTTTAGATCTTGGTATCCCGGCTTATTTTCATACTCAAAAGATTATCAATCGAAAGAATAAAGAGATCCGAGAAGGAAGAAAACAATGATGATTTTGGGAAGTATAGATAGCGAGTGTCTCCCTATACACATTGAACCAAGAAAATATAGAAAAGGATCAATTACTTCACCATCGATGCAAATCTGTAGACAAAATGTTCTAAAGATTACACAGACCAGAACACAAAGTTTCTTCTGAATGCAAAGACAAATGATCCATTGAATTGAGCAAGGAGAGAGAAAGATATAACCAGAGGAAAATGAGAAAGAAAGATTTTGTATTGAATTACTTCCAAATTTACAACGTTCCCAGAAAACCCAGAATCCCTTTCTTGTGGCCAAAACCATGTTCTTATAACAATCCATGTACATCCATACTTTGTCCCCAAGAAAAGAATATCCAAAAGGAATAATGTTTGTTGCAGATCCACTTTTGGAAAGTGACATGAAACAAACACACTCATGAAAACCAGAGGTTCAAAAAGGTGAATATTTCATCAGTTCGAGCATGATTACTTTAGCAGGGGTATCTCATGATTTTCTTCTTCATGTGGTCCTGCCATTTCTACCTTTTAACCACTTCCATAGCACTCAAGTGCTTACTAGTAAGTTTTCCCCTTTTTATCGTGTATGCCCGATAAAATCCATTTTCTGATGATAAAATTTACATTCCTTTAAACTTATCGATTTGGCTCCATAATAAACCAAAAAGCATCTCATGGAGAAACGATAAGGATACAGAGAAAAAGAATGAAGAATGATCCATTTTTGCATTTTGCAAAGCTCTGGTTTGTTAATGGCATTTAAAAACCAGATGAGTGCATTTGGCTATATTTTCCCCCTTTTACCTTCAAATTTGGACCCTATGCATGGCAAAATCCAAGCAACGACGACCACGGGGAGAAATTTGCATTTCTTGACGTTTGGGAGAAAAAGAGTGATTTCTCATTTTCTCCGCCCCTCTGCAGCTACCGCCAAAGGTTGGACATGTGGCGCCATCCGAGTGGTTGAGGAAATGCGGTTCAAATCCGCCATTTAAACTCTTTTTAAAAAAAAAAACTCAAATTATCAAAAACCTTTGTTGGCCCGCTTTGACTTTTCAATGTGAACGTGTGGCACACCTTGATCGGAAAAGGGGTCGTGTTGACACTAAAATTTTCCTCCGTAATTTCTATTTTATTAATGTATGTATTAGGAATAGGATGTTGTTAAGTATAATTAGTAGTAGCGTCGATAGAAGATAACGGTGCCGTCATGCAAGACGGTGCCACCAATAATGTGGAGTATGGTAACATGATCAAAGTACAATAGGAATGTTGTAAAAGTAAATATTTGTCGTAAGTGGTTCGGTAATGTTAAAATGTCAAATTTTGGGTAATTAGAGAAGAAGGGTCTACATGATTAGGAATTAGAAATATTATATTAGTAATAAAGACAAGGAGTGAGGTCATAAATATTTTGTGTATTTTATTTGTAAAAATTCTAAAAATGTGGAACCCATGTAAAATGATAAGGTTTATCTTATCTTAATAGATAAGCTTACATGTACGAGATAAGAGTTAAGGTATGGAATATGATTCGTCAGAGTGTATTTCTTATCCTATCTTAGAGATAAGATGAATAAGCTTGGAAGTTCTATAAATAGAGAGGCCACCCCCTCATTTAGCATAGAAGGAAGTAGTGAGAAATATTGTAGGAAGTGTGCGAAGGAAGCCATCAGTTTAAAGGTGTGTTGAAGAAGCCATTAAGAGGTGTAATTGTAAAGTTTCTCCCATAGTCTTGGTGAAAAGCAAGTGAAGCCAATAACACTTGAAGTACCTCATGGGTGAGATTGTAACAATTTCATGTTAATATTATAATTTATTTTGATATTTCAGATTTTTCATCATTCCGTCTTATCATAGTCGATGGTATTCTTGTGTTATGTTGTTGTTTTGTTTCTAGATTACATCCACCAAACTAAAGGTTGTGCATTAGTAAATAATCATAGCACGAGGAGTTCCCGGTGAAGAATTATCATAGTGCCGGATTGGTGATGACATTTTGGTTCCGTTGCTGGGACCATTCCTTGTTGGTGGATTTTCTGGAGAGATATTCCCACTTAGTCAAAAATCAATTAGAGGGTAACCTTGTTTTTACTGTGCATAGTAGTTACCATGGTAAAGTCATTTTTGCCATGAATAGTAGTTACCATGGTAAAGTCATTTTTGTTGGAATAGTATTTACCACAGTAAAGTCACTTTTTACCGTGAATAGTATTTACCGCAGTAACTTCACTTTTTACCGTGAATAGTATTTACCGCAGTAACTTCACTTTTTACCATGAATAGTGTTTACCACAGTAAAGTCAGTTTTTACCGCAGTAAGTCAAGTTTTACCATAGTTTACCGTGGTCATTTCTATTTTACTGTAGAAAGGTGTAAAGTCACTTTCTAGTATAGTGATTCCAATTATTTGTACACATAAGTCTTGTTGATTGTACTTGTGAGTTGGTATTTCACGGTGGTTACTTTTGAAAATGGGAAAGATTCCTATTTTTTCAGCTCAATCTAATGAAGATGCTTCTTCTTTCATTCAAGAGTTTAAGCGATCTTGTATTTGTAATGGCCTTATAAGAAGGGAACAATGGACTGAATTTTTCTTACATTTTTGGATGGTTCAAAGACTTAGGTGGTTTGAAACACTAGGTGATAATGTGAAAAATTCATGGGATTTATTAACTGAAAGTTTTCTTGAAGAATTTGGTGAACAATAGAAATATGCAGATCTCATGATCAAGATCACAAAGCTATCCCAAGGAGAGAAGGAGAAGATAAGGGATTATCATGCTCGTGTTCTAGAGCTAAGGAGGAAGCTTGATGCCCAGATCCGGAAGGAAGGACTAGCGGATGGGTTGATGAATGGCGTGGATAATCTCCTCTGTAAGAACTTCATTCTTGGGATGAAGCCAGAGATCAAACAATGAGTGAAGTATGACCGCCCAGCTACCATTGAACAAGCAAAGGAGATTACAAGAAGGCAAGAAGAAAGCATGGAAGAGGAGCCCAAAGAAATTGTTGCTAAAGTAGAGCCTACACCAGCACCTTTGGTCCAGAATCCACAACCACTCCCGGTGAGCACAAATATTTCTCCTAGTACATCTACTAAGTATGAAGATCTGCTCAAAAAGATGGGTCAGTTAACTATTAATCTTCTTCAAGGAAAGGAATTTAGTTCTCAGGGAGGAGATAGAGGTCCAAAAAGAAATATTTCTGAAGTTGTTTGTTATGGTTGTTATAAAAAGGGTCATTATAAGTATAATTGTCCAGATAGAGCTTCTACATCTGGTAAAGGAGATAATGATAAAGGAAAAGCACTTGTGAATTCTTTTGATGTAGTAGATAAGAGCAGAAATAATGAAGTAGATGTGTTTGTAACAAAAAAAAGAAAGAAAAAGATAATCAAGATGGAAATGATCCTAAGAAGATGAAAGAAGAAACTAGTAAGAAACATAGGAGAAGAAAGTTGGGTGTGCGGGATTTTTGATTTCACGGGGCAAGGACCATACTCCATCTTGGAAGATCTCCAAAAGGCTGCAAAATATTACATATGGTCAACTCTTGGCTATGTCTTCGAGAAGAGGCGGGAGTTACGAGGTGGACTCAATGCTCGAAGAAGGAAGGAGGTTGAGGTCCCCTGTTTTGGAGGCAGCAGGCGATCCCTATGCTCCACAAGTGAGGTATTATGTAATGGTATTTCAATTCATGATGTCTTAGTTGATGGAGGTGCTGCAGATTAATGTAATGACCGAGTCTGTAATGAATATGTTGGGTTTAAAATTGATCGCCCTTCAACACTTATGTTAAGGTCATTAAATAAAGGAAAAACTAAACCGAGGTGTAGTTTCAAATGTGGCAATATCTGTTATGGGTGTGGTATGTGTGGTAGACTTTCAGGTGATGAAAAATGGTACTGTTGCGTACCCAATGCTGCTGGGAAGACCATGGCTAAGGAGAGTTCATGCAAGAAACTACTGGAATGAAGGTTTCATGAAACTTGGATGTGGTAGAGAGAGGGTGAAGATAAATGTGATCCCTTGACATCATAAGGCAGAACCTGTGGATTCAAGTGATGAAACTGATGATTGGACATCCTCTGATTACTCTAGTACCAGTGAAGTGGACACTGAAGATGAAGAAAGTGAGGTGGATGTTTCAGTCATGGATATCCTTCCAGTCACACCAACTCATGACCCCATAAAATTATCTGAAGAAGAAGTTGATGATCGTCTCCAACAAATAAAGATTGGTGATGCTGTGATGGAGAGTGAGAAGGAATCCTACCTCCAGCTCTTTCGAAGGTACATACACCTATTCACTTTTGATTACAAGGAACTCCGTCAAGTAAGTTGGGTAGAACATTGTATTGAGCTAGTAGATGGTGCTAAGCCCATAAAGCAAATGCCATATAGAATGAATCCTAATTTTTCCAAGACTGTAAAAGAAGAAATAGATAAGTTGCTTGATGCAGGATTCATATTTTCTGTGGAGAATTCAGAATGGGTTTCTCCCATTGTGATCTCAATAAAAAAGAATGGGAAGCTATGCATTTGTGTTGATTATAGGAAGCTCAATAAGGCAACAAAGAAGGATCATTACCCTCTTCCATTTTCGATCGATCTTGGGCGAAGTAGTGGCCAGAGTGCTATAGTTTTGCTGATGGATATAGCGGCTACAACCAAGTTCGTATAGTAGAGAAAGATCAGCTGAAGACCACGTTCACCACTCCTTGGGGAACGTTTGCTTATAGAGTTATGCCTTTTGGGTTGTGTAATGCTCCAACAACATTCCAGCGTTTGATGAATAGGGTGTTCAAACCTACATTGGGACCTTCATCAGAGTATTTCTGGATGATTTTTGCATCTATGGGAGCAAGTTGGACCACCTGCACCAAATGGAGACAGCATTTCAAAGGTTAGATGAAGCACAAGCCTCACTAAACCCTACAAAGTGTGTCTTTGGATGTTCTAAAGGCGTTTTGTTAGGGCATGTTGTATCTAGAGATGGTATTGGTACTGATCCTGATAAAGTTTCAAAAATCAAAGATTTACCATTTCCTCTTAATAGAAGTAAGTTGAGATCATTTTTAGGCCATGTGGGTTACTATAGAAGGTTCATCAAGAATTTCTCAAAGATTGTACCAATGACTAACCCAGATTCTTGAAGAAGGATGTTACTTATGAACCGAAATAAGGCGCATGAAGCTTTTGGAAAATTGAAGGAAGCCCTAGTGTCTTCACCTGTTTTGAAGAATCCAGATTGGAGCAAGCCATTCATTGTGTACACTGATGCCTCAGATGCAGCACTAGGAAGTACTTTGAGCCAAAAGGATGAAAATGGGAATGAACATCCAATTTACTTTGGGAGCGATAAATGAGCAAATGGCGATCTTGAGGTAAATTATCACATGAATCAAAAAGAGGCTCGACTATCATTTTTGCTGTAAAGAAGTTTAGAAATTACTTGCTAGGGCAAAAATTTCTAGTTGTAACATATCATCAGGCTCTAAAATATATTGTAAATAAGCCTAACCCATTAGGGAGGATAGCAAGATGGATAATTTTGCTACAAGAGTTTGAATTTGATATTATAGATAGGCTAGGAAAGAAGCATGTCAATGCAGATGCACTCTCTCGAGCCTATGATGGTTTAGGATCATCTTGTGATGATGATGATTTCCCCGATGTAGCATTGTTATCCCTTGACACAATCCCTAGTGAATACATAGATATTTGGAATTATCTGAATGAATTCAAGTTTCCTGATGGTGCCAATGCAAAGACTAAGAGAAAGATTACTCAAGCTAGTCGTCCATATTCTATTCTGCATGGAGTATTATTTCGAATAGGACCTGATGGACAATACAAGAGGGCAGTTGGACGTGATCAAGGGAAGGAACTGCTAGAAGAATTCCACAATGGTACATGTGGAGGGCACTTCTCTGACAACTTACGCAAGAAGGATCTTGGATGTAGGTTATCACCGCCCACTCTTTTTAAAGATTGCTATAATTATTGTAAGACATGTGATATTTGTCAAACACATGGTAACCGTAAGACTTCATCACCCATTATGTCCTATTCTTCCCTTGGTCCCTTTGAAAAGTGGGAATAGACATTGTAGGTCCACTTCTAACTACATCACTCCAAAATAAGTATATTGTAGTTGCCACAGATTATTTAACCAAGTGGGTTGAAGCTAGGCCATTGAAAACAACTTCCATGGATGAAGTGGCAAGGTTCATGTATGAACGCATTGTCACCAGATTTGGTTGCCCATTAGAAATTGTAACAGATCAAGGAAGCCACTTTATTAATGAGGTGGTAGAAGCCCTAGTCAATAAGTTTTCTATTAAGCACAGGAAGGCAACAACATACAAGCCAAGCACAAATGGACAGGTGGAACGAACAAATTTTGTGGTGTCAAATTCTAGCAAAAGATGCAGCCTTGCAGTACATAAATGACATAAAAGGATTCATGCAAAGATTGTGGGCATATAGGGCAACATCAAAGTTAGCAACATGATACTCCCCATTTCGGTTGGCCTATGGAATTGATCCAGCTTCTTCCTATTGAGTTTGATATTCCCACTGTGAGAGTTATGAAAAATGAAAGGATGGATGAAAGTGATTCAGTAAAAGAAAGGTTGGTACATCTTCATTTCTTGGAGGAAATGAGAGAAACAACAAAGGATACAAGTTATAAGAAGAAAATGAAGCAAAAGGAATACTTTGATCAAAAGATCCGGTGGTCTCCATTTCATGTGAATGATTTGGTTCTAGTATATGATTCCGTATACAAAAAAAGAAGACAGAGAAAATTTCTTCCAAAATGGATGGGGCCCTACAAATAAGAAATTGCATGAAAATGGTACGTCACTGACAGGAGGAATTGGATGGCACTCCCATTACGAAATGGGTCAACCACGACAAGTTGAAGATTTTCCAAGCACTGAATAGTCTACTCAGGACGAAGTAGAAGCTAGGAAGGGGGAAGATGTCGACACTAAAATTTTCCTCCATAATTTCTATTTTATTAATGTATGTATTAGGAATAGGATGTTGTTAAGTATAATTAGTAGTAGCGTCTGATAGAAGATAACGGCGCCGTCAGTACGGTGCCGCCAATAATGTGGAGTACGGTAATATCAAAAAGTACAATAGGAATGTTGTAAAAAGTAAATATTTGTCGTAAGTGGTCCAAAGAATGTTAAAATGTCAAAGTTTGGGTAATTAGAGAAGTAGGGTCTACATGATTAGGAATTAGAAATATTATATTGGTAATAAAGACAAGGAGTGAGGTCATAAATATTTTGTGTATTTTATTTGTAAAAAGTCTAAAAATGTGGAACCCATGTAAAATGATAAGGTTTATCTTATCTTAATAGATAAGCTTACATGTACAGATAAGAGTTAAGGTATGGAATATGATTCGTCAGTGGATTTCTTATCCTATCTTAGAGATAAGATGGATAAGCCCGAAGTTCTATAAATAGAGAGGCCACCCCCTCATTTAGCATAGAAGGAAGTAATGAGAAATATTGTAGGAAGTGTGTGAAGGAAGCCATTAGTTTAAAGGTGTGTTGAAGAAGCCATTAAGAGGTGTAAAGTTTCTCCCATAGTCTTGGTGAAAGGCAAGTGAAGTGAAGTCAATAACACTTGAAGTACCTCATGGGTGAGATTATATGATTTCATGTTAATATTATAATTTATTTTGATATTTCAGATTTGTCATCATTCTGTCTTATCATAGTCAATGGTATTCTTGTGTTATGTTGTTGTTTTGTTTCCAGATTACATCCACCAAACTAAAGGCTGTGCATTAGTAAATAATCATAGCATGAGGAGTTCCCGGTGAAGAATTATCATAGTGCCGGATTGGTGATGACAATCGCGACTCAATTTGCAACATTTTAACCCTTTGGTGAAAAAGGCTCAAATTCTCAATTTCCTCCGTAGGCCCACTATTCCGATTTCATTCTTCAACATATGGCATCACTGATTGGTTGTGGGGGTGTGTTTTACTTTTATACTTTATGTATTTGGAAAAGGGGAAAATTCCAACCTTTCCCTCGAAAGTGCATGCCCCTGCCATTGAATTTTCAATATAGGCCACGTGTCTCTTTCTAATTTGTCAGGCCTCAACTTAGAAATTATCCCTTCACATGAGCAGGACTGCAGGACATTTTAGAACTTTTTTCCCTTTGTGGAAACAAGGCTAAAATTACTAAAGTCCTCCGCCAGTCCGCCAAAGCACATATGGACTAAAAATAGCCACGTGTCCCTATTTCATTCTTCAACACGTGACATCACCTGATTGGTTGCAGGGATGTGCTTCACTTTTTATCTGTTTTGAAAGGGGAAAAAGATCCAACTTTTCCCCTGAAAGTCCATGCCTTCGCCATTGACTTTTCAACATAGGCCATGTGTCCCTTTCTAATTCACTGCGGGGATGCGGGTCATTTTAGAAATTTTCTCCCTTTCGCCATAATGCCTTAGAGAATAAAATGGATCTATCACCTCGAACTTCTACCAAAACTACTCCAGCCAATTAGGGACCAGTGGGGATGTGGGGCAAATCTGACATTTTTTCCAAAATCACCAAAAGTGATAAGTTCAAAAAGAAACCCATCCGGCCACATCCAATGAGAAGAAAATGCATAGCTTCACCTTTATGAGAAAGAATTTGATGGGGAAAAGAACGTAGGAAGTTGCAAGAAACGAGAAAACGCCATTTTTCTCCCAATGAAGAATTTCTTTCTCTGCAAAAGGTTAAAAATGAAATATGCAAGGTCCCACACATTCCAAATGCATAAAAGAAGAACTAAAATCATTTCCCATCCATTAAAAATAGGTAAAATGTTTTAATGGTAGCAGACTGAGGAAATTTTGATTAAAAACGTCGTGGGAAATGAAAATGAGCATATGAGGAGTTTAAAACATGAATTTCTTCTATGACAGGGCTCCAATTTTCACGAAATTAGATTTGAAAGGGTGGGGAAAATTGAGAGGACAACAAGACCTATGATTCAAAAAAAGGTATGTGAATTTTGAGAACAAATATGAACATGTTGTGATACCAATGGATGATGTGAATATTACACCTTACATAGATCCCATCAATGAAGAATATCTCAACTAAATTTATGCACATAGGATACGTGACCCACGTAATGTAGAGCCATCAAAGGAGGGCGTGCTTCATTGGGAATACATGTAGTCCATCAATGATCCTAAAAGCATGGATTGTGATAATTGGGATCATGGTAATTACAAAATGGTTGGTCATGAGGTTCAAGGAAGAGTGAAAATGGTGATTAGACTGCAAACCATCGGATGGTTGGGTAAGGTCGAGTTTTCAAAGTATATTGAAGAAGAGAAGCTTGAGTCATTCTTGTGCGTAATGGAAGAAAAATGACACAATTATGGGGATAAGAGAAACATGATGGTATACACCATACGCAGGACTCGTAGAATGCTTTGGTGGCCTACACACATAGAAATATTTTTGGGTTTGCGTGAGATTAGAGTAACCTTCTTGACAAGGGTTTTTAGGAACAATATCCCTTCACCGGTACAAGAGTATGATGGAAAGACCCCTCCTTTAGTACATGTTCACAATTGTGAGAGTAATTAGATGGAAGGGAAATATGTCTTGTCACCATCATTATGGGTGCATACGTTTTATTCTACTTTGCATGGTTGCGCACTTGCTTGGTATGTACATGCTTTGAGCTAAAGTATGAGACAATGAATTAATGTGAGCTTACTTCATGTATCACCCACACTTTTGATTATTTTTCTACTAAGTCATTAGTTCATGAAGCTCTATAGATTATGAGGCACATTACATTAGGGGAGAGCATGAAGGTTAAGGAGATTATGATACAATTGTTTGGTGAGGCTGATACTTGAAATGCGTGAATATATGGTGGAATTAGAAGAGACCTGTTAGGATTCACTTAAAAGGAAACAAAGAAAGGAAAGATGGTATAGCTCATAGACGATGAAGATGTTAAGGATATGGATATTAAGAACATAGAAGGTGAGTAAAGGTATATGGAGAAATCCCACGCATACCATGTTCCCCTTAAGACTAAGAAATTCAACATTGGAACATAAGACACACCAAAAGAGGTGATCATAGGTGATTATCAGTTTGAGCGCAGGTTCCAAAATAATTGAGAAACTACATAAATTTCAGGATTTATTTCTTAGGGGATACCATGAGTTAAAGGGTGTGCATCCATTGTTAGGAGAAATGAATATTCAACTCAAGGATGGTGCGTGAACGGGTTGGAAGAGGCCTTATTAGATGAATCCTAATCTACACGTCAAAGTAAAAGAAAAAATTGATAAAATGCTCAAGTCAAGCATTATTGAGCCCATTGAGGAGTAAAAATGGATAAGGCCAATGGTGATTAACATTAAAAAGGATGGTAGGATAAGGATTTGTGTGGATTATAGAGTTTTGAATGCTTCATGTGTAATTGATCCTTTTCCCACGCTGTTCAATGAGGATTTCCTAGAAGGTGTTGTAGGGCACGAGATATACTCTTTTATAGATGGAATTTTATGTTACCATTAAGTAAGGATTAGGCGTGAAGACCAAGAAAATACCACTTTTAAAACTGAATGAGGAAGCTTTGCATGCATGGTTATGTCCCTTGGCTCAAGAATGCACCAATAGTATTCTTGCTCTTAGTTGTTCAAGTATTTAAAGAATTTATTCACAAGTTTCTATAGGTTTACTTGGATGATTGAACGCGTGTATAGTCCGGTAAAAGACCATTATGATTATTTGAGATTGATGTTTGAAATATGTAGGCATATTAACATCTCCTTGAATATTAAGAAGTGTATATTTGTGACACCATTTCGTACCTTGCTTGGACACATCATTTATAAAGAAGGCTTGATGGTAGACCAAATTAAGAATACAATTGTCTTGGGGTTGAAGGAACCAACTAATCAAAGTGAAGGGTGTGGATTTATTGGACACACTAGCTATTACCGTAAGTGTATTAAGGGGTATGTAAAGATTTTTGCACCACTAGAAGAGTTGTTAAAATCCAAGGGCAAGTTATATTGGTGTGACACACAAAAAATATTTTGATACTTTGAAGGAAAAGCTAGCCACCACACCTATCTTACATTTCTCTTCTTAGAACAAGCCCTTCCATGCACATGTAGATTCTTCTAGTATAACTATTAGAGTAGTGCTATCACAACCAGGTGAATGAAATGTTGATCATCCCATCTATTTTGCATGAGTAGGAAGTTAACGCCATCCGATCATAATTATACAATTGTGGAGCGCGAAGCATTGTCAATAATATATGTGCTTAATAAGTTCAGAAATATTTGTTGGCTACTCCATTTATGTTTTATGCGGATCATATGGAATTAAAGTACATGGTAAATCAATTTGTTTTGCAAGGGCATATTTACTTATTGGATCCTTCTATTACAAGAATTCTACTTCTCAGTCATAGTAAAGCTAGGAAAAAAAAGTGATTTGGGACTAGACCACTTATTAAGGATTAACTCGGTGAGGACGCACAAAGTATAGAAGGTAATATGCCGAGATACCCGATTGTTTAGACTAAACATGTGCTAGTTTACTTAGAAGGCATCACAATATCTTGCGCATTGGAGTTGCACATGAAGGTATGAAGACCATAAAAATAAGAATCTTGCGGTTTTCGTGGCACCCTACCAATTGATTGGTGGAAAATTATATAAGATGGGTATAAATGAATTCTTATGTAGATATGTGTTGGAGCATGAGCACAAAACTATAATGGAAGAAGCACATGGTGGAATAGTTGGAGGACACTATGTAGGTGAAGTGACGTCGTGTAAGATATTATTGGTAGGATTATGGTGGGAAACAATTTATAAGGACACCAAGGAATTTGTCAAGGCTTGGGATCACCAGTAAGAGGATAGAAAACCCTAGAAATTGGGATGAGATGCCACTACATCTTATAACAAGTACATAACCATTTGAGAAATGAGAAATTGAATTTTTGGGTCCAATTTCACCACCTACATGGAGGACAAGTGCGAGCTACATCATAACATGCACAAGTTACTTTACAAGGTGGGAAGCAGAGATGTATACAAAGGACTTTAATATATCAACATTAGTCAAATTTCAATGGGAAAACATCATAAGTAGGTATGGTTGTCCATTGAGCCTTACTAGTGATAAGGGAACTCATTTTCTAAATGAGACAATTAGAATATTGCTGGTAGAGTTTATGGTAGTACACAATACTAGAGAATTTTTACTTCCCAATTTTAACTTAATAAAATGAAATAACAAAAACAAACTGACCTCAGAAGACGGAGAGGTTTACCGATACCCATGATGATTGATCTCGATTTATGTTGGATAAATCTCATTCTTCTTATGTTGACGAAGAAACCTGAAAATCAAAGACAACTAAACAAGATATATTAGATAGATGGATAAATGATTTTCTTGGCAAAGGCCAATTCCAGGAATCCAAAGGGACTTCCTTAGTGGATGTTAACTTGATTTGATAAAATTTAGTATATTGATCAAGATAATGATACAAATGTTTATGAATGACAAAGATATATTGACAATAGATAAGAATATTTAGAACTCAAGGTTGAAGGGTAAGTCTTGTGTAGCTTCTCGACGGGTGGAGGAACTCGATCTGATCGTCAATGTCTTCGATGTTGGCGGTAAATTGTATTGCACACAGTGTAAATTCATGGAGGATGTTGTATTGTTCCCAAAAGAAGGGATGCGAAACTATAAGAAGGTCGTAAATACTTGTGATAGGATGGGACCAGCTAGGCAATCGACATCTAAAGTAACTTTAAACATGCTTGTAGAGAACAAGTTAAATCCAAAAGATTGATAAAAAATGATAGTAACATGATAAATTGATAAAAATATATGAATTGATAAGGATCACTGGAGATTTAAGGGAGTCACAAGTGATCGACATAATCGTGGTGATTCTGTAATCATCGACGTATTACTGTAAAAAATGATCAAATTTGATTAAAAACGATAAACATAGTTCTAAAAGATATTTTTGATTATTTTTGATGTTTAGATGAAATGTAAAGGATGAAACAAGATAAATAAGTACCTTTATTATGGAAAATGGGCTAAAATATGTCTACAAATGTTTGATGGAGCTTTTTGGATTTGATGGCCAATTGTTGAGCTTGATGGGAGAGATTTGATGAAAAAACTATCAATATGATGTGTTAACAATAGCTTGAGGTTGATACAGGTTCTTGATGATCCTTAGAATGGATGGGATTCACTATGGAGTCTAAATATGAAGTACAAACATAAGAAACAAGTTTTGAAGATCCTTGAGAAAGGAGCAAAACTCCTATTTATAATCGCTAGAGATCGTCTAGGATCGCCAACTATTCAAAATTTTTGGGAAAACATTTAGGCAATAGTTGGAACCACTTCCTAAACTGGGATTTCAGGTAAATGAAGAGTGAAAATGGTTAAGAGGAGGTTATGGATGAGTTTTAGAGGTTAGGATGTGAGAATAAAATAGGTTTAAGTGGTTTTAAGATGGTTAAGGTAAATTTAAAGTGGTTAGGTGGTTTAGGATGTGTAAAATGGTAATTTATGAGAGTGTAAATTTTTTTACTAGATGAAGAGAGGGTAACTTAGGATAATGGCATAATGATAAGTTTTGGATTAAATAATGTATGTATAAGATGAAGTAGGTGGGTTGATGAAAACCTGATGTCTACATACGCACAAGACTACCCCTTATCACCCACAAGCTAATGGAACTCATGAGCCCTTTAACAAGATCTTGGGACAAATCTTAATGAAGATTTGTGATGATGGTGGAAAGCATTGGGATGACAAGGTATCATATATGTTATGAGCATATAAAACAACTTATAAGAGGTTAAATAAGGCCACACCCTTTTAATTGGTTTTTGGCATGGAGGGAGTTTTTCCCATGGAGTTTATGTTACCCTCCTTGCATATTGCATGTGTAGGAGGACTTGATGATGAGAAAGTAGTAGAAGAGAACATTGACAAACTGATGTATCTAGATGAGATGTGCATGATTTCAAGATGGATTTAGAAGACATAAATCTAGACAAAAGGCGTGAAATGACATAAATATTAAGAATAAGTCTTTTATGGTGCTTTTATATGACTCAAAATTTGTGCGCCATCCTAGAAAATTGAGAGTGCATTGGTTGGGACCATTTAAAGTAACCAAGATATTGGAATTAGATGCATGTCAATTACAGGCAATGGATGACACTATGTTTCCTAATTACTTTAATGGGATTACATTTAAGCCCTACTATAACTAAATCTTCTTTTATGTTTGTAATAAGGTAATATTACCATGTAGATTAGATTTCTCTTTAAGTTTTGTTGTGTGTGTTTTGTTGTAATACATGCATTCATGTGTAGGAGCTGATTACTCTATATTATACTGATGCGCAAAGCACATCAAACAATTTTTAATGTGGGGTGGACTAGATATAGGTGCACGACATATTCGACACATACTTGGTAAGAGACTAGTTCACAAAAATGCAACACGATGAGAAATGTTGTCCATTATGTGTTAGTATTGTCATTGATCTCAACTCCATTGATGGAAAATGGTGTCGTGATGTCATCTCGAGTCCTCGTGAGGTGTCAATCAATGGTCAAACATGAAGGTTGATTGGTAGTGTCAAGATTTGTGAGTTCGGTGTTGTCTGGATGCTTGATTGAGTGAGAAAAGTCATGGTTTGAGTCTTCAAAAGTGAATTGGTGAGTGTAATGAGGACAAACAAGGTCCTAATGATTTTTATGGGTGTACATGGGTCTACATGAGGTCAACATGGTTAGGTCATGTGGTTTTAGTGTTGAGTTAGGGCATTCCAGGCTTGTTTCTAGCTCTGGATCTTGCAGAATGAGGTAAAGATATGAGGATTTGACCAAATAAGTCCTATTGGAGCATGGTAGAATAATGGTTGAAGTGTACCGAGGTGTATGGTGAGTTTCATGCCAAATTTATGGTTTTATTCTTCTACGAGGTCCTTCGGAAGTAATAAGTGAGAAACATGTAGTTTAACACAGGTAAATGAGATTGTATGGAGAATTTGAGATGAATTTGGGCTATGTGGTGAGTTTAAAAGTTATAATATGTTCTCATGATGTTTCATGACAAGTTTGAGATCAAAATCTGAAGAAATTTTAAGATATGTAAGTTTTAGTCTGATTTTGAGACAAAGTTATACCTTCGATGCTTGTTGTGAACTGTATGATTTGCATGGGGACCTGATATATTTGTAAAATATATAATGTTATTTATTAATATTTCACAAAAATAATGAGGTGGTTTTATCGTCATGTTTTTATGAACGATCGTTAAGAAGATAATGTGGTTTGAAACCCTAGCTAAATCGTAGCTAGGAGCAACTTGCAAAGAAGTGAGTATACCAGCCTAGTTTTGATTAGTTGTGAAAAATTTATGATTGGATGTTTTATATGACTATTTCATATTTCTGGAAAGGTATGTTAGTGCATGTGGTGATATGTGGACCCCACCTAAAATGACTTGTTTATGAAGAGTTGCAGTTTAAGGAGAAGTTTCCCAAATGAGGTGAAGTATAAATTAGAATTTATGATTTCCTAGGAGTGTTATTTGTTTCCATGAAGGTTTAAGGTCATGTCAAAGATGAAAAAGTGCAAAGTGTGCCCTATCTATGAGGAATGGTTTTCGAGGCAGCTTGGAGTAGCTTGAAGTGAAACCGACATTGTAGGAGCTACATGGGGAGTTAGGACTCCATTAAAGTTTTGTTGTGAATTTGGTTTAGATACCTTTCTAATGGTGTATCAAAATTGAGGTTTGGATACAATATGAAAAATTTATGAGCTGTTATTTGAGGCTAAAATTTAAAGGATGCTTGTTCTAGAAGGGTGCAAACGACTTCATGAGGTAAGGTGATGATTATGAGCGTTTCAAGCTTGGTAAAGGTGTTTTATGGATTATAAATAATTTTAAAGTGTGTTCCATGATTTTTATTAGTGTGGAAATGGTTTTTGTATGATGGAGTATGTTGAGCTAATAGTTAGTTCTTGAGTCCAATAAAGGATAAAAACAATTTGTAGAGATTTGCTTGGTTGAAAGCTTTCCACTTGGATTTGGATGGAGTTACAATATGTTTTGGAAATATTATTAAGATATATTTGAAATTATGTATGAATTTTCCAATTTTGAGTTGATTTGATGTGTATTTTAGGTCATTTTGTGAAGAAGTTTGTATGTTGGATTTCAGGACAATTTTGTTCTTGCTTAAAAGATTAAGTTGGTTGAGGCATGAGATGGATGAGTTAATGTTTTATATCACCTGGAATGTTAATAGGGGTGAATTTTTCATCTATTTAATCCATTTATAAGTCTTTAAAGTGTCAGAAAGGATGAAAACTAGCTAATTTTGTAAAACTCATTTTTGGGTAGCTTGTTTTGGTGAAGAAGACAAAAGTATCCATGGTTTGGGAAGGCGAATGTTTCATGATGTCTAAATTTATTAAAATTTTTCTAAATGTTCGGAGTTTTAATCAAGTGTCACATTCCATATTTGAGTTAATATTGAGGGGTCTTGAGGCCCAAATGCAGATTCATGTTGTTGGAAACAATCTGTTTGGTGAAGGTAATGAGCCAATGGGGCCCATTAAATGAAATAATTTGGCTGGTTCATGAAAATTAAGACCATGTTTGATTTTTAAATGATATATTGCTAATGATTGGTGAATATGGGAGATTGAATAAGTATGGTTTTGATGTGAGTGAAACTTTCTCATTATAATGTAGGGTTTTGGCTAGGAAGACCTACTTGGGTAATATGTGACCATTGTAATGGATGTATTTGAATGTTATTATGTTGTATGGGTAGAATTTATCATGAGGGAGTGATCTATCATGTTTGGATGAAGAGAAAACTATAAAGCTAGTGTTTGAGTCCATTTGTGTGATTCTTCTATCTCCTTCCATTTTCCCTTGTGAGTTGCCTTCCTCCTGTTAACCATGCCCACTTTCTCTCCTATCCCATCATGTGGTTACTCCTTGTGCACACCTCCCTGTTATCCAAATTACCTTCAATCAGCTAAGTCCATTGGCATTCCTCTTGCACACCTTCGCACTTACCCATAGACTCAGTTCTTTCATGTTCCTCTTTTCTTTCTTCCTCCATCCCTTCCTTTCTCTTAATGCCATCATGCCCTTGCATTTTGTTTTCATGCTTTACCTTCTCAATAGTATTTCATAACATTCTTCTTACATGCTCTACATAGACTCATCCTTTATGCCCCTCTTTTCTTCCTTTCTCTCCCTTTCGCCTGCCTTTCTTTCCCTTTGCTCACTTTCTCCTCTTCTCGCCCATGTGCATACATTCCCCTTTCACCTCTTTCTTCCACTTCTCCCTTGCGCCCACACTCCACACCTTCTTCTTCTCCACTTCTCCCAAAGGTAAGAGTAGCCATGAAAATTCCAAGTATTCAAGAGTAGCCAAAAAGCTTTCCACATGTCAACCCGATGCTCCTTCAAAGGAAAAATCTTGAGCGGGTTTCTAAATGAGTGTGGAGCCTCCACGTGTCTAGTTTCATAAAAGGATAGGGTCGGGTTGAATAGTCAAAGCATTGAGACAGGCCAGTGGAGGGTGCCAAGTGTCAGCATGATGCTAATTCAAGAGAAAAATTTGGGGAAGGGTTTCCAAAAGCGCAAGTGCCAGCCACCACGTGTCCAGGTCGATATATGACCCCACCAAGCAAAAGACTTAGCTAAAACATGAAAAAATGAGAGAGCCATGAAAGCCAAGCCACGTGTCACGCTCAACACAACTTCAAAAGATAAAATAAAGGTGGCTCGGACATGTGCTCAAAAGGTGCCCTCCATGTGTCCAGTTTTCAAAAGGGGGCCCGTTTTTGGAAAAAAGTTCCAAAATTTTTGTACAGACCATGATTCAAATTTTCAAATGAGCATATCTTTTGACTCAGTGCTCAAAATCTGACAAATCTAGCACCGTTGGAAAGATCTCGGCCTCATCTATGCCATGGAGATCTAAAACTTTAATTTTGGAGAGGTTAGGTGGGGAAAAATGAAGAAACATCTTCGTGCCATTAATACAGGATCTATTTTCCCCCAACAACTAGATCGATTTGATTTGATCCACCATTCCTCCTCCTTTGAGGTGCACCGAACAAGTAATTGATGCAGACATGATAGATTTGGGGTGGATTTGTAGGAGGCATTAATGATGGTGGTTGAGCTTTGAATTAAGTTTTTTGCTGGACTTCTCTCTCTCCTTCTTCCCTCTATGTTGAATCTATAAAAAGAAGGGTCGGGGCTCATTGTAAAGGGTTGGACACTCTGGATCCTTACGCATGTTGCTAAGGACTCCATATTTTCTATATTTTGAGTTGCAGACCTCCATGTTTGGCTCTTGCATGTGGATATCGGCCTCCTTATCATTGTAACATTTATGTGCATTTTTGGAAGTAATAGAAGCATCATTTTGTGACTATTCTCTGTCCTAACATGTTTGCATTCCTTCTTCTTTCCTCTTCTCTTGCATTGTGTATTGTTGTGCTATTTCAAGTCCCTACAGTAGTTCCATACTTGGTTGTGTTCCATGAGAATGATCTGGTGAATGCGTATTTCATTGTGCTTTACTCATGCCTAGCCTCCTTTCACACATTCCCTATCATTCTCACTCAGAAAAGATAGTGTTCACCCCTCTTTTCTAGTGCTATCACCTTTTAGTGTAGTTTACTTCATGTTATCCTTCTTTCCTTGGTCCCTTGGCATTCTTAGCTTAGTTTCCCCTTTCAGCACTAGGAGTAGCAATAGTAGTAGAGTAGAAATAGATAGAGGAACCGGCCTTCTCCGGAGATCCGTCCCAAGCTCGTAAGGTCCCACAACTTGGGGATGGTTCCATTGTGGTCTCAAACACCTCGGCCCTTTTGAGATCCGAGATGTGGTGCACATTTGAGCAACCAACAGTTTTTAGCATGCCGTGGGACCAACATTGAAAGCTCAAATTTCATATCTCTAAGTTCTAGTGTGTGAACTTAGTGTTTCAACCTTTGAGGCTCATTTCAAACACATCTAGTGACTCCCAACATTTTAAGATCTTTGTTTCGCATAGTCTGAGTGCCTTTCATGAGAAGAGTGCACACAAGAAGAAGTGTAACAGCTGAAGATTCTTTTGAATACCTCCAGCTATCCCCAAGAAGAGTTCATTCCAGAAAATCCCATGCATGCATCTCTATCTCCAGTGCACACCCACACCCCCATTCAACTCCTCCTCAAAAACACAACCTTGTGTGCCCTGATGGGCGAAATCAACAACCCCCCCATTAAGAAGCTTTTGCAAACTTTGATGGAGGGAGTCCCTTACTCTTGTCCATGTAGCATGATATGCCAAATGGCACTCAAAGTATTCCTTACTTTACTGGTGAGAATCAAGTCACCCCTCAGGAGCATATCCAGGATGTAGCAAATGTGTGTTCACTCTATCTGATCACACATAATGATGTAGCAGTCAGGTTACTTTGCATCTTTTCAAAGGTAAAGCACTTCAGTGGTATAGAGGCTTGAGACTTGGATCTATCACCACTTGGGATGAGCTGGGAACAACTCTATGTAATTATTTTGAAGACAAGTCAGATCACCTATCTTTGGTGGAGCAAATGACAACAACAAGGAGGGCACCCAATGAGCAGATGACTGATTTCAACATCAGATTTTCAGAAGACTTGGGACAGAATCCCTCTTGTGGTAAGACCTACAGCCCAACATGCTTTCCTTTATTATCTAAAGGTGCTCAACAATGATATTTCAGTTATGATACAATCTATGGGAGGTAGAACCTTACCAACCACTTATAGTATTGCAGTAAGGGTAGAAAATAGTCTTATTCAGGTGGGAAAATTAGCTCCCAGACCACCTATGCCCTTGTTCCCAAAAATGTCACAAGCACCCCAACCTTCTATAGCCTCTATTCCTACTCCTAAGTAGAGCACACAACCGGTTGCCTCAACATCCTATTCTCCATCACAACAAAAGGAAAATGAAGAAATGAAGGCCATGATCAAAAATTTGTCAAACAAAATCATATCATTAGAAAAGCAAGCGCAAGCTTATAGAGGCAATTCCAATCAGGCGCATGGCCAAGGGAATCAGCCTTGGTGGAATCAATATGGAAATCAAAGATACACACCAACCAACCAAAAATGATAGGTGGTAGCCTAATGCACATCTACCCTTGCAAGTTTTCCCTCCCACCTTCTCTCCCAGCACCCAGTGTGAGCCAGGCACTTGTTCCGGTTCAAAAAAATTTGGCACAAGAGTCAGAATGGTGCTTCCCTTGCAAAATGCCTCATAGTCAATATCATTGTGCTAATGTTGCACATGCGCCCCAAGCCTTCATGATTCAGAATGCTTCATCTTGTGAGCCCTCAACAAGTGCCCATGAAGTAGATAATCCAGAAAGACCAGAAGATCCTCTGAAACCAATTTGATGTTCTTTGGTGTGGAGGACTTCTGTGCAATCAACCAAGCTGCGAAGATATAAAATAGACCACGCGCCCCCAAGTTGCGGACAACACAAGATATAAGAAAAGAATATTAGAGTCAGGCACATAGGTCACAGTCCCAACAATACAAGTAGATCTTTAGAAGAAAAAAGAATAAGAAGACCTCTTGCAGTAAAAATGTTCAAATCCCTATGCAGGAGGTCCCACGTAAAGCTCCTTCTAAAGCAACACATGCCCCATCTTTGGTAGGCCAGCCTCTGCTCTAGCTAAAATTTAGGCTTCCACACCTAAACAGTCAAGAAGGGATGTTGTTCCCCAAATGCACAAGGTGGGGGCTTTCATTCAACATTGTTGACCAGATGAAGAAAACAAACATAAACATCACAATGTGGGATGCCTTGACCATTCCATCTCAGTGGGATCTATTGCATGAAGCTCTGCGCAACTTCCATGCACTAACCCGGTTATGCACAAAGCCACACTGCTTCTATCAAAATCTTCCAAGAAGAGGAGAAACAAGTAAGTAAAGTTTCTAAAACCCCACCCTTCTATATGTCCTTGATTATAGGAAAACACCTAGTGCATAATTGCTTGATTGACTCAGGCTAGTACTTCTGTTATGCCTAAGAAGATAGCTGATGTCTTAGGTCTGAAATATAGCCCTTTGTCTAAAGGAGTCCTACAACTTGATGGCTCAATTGTAACCACCTTAGGAGTCATCAAGGATCTTGAGTTAACCCTCCATGCATGTCCAAGCCTGACAATTACTCAAGATGTGTCAATTATTGACCTACCTCCTTTGTTTTCCCTATGTCTATCAAGAGAATTTACTTGCTAAAGTGGGTGGTTACTTGTCTTCTTGATTGGTCTCATATGTTACTCAAGACAAGGTATGGTACCCGGTTTACCATACAAGTTGAGCCTATATTTTCTTATCATGTAGAGCCATATGTCCCATCCCCTCTCCAAGCCAATTGTCTTATCCAGGAAGAACAAGTTTCAGTTCCTGAAGAGTAGTCTCTTCCACCCTCTGTTCTAGACCTAGTGCTTGATGAATGGGTGGAAAGGCATCACAAATTTGATCCCTATGCTTGAAGAACTGGAAGCCTATGAAACTAGGCTTGGTACTTATTGCATTCTAGAAGAAGACGCTATGCTTCCATGCGTGCTCTCATGAGGAGAAAAAGTTCAAACTAGTCTATGGAAGTTATATTTGATGGATCTAGAAGCAAAAATGGCATGGGGGAGTAGGAGTGGTTCTCATTTCCCCTAAGGATGAGAAATTCTTCTTCACATAGGTTGTAGTTTGCATGCTCTAACAATGTGGCAGAATATGAAGCGCTTGGTGCATGGCTTGCTTATTGCTTGAAAAGAAGAAAATTAAAGCACTTGCAGAGATCTTTGGGGACACAGAATTGGTCATCCACCAGGTCACCAACAAATTCCAGACAAATAATAAGCTTCTTAAAGCTTATAAACATAGAGTTTGGGACCTACTTGAGAGCTTTGATGCCCTTAATCTTGCAGGTAGTCCCATGCAGAATGAACAAAGAAGCTGACCAAATGGCCACGCTCGGTTCACAATTTTCTCTACTTGAGGACTTTGTCAAAGGAAACACTCAACACATTAAGATGGTAATCAAACCATCCATTCCAGAAAATAACACCAGCTAGGAAAGTGTTTGATAGTGATGCGTAGATCATCCAGTTTATCCAGAATGAAGCTAATTTTCATCAAGTATGCAAGTGACTTGCATGACAACTATGGTGACCAAGTAATACAGTTGAAGACAAATAAGTTTCCTAAAGGGCTGGTCACCTTAGAGAAAATGTTCAGCCCTGATGATGAGTTCAAGGGTGAAGAAAGATACATGTGTGCCATGCGAAGATTGCTCCTCCATTACTATTGCACGTGGGAAAGGAGTTGTTGCTCAGCAAGGACTTGTGCGCATGAAGAAAAACAGGCCTTCATCTCTCTCTGTCAAAAATACAGTGACATTTTCTCATGGGAGTATGAAGACCTCAAAGGTTTTGATCCAAGTGTTTCTCAACACTCCATTGACCTTGATCCTGGTATAAAGCCCATCAGACAAAAGCAACGGCCAGTCAATCCAAAAATAGAGCCCCTCATGAGAAAGGAGTTATCAAAACTCATTGAGGAAAAATTATCTTTCCCATCAAATACTCTACCTGGGTTGCAAATCTGGTTCCGAGTGCATGAGAAAATGGTGAAATCAGACTTTGTGTTGATTTCAGAGATTTGAATAAGGCATCTCTAAAGGATCATTATCCTTTTCCTTCAATGGAGTAGATTCTACAGACTGTGGCTAGGTGCACGTAAAGGTTCTCCATGCTAGATGGGTATTCGGGTTTCAACCAGATCCTGGTCAAGGAAGAGGATCAATTCAAAACAACATTTACAACCAAGTGGGGAACATATGCATACCAAAAAATGCCCTTTGGTCTATCAAATGTGGGCACAACATTTCAACGCACCATGGATATTGCCTTCAAAGGTTACATCAATGAGTTCATCTTGGTTTACCTTGATGATATAACTATCTTCTCAAAGCAGGCATGGATCACATGGCACACCTAGAAAAGGTCTTTGAGAGATGTAGAGAATTTGGGGTATCTCTTAACCCCAAGAAGTGTAATTTTGTGGTGGCTCAAGGGAAAGCTCTTGGGCCATGTGGTTTTGAAAGATGGTATCATGATTGATCCTGAGCACGTTTTTCAGCCATCCTAGCCCTTTCCTTGCCGCACACAAAAAGGCCTTACAGTCCTTCCTTGGAAAGATTAACTTTGTTAGGTTTTATCCCTAACTTTGTGGGATTGGTTCGACCCATCACCCTCATGCTCAAAAAGGACATAGCCTTCAGATGGATAACAGAAGGAAGAGAAAGCTTCAACAAGATCAAGAAAGATTGCTTGTGTGCCAACACTCATCAATCCAGATTACTCAAAGGATTTCATCCTTTATGCTTATGGTGTTGATGCAAGCATTGTTGTTGTCCTAACACAGGAAAAAATGAACAAGGGATGGAATAACCAGTGGCCTTCTTCAGCCAGATGCTGAAGGATTATGAATTGAAATACAATCACATGGAGAAGCAGGTCTTCACCATCATGCACGCTCAAGAAATTCAAGAGCATGCTCACCACAAATCATATCAAGGTGTTAGTCTCCCACTCATCTATCAGAGACTTCATCATGGGAGTAGAAATCAGTGAGAAGAGAGTGCGATGGGTGACAAAATCATGGAATATGATGTGACTATTAAGGCCACAAAGTTGGTAAGAGGTAGTGCACTCTGCAAGCAAATTGTTGAGGATGCGCAGAGTGAACTTGAGGCTTCATTATTTCTAGATGAAGACCTCCCACGTGTAGAACATGAACAAAATATAGACCCCGGCATGCATGTGACTGGATGAAGGACATGATCACATTCCTTTCCGAGGGCACGTACCCTCCCGTTTGAACAAAGCAAAGAGAAGGCATCTGAGGTTGTAATCTATCCCTTATGTTTTGATTGATGGACTTCTCTTCAAAAGAAATCTAGATGGCATGTTGTTAAGATGTATCAATGGCATGCATGAGATTGAGCAAGTGTTAGCAGAATTTCATGATGGATTCTCTGGTGGACACTTCTCTGCCAAAACTACAACAATGAAGATCATAATGGCAGGTATCTTTTGGCCTACCCTGTTTGCAGATGCACATAGGTGGGTCACAAAATGCAAGGAATGTGCTTTCTTTGTAGGAAAGGAAAATATTGGCAGTGCTTCCCCTCGACCAATCCAAGTGGATCAGCCTTTTGCGCAATGGGGTCTCGACTTCATAGGCATGATCAATCCACCTTCAAGCACTGCTGGACATAAATGGGTGTTGATAGCTACAGATTACTTCACCAGATGGACAAAAAGTTGTCACTTAAGGAATCAACTGAGGTAGTCATCATCCTTGACTTTCTCAAGGTTTAGTCACAAGGTTTGGCATTCCTCAAACCATTATCTCTTGATAATGCAAAGGCCTTCCTTGGTGCTAAAATCACTTGATTGGGCTCTAAGTCTAGGCATTTACCTAAAAACCTCTTCCAACTATTACCCTCAGGGAAATGGTCTAGAAAAATCAACAAACAAGAACATCAAAATCATGAAGCACACAATGAACATCAGCCAAAGACAGTGGCATACGAAGGTCTTGCGCGCTGCTCTGGGTAGATAGAATCACAGTCAAAAAGGCAATAGGAACTTCACCTTACAAGCTTGTCTATGGCAAGGAGGTTGCCCTTCCTTTGACACTAGAACTAAATTCATTGGTTTTGCCCAACAACTAGAATTTGAGGGCATGGATCAGAGAGAAATCAGGATGGCAGAGCTGGTTCATCTTGAAGAGCTCAAAAACTCTGCCATGATCAAGCTAGAACAACATCAACAAGCAACAAAGAAATGGTTTGATAGAAAGGCTAGGCCTCAAGCTTTCAAAGTTGGGGACTTGGTTCTAAAATGGGATTTGATGAGAGCTAAACCAGGGTGCCATTCAAAGTTTGATGCACTTTGGAGTGGCCCATACATCATCAAGTCTTGCAAAGAAGCTAACTCTTTTGAGTTAACTCATCTCGGATGGAAGCACGCTTTGCAAATCCCAGTAAATGGGATCTATCTCAAACCCTTCCATTAGGTTTGTTGCATCATGTTGTATATATTAAAGTAGTTTCAATTCCTCCAAGTGTGCTCCATGCACATTGTTTGTTTGTACATAGTTCTTTCCCCTCGTGTGCTTCTGCTGCTCTCTTTTGTTACTTCTAGAATGCAGAGCTTCTCTCAGTAGTTGTGAGATTCAGAATAGAGTGCAAGATATGATTTTCAAGTGATTACAGGGGCATTTTCATGATTGAACAAGTAGACTCCATGCCCAATGGATGCTTCAAGGCTATTGATCTCTTTCATCTAGCAGGAAGATGGCCCCAAAAGTCACCAAATTATTATCCAAATAGCTCTCCTAGCAATTTGGATAACTTGCATACACATCCTGCTCCCCTTCACATTCTTCTATCTCCTTCCATTTTCCCTTGCACACCTTCCTCCTGCACACCCACTTTCTCTCCTATCCCTTCATGCACTCCTTACTATGCACCTCTCTCTTTACCTTCTATCAATCAGCTAAGTCCCCTTGACATTCCTCTTGTGCACACTTACATAGACTAGTTCCTTCACATTCCTCTTTTCTTCCTTCCTCTTTCCTTCCTTTAGTTGAATCCCTTTTTGTTCTTCTCTTTTCTTCCTTTTGAATTTCATTCACCTCTTTTCTTTTCATTTCCACTTTCTTTCCTCCACCATCCTTTTCCTCTTCTCTTCCTTCTCCCTCTGTCTTCCCTTCTTTCTTTCTCTCATTGCACCTTCACACATGTAAATCAAAATTAGAGGCCCAAGTCACCTCTCTTCTTCCAAAGGTCCAAAGGTAAAGTGGCCATTGAAAATTCAAGTGCTTCACCTGCTTTCCACGTGTCAACTGACGACTCCTTCAAAGGAAAAATCCTAAGTGGGTTTCTAAATGAGCACGGAGCCTCCACGTGTCATCTGGTTTCATAAAAGGATAGGATCGGGGTTGAATAGTCAAAGCATTGAGATAGGCTAGCAGAGGGTGCCAAGTGTCAGCATGACGATGCTAATTCAAGAGAAAAATTTGGGGAAGGGTTTCCAAACAAGTGCCAGCTTCCACGTGTCCCCGGTCAGATATATGACCTGCCAAGAAAAAAGACTTAGCCAAAACATGAAAAAAAGCCAAGGAGCTGAGCATGGAAGAAGCCATGTGTCATGTCACATGGCAACAACTTCAAAAGTGAAATACAAAGGCTTCCCTCAAACATGTGCGCCAGCCCTCCACATGTCCAGGTTTTAAAAGGGGCCTTTTGGTAGTTTCCCACCATTTGTACGACCCGATTCAAATTTCAAATGAGCATATCTTTTGACTCAGTGCTCAAATCCAAAAATCTGGAACCATTGGAAAGATCTCGGCCTCATCTATGCCATGGAGATCTGAAACTTTAATTTTGGAGAGGTTAGGTGGGGAAAAAATGAAGAAACATCTTCATGCCATTAATACAGGATCTATTTCCCCAACAACCAGATCGATTTTTGATCGATCCATCTTCCTTCCTCCTCCTTCGAGGCCCAAACAAGTAATTGATGTGGATTTGAGATGATTGATTTGGGGTGAATTTGCAAGAGGCATTAATGATGGTGGTTGAGCTTCAATTAGTTTTCCCACTTCTCTCTCTCCTTCTTCCCTCTATGTTGAATCTATAAAGGAAGGGGTCAGGGCTCATTGTAAAGGGTTGGACACTCTGGATCCTTACGCATGTTGCTAAGGACTCCATATTTTCTATATTTTGAGTTACAGACCTCCATGTTTGGCTCTTGCATGTGGATATCGGCCTCCTTATCATTGTAATAGTTCTGTGCATTTTTGGAAGTAATAGAAGCATCATTTTGTGACTATTCTCTATCCTAACATGTTTGCATTCCTTCTTCTTGCCTCTTCTCTTGCATTGTGTATTGTTGTGCTATTTCAAGTCCCTGTAGTTCCATACTTGGTTGTGTTCCATGAGAATGATCTAGTGAATGCGTATTTCATTGTGCTACTCATGCCTAGCCTCCTTTCACACATTCCCTATCATTCTCACTCAGAAAAAATAGTGTTCACCCCTCTTTTCTAGTGCTATCACCTTTTAGTGTAGTTTACTTCATGTTATCCTATAACTTGAAGGAGATCCTATAAGCACAAGATGGCTAAGAAGATCAAAAAGAGAATCATGAGTTGAGATCCATAGACAAGAAGGATGAAGAAAAAATTGAAATCCTTAAGAGTCTATCGAGAAGGCCATTTCAACTTTGAGCACAAAGGAAGAGAAATGTGAAATATTGAAAATCAAGCCTTGTGATGTGTGTATGCATGGACAAGATGATCTCAAAGAGATGGTGTTTGATTTAAAAACATAACTAACATTTCATAGGATGGAGAACATCAGATTGAAGTCTGAAATCAAGGATTTGACAACCGCTATTAAGGCCAAGGATGAAGTATCTCATATCCTTATGGAAGAAGTAAAAACCTAAGGTTCAAAAGAGATGAAGAGCCTAATCTAACAGATCAAGGAGCTGGTTCCAATTCTAAAGGAAGTGTGCATGATTGTTCTCATGGAAAGAAGGTATATTCAAGACCTAATCCTATTAGACAACCAAATGCAATAAGGTATGTAAAATTTCATGGTTATTTTTATGCTTGCAATGGTTATGGTCATAGAGAAAGGGATTGTAGGAAGTTTTTTAGTTGTGTGTACCCTTGGAGAAATGGAAAAGACCACAAGAGTGATCAATCAAGGGTAAGGAAAGAGGTTTTTTTCATAGGTGTCATATCAAGGGTCATATTGCAAGGTTTTTCTCTCATGACTCATCTAGACAAGTAAATAAGGTTGAGTTTCCAAAAGTGAAGGAAGTGTGGATGCCAAAATCAGTCCATGGAGAATCAGTTTTAGTCAATGTCAATGATCAAATGACATATAAGAAGAGTTCAAGCCCAAACATGGATGAAAATAGGTCTAATCATTTAAGTGAGGTCATGAAGTTTGAGTTAGAGGTTGAAGTGAAAAAATCACCCGTGTTTGAGAAGTTAAGAAATCTAAGAGTGTTGGACACATCAAATGGTATAAGATATGTCAAGTAATTTCATATGTTCATGAATATTTGAGTCCTTGTTGATAGGTGTCTGCAATGTTGTGATGTGTTCTTGTCTTTATTTAGTCCATTATGATCTATCAAGATGTGTAGGTTCTTGTCACAAGTTTACTATGCTAAATCTATCTCAAACATGTCAAAAAGATGGTGAATCTGAGTTTACGCTTCAACTCAATCCTATGAAGGATTCATTTCAAGTGTGTTTTATCATGGTGTGGTTGTAGGAGTATTTGTAGGTTTGTGTGACGATGGTGAAAGTCTCGTACCTTGTTCTATGTTCCAATTCCGAGAAGTATGAAATTGTGTCTACATTTCAAGATGAGTAAAATGCGATTCAATTTTTTTCCTTGAGTCAAGATTGAAAACTATATACGAAGATCGTCATATTCTTAGTCAAAAGAGTATGTTATCTATAAGTAATTGTTTTAAAGTCCATGACGAAATAATTATACAAGCATCCATACATGGCATGAAAGGAAAGAGAACTCATAAGAGAGAAATATGCATTAGAACCATATATATATTATATCGGGTAACCTTATTACATTCATTGATTCATTACAGAGTGTCACAGAGAGTAGACCACAGTCATGCATATCACTGGACTTGTGTAACTAAGCTATCAAAAGAAAATTTACAACTCCATGCCTAGTACATTCTCTCTTGAATCAATTATCCACTAACAGAGTCTTTGCAGCAATTCTGCAGAGCTCCGCCCATACTACATCTCAAATTCGCCATGTATATCAAATTCCTTATCTCCTTAACTCCTAGTGTCTCCTCTTTTACTCCACAGGAACTTGTATTTATAATTCTCCTACACTACCAAATCACCTTCTAGCACCCTCAGATCTGGTGCCAAGTGTCGAATGTGGTCCTCCATGTGAGCATGCTTCTCCAAGCCTGAGCTTTCCACTTTATCTCATGATGTTCTTCTAGAAGATTCCAAGGCATGCCCCTATCGGGGCCAACCTGTCTCTAGGATGGCATCTTATCCACGTACAACTGATCATGCTTTTCATGTGTTCTACCCTCGGTGCTCAAATTGACTAAGTCCTCGAACCTCCTTTGCACATCATGCGTGCTATGTGCTTCCTTAAACATTTATCTTGTGCACTTTTGCCTTACGCGCCTATTCATAATTGGGACCTCGCATGCCTATGCACCTTCATACTTGGTTGTTATTCCAAGGGTCCAATATAATTTGTCAAAATTTTGATCACACTTAGTTTTTTTGGCTCACACAACTAATAAGAACCACTAATTTAGATCATCTAATTAGCATCCAAAATCTTCTATACAAAGCTCATTTCACCCACAATTTCACCTCATGTTCTTACTCCTTGGACCACAAAACCAACTAATTACCTCATCTATATTCAACATGCTACATTTATATGTTAACCTTATTCCCTCTCGTGTTTCATGAATTAAAGCACATTCAATACCCGATCATCACCACCTTATCATGCTCATTATACACCAAATATATTACAATTATTTATTACTCCCGGTTTTAAATACATTTAACACATTATCACTTCTCATATTCACCCTTTTATCATACTCTCACATTATCACATTATGTTGTTCTATCAACAACACACTCTTCAATGTTCTTCTCTTTCATTAAAAAAGGCTTATAAAATCTTCAACCATCTTCTCATCTTCACTTATCTTTTATTACACCGATATACTCTCAATTTTACTGAAATACATTCATCTCTTCATTAGAATCAACTTCATTTCACCCTCTTTCTACACAAACAAACTCATTCCAGAGCATATTCATAAATATTTTTTTATTTTCATCAAAAATTTCTTCCCATATTTTATATTCACTATATCTTACAAGCTTACATCAATTTTGTACAAGCACTCAACACAATTCTGTGGACAACAACTTATCTATTCACAAATTTCTAACTTCATACCTGTAGACACTTTTCAAATTCATATTCAATCTAACTCAACATCTTACTCCCATAAGGAAAGGATAAAAATATCTTCATACAAACTTCCTTAAGTTATCATTATCACAACCGACACGCATTAATTATAGGATTACAAACTACAATTTCTTTCAAATATTCTTTGAGAAAAAATAGGTCTCCTAAGTTCCTTGACAACTTGCCACATATGACACAGATCCTCTCATTTTACATTGATCATACATATAACAGCTTCCCATGATTTTGGATTATTCCTTAACATGAAATCCTTTCCTCTTGGAGTACTATGCTCATGCAAGTTTTTCTCGACTTTCTTGAACATTATTAAAAATTTTCACACTTCCTTTGGGGCCTCTTAACTTCTCTCATTAACCATTTAAGCTTAACTTTCCATTTTAAGCTCACATAAGCACATTGATTACCTAAGGATTAAAGATACAGATCACACCGGTTTGAAACAAGATTACACTTTATGACTACAAGTTTCGCATAGGTTTAGCATCACCATTTTGAGCTTGAAGGTCTTCAAGAACATATCAATAACATATGGAGTAGTTTTTTTACTGTCATCAACATACAATCATAAGAGAAACTGAAACAAAATATTCCTTTGAACTTGTCATGCAAAGGATATGGGGTCTTTAATATGCTTCACAACTTGAAGAGATTTATGCATTTAAGATCTTCAACATCTACAATAATCAATATTTTTTGCATCACTAATCATCTTTATGGTTCATAAGTGCTTGAAACATAGTCATGATGTTGTTTGACATACTACCATGGAATGATCCTCATCTTCTTCATAGTTTGGATTTGAGATCTTAGAATCATTTCAACATCTAAAATGCTCAAAAGTAGAGGAATTTAATACACTCATTCATGTAGCATTTATAAAGACAGAGCATTCAATGTTTTTGCCAACCTTGCAACATTTAGGGGCTTTGTTCTCTTTCACGTAAAAACCCAATCTCCCTAACTTTAGAGATATCTTACATGATGGAGGAAATCATATTCACAGCTCCCATATTTGTGGAAGAACTAATATATTAAAATTAACATCAATCTTGCTTGATATTTGAACAAGCAGTGTGCATGATGAGGGTTTCAAATTTAAAACCCTAGCTCATTGTAAAACAAACTTATTTTATCTTAGATCTAATTTTGAAACACCTTGATCACATTATTGCTTGAATGAAAGATTTCACTACCAACTCCAAGAACTTACTTGCATGAAATGAGAGGATATTGATAAAAAATTGATGATATAGTCTCATACCTTCATGAATCTCAAAAAATCATCATACCCAGTCTTAGGAAGGAATTATGCTACTTGATTTAAAATTTTGTTCAAGCATCTGAGATAAAATTTTGAGAGGTCCTTAAGATTTCCACTTACCATATTGAGACATTCACCTACTTAAGAAAAAATTTCATGGTAGATAGGCATTTTGTGATCGAGTTCTCTTTCTCTTGCGATGATATAGGTTAGAATTGGATTATAAACCTATTATTATCATAATTTACTTTATAAAATCATCTTGTGGAATAAAATATTTCAATAAAATAATATAAACTCTCTTCACCATCTTGAATGCAAGGTTACACGGAGAAATTGATAAGCCAACTCAGAATTTTGTCATTTTTAACAATCCTACATAGAGTAGTAAAAAAGCAACATAAAATATAAATTCACACTACAAAACCAAAGAAACTTGGAGCATAAACACATTATCCACTACATGTATCAAAATATTTCATTCAAATCTCAACTTGATATCATGCTCATTCACACAAACTCTTTTTTTTAACCATAACGAAAGGTTGAGGTTGATTGTTTTCAATTCAAGGAGATGACTAAGATCAATATTATTTTTCCATTTTCCAAGATGAATTATCTTTTCACTTCAAGGATAACATAATTATGACTTAGGTAAAAATTCATGGCATAATTTACATCATGAATATCTTCATATCAGACAACACACACATGTTTTGCAAGGACTAAGACAACTTTTTACGGTACAAAATCACTAGGGAGAACACTAACAACCACCATTTTAACTTATCATAGGTATTATACACTTATGAATGACTGTAACCACTTTCCCACATGATTTGGAGTAAAAAAACTCCTTTTGTGCCTACCGCTTTAAGAAGGAGGCTTGAGAAGAGAGAAACCTTGTTAGCAAAATGAATAGAAATTCTTTGTTTCTTATCCAATTTCCCTCAAAAAAATTGTAAAATTTTAGGCTTGGAGTTCTCTTTAAAAATTCCTTATATGATTTATCCAAAGGAGGCTCTATAATTTGTTTTGGATGCTAATAAGATAGGGTGCTTAGATTGCATTTCTCAAGAAATTGGTTTTAGTAAAACTTGAATAACTTCCACAATATTCTTCAAAAATTGATGAAAATTGACATGAAGCACTAAAAACTCGTATACATGTTATATGGGTTGTTTTATAATAATTATTCTTGTATGAATCAAACTAGTCTCATTTTCCTAAGCATTCACTGTTAGTCCTCAAAGGTAATTTTGGTGAGAATTTGAATTTTACCTCTAGAAGATAAATAGTAATCCTTGTGGATGATCATATATGCCCTAATAAATGTTCCTATGCTCCTCTTATACTTACCTATTATTTACATGACATGATTTGTACACATACACCTCATTGGGCTCTAGAACTATGCCTAAATGATTTGGATTCAACTGTAAACTTTCACCTCGTGATGTGATGGTCACCCTAGAATATCTTGAACATCCTTGACACACCATATCATACATGTGGGACACCTGAGTAAATCATCCTAAACTTCTCCACACCTCCAAATGACTGAGAAACCACCATGTGATCACCATTACTTAGCCTCACTTCACCACTCACACCTTTGCCATCAATGACACCTAACATCAATGACAACACCAATGCACTAGGGTTCAACAATCCTAGATAGTATTTTAAGATTAGCTAAGAAGGAAATAATTTGAATATTCACACATATAAACACATCTACACTAATTTATTAGGGGTATATATTTTTTTTTCATTTTATCCATGATAAGAAGGATAAGATATAAAAGATCCAAAAGTCCAATTCCTTAAATATTTATCATAATAGAAAACTACTTTCATTTTGATTACACATATTTTCTTTCTTGGAATAAACATGAGATAAAATCAAGTATTAATTATATGTTTCCTATTATGAGAGCCAAATTGAGGGCTTCATATTTTATTCTATTTTTATGTAATTCATGAATCTTATCATAGGGTTAGTAGATATACATGTTGATTGATACCTCTTCATAGTAGTGGTATGTGTTGTTTCCCAACTCCCCTTCGCCTTTGGAGAAATGAGGACCCAAAGTGTGTTTTTTGTCCCTACTTATTCTAGTTCAAACTTTTCACCATATGAGCATGCAATAAATTTATAATTAGGCCAATATCTTAAGATAACTTTTAAGGATATTTTCTCAAGTTAATTATATTTGAATTATGTGTATTTGATTTGAACCTTGGTTTAGAGTTATTTTAATAAAAGGAATTTTTACGTAGTAACTTTTTATCTTTATAGAAACTTTAGAATTTCAAAACTTTGGAGTCAGCATATCATTGGAATTTGGATATCTCAGGGATCTTCTGTTTCAAAATTTAGGAATTTGAGATTTTGGTGTCTCAATACCTCATGGATCAGTTAAGGATTCCTTCTAAAGATCTATATGTCAAAAATTTAGTGTTTTAAATTTTTGGTAGAAGGTGTTAGTGTGAGTTATCCTATGTGTCCGAAAAGAGTTTGTGAGAATCAAATCAGAAATGAGGCACCACGAAGTAGTTGTACTCCAACGGAATCGTGATAGCTCAAGCGATAGTAAGAAAAAAGTGATCAGTAATGGAAGAACTTGCTCAACAGAAACAAAGATTGCATAGAGGAAAGATAGCGAAGTGTCTTGGAATGCTCATAAATGAATAGAAAAAGGGTACATATAGGGTGTTGAGTAACCCTAGTGCATGACACACATGAAACCCTAAACCTAACCCTAAACCTAACCCATGTGAGATGACCCTCCAATATGAGAGGAGGACACATAGGATAACTCACACTAACACCCCCCCTTCATCGAAGCTGGGGTAGCGGCTGTGATGAGTCAGATGGAAGAGGAAGACACTCCTAAAAAACTAAGAAAGATGTGTCAATGGGGCCCGGCAACTAAAGGCCTGATAAGGTGCCCATATACAAACACAATCTTCCTAGAAGAAGAAGAAGAAAATAAGGACTACATAGCCCGAAGAAGATGAGTAGTTGTAGAAGACCTCACCCCAAGAAGAGACCGTAAGTGAAGAAACTTCATCTCAGTGAAGGGCTTGGTGAATAAATTTGTAATCTGATCAGCTGTCTGAATGTACTGAATGTCGATGATACCATCATGAATAAGCTCCCATATGAAGTGCATATGGATCTCAATGTGCTTTGTCCACTGATGCTGAACTGGATTTCTACAAATGGAGATAGTGCTCGTGTTATCATAGTAGATAATGGTAGGCCACCAAAAGTGGATGCCAAACTCTGTCAGAATACCCTGTAGCCAAATAGCTTCTGTGGCGCAGTTAACTACTCCTCTGTATTCTACCTCTGTAGATGATATCACAATTACATTCTCGCTTGCTAGACTAACTAATGGGACCCAAACCAAGAGAGAAACCGAGCCGAAGTAAATTTCGATGATCTAAGTCACCGCCTAATCGAATCAGTGAACCCAATCAAGTCAATATCAACCCCTCCATGATAGTGAATGCCATCAAGATAAGTCCCACGAACATAGTGAAGGATCCATTTAACTACTTTTCAATGTAACTCATGTGGCTCCTACATGAATCTGGACACAATCCCAACAACATATGATAAATCCGGTTGAGTGTGAGTCAAGTAAATCAAGCTCCCCACCAACTGTCGATAAAGAGTACCATTAACCAAGGGAGTAGAGCAATCTGAAACCAACTTAACCCCAAAAAGAAAAGGAGTAGGAGAATACTTGCAATCAGACATCTGAAAATGAGCTAGCAAATCAAGAGCATACTTAGGTTACGAAATCAAGATTCCCGAGTCAGATTGTGAAATCTGGATCCCAAGGAAGTAATGAAGCAGACCTAAGTCAGTCATGGAAAACTTGTTGGCCAAGGCGATCTTCATAGAATCAATAATAGAGGAAGAGCTGCCTATGATCAACAAGTCATCAACATAGAGAACAAGAATGAGTATGGAGTCATCTTTCCATAGAATATAAACATTTGGATTAGAGTGACACCTAGTAAACCCTGATGTAAGTAAGAAGGAGTCCATCTTGGCATACCAAGCCCGAGGGGCTTGTTTAAGGCCATAAAGAGACTTCTTTAACTTACAAACGAGGGAGGAATCTTGGACATAACCCGGAGGTTGTTCCATATAGATCTCTTCCTCTAGGTCACCATGAAGGAAGGCACTCTTAACATCCATTTGATGGACTTTCCATATATTTGTTGCGGCAATGGCTAGGGTCAGTCGAATAGAAGTCATCTTTGCAACTAGAGCAAAGGTTTCTATATAATCAACCCCAGCTATCTGGGAGAAACCCTTAGCTACTAATCGCACTTTAAACTTTTCGACATCTCCATCTACTCCATACTTTGTTCGAAACACCCACTTACACCGAATGATTTTTCTTCCTTTCGGAAGAGTGGTGAGATCCCAAGTATCATTCTTCATGAGAGAGGAATACTCTTCATCCATGGTAGAATCCCACTCAGGAATACCAAAAGCCTCTCGAAAATACTGTGGATCAAAAGTAGAGGCAAAGAAAGAGTGTGCTCTAATGAAATCTGAGTGAGTACGTCTCATATCCGAAGTATCTCCAACTAAATCTCCAGCACTTTACAAAGTTTTCCTAGCCCAAAGGGGACCAGGAGGATTAGGCTCAGAGTCGAAAGATTCTTCACTTGAGTGAGAAGGGACATAGTCCTCATCATCACTACTGTCAGAATCATAAGACTCAAATGTCTGATAGTCGGGAGGATTAGGAAGAGGAGCACACTCAACAATATCATCATTTGATGAGTCAGAATCCGAATTAGTGAGCTGAAGAACTTCAATAGGTGGAGAAGTAGAAGTCGAAGAAGACTCATCAAACTTAACACTTCTCTCAATATATAGCTCATGAGAAGTAGGATTCATCAATTGATATCCCTTCATGCCCATCGGGATACCCTAAAAAGATATAAGGTTTGGATTTTTGTTTCAAGGCCTTTCATTTCTTCTTGGGAATCTAATCCATAGCCTTGGATCTCGAAGACTCAAAGTGCTTAACATCGATTACATCCAAACCAAGCTTCAAAGGGTGTCATCCTCTTACTTGCCTTGTGTGGAACATGGTTCTCAATGTAATTTGCATAATTCACCGCTTGCTTCAGCCCAATCTTGTAGAGAAGAGACTTTGAGTGAATCATACAAGTGGCCATATCCTTAAGAGTACGGTTCTTTCTTTCTACAACTCCATTCTACGAAGGGATATAAGTAACTGTATGCTCCAAAGAGATCCCTTCGAGTATACGAAATCCTTGAACCTATTGTTTACATATTCACCTCCATTGTTGGTTTAAAGAACCTTAATAGACTATTTCACCCGTTTCTCAGCAAGAGCCTTAAATTCCTAAAAAATTTCAAAGACTTCAGACTTAAGCTTAAGAAAATATACCCAAGTATATCGTGAATAGTCATTAATGAAGGTTAGCACATAAAGAGCTCTAGTAAATGAAGGAGAAGGAAATGGACTAGAAACATCATTGTGAACAAGATCCAAAGGATGAGTGGCTCTCCAGGATTTTCCTTTGTCAAAGTTCTTTTTAAGATGCTTTCCAAGGGTACAACCCTCATAAAGACCCTTAGAAAACTTGACGCGAGGCAACCCATTGACCATTTCATTTTGGCTCAATTGTTCAAGGTAGCGATAATTTAGATGTCCGAAATGCTCATGCCATAGCTTACTAACCTCATTTGCATGAGTAAGCAAGGCTGGGGGCATAGAATCAGAAGTAAAGTGGGAGAAGGTGTACAACCATGAACGGTGATCTACCTTTCCTCATCCACTGTAGTGTCATTGTTAAGCTCATGAATAATCACCGAGTTAGGACCAAATTCCACTTGCATTCCTTCACCAAGGTGAGTAATTTGGTAAACCAATAGGAAATTGGTAGAGAGAGTAGGAACACTCAACACTTGGTTAAATGTTCCCCCATCCATCTCTACCGATCCACTACCGGAAACCGACACTATCGTGTCATTACCCATCGTGATTTGGGACATACCACAAGGTTCAATGTTGGCAAGCTCAGCATGTGAAGAACCCATGTGGTGTGAGGCACCGGAATCTATAATCCATGTCGATGAAGGAGAAACTATGGCTACAAGGGCCTTTCTTTTCTTCTTATCATTTTTAGCACCTTTTGCAGCAGAAGACTCGAACTTCAGAGCACTTTATTTTATGGATTCAGGAACACTTATTTTATTCTTCTCATGTAAATGAGATAAGTGATCAATTTGTTTCCGAAAATAGTGTTACTTGTCGTGACCAGAATTCTTGTAATAGGAACACAAATACTTGCTTTTCTATGCCTTAGGCTCAGAATTCAAAGTGTTTGTGTCATTTTTAGGTTTGGTCTTGGTTTCTTTCTTAGGTTGATCCTTTGTTTCTTTCTTCTTTTTAGTCTCATTTCCCTTGCTAGTACTTGCTACAAGGGCATGTGACTTGGACTTGAGAGACCCCATTTGAATGAGTTTTTCATGTTCTCGAATGAGTTGGGACAAAAAATAGTGAAAGGAGGGCGTAGTCCAAGTATCGCCCGAGAAGATTTTGTAGCGTAGAAAGTTGACATGAAGACAAAATATTCGGGACCTAGCTTAGAGAGAATTGACAAGATCAGTTGAGAATCTTTCTTTTCTACTTGATATTATTTTAACAACAATCTAATGTGGACAAATTTAGAGAAGAAGGCTTGTAGGTTTTCAAATTCACTAGGATTTAACCCTAGTAGTTCGTTTTCCAATTCATGCACTCTCATGTCATCTAATTGTCCAAACATTGCATCCAAAGTGTTTTCCACGCAGATTTAGGTGTTTTGGACACCTCAATGTGGAAGAGAAAGTCGGAGAAATGGACATGCAACGAAGACCTAAGGCTTCATCACTACGGTTTAACCACTTAAATTTTTCAGGTTTGTCGTCTGGTTCAATCTCGCTCCCATGGTGATGCGAAACAACCCTTTACCCCTTAGTTTCATTATTATTTTCGATGTCCATTCAAAAAATTTGAATGATGTAAGAAAAGGAATTGAAAGAGCATCCATAATGAGAGAGAGAGAGAGAGAGAGAGAGAGAGAGAAATGTAGAAAAGAAACACAACCACCTAGGACAATAATAACCCCCGCTTTCGACACTTTATAGTTTAGTGTGTTGATTACAATTGGGTCCATGCGTGCGGTTTGAAACACTTGGTAACTTGTCTTGCAATTATCATAATAACGTATAAGAGAGGAGACCACAACAAGTGTTTTATGGAGTGCAACAAAAAGGACACCATAAACAAGCACAAGCAAAAACATAAAGGAGGCGAAAGCCAACCCTAGTGGTGAGAAAAACATCTCACATTGTAAAAGGAAACCCCCTTACTGCAGACTGTGGTGGATGCGCTCACTAGTCGCAAGTAATAATAAGGGTGAAATACAAGGTTTTAAGTGAACTCAAGGAGTTCAAAGAGTCTTTAGAACACCGGAAAAGAGCTCGGAAGGTAAATAAGGTGCTTAAGTGTCACTTTGCACACTTGAGTGCATGATTAGAGAAAAAATGCCAATAACGGCTAAATTTTAGCATTTGGAAACGCCCAATGTTACTATTTTTAGAGCTATTGGAGATTTTTAAAAATGACAAAAAGATTATTTAGATGCCGAGTTTTAAGTTACTATAGATCGAAAAAGAGAGCAAATTAATTTGCAATTAATAAAAAAAAATTTAATTAAATATGGGTTAGGTTTAGGGTTTCATGTGTGTCATGCACTAGGGTTACTCAAAGACCCTATATGTACCCTTTTTCTATTCATTTATGATCATGCCAAGACACTCCACTATCTTTCCTCTATGCAAGCTTTGTTTCATTGAGAAAGTTATTCCATTATCGATCAATTTTTTTCTTGCTATTCTTTGGAGCTATCACGATTTCGTTGGAGTGCAACTACTTCGTGGTGCCTCATTTCCGATTCAATTCTCACAAACTCTTTTCATGGTATCAAAGATGCATGACTTGCCGTCACACCAAAATCTCAAACTTATGGTGGAGAGGGATCTCATCGTGTTAATCAGTTGCTACGCCAATAGAGGCAAAGGATGACAAACTTTATGAAGTGGAAATCTATTTTTGTTGTTCACATCATCTATAATTATCATGTGGAACTCTATGAGTTGACCTATTCATCTCCAAATACCAACTTTTATTGGTACAACCTTAAATAAATTATGGAGAAAAGGTTCATTTGTCATACTCATCTATTAAAGGAAACTATTGTAAATAAGTAAAAATCATAGACAAAGAAAGTAAACAAATAAAACACATATTACCTTCATTGTAGACCTCTTACAAACCTCAAGATAAAATTGTAGAAGCTTTAAGATTGTTGGTTTTGTTAAAGATTTGGATTGTGGATGCTCTTGTATTTTAATCTCCAAATGTGGTTGTAGATGCTACGAGCATATTTTTCATAAGGAAGTGGATGTGAATTTGGCAAGTAATTGGATTAATTTTTCTCAAAGCTCTAGGGATAGATTTGTAAAGGAATTGACAAGATTTTATAGCTAAGGGTGAGGCCATGAGAAGTGGATCTAGGTAATAATTATAATTATCTAAAATAGTAAGATGACCATATCTGTGCAGTTGTAGCTTTACAGGGGCAATCATTATCTTTGAATTCATCCGAGAAGTGGTTGCATGTACATTATTTCTGCCCCCACCATTGTAGGCTTCTAGAAGTGGAGTGAAGTGGAGCATGAGTAGATAAAAGGAATTAATTAAATAACTAAATTAATTAGTATTTAATTGTGAGGGAATAATTAACCATTTATTTAATTAAATGTTTAATTATATTAGCTAGAAGTGTGTAGGAATTAATTTAGTTAATTCCAAATACATAATAAAGTTAAATTATTTAATTCTAACAGGTGAGAATGTGATTTAGGAAATAGAATTAATTTAAGTAATTCTGAAAAGGGATGTTTTGGTAGGATAAAATTAATTTAATTAATTCTAATTGAATAGCGGTGGGATAAAAATATGTATGTATTTTTAGGGTGTCTACATTTATTCCTCTTTAAAGTGTTATTCAAGTAATAGTGCTTTAACTATAGTAGACACATACCAATAAGCAACTTGAAAAGTGGTGAAGCATTTGGATGCCCTAACAAGATAGGATGGTTAATGAATGCCCCTCAATCGGGTGGGTGATGCAAAAGTGGTGAAAAACTACTTGATAGGACGAAAGCGGTAGGATCGAACAAGGATGGAAGGAGTGTGATCGTAGCATGAGCATAATTTGGAGAATGGGAATATAAGAGAACCCTTTATTTTATTTTAGCACAATAGATTTTTCACCATTATTAAAAAGGAATCAACATGGTTAGCCTAGATGTGTGTAAACCAAACACACAAAGAAAAGAAAGAAAAACATGAAAATAAATCAAATATGAATAGTAATTTTAGGCATCGGGGTTATAAAAGAACCAAGATGTTATCACACTATATGCAATTGGTCTAAAATGCAAATCTCAAATGCAACACAATAATGTAAAAGAAGATAATTTATCTAGTCCCCATAACATGACACAATGGAAAAAAAGAAGATGCAAATTTTCTCAAACATGTAACTTATTAAATGCATGAGAATAGGTCCATTCCAAACAATGGGGTATACTTGAAACTCCTCTTAACACTATTGTAGGACCCACGGTTGAAAGTAATATGATATGAATTTTCCTCAAGTGAAGTTTTATTGCGAAGGGAATAGTAAGTGGTGAAAATCATTAAATTGGAACGAGTGATAAGGGAGAGATTAAAAATTTAAATTTTATCAAAAATGCATCGCATTGGTGAAGTTGTGAAAAATGTGCATTTTATAGGATTTTTGCAAATTTTGATTTTTTGAATTTTTTGATAAATTGTGATTTTTGTGATTTATTGTGTAACATGTTGTATTATATTTTTTGTTGACTTTTTGAAATTTGGGAGGTCGGAGCAAAAAAGTTTCCCCAGATAAGCATTAATATGCCCTTATGAGAAGAATTAATGACTGAAAAATGATTGTTTAAATAAATAAGCCACCACGGAGAAACACAAGGAACATGTATGAGAAGAATCACCGGAAAAAGGAATGAAAGAGAGAAGTTAGTAATCATCACCATAAGAGGTGAGAAAAAAAAGTGACTAGGGGTAAAATGGGTATATATAGAAGGGGGATTCAAAATCATTGTAACCCATTTGTGCTATTAGACTCATTTTTCCTTTTGTGAGATATTTGAACTCTGAGTCCTAAGAGAGATGACATGATTACAGCAAAGGAAACATCACGCAAATCAAGTTCATGAGTTTGGGTGGACTATATCGACGGTGTTGTGGTCATTAATTTGAATTTTTTTCCATTTGACAACATTTATTGTGTTTTTAGCTATAAGAAATTAAAATTTTAACGCTATTGCACAGGGGACTTGTATGAACTAGTGTAACCCGAAAAGTGCGCTAGCGTACAAATGCATGTGCTAGATTTTTAATGCACACATTAGTGATAAGTGAGAAATTATTTACCATGTTTCATGCGCTAGAGTCACACTTTGAGAGCATGAGTGTTAGATTTTAAACATTAGCATGCATGCACTAGCTCTAGATTAAGGGATTTAACATTGAATGTGCTAGCATCAAATTAAATGTGCTAGTGTTAGAATGCATGCACTAGAGTATAAAAGGGTACGCTAGTATCATTTGATGTTTTTTAAGAATATTTGAGAGATTTAGAAGAGAAGAAATGATTGTTAATTGATGTTTGTGAGTGATTTTTAGGAGAGACCACTTGTGTTAGATGTGTGGGAGCACCATTGGTGGATGAGGACATTTTAGAGGACATTATTATGACATAAGAAGAGGGGATTAATTTTTTTATAGGTGATCAAGTTATCCTACATAGCTCACCTACCACATATGCTTTTGAATCACAACTTACTAATGGCCTTGGTGGAACAATGACACAATGACCGATGTAGCCTAGAATTTACTATAAATAACCCAAGGCACACCGACACAACACTCACCAAAACCCGAATGCTCATCTTGTTGGTCTGAAAATCTATCGCTTGGATAGATCTATGGATAGACGAGCCAACAGTGTGCAGGGCATAGCCCCTCTTTGAGTCAGCAAAGTGAAACTGGTTTATTGCTATTCTACCAGCAGGAATCTATGCAAGTCTCACAGATTCTGCCTTCGGGGGTTTGGGATCTCATCCCAGTAGGGGTGTTTCCGACTGCGAAAAGAAAGGAAAGGAAGAGGGAATGAAGAAAGAGCAGGTCCGAAGGAAGAAAAGAAATGAATTCCAAAGCAGAAAGGTCAGAAGGTTTATGTTTTGGGATTGGTAGTAAACAGAGCCAAACCTACTTGCATAAACGAGCAAAGCAATACTGATGATAAATAAATGACAAAAACTAGATATGAATCTAACAGAATAAACACATACAGATCTAACATAAGAAAGGTCTGATGCATAACACAGCTATTCAGCACAAAGTCTCAATATTTGTATTACTGTTTTCTTCTGTTACAAGAAAGCTCAAAGTCTTTTTTCTTCACTTCTATTTTTCATCTGAAAGATATTCATCCATCCCACAATACAACAAGTATTGGGGTATATATAGAAGAAGGAGAGAAAAGAAGGCCAAAAAGGAGCCAACAACTATTTACAAAATATCTAAAAGTCATGTTGACTTTTTACAACTTGATGGATGACATCATCCCATGATGCAACATGGATGACGTCATCATTTGTATCAACATACTCCAGATATTTCCAAAAAGAAAGACGAAGAAGAGAAAGAGAAGAAGAAGAAGAAGAAGCAGCTATTCGTCATCGTCATCCTGCGGCCGAAAGGGGGTGGACGGCTTTTGTTGCTGCTCAGGTGATGAGATATGGAACTGAGAGCGGTATTCCATGAACTTGTTGATTATTGGCCCTAGTTGATCCTGGGAAGGATCCTTGTGCCACTCACTAATCGCCTCACAAGTTTCCCGCTCATCTATGAGCTTCTCTGGGAGTTTGGAATAATCCTTTTCCGCCTCAATGAGGAACCCGATGAAGTCCCTACAGCCGCCGGGTTGTTGATAGATTCCGTGTCAAATATGACCTCTGGCCCCGTTCCTTGAGAAGCGATCTCCTTGAAGATCCGGGTGGTTTCATCAGCTTTCCTTAAAGTGAAGGAAGGAGTAAGTAACCCTGGCAACATATTAAGAACAATCCATTCCATTTGGTGCATCGCATCCAGGGCTTCTTCCTTGACTTTGTCAATCTTTTCTAGAATAAATTCTAGCTGATCCACCCAGTAGTCCAGAGTGGACATGATTTTGTTGAGGGCCCTTGGATGGCCGAAGACGCCGAACTTGACCAGATCTTCGACTGAACAGTTGAACATTTGTTGGAAGGTCTCGTGCTGTAGTCTAGCATGTTCCAGCTCTTCTGATATGGGCCTGCTAACGCTTGGAGCTCTTTATTCGCCTTTACCGATGTTCGGTACAAGTCGGAGAACTCGGAGATCACTTTTGCACTCTTTGAGGATTTGGCTCCTCCAAGTGGAAACAGCCATACCCTCGCTCGCCGATCTTGGTATACTCATTAATTTTCTCCCCGGTGAAGCTCAAGTCTCGGCGCGATTGTGGGAGGTGCACTACCCATCTTCTCGTAAGGATTGGAGCAGATATTTGTTTTGCTCCTTTAGCTGCCTTTTCTCTTCCTTTATCTCTTTAAGCTTCTTGCAGAGGCGTCAATGAAAAAAGAGTCTCCCTTGAAGACTTTCGGAAGATGTCCCCATTGTGACTTGGGTCATAGTAAAATCATGGAGACGCATCCTTTTTCTCTTTGAGGGGATTGGGGTACGCGATTTCCATAACTCTCTCTCTCGCAAACTTTGAGAGAAGCGCGTGACAGAGCTTCCTTCTTTTTCCCCTTAGATGGGATCACGGAAAAGTCCATCGAGCGATGGGAACTTTCCTCTTTTGCTGACTTAGCTGCTGAGAGATCCAAGCTGGACCCATGGTAGAAGGACCGGAAATAGAGGAGGGGGCAGCTGCAGTAGTAGAGGGGAAAAACGTGGAGACACGTGGCGGCGGCATTGAGAGAATAGCCGAAGAAGTGCCCACGGAAGGAAGGGAAACTGCAGTACTGTGGAAGACATAGGAAGGGAAGGGAGCTCGGAGATGAGGGAAGAAATGGAGGAGGACAGATCAGTGAGGGAAGAGAAGATAGACGAAGAGGCGAGGGGAATAGTAGAAGAAGAAGGGGGAGAGGACACGACCAAAGGGATGGTCGCCTGAGTCACTCGAGGAGGGGAAGGAAGAGAAGAAGAAAGGATAGAAGGGACCTCAGTTGTTGTAGCAATGCCGACATCCTGAGTGGATGGGCCAATGGGAATATCCTCTTCTGCTTCTTTCTCTGGTGTGACCAGAGTTATTACCTGCTCAGGTGCCGCGGAAGGAGGACTCTCAGGGGCTTCTTCCTGAATGGTGCTGGATTCACCTTCTATGCCTTTGCCCTTGCCTTTAGGCTACTGTTTGGATCGTGGAGGTGCGTTACCCAATGGGGAGGTTGTGAAATCAACCCCGAGGTAGATTAGTCCATTCATCCGGCACCAATGCTCTGTCCTACGCAGAGTCTCCTTGACCCTCTCCTTAATTTTCTGAGGGGCCTTAGTTCTATCAATGGCTGGAAAGGGCCAATTGTCCCCATCTGTGTTAGTATATACCTTGTCTACTTCATCTTCCATAGTTTGGAAGCCTTTGGGGACAATGGCTATCCCATATTGGATGATTTCTGCCAATGCTAGGCGAGAATGATCCTTTCTCCTGAGCTCCACCTCATGGATGACGTCAATGTAAATGTCCTCAATCTGAGGGATGTGGATTGGATCAAGTTTCACCCTTGGCAGACAGCTCCTTGGGTCGAAGGTAGGCCTGGCTGGGAAATCATGTCTTAAATTGAGCAGCTCCAGCTCTGCGAACATTTCCTTCGCCTTGTGGTGGGTAGAGCATGTATATCGGCCCACTGTGAGGGGGAAAGGAGTTCCACCCTTCTTTCTTTTCAGGCATTTCTCGTGGTATGTGATCAGCTGCCTTGACAGCTCCAGCAGAATCAGTTTAGGTCCAGCATACCTCGGTAGCCTGGTTGGCTCTCCTAAAAAGTTGGCAGCCCTTAGATAGGTGAATGTGGGAAACTGGGTGAACAGGGCCCCCCATTTCTCAGTGGCTGCTACTATGCTTTTGGTCGTGTGACCATAAGTCATATTCGGCCTCAATAGGCAGATGATGTGATAGAAAAACACATCGTTAATTTTTGTGAATTGGGAGATGCTATTCTCCAGCCTCAATTCCGGGTAGTACTCGTATATCTTGACCTGAGGCCAAACTCCACTCCACGTCAGGCCTAGATAGTCCCTCTCGATCTGCAGGCGTAGACCACGTAGGAGTTCATATGGAATGTCCCCATTGTGCTAAATTGTTGTAGCTACTCAGAGATTGTGCTACTTATAATTTCCCCCAAAGAAAAGGGGCTGATCAGGCATATTCTTGTTCATGGTCTCTAAGTACCACAACATCCATTTATGGAAATAATGGGCGTCAGAAAGCTCGAAGACCCTGCTCAGGAATGTAATGGTGTCACTGAGCTCCTCTGAGAAGTTCTTTGCGGTGGATGATTTGGGGCCACCGGGTTACTACCTTTTTGTTTTTCAAGTAAACCTCATTCATTAGTTGCATACACTGATCTGCATTGTCATCCCAGGCCTTAATGCAATCTGCTTGACTGACGGCCACAAAGTGCCGGTGGTGAGGTATGCCGAGTATTACCTCAAAGTGACGGCAGTGAGGTTAATGACTACCTCGCCCTTGCTGTTTACGACACACCTTGTGTCTTTGTTGTAACATTGGGCAATCACCATCAAGAATTCATTGTTGACGGCGCTGACTGGGATTCCACCGGCGAAGTGCAGGGCACTGCCTATCAGTTTGTCCATCCATGGACTCCTTGTGACTTTCTGAGTTCTAGCCCAGAATTCCTCCATATCAATATGTCCCACTCGAGTCTCACGCGTCCGAAAGCTACACTCGGCACGGAATCGGGCATTCGACCCTCGATATTTATATTTCATCTCTTCTTCTGTAAGCTTGGCCTTTCCTTTGGATTTGGTAGGTCTTTTGCTGGATGTTGACATATGTTCTTCCAAGTTTATTTGCTGATCTGCATGAAGAAGAAGCGAGACCCAACGCAGAAAGGTTGTATCAGTCATTTGATTTTCCATTGAAGTGTTTAACAGAAGAAAGAGTTAGTTATTTTGAGGCTCAGGGCGCATGGCGCATGAAAACTGCAGGGTGCATTTTACAAAAGGGCGCATGAAAACATCGTGTTGCACGGAGACAGGATGCGCCAAAGGCGCATAGATTTTTCATGTTGCATTGGGATTTGGTGCGCCCTTTGGCACATGTATGGTTTGTGTAACAGGAACTTTTCGTGCGCCAAAGGGAGCATGGCGCGGCACACGAAGGGTCTACACAACATGATGTTGCTGTAAGGAGGGATGCGCCTGCGCCTTCAAAGCCTTGTACTTAGCGCGAATAAAGCTGATGTTGCACAGATGCTGGGTGCGCCAAAGGGGCGCAGATTTATGTGATGCAACAAGGAAGCTTGGTGCGCCATAGAGGGCGCAGAAGTTTATGATGTAGCAGGCAAGATGGGTGCGCCATTGGCGTGGATTTTAGTCATGTTGCAGGGGTGACAGATGCGCCGAAGGAAAACAGTGAACTTAATCACCCTCAGAGGGGTCTTTACATGGTTCAGATTCTCTTTCTCCTCTTTTCCTCTTTTGAAAGGTTACTTGGGTAATGAAATGGTTTAAACTAGAAGGGTTACAAACCATTGTTTCAGGATAACATCCTCTACCAGCAGATCTGGAAAGAGGGGGAGGAAAATAAGGAAAGACAGCACGGGGGGAGGGCTAGCTCAACACATGCATTTCAAAAACCAAACCAGCAAGCACAAAGAACCAGAAAGCAAATCACATGGAAGAGACAAGAACACTTACCCGGATAAATAGTGAGAAACGTGCAACGGGTCCACAATGCGTTGAAAATGACGAGGCAGGGGCTGACAGGCTCAGAGAATAAAAATCACGTGCTTTGTGTCTGGTGAAAATGACATTTGTGGGCGCGCAAATGCATATATATATGGGTGAGCTAGTCATAAATGCGCCACCAACTTTATAAAGGGCGCATGAAAATTACTGTCGACATAGGAAAGTATGCGCCCTTTGGCGCACCAAAGCATTTTCCAGCATGAAACTAAGCACGCCTTTGGCGCACCAAAAGTTGTGTTGTCATGAGATTATGTGTGCCCTTTGGCGCACCGAAAAGTGGCGCAACAAAAGTTGTGCTAACATGAAGGCGCATGCGCCTTGGCACACGCAGAGAAGACTCAACATACAAGGTGCACCAAAAGGCGTGTTGACACTGAAAAATATGCGCCAAAGGCTTTAAAGGGGGTGCACCAAAAGTTGGTGTTACATAGTCATTCCATGCGCCCAGCCAAAAAAGACCAAAAAGACTAAGTTCGAAAACCAGATTTCCCGGAAAGGGATTTTGCAACGTTCCGAACGCAAGGGATCCCTAACGAGGGATCGAAACAAAATTTTCGGTATGGTTATCGGTAAAATTTCCCTTGTCAATTTTACGGGATAACACACCCAAAGCACGCAAGGGTACCAGGGTTCTCTTTAGAGTTTCTTGTCTAGAATGTTAGCATGATTGCATATGTATATGTCATTAATTATAACAAATAGTAAATAATCCACCATGCATAAAATAGATCTAGATCTAACCCTTATGAAATATTGACTAAACAATTATTATAATGAGATTTACTATGCAAGAACTATATTCAATCACATCTAACACCAATATCCAGCCAATATGATCCATTATATTAAATACTACAAAACAAAAAAGCTTCATACATCATAGTAATGTCATCATGAGTCATGCACGTGAACAAAACCAACAACATAACTCTACAATAATCAAGACTATTCAAACCATGCAAATCAATACATATATATAGGGATGGGGACTTTCCCTTCACCACCTATGCACCTTCAAAAATAGGTGCATGCTAACAATAGCCATGCGCCCTTACATCAATGTACAAAAGCATGCAACTGCTAATAATAGATCTTATATTAGTTAACTCCTAGAATATATCCTATTATTAGACTAAGAATTTGCATGACACTTTATCAAACTGATGAAAAATAAAAATAGCCTTGTATGAATTGCAAGTCTCCATGTCAACACATGCTCAACACTCCATCTCCAAAAATAGCATAGACAACAAAACGACTAAGTTATGATCTTGGGCACTCCATAAATTACTATAATTCCGTATCGTACTCCACACACCCTATAATCACGGGCCCAACCCTTATGTTATTTTACAAGACTTAGGCCATATTTGTTAGCCCAACATTACCCCACACTAAATTGGATTACCGCCCTTGGCAATGGGTAATCCCAATCTTATCCCTCCAAATGCTTGGTGCAAGAATGAATAAATATGTGTAAACCAAAAGAATGGGCTACCAATGCTTAAGAGAATCAGCCTACGTGGTATCCTTCTTCTCTTCTGATGGAATTAACTTTGGATACTCACCTTGTACTTCTATTTCGAATGCATACCAAGCATTTAGCACTTTGCATTTGTTTTGTCTAGGATGTCTACAACCACACCATCTAACTCATCAAGAGTCATCTTACCACCTTCATTCTGCAAAATCCTTAGTATATTGGCCATACTTGAGACCATCCCTTCCATCACGTCCATCTTCTCTGTGATGACCTCTCCAATTTTCTTTATTTTTTTCCTTATGCGCAGGATTTCAGCAAAGATCAGCGCAACGTGCTTAGTCTCCACTAGCTTAATTCTTTCCATGTGCCCAAGTGTTTCATTCTTGGCTTCCTAAAGGACCTCACCTTCTTCTGCTAGTGTCCTTGTCTTAATGATTATATCTAGTGTTGCACACATGCTCAAAACCAGATCCACTTTCTTTAATTCATCCTTCAAAGCCTGCATAATAGACTCATAACTGGAAATTTTCCTTATAATTGTGGCCTTGGCTCTTGATGCTTCTTCTGTATAATCCTTTGGATTTGGGAGGCACATTGGTCCTTATAGAAGTAAACAAACTATTGTGCATAAATAATGAAGGGCGGATGGGAAATCCCTTGGCACCTTCTCTTGAAAGTCTTGCCTTTTCTACATAACCTTGTCAACTATCTTCCCGTCCATATTTTTAACATTTTGTGCTTCTACCACATCCTTTTCCCACTCCTTTGTCAGCCGCTTGATCTTAGTCTCCTTATCTCTTTGATCATCTATAACTTCTTTTATAGTCACAAATTTATCGATGTTCAGGCATGTGACTTCTATTGATATCTTGACAAGCGCATTGTTTGCTTGTTCATCTAATAATTGTGTGGGCTTGATGGTTATATGATGAGTGTGAGGCACCCTTTTCATCCACCGAGACACACATGACTCCTCACATACATCAAATTCAGGCTCATCCATGTGAGTCTGCATGCTCCATGACAATCAAGCCATGCAGTGTGAGTTATTGCCATTTACGGGTCCATCCAATCCTAGCCATACAATTTCTCCCTAGGCAAGGTACTTTGAAAGTGGGTGTGAATAATTTTAGTTGAGTCATCAATGTAGCCCAAGTTCTGAGTCCTTACCACATTATCTTCCTTGTGCCCACTAGCGCAATCGTCAACATATTCTTGTGCAAAGTGGGGCATGTATCCTATTGTGGCTCCATATCTACACTCTTCTAGACTTCCTCTCCTTCAGCTTTCTCTCTCCTTGCACAATTTTTATAATTATCTCCGTATCCCTACCACAAATTATTTAGTACCCTTTAGGTTCCCGGCACTTATGATAGGTGTTAGGTTGTGGAGCATGTTTTCATGTGAGAAAGTGTTGAAGACTGTACACTTTCCATAGTTGTCTTGCCAAGGTTTAGGGCCAAACCGGGCCCCGAGAAGGGGTACGAGGGAAGAAGCCTCTAGTAGCAAGGGTTCGGGCGCAGCCTCCAAAAAAAAAAAATTGGCCTTAAAATGTGCCTCGATATATCAGAAACGTGCTTTTCTCATATGGGTGAGATTTTTGACCCATAGGTTTATGGGATGGTTTTGGCCCATGGTTTTGATACCCACGGTTTTGTAAAACTACTTAAGAAGTTGTCTATTTATATGGTTTTGTGCATATGGTAGATATAATGTAACATTGCATATGTGTTTTGAATTCATGTGTGAATTCTATAGAGTTTGTTGAGCATAGCTCCAAATAGATCTAGGTATTGTATTGAGAGAGCGGTGGCTTGTAATAAAATCTAAGAAATTAATTCTTAGTGGATGTAGCCCAAATTGGGTGAACCACGTTAAATATTGTCTCTTTGTGTTGTGTTATTTTATTCTACACTTTTATTTGAGATCTGTAATAATTTCTACATATTAGTTTCTACTATTGCGATTCTATGAGGGATTATTCCACATATTTTATCCCTTATTTCCTAACAATTGGTATCAGAGCCTAGTTTGGTTTTCTGAAGTGTTGAATCACAGGGAAATTTTTATCTTGAGTGGGAGCTATGGTAGATGATGGAAGATCTAGGGTTGATAAATTCAATGGGCATAATTTCAGTCTTTGGAAGATGCAGATAGAAGATTACCTTTATCAGAAGGATCTTTATAGTCCGCTTTCTGAGAAGGTGAACAAACCCTCGAGCGTGACGGATGCAGAATGGGATTTGATGGATAGGAAGGCACTTGGGACAATCTGGTTTTGTCTTGCATCTTCAGTATTATTTAATGTTTTAAAGGAAAAGACTACAAAAGAACTGATGGATGCATTAGGGAAGTTGTATGAAAAACCCTCTACCTCTAATAAGATATTTTTAATGAAAAAGTTGTTTAATATGAAAATGTTTGAGAATGGTTCAGTAGAAGATCATTTAAATGATTTTAATATAGTTGTAAATATGCTAGTTTCGGTTATAATAGAATTTGATGAAGAAGTTAGGGCTTTATTAGTTTTGTGCTCTTTACCTGAGAGTTGGAATAGCCTAGTAATGGCGGTAAGCAACTCGGTTCTAGCTAACTCAAAGTTGAAGTTTGAGGATGTTGTAGTGGTGATTCTAAGCAAGGAAACACAAAGAAAAAGATCCGTGAATCTTCTACTTGGGAATGCTTTGACAGTGGAAACTAGAGGGAGACAAAAGAATAGAGGAAGCCATGGAAAATAAAAGGATCGGGCAAGGTCAAAATCCAAAAGCAAGATAATATGATGGCACTGTGGAAAGTCTAAGCATGCAAAGGACTGTTGGGAACTTCGAACAAGAAGAAAAAATAGGAAGAAAATAAGGAGGCAAATGTGTGGTAATGGGTGATGTATGTTAAGATGCTTCAATTCTTTCTTTGCATAATATTACTAAATCTTGGGTTTTAGATTCGGGGCTTCTTTCCATGCTACTCCACATAGGCATTATTTTTTTGATTATGTTTAAGGAGATTTTGGGCATGTTTTTCTTGGTGATGATGAGCCTTGCATCATAGTTGGAAAAGGTTATGTTCGAGTTAATATGTAGAATGGTAAGACTTGGCTATTGAAGGATTTCGATATGTATCTACATTAAGATGAAATTTGATATTGGCAGGGAAGTTGGGAAGTGATTGTTATACTGTGATATTTATAGCGGACTCTTAGAAGGTTACCAAAGGTGCTCTTGTGGTGGCAAGAGGTAAGAAGGTTGGAACCTTATATTTAACCACTTATAACACTAATGTTTGTAATCTTGTGGCTTCAGAAGTAGATACAACATTATGGCACTATAGGCTCAATCATATGAGACATAAGGTCATGGAGATCATAAAGAAGGATTTTCCTAGATATACAGAAATAGGTTTGGAGTTATGTGAGGACTACATATATAGGAAACAGAAGTGAGTAAGGTTTCTCAAGGTTGGACCTACAAAGAAAGAGAGTAAGTTAGAGCTGGTGCATTCTGATGTATGGGGGCCGACTCGAGTTATCATCTCTTGGGGATTCAAGTTATTATGTTACTTTTATTGATGATGTAACAAGGGAAGTTTTGGTATATTGTATTAGAAACAAACCCGATGTATTTGACACTTTTGTTAAATGGAAATCCTTGGTAGAGAATGAAATAGGTCTTGAGCTAAAATGTCTCAGTCGGATAATGGAGGAGATTATTGCAGTAGAATGAATTTGATGATTACTATTTTAAGAAAGGAATTCGTAGGAAAAAGATGGTTCCGTGAACTCCACAACGAGAATGGGGTGTCAGAAAGGATGAATAGAACAATAATGGAATGTGCTAGGAGAATGAGGTTACATGCAGGGAATGCCTCTTTCTTTTTGGGCAGAAGTGGTGAGCACAACTATGTACTTGATAAATAGAGGACCCTCAAGTGCCTTGGATGGAGGCATACTCGAGGAGGCTTGGTATGGTAAGAAATTTGATTATTCATTTCTTAGAGTCTTTGGATGTGAGGTGTTTGTCCATATAGACAAGGATGATAGGACCAAACTAGAGGCTAAATAAGAAAAATGTACTTTCATTGGTTATGGTGGTGATGACTTTGGATATAAATGTTGGATTATTAAGGAAAAGAAAATCATTCGATCTAGGGATGTGGTCTTTAATGATAAAGTCATGTATAAGCAACATTTGTAGGAAAATAAAGAAGAATCCAAGAAAGAATATACAGCAGTAGAGGATCTTCCGGATGGGAAAGTGACACATGAATTAGTTCAGAACCTCCTTAATAGGAACCCCAAACTCCTATATTGAGGAGGTCTTCTAGGGTAAGAAGAGAACCTGAACATTTTTCTCCTTCTCTTTATTATTTATTACCCACTGATAGTGGAGAGCCGAGAGAGCTTTGAAGAATCAATGCGGGTAGATGGCAAGAAGAAGTGGGAGCAAGCCATCGATGAGGAGCATCAGGCTCTCATGGAGAACCAGACATGGGATTTGTTGAAGCTACCCAAAGGCAAAAGAGCATTACAGAACAAGTGGGTGTTTAGAGTCAAAGAGGAAGAAGGAGGAAAGAAAAGATACAAGGCCCGGTTGGTGGTCAAGGGGTTTACACAGAAAAAATGTATAGATTTTGATGAAATTTTTTCTCCTGTAGTAAAAATGACTTCAATTAGAAGTATTCTTGGAATAATTACAGAAGAAGACTTGCACTTAGAGTATCTTGATGTAAAGACTAGATTTATCCATGGTGATTTATAGGAGGAACAATATATGCAAAAACTAGAGGGCTATGAGGTCAAAGGTAAAGAGGAGATGGTGTGCAAACTGAAGAAGAGCTTGTATGGCTTGAAACAAGCTCCATGTCAATGGTATAAGAAATTTGATAGCTTCATGATGGAGCAAGGTTATATTAGATGTCATTCTGACCATTGCATGTATATAATGAAATTTGAGGATGTCAGTTATATTATCCTTTGTCTATATGTGGATGACATGTTGGTTGCAGGTAAAAACATACAAGAAATAAAAGTACTCAAGAAGCAGCTAAGTGAATCCTTTGCTATGAAGGATTTGGGGGTAGCCAAAAAAATCCTTGGTATGAGGATATATCAGAATATGAAGGAATGGAAGCTGACTTTATCTCGAAGAGTACATTAAGAAGGTCTTTGAGAGGTTTAATATGTAGGATGCTAAAGTAGTTGGGAATCCTTTGGTAGGGAATTTCAAGTTATCAAAGGAACAATGTCCCAAGATAAAGTAGGAGAGAAAAAATGTCCAAGGTACCTTACTCATTAGTGGTTGACATGAGTTTGATGTATGCCATGGTGTACACCAGGCCGATATTGCCCATGCAAAGGGGAGCGGTGAGTAGATTTATGAGTGATCCAAGTAGAGATCACCTGCAGCAAGAAAGTGGATCTTTCGGTATTTGAGATTGACCATGGGGATAGTTTTGTGTTACAAAGGATCGAACACCACTTTATGTGGTTATCAGTAGATTCGTAGATATGGTGGATATGTAGATAGCAGGAGGAGCACAACAGTTATGTTTACACTTGTAGGTGGGATAACAAAGTGAGTGGATTTCATGACTACGTGAAGTTTGTGGCTTTTTCAACCACGAGAGGTTGAGTATTTTTCTGCCACACAGAAAGAAAGTAAATGATTTGGCTACAAAAATTACCCGAGGAGTAGGGGAATAAGAAGAAGGAAGGAAAGTTGCATAGTGATAGTCGAGTGCTATACACCTAGCTAAGAACTCTACTTTCCACTCTAGGACAAAGCATATACGAGCTTAAGATACCATTTCATTAGGACAACTTTAGAGGAAGATAATTTGAAGGTGGAGAAGATTCATACTTGGTTAGAATTCTGCAGAGACATGATGACCAAGGTGATCACAAGGGAAAACTCGAAGATATGTTCGGCTTTGGTTGGTCTTCACGGAAACTAGTGAAGGGTTGAGAAGATTGCTCAGAGGAAAACTAGTCTCCAAGTGGGATATTGTTAGGTTGTGGAGCCTATTTTCATGTGAGAAAGTGTTGAAGAATGTACACTAAGAGTACTGTACACTTTCCATAGTTTTCTCGCCAGGGTTTAGGGGCGCAAGCCCCGGAAAAAAATTGTCCTTAAAACGTGCCCGATATATCGGGAAATGTGATTTTCTCATATGGGTGGGATTTCTAACCCATAGGTTTATGGGAAGGTTTTGGCCCACAGTTTTGTAAAACTACTTAAGCAGTTGTCTATTTAAATAGTTTTGTGCATATGGTAGATATAATGTAGCATTGCAGATGTGTTTTGAATTCATGTGTGAATTTTGTAGAGTTTGTTGAGCATAGCTCCAAACATATCTGGGTATTGTATTAAGAGAGCGGTGGCTTGTAATAAAATCTAAGCAAGTGATTCTTTGTGGATGTAGCCCAAATTGGGTGAACCATGTTAAATATTGTCTCTTTGTGTTGTGTTATTTTATTCTGCACTTTTATTTGAGATGTGTAATAATTTCTACATATTAGTTTCTACTGTTGCGATTACAGTGAGGGATTATTCAACATATTTTATCCCTTATTTCCTAACAATAGGACCACCTTCCTCATACACAACCTTGTCACCTATATCTTCATCATCCTGTATCTCAAGACTTGGGGAAGCCACCTCGTGTTACGCACTCTAGCGAGAGGACTTCTCATCCTTATTATCTCTTATCGATACATAATTATGGCGGTTCTTCTATTAATCATTAACATTTTTCACTAGAGTGACTCATGGTGATCTTCTTACTAGCTACAAAGTCCCAATGCCCGTGTCCCTAGATGTGCACCTTCGTGTAAAAATATCAATGTATGGTCCATCCTAGTGCTATCACATGTCTCTTCCTCATGCTCCAATACATTTTCTAAGCCCATAGGAACTGGTTCATTTTGAGTAGGTGGCACGGGTGCAACCGGCCTTATCATGTCCACTGCTACTTCTGGTTTTGGGGACCTTCTAGAGCTATGTTATGACCTTTTATCACCTTTCCATCTTTAAAGCGTGGCCTTAAGTATACATAAATGCATGATAGCCTTATATTTCCCGAACAATAGTCTACAGGGGTGATATCAATGTTATCTATTTCAATTTTTCAACATATGTCTCCCTGGTTTGGCCATACATATGTTTTCCATAGGATATGAATATCCACGTCAACCTTATCAACATCAAACTTAAGCTTGCACACGTTATGTAATCTGTTGACAAAATTTTGAAAATACCTTGCGGTAAAGGTGAATGGTAGCTTGCACCAAGGGCTCTTCTCGCCTAAATGCATATAAAACCTTCGCAGATGAAATGTTGATAGACAGAAAAGTCCTCTTAACCATTTAATACTGTAGCAAGCTCATGTAGAATGTGTCACTCCCCTTCAAATGCCTAGTATAGCCACCTAAACCATTTCTACTGGCGCTCCTTGTAGGTGTTAGAAATTGTACCCCTTAATATATACTTTGAAAAATTCTTTTCCGAGGACTTATTGTCTAAGGGAAATTCCCAAACATTTTCCCTTGGTCCATCAGGTACACCAATCTCATTGAAAACAAGCAATAAAATAATGGCACCCCAAGTAATCTTCTCACCTTTATCTATTTGAATGCACACCTCAGCCACCAAGCTCTCCACAATGTATCCAACAATGTTGTAGTAAGTTTTTTTGGCCATCTTGTGTGCTATGTGCAACCAACGTTGATTCACCTCATTCCATCTCTTAGTGCGCACCTATTTTAGCGGTGATTCACATTTGTCTTCCCGTGAAGTAAAATAAATCCTCGTGTACACATGACATAAGCCATTGATATATCTACTCGAGCTTCCCAAAGTAAGGTAACTCGAGGATTTGTATGACCCCCACATTCTCCAATTATATTCTCACAGAGTCATCCAAAACCTTTTCTCCATCTTCCATCCTTCTATTTGTTTTTCTAAAAACTTCAACAATGATATCCTTCATACACTTGTCTGTTTTGTGGTTGGTATCTGAGATCTTACATTGTGTTTTTTTTTCCAAGGTCGCCCCTCAATTACTTCCTCTAGATATAGCATTTCCACTAACCAATCTTCAGCCCATTCATTGGTCTACACCTCCACAACTGGATCTTTTTGTAGTGTCATCCTCTTTTCCTCAACTACCTGGAGTGTTCTTTAACCCAAAAATTGTTACCTTGAAAACCTTGCTTTCCACAAGTGTGAACCTTCGTCAATTTTTTCAAACCCTAGCTTTAATTTGCCTCCTTCAAACCCCATTCATATGAACCCTTCTCAAAAAACTTCGTACTATCGTCTGAATCACAATTCTTTACTAAATACTTATAAACATCATACTTCAATCCCGCTTGGTTCATCGATCTACAAATTGCTCTTTATCTCTAGCTCTTCTTTGCACTTCACACTTCGTTCGCTCTCAAACATGCAAGGTAAAAATGTCATTACAAAACACAAAATTTATAGAAAATTTCAAAAATACTTCGCATTAATTTCTCTCATCTACCATTATATGTAGAATTAATTTCACATCCACACTTCCCCACATATCATTCCAATTCTTTTGTGCCTCTTATTTTCAAACCTCAATCATAACCTTTTGGTGTACCCACTACTTCTCTATCACAGATCTCCTCTCCCCGTGCTTCCATGCACCAAATTACTTATCCAATGTGACTCTTCCCAAGTAGTCTCAAATGTTGTAGCCTCCTTTACATTATATTGAGCATCCATCTCCCTACGTGTGGTCCAAAATTTGAGAAACTTTCCTGATTCTTGATTTTCTAAATCACATGTGAGTTTATATTTATCATGCACCCGATCCATTATACAGTACTAGTAGTCAATCCTTCTCCAACCACCCCACACTAAGGGTATGTGTGGTCCTCTACACATGAAACACTTTTAGATAGTAATCAACTTCTGAAAGCACGCAAGTACGCTTATTACAAAAAACTGAACTAAATTTATAAAGCATAACAACGATGAAGGAAACACATATAAAAGAAATGTATTAAGGAAAACCTAATCTAAGTGGCAATACTACCTTATTAAAAACACCAAGAAGACTTATTTATAGTAGGGCTTTAGCCTACTCCCATTAAAGTAACCAAGAAACCGTGTTTCATCTAGTGCCTCTAACTGGAAAGAACCTAAATCAAGTATATAAGTGATAACATACAGTCCCAACCAATGCACCTTAAGCTTTCTAGGGTGGCAAAAAACTTTGAATCATATAGAAGTACCATTTTCCCAACCTCAAGCTTCTTATCCTTGATGTGCTGTCATGCCATGCCTTCTTCCTAGATTTTTCTTGATTTTGACTCTATCTTGCTATGGCATGCCTTTCATCTAGTCAGTATCAATTTTTCAATCCGTTCTTCCAATGCTTTCTCATCAACCCAGCCTCTCACTGCAATACACAAAGAAGGTAACATTAATTCCATGAGGTGAACTACCTTTGTTCCAAACACTAGCTGAAAAGGTGTTTCCTTATTCAACCTCTTATAGGTTGTCATGTATGCCCAAAGTACCACATAAACCTTATCATCCCAATCTTGCCTTCCAACATCAAATTTTTTTGTCAAGGTATGGCTTAATATTTTGTTCAAGGCCTCAACATCTCCATTTTCCTTAGGGTGATAAGGGTTTTTCAATGGTGTGCAACCATAAATTCATCCAACAATATTATGATAGTCTCATTAAGGAAATGAGTACCCCTATCACTTGTTAAAATTAAAGGGCAGCCATATCTACTAATAATATTTTCCCTTAGAAAACTTGCAGTTGTAGCTGCAGTGTAATCCTTTATAGGTGCCGCTTCTACCCACCTTGTAAGATAATATGTATAAGTTATAATATAGCATGATCATGTCCTACGCACAGCTAGGGAAATAGGGCCCACAAAGTCAATTACCCATTTATCAAATGGTTCTAGACTAGTAATAGGCCTCAAAGGCATTTCATCTCATTGCCTAGGATTTCCAAGGCACTGAAAATGATCACAGGCCTTACAATATGCTTTGCAATCCTTGCATAATGTTTCCCACCATAGAACGGCTAGTAGAATATTACGCATGGTGGCATCCCATGCATAGTGTCCACTTGCAATACCTCCATAATCCTCTATCATAATTATGTTGTGCTCATGCTCAAATACACACCAACATAAAGCTTCATCATCACGTCCTAACTTGTATAAGTCTCCAATAATCAACATGTAAGGCACAATGTGAATAGAAAGTTGTTTCTTTTCTAAAGCCTTCATTCCTTTGGGCACCACACCTATGCGTAAAAAACAACAATATCCTCAAGTCTGAGGGCACGCGGTTTGACCTGAACATCTGTGCATCCAGAACTGTGTCCTTAATGCTCTATGCATCCTCTCCTTATTAAATCCTTGATAAATGGTCTAGACCAGAATTGATTTTGTCGGTCTTAACCACCACCATAAAATTGAAATCTTGAAATAAAAGTACCTAACGACATATGCGCCCTGTAAAAATGGGCTTGTTCACTAAGTACTTCAATGCCATCTCATTTGTATAAAATATTAAAGTTGTAGCTAGAAAATAATGTCGTAACTTATGGAGTGCATAGATCATATACAAGGGCTCGCACTCTGTCATTGTATAATTTTATTCTACCAAGTTCAAATTTCTGCTAGCAAATCAAATAGGATGATCAAAAATCCCTTCTATAGGCCGAGCTAATATGGCACCAATGGCCATGTTAGAGGAATCTACATGAACCAGAAAAGGCTTGGACCATAAAGGAAACTGAAAAATAGGAGATGTAGTAAGCCTTTCCTTTAGTGTGTTAAACATGCGCTAATGTGCCTCACCCCAATAGAAATTCCATTTTCCCTTAAGTAATTCTTCTAAGGGCATACTAATCTTGGCATATCCATTTATAAATTTTTTTAAATAACCCTTGTTCCCCAAGAATCCACATGCCTCACTCTCAATAATAGGCTTTTCTAAGGCCTAATTAAAATATACCTTAGTAGGATCCACTAGCAAGCCTTCTTTATAGAGAATATGTCCCAAAGAAAATTCCAAAAAGTGTGGAAAATATGCACTTTTAATGTTCAAAGACATGCTCAACTAATGACACCTCTCGAACATCAACCCTCAGATTATCAAAGTTATCTTTTATGAGCCAATAGACTATCCAATCATCTAGATACACCTAAGAACTTGTGAATAAAATCCTGGAACGCTTGTACCACTATGTGCAAAAATATTGTATACACATTTTAATCCAAAGGGCATAACCGTGTATGTAAAAATTCCCCACTCGGTGGTGAAAGTTGTCTTCTCTTGATCTTCTTTAGCTATCCTTACCTGATGATATCCAAAGAATCCATCAGTGAAGGAGTATATTTCACACCCTACAACGCCTTCCAATATTTCCTTAATAAATGGTGTGGGAAAGGGATCAATCACACATGCAACATTTAACTCCCTGTAATCCACAAAAATCCTAATTCTGCCATCTTTATTGATGTTGATCACCATAGGGCTCACCCATTATGACTCCTCAATTGGCACAATAATTCCATAAATTAACATTTTGTCAATTTCTTCTTTTACTTTGACACGCAAGTTTGGATTCATCCTATAAGGCCTCTTTCAAACTAGGTACACACCTTATTTTAGACTTATATTCATCTCTCCCCAAATTCACATACGCCTTTCGGCTCATGATAGCCTCTAGGAACAAGTCCTAAAAATTACGCAATAGATCAATGGTTTTAGCAACTTCGCAGTAAAAGCAGTAAATCTCCGATAATGGCTTCCTTAGGTTCAACATCCATTCTAATGTTCACTTTCTTAGTCTTCATAGGCTCATCGTAGGAGCACGGCTTCTCATTTTTACTATACAATAATTCACGCGTACCCTCTGTGTGCTTAGTGTCCAGGTTATATACCTCTTCATCATCAACCATGTAGATCATCTTCCCCTTTTATATTTCTAGGTAGGCGCCCCAAGCTTCTTTGAATATGTTTCTTCCTCTTCAAAGCACACCACCAGGTCTAATTCTCCTAAGAACTCTTGAAGTAACTCTTCATCCTTTGCACTATCTCCCATAGTTAAACACTTCATAACCTACAATGCCTCATTCACCACAGGTTTAGAAGAAAAGAAATCAAAGGTTTGATTCATACCTTGATAAGTTCTTTTTCAATTTCAAGTCACCCTATTAAACTCTGCCTAAACATACCATGCACATGCGTAACCTCATAAGGTGAAATAAAACTTGTGCATCCACAAAGAAGGTGGTAAAGCTTCGTGCACCACCGTCTAGAGTCTCTTAAACTACTGAACATGGTGTTGAACATGATCATTACCATGAAATGCACATATTTGAGTAGGTGCATTACTTTTATAAATCGAGTAGATAAAGCAATCCTTACTTCTCTCCACTCCAAAATATTATCCTTTTGAACCATCCACTAGCCCATTTTTGTCCCACGCAAAGTATATACTAAAATGTTCCTTCTTTCCACCTGACATTCCCATTGAACTTCTATAGAAAGTAGAAATACTTATGGATTATCTTCACCTGTATACTTTAGTACATGGTTGCTGCCCAAGTGCCTAATACTTGTGACTTATTGATGTGTGCAACAACACTTTTACTTCATGCAAAACCATTTCATAAGTGTCGTGCACCCAATTATCACATGTAAAAATTGTAGTATCACTCATTGAATATGCATCATCCTACTGGAGAACTCCTTTTTTGATGGCTCAAGAACTTTTGGATCTCGAATGGTGCGCACATAAATTATGTTCAATTCTTCTTCACTTAAGGGCTCTACATAAGGCGTAGATTTCCCATCTGTCAAAGGTATGATAACATGTTATTCTTTGTTCTCAAAGATTATATACCCCTTATTGAAGTGTAGGTTAGTGTTGTTTTCATAGAACCAAGGGTGCCCAAGTAATGCAGGAAAATTATATGCTTCTGCAAGTTAAGACCTCAAATTCCATAGTGAACTTGGCCCCCTTTATAGTAATGGATGCATCTTTTAAAAATCAATGGGCGTTTACTTAGTTTGATTTTCCATGAAAAACACATTAGAAGATGGTTGTAATGGAGGTCTTCCCATCTGAACCCACACATCTAAAGTGAGTACATTTAGTTTTGTGCATATGTCAATCAAGATGTTACTCAAAAGCCAACCATCAACAACATCATTTAGAGTAATCTCCTTGTCATAATCTAAATTTCCGAGAGGAAGATTAGCTTAAAAATCTATCTCTCATTCTCGGTCCCAGTGCTTGAGTGTTTCCCTTCAACCAACTCCCCAAAAAAGAATAATGTTCTCTTGGCACAACATCTTGCAAACCTCTTTCAAATCATCAACATCTATCTGATGGAGATCAACTAATTTCTTTTTTTCCAACTTACGTGAATGTTCCTTCAAACATTGTATCTCACCTTGTAAATTTTGAATTACCTCCATGGTTTCTTGATAAACCTCCTTCTAATGCATAGGGTCTATATACTTAGCATGCAAGAATTCCTCCTTATTAATGGTAGGCTTTTGTTGCATAGCTTCCAGCTTCTGCAGCACACACAGCCCTCAACACTTGTAGTAATCTTTAATCGTACCAAATCAGGATCCAACACTAACTTTGGCATCCATTGGTCTTCCATGGCATGTTGTACTCTAACCATTCATGCGCCCTTATTTTCCTGTTTATGTTTCTTTTTTAAGTGTTCATACAAGTTCGAGAATTCTTCATAACTATGATTCTTTCCACAAAAAGAACACACAATATTCTATGGAATTTGCTCTGTAGTGATCAAAAGATCCACATGTATAACAAGTCCCATGAGGGAAATCACTCCTTCCACCCTCATGACCTCGACCTCTAAATCCACCTCCGTAACCTTGACCTCTACCACATCTTCCATCAAAATGCCCCTCATTGTGATCATAGTCATGATGATTTCTCTTTTCCTTGGAAATATTTGCATCACCAATCTATCATATGTCAATATCAATGATATCATGGATTTGATCAATCAATCAGTAATCTTTATTATCACAAGAGTGAGGACCTATAAATCTTACAGTAATTGGACACATTCTTTCTTATCACACACTGCAATAATGGGCATCATCTTGAACTATGGTCCAAGTGACATATCTCACAATCCAAAATAAGGAGCGCACTGATTTCTAAGGGAAACTATCCTTAGTATTCCCTTCTACTTCAAAATATGTACACCAAATTCCATTGCGTGTCTCATGTGTTGAATTAGTAGATAATTTCTCCAATTGTTTCATCATTTCTACAATTTGAGCTTCTAAGAATGGGCTCACTCCTATGTCCACACTTCCTAATACCTCCGAAAGTGGTGCTTCTTTGAGTGCCTCACATGAATCTATATAAGTCTTGTGAAAGTTCCATCCTAAAAGGTGTGATCAGTCCTCCAAAAACCATTGTGCATGTTGGCTTGTGTGGATGTCATAAGATAACTTAGACAAGAGTCTTGAACTGAGCATCATATTCCCAAACACTTTTAGTAGTGCCCTACTTAATGTCTTTGAGCGTGCTTATGCTTTTCTACTCGAACTCAGGGATATAAAATTCCTTTAAGAAATCATCTCACAAAGTGTATATAATCCACACAAGTCTGATCAGGATCAAACTTTATACCAGGTGCATGCATCAACAATAATTCCTAACTTTCCTTGCACTCTGGAGTTGTAATCCCCTTTTATGCCACAATATCTCACACATATGCACATGCTCAGCTACATCTTCAATGCCTCTATACTTTGGAGATGGAGAGACATCTCTATATAAATTTGTTGAGGTTGGTGTGGCCCTTTCCCACTAGATCAAGAAACTCCTGTGTTTCCTCTTATATTTTTACCACCTCTAGATCTACCAGATATATTAGCACTTGAGCCACCTCATCCATCCCTTCTAGTAGGTAATGGACTTGAAGATGCACTACCCTGTGTTCCAATGGTTGTGCTAAAATGGACACTCCCACATTCTAAAAAAATTTCACTACTTCCAGATGTGATGCCAAGGTTTTGTGTGCCTACATTCTCAGTGTCGATGATGATGCCAACAAGATACCTCCAACTAGTCCTCTAAATAAATTAGATGATGATTTTTCCATAGATGAATAATCTCCTAATTAACTCCTAAACTTGACTGAAAATTAACTCTATCTACTCTCTACTACTCACACTAGCTTGTTGTTTATTGACTATCATAGAAACTAGAAAACCAAGCACAAGGGTTAGGTCACTAGGTAGATTCAGATGTGCACCTATGGCCCATGTCATCTCTACTAGCGCACTCTCATCTATGTTGAAGAGGGTTCCCTACCATGCTTTCCCAAATGGGGGAGATCTAGATGCTCTGGCTCCATGTCTTCTACGTGAGCTCTGAATCCTTCACAATCCATATCTCTCCACAATGCCACCACTATGTAACTTCCCATTACTTCTCTAAATCCCTCTCACATGCCTCATTGAATTTAAGCTACCTTTCTTCCCTCTTCTCTCTTTCTAGGTCCGTCATCCTTACCAAACCTTCTCCTAGCCCTTTCGCATTGTGGGGTTTAGTTATCCATTGGCTTCTATTCTAAATCTAGGGTTATAATCAGGATCTTGATCGCCAGTGGGATACCACACAAATATGATCCTCTAGGTTTGCACAAAAAATGAAACTCAGCAACCTATGGGCAAGAGTAAGTCAAAACTACATGCATACTCAAGAATATAGTTTTTCAAAACACCACGGAACCAAACATCCATAGAGCATGTCCAAATCATATCTGCATCATACAAGGCCTGGAATTCTTCCTACATCCAAATAAGCGTGTAAAACCTCCAATTCCTCTTAGATGCATAAGAAACCAACCACTCATATAACTCTATAGGAAATATTAAAAATGTCTCATATAAATGCATCATACAGATTATACTCAACTCACGTGTGTGAATTAAAATCAGGTCCAGTGTTGAATCTATGAGCATACTCTTCTTCTAGATCTACTAACCACTCCTCAATACTTGGCCAAGGTCAATCGATATGTTTTCATCACACAATATCCTGAAAAAAATAGAGAAAGAGGTCCCAAAAATGGAACCAATGATGTAGCCTAGAATTCACTGCAAATAACCCAAGGCACACTAGCACATCACTCATCTAGAACTAAGCACTCACCCAAAGTGTGCAAGGGTACTAGGTCCCTCTTTAGATTTGTTTGTCCAGAATGTTAACATGATTGCGTATGTATATATCCATATTTATAATAGATAGTAAATAATCCACAATGCATAAGCCATATCTAGATCTAAACCATATGAAAGATTGACTAAATAATGATTATAATGAGATTTACCATGCAAGAACCATATTTAGTCACATCTAACACTAATATCCAGCCAATATGATCCATTATATTAAATACTACAAAACACAAAAGCTTCATACATCATAATAATGTCATCATGAGTCATGCGCGTGAACAAAACTAACATCATAACTCTACAATAATCAGGATTTGACAAACCATGCAAATCAATACATATATATAGGGATGGGGACTTTCCCTTCACCACCTATGCACCTTCCAAAAATAGGTTGCATGCTAACAATAGCCATGTGCCCTTACATAAATGTACAAAAGCATGCAACTACTAATAATAGATCTTCTATTAGTTAACTCCTAGAATAGATCCTATTATTAGACTAAGACTCGTATGGCGCTCGAACTGATGCAAAACCCAAAATAGCCTTGCGTGAACCACAAGTCTCTATGTCAACATGTGTTCAACACTCTATCTCCAAAACTAGCCTAAATAGAAAAATGGATAAGTTCTAATCCTAGGTGGTCCATACCTTACTATAATTCTAGGCACACTCCATGCACCCTATATCCACACGCCCACCCTTTATGTGATTTTACAAGACTTAGGACATATTTTTTATCCTTTATCTTCTCGACCGGGAGACCTAAGTATCTTTAGAAGACATGTATTGGATCATATGGGTACTAAAATAGGGGAGTCTAGTTGAGTATGAAGGGAATGTGACCTGCATACATGGAGATATATGGGATATTTTCTTATGAGAGGAGATATGCGAGATAGGGGATGGCATTATTTATTTACCATTTTTGATGACGAAGGATATGACGGTTGTTCGTATATCTAATGGATCTTATCAACAAATACTTGTTGAATGATAAGACATATACTCACTTTCAACTAGGGTTGATAGGAGTAGTGGCTTTATTGATGGAGGGAGAGGTTTTTGCATGGGGTTAGTGTATACCGGTGTTTTTATATAGGGATTTCCACTTGATTACCTACAAGGAGAAGAGGAGCGTGAGTCCTTTGACTCTAAATACAGATATGGTCATGGGACCACATTGCTATTGGGTGGCCACTAGGTGTTTTAAGGGCCAAATATCTAGATGATCCATATTACGAGAGGATGGGAGATAGTGGGAGCAGGCCACAGAGGCCATATGGGAGATATCACCTTTTATAGGTGATCTTTTGATGATTTACACCTACTGCATGGTTACAGTGAGACATGCGTATGGTTGTACCATTGGATGACATATGCATTTGAGTTAAACATGGTAGAGGTTGTCCATTTTATTATAGGAAATTACAATCATATTATAGAGGTTTATAGAGTTGACAAGGTACATCACCCATTGGGCGTTATACAGGGAATATCCTACGGTGAGAAATGGTATGTATAGGTAGCGCATGAGAATTTTGACTTTAGGACACAGTTAAAGGTCTTGTTGTGAAAGAGAGATTTTTTAGATTCACCCCACATTATTGGGATCGACGAGTGTAGGTAGTTGATCTCGGGAACTATGATAGATTACGCTACATGGTACGCAACGATCGGACCTAGGAGGATCACTATTCCACATACAACTATAAAAGAAGGCATAGCAATGATAGGTAGTGGTGGGTAAAGGTTGATGGATAGGACCAAATATTTTCCAATAGGAGGCTGAGGCACATGTACACAAGGAAATGTGCAGGCCTGGGGCCACATGTTTAAGAAACATAAGGGCCAACAGGAGAAGGTGATGGGATTCCAATAGCACACACAATACTGATATCGTGGCACAAAGTTGTGCATCGTGTTTCAATGTAGCATGTAGTACAATAGGTACTATATTAGGTACTATAATAGGTTTTTCAACATTTACCTCAACAAGTACCAATACAGGTCCAGCTTTTGTAGAGATAGATACCATAACATGAACCATTAAATATGTCATCATCGTCATCGAGACCGGAGTAGTCTAGGTGAGTGGCGGGATGTGGGGTGGTTGAGGGAGATAGAGGTGATGAGGTAGAGCTGATATAGGTACCACATCAAACAAGATTCCCAAGAGTAGTAGGTGGGCCATCAATGGTTATTATACATGCGAAGAGGATAGATCCATGCTGCGGGGGATGTAGCCTTGATTACAAAGTGTAGAAACCGTAGAGGAAGCTGGAGTAGAGGGGTATAGAGAAGGCTACTCCTTAGGCAACATGTATAATAATACATGATAGAGAGACCAGCCACTATAGAATAAGATAGGGTGACTAAATAGAGGGACCAATTTGGGGTCGAGATACAATAGCTCACAAATTTGTGGGCTTTCGTTAAACACATAGTAATATCTAGAGTCTTGGGTGATGGTATACTTGAGGTTATGATAACGTCTCGGTGATGCACGAAATTATATAGGGTTATATTAGGTGTTTGTAACAAAGGGGAAAAGAGATTCTTCATATACTCATATATCTCGGAAACATATCTCGTGAGGTCACATCAACATTCAAAATGAGCAAGGTTAGTATAGATGCCACCACCTAGTGGTAGTCTAGGCAATCATATTATAGGAGAGAGTCATGGATGATGACTCTGATTACATGATGACACATGATGTATTTTTGTTTTGTATATGCCTCATGATGAAGGCATATTTTTTTATTAATTCCCATGGTGACATACTGACATGTATATGATTTTTGTCAAGATACATTTGGTATATGGACATTATATATGTATTTTTATTGATTTTGATAGATGATGGACATTTTTTATACCACATTATGATGATGAGATATTGTATTTGCCTCATGTTTTATTATGAGTAGATGATATGATGTCATGTGATGTATAGAATAGATGATGATTTAATTTTTCTGATGATGATGATGATGTAGCTTAGCATACATGTTGATAGCTTAGCATTTATTTATGATGATGTATGATGATGTTATAGATAGATGTGATGTGATAACAAACAACGTACAAGTAATGAACACAAGTACAAGAAAGAGTTAACAAATCTAAAACACACACATACTAGCAACAAATCATGGATTATACAATAAACCAAACCATAATACAAACATGGAAAATCAAGAAATTCAAACAAACAAACCCAATATGAATAGGAATTAACTCACACCAAAGTTATATATGAACTAAGATGTTAATAATTCATCTGCAATTGGTCTATAATCACAAAAATGATCTAGATGTATAAAACATTGAGTTAACCTAATTAATTAAATGAGAAAATAATTTAACTTAGAAGACAACACTTTGCATGTACACACAATGAGCAAGGCAAGTTATCACCAAGAAAGTGAACAAAGAATACTAATGTTAATCACTAACTAGTACGTAACAATATAACACAATTCGTAATAACAATTTCTGAAGACACCCCTAATGTGTTCCACGATGATGAGATGGATAGATTTTGAATTCCCTAGATGATAGCTTAGAATGCGAGAGGATTGAATCAATTTGAAGAGTGGAGTGATGCTTAGATACCCCAAAACAACTCTTTCCAAATCCCAATGAAGCATGATTTAAATGAATTTAAAGTGAGTGTGCCTGAAGAAAATTTCATTATAAAGGTGACATGATTGATTTGAGAAATGCATATGATTTAGAAGAATCAGATGAAAAATTTAACAAACTAAGTTATATAAATACAACTCTTTTTTTTGGAACATTGCCAAAAAATTTACATTTTTAATTTCTAAAACAATGTTATATTGTTTTGAATTGTGACATAATTTTATATTTTATTGGATTTTGAAACAAGTTTATATTTTTTTATGTTTTTCAAAACATATTTGAATGTTTTTGGTATGTTTGAACAATTTTATATTGATTTTTGGGTTTTTAGATTTTAACCACATGCCAAAGGATAGAGAAAAGGGATTTCCCAAGTTATAACTAACATGTTACACATGAACAAGATGAATGGAAGTATGATAGAAGGATAACAAGAGTGGTGAATAATGGGCATGATGACTTGACAAGGGGAACATATGACACAAGACAAAATGGATTGACACAAGTATTAGACAAGGTAGAAAATGTGAAGAAAACAAGTTTGTTGATATGCCCCCAACACAAGGGTTACTCTTTAGAGACTCAGAGTAGAAATTTTTCAGATGAATGGAATTCATGGGCTCTTTCAAATATTTTCCATCTTCAATAGATAGTTTATATCCACTTGGATCCAATTTTTTCAATTATAATGTAAGGAATCAACCAATTAGGCTAGAACTTACGTTATTTTTCTTATGGCTTAGTTGTGTTCTTCTGATTTTCTTTTAGGACCAAGTCACCAATCTTGAACTATCATTGTCGAATATTATGGTTATAGATATGGCACGATCGATTCTCGATATACCTACGGATGGTCCACAACGTGAATGCATTGCTCATCTAGTAACTCCAACTATGCAAGGAATGCAACATGGTAATCATCTTCATATATGAGGTGTTGGAGGGAGACACAAAGTGAAGGTAGTTTGACTTCGATAGGTAATATGGCTTCAAATCCATATACTAGGGAAAATGGGGTGGCTCTTGTAGGAGTATGGAAAGATGTATGGTATCCCCACGGGGTGGGATATAACTATGTATGCCAATTACATCCATGTTTATTGATTTTATTTTCCAAGATGGATTTGATAGTCTTGTTTGACACTTCAGATTGGTCATTGCATTGTGGGTAGTAGGGTGTAGCCGTTTCAGCAGGATATGATATTTTTAGAAAGGGATTGGACATTCTTATTTTTGAAGGAACCACCATTATCAGTGACAATGGTAGTGGGAATGCCAAAATGAAAAATAATATGATTAAATATTAATTAGGAATATTGAACCCGAAACGTAGGTGAGAAGCATAGCCTCGACCCACTTAGTGAAATACTCAGTGGTAATTATAATGAATGTATGGCCATAAGAAGATGTGTGGTTTATTTTTCCGATTAGATCTAGCCCTCATTTTAAAAAAGGACAGGATGAGGTGATAGGTTGTGATGCTTAGGAAAGTGCATGAATTAGATTATCGTGCTTTTGGTAAGCTTAAAATTTCTTCACATAGTTACACGCATCTATCTCATTGTAGTCAAGTAGTATTCGATGCATAATATCTTCTTTACAAGGACCATTCCACTAGTGTGTGCGCCATAAATACCCGAGTGTACTTTAGCTAGCATTTGATTAGCTTCATCTTGATTGATACATCTTAAGAGAGTCCCATCATAGCCTCTTCGATACAGGGTATGAACAAGGATAGTGTAGTGCAAGGCACATTGTGCCAAGTCACTTTTATTAAAAGATTTTAAGTTAAATAGTAATATTTTGTTTGAATGAAGGTATATATTGTCTCACCACTCTCCTTGGTAAACCACTTAAGAACCCACTCAATGTAATGCATCTAAAACGCTACTATGCATAAACATATTTATTACCCTATGATTCACTTTGTAGTTCCATGGTTCATACTTGAATTATAAGGGTATAAATTTTAAATTAACCTTACCATCTTCTCCTTTCATGCTCTATTCTTCATGATATATCACTTTCAAACCATTTCCCGATGACACACTCTTGTTCTATGGCTAATTCTTGACTCTTGAGTAGTCTTTTATAAATTAACCTCATCTCATACATACATATCACATTCACATTACATACCATCCCATCTCACTAATTCACAACATACTTCATATCTTGGTTTCACTTATACTTACATGTAAACTTTGTTTACCATGCTAGATGGATACTATTAGTGCAAAATCATAGCACCCCGAATGGCCAAAGATGTGAAGTGGTTAAAATGGGGCATTCGGTGTGATTAAATAACATTGTCTCATCTCTCAAGATGTGGGACTTGCATACCCGATATGACCCTCCATAGAAATTTGGTTCTTATTCTAAACTACCCGCCACAAGCTACTCTAATGCAGTAAAAAAAACTCCTAATCTAACCATTCCAAGGAACCGAGAGAGAAAGAGAGGATGAAAGAAAAGCCTACACTAAAGCGGTGATACACCAAAGAAGGAAAGGGGTGAGATGCTCATTGAGGAAGGATGAAACACGTGAGAAAGAAATATGGGAAGGTTAGACAAAAGTGACACGAACCTAGATCCTAATCCCTGATCAAAACTCCATGAAACACAATGCCTTGCACCTGTAAATGTGATATACATGCACAAAAAATAGATTTGAAAGGGAGAGGCACGAAGAGACAAAAAAACAATGTAAAGGGTTGAAGAAACACCACAAAACATGTTTTATTGGTGTATATGGGTGCACATATCATTATGTTTCGATTAGAGGTAATAAATGATTTCCAGTGTAGGAGAAGGTTTTCAACTCAAAATGGAGTTGGGAAACAAATTTGACAGAGTTTCCCTATGCCCAAAATAATCTCTCCTTTTCAAATGAGAAGTGTTACAATATATAGAAAGAATAAGAGAGAGAAGAGGGAAAAGTCAAATCCTATTTCAACTACCATGGGATATGCATTGAATCCTACCTTGAAGACTCAACCACTATCAATCAATGCCCCTTTCAAATCCACCCAAAATTTTTTGAGTATGGATCCCTCTATATGTTTAGCATATTGAAGAAGAACGACGGATCGAATTGAATTAGATCTGGTAGTTGGAGAAATTGAGCTCTATATTAATGGCCTAGAAGACGTTTTCCCATTTTTCACCCACCAATGCCTACAAAAAATGATATTTTATGTTTCTAAGGCATAGAGGGCATCAAGAAATTTCCAAAAATCTTCTCCCACCTAAATCTTAGTTCTCAGACAAAAGATATGGCCATTTGAATTTTTCAATCATGGGCGCATAATATTTAAATGAGTCTATCTATACCGGGTCCACATGGCAGCTCTATGCTTGTTTGATATTTGACTCCTTCCTTCACTCTTGGAATAGTTCCCATGTGACACGTGATAGTGTCTGCGCAGGTTTCCCTATTTCCTTTGTAATCTTCCTGAGTCTTTTCTCGCAGGTGGAAGCACTATATCTCGACCCAAGACACGTGGAGGCTTTACACATGTTTAGAAACCCCCCAAACTTTACATTTGGAGTAAGCGCAAATAGACACGTGGAGACCTCCATGGGCCTTTGGAATTTTTAATGGTTGCCCTCACCTTTTCGGGCTCTGGGACACGTGGAAGGCCCACGCTCATTTGACAACCTGCTCAGGGTCCTCGCTTTTGAATGTGCGTTGTTTGGACACCTGGCACCTTCCACCTACATTCATTACTTATCCATTTTGGGCCCGTTATCCTTTTGATCTCTGTTGACCATTTGCTACGTGGAGGGCTGGTGTAAGTTTGAGTCTCCACCTTGGGCTCCCATTTTGGAATTGTGTTGAGTCGACACTTGGCCCCTTCCGCCGAGTCGAAGAATTTTCAATGGCCAGTGTAACTTTTAGAGCTCTAGACACGTGGAGGCTTGGGGCTTTTTTAGCCTACCCTTTTGGTTTTATTTTTGGAGGTGTGAAATTTGGACACTTGGTATCTTCCGTTGTCTCCTCCATACTTAGTCAATTTCGGGGTCCATCCTGAACTATTTCAGAGCCTGAAGACTTTGAATCTTCATCGTTTCTTTTCCTTTGAGTCTCTAGTTCATTTGACACCACTCACCTTCTTCCCCGACCTTGTTATTCCATTTTTGATCCCGTATGTAATATGTTTGTTGTATTTAAAGCACGGGTTTTCTCGATAGATCCGTTTCTTGAATTTCTTCTTACACGGGTCATTTGATCTTTCGCAGGCCTCGCCACTCCATTGTAAAGTCCCTCTGTAACCTTGTTTTTCATCCTATAATGTGAGCTCATGGGTATAAGTCATTTCCTTCTTAATTTCGTTATGTGCGTGGACTTGTCTCGACCAAATTCTTTGGGGGAAAATTTGGGATAACAATTTGACAACTCAAGGGGACATCTTCTTGCTAGATGAAGAGACTAGTAGCCTTGAAGCATCCATTGGGCATGGAGTCACAATTAATGGCCTGGTACTGACCATTCCTTCAAAATAGACTCCCCAACTTCCTACACTTTCTATGTTCTATATGTCCCTGAGCGTGCTCACGCATCTGCACTCTCAATTTTCATAAGAAAATCTTGAAATGGAGTTTCTGAGAGTAGAAAATTGTATTAACCTAGGGCTTTCATTTGTCCCTTGAATGGACTGACTTAAAAACATCCTTTGGTTTCTCTGCATTTGTTTCATTTTTTGGAACTAGCAACTGCTACTGATGCATAGACAATGGATATTTCTTTCGTGAATACTGAAGAGCCTAGCCTTGGTCTGTCTTGTGAATGGACTGGTATAATGTTTACCCGGGGCACATTGAACTTCGCAATGACATAACCTTGGAGAAAAAAAACACAACAATGCTATGTACAAAGAATTAAATCATACATGCCTCAAATGAGACATGTAGAGTGTGCACAAGCACTTCTTCTGCTGAAAACAAAATATACTCCTACTCCTATACTAACCAGAAAGAAAGAAAATCTTAAACAAAGCCTGCTATAGGCATGGAGAAATAGCTTTCCTTTCTAAAAAGGGGTAGACATACAAATGATTTCACACTGAATATGGATGCTTGGATGAATAAAAAATTGACTTTAAGCATGTCCTCCTCCCAAATCATCAAGGTACCTACATTAACCAAAAATACCTCCTCAAGCTAATTGGCATTAGACTCCTGGAGGTGTTGATGATGACCTTTAGTACTTTAATGCTCATCCTCATGCCCTGAAGTAGGCATGACTGGTTTTGGCTTCTCCTTGGCTCTAATGAAGTCAAATATCTGATTGGGAAAGGTATGGTCCTTTGAATCTGCCCATGGTTCTGAACTCTAACTCCAAAAATGGAGTCTTTTTGTGGACCTTCTTGGATGGATGGTGAGAGAGAGATGATGACATATCCTTGCTTTTTCTCTTCCTTATTTTGTGAAGAACATGGAAGACCACGATCTTCTAACCCAGGAGGGATCAGGGATGTTATGAGACATAGGTTGTATTCTTTGAGTGCCCTCCTTAGTGGAAACAAGCTCATTTTCTTGAAAGATGGATGATGGAAGAGAAAATGATGTGATATCCATGGTATTTTCTCCATCAAAGAAATACTCCAAGTCGAGCGAGATAATATACCTCATTGTTTTCCTGTTTGTGCATGTGCTCAACTTCCTCCATGGTGTCCTCTTGATCTCAGTAATGCTTAATCACCATGGATCCCTTCATCCTCAAACATAAATTTTACAAACTCAAACTCTTATTTAACATTAGATCTTGAAGGGGATGAAGTGGAAGGAAGAACTGAAGGTTCTCTTGTAGCCTGCTCCACACTTGGAACCTCTGAAATTGTATGGTCCTCCTCCATCATGGGTTCATCAATAAAATCAGGCCCTTGAAATGAAAGAAAAAAATCTTCAATGATTCCTTCTTCATTGAGTGGCCTCAAATCTAATTCGATCTCTCCCATCTGCTCCTCTTCAATGGGACTTGGAGCTGGTTGTTCTTCCTCTTCAACTAGTTGTGCAGCTTGGATCATCTCAGCATCCTCTTTAGACAAAGTGCCATCATGGACACTACATTCGGAGCAGCCAAACTACTGATGTTCTTCTTCTTCTTTTTATTCCTTCTCTGCTGCAAACTCAGTCTCAGGCACCACTAGCTCTTCAACTTTGACCTCCTCTATTGGCTTGACTATCAAGGGGATCTTTATAAACCAAAATTTAGTAGCCCAACTCTTCAGATTGTCAGTCATTTCTTCTTTGTTGGGCTCCCCTTCTTGTTGTTTCCTTGAATTGATTCTTAAGTCTCTTCCCGACATGGACTTGGGAAAGTAAGAGGGGTGACATGTTGGGATTCAACTAGATTTACAATTGTTTTTGGTGGGGAGGAGATGGAACTTCTTGTTTTTTTTTTATGGGATGACTGTTTGGAAGGGAAACAGGGAGACGAACTTCAATGGGGTGGAAGACTAGGGAATGGAGAAATGGAATCAACACTTGGGGAAGCAATCGGGAAGATTGGAAATTGGATCTTGGGTTGAGATGGTGCTACTTGAGAAAAAAAAAAAAATGTGAAATGGTGGACTTACCCATTGATAAGGTTGTCTTGACTCCAACTCACAAGCCTCAATCTCCTCAGTCCATTGTGCAAGTTTGGGCAGCATTTCAACCATGAAGTCTATCTATTCCTAAGGGATGTAATGTCTTGGAAAAGGGCCTTCCCATGGACAAGGTTCCCTCCAACCAATCTTGAATTCCTTCATTTGTGCTATGCCCCTTGACTGAACCATGCCAGCCTCGATTTTTTTAATTTTCTCCAATAAACTAGCATTCTCCACATAGTTGTCACCATTTTATGTGAACCCTTGTTCTTGATAAGCTCCATGGCCAAATTGACTTTGACCTTTCTCATATGGGTAAGCATAATGGTTCCCGACTCATTTATAATGCTGATTTGGAGGAGTTAGGAAATGCATTTGAGGTGGATTGCATTCTTTGTAAATCTGTCATGGTATTCCCATGAAGAGAATGAAGTTATGATTTCACAACCTCATGGAATGGGAGAAAATGAAAGAGATGGAAGAAGAAAATGGATGGAAAAGGTTTGCAACTTAGAGAATTATTTTTTGACTAGATGGAGTCGCCAAATGTGCTTGCATGTGCCTCAAAAGGTTGAATCCCACCAAGAACACATCAACTTGATGAAATAAAGTGAAGACCTCTTGTCCCACCGTGTGCCAAAATTGTTAGTGCAAAATCACAACACCCCCAAATGGCCAAAGATGTGAAGTGGTTAAAATGGGGCATTCGGTGTGATTGCATAACATTGGATCATCTCTCAAGTTGTGGGACTTGCAAACCTAAGATGACCCTCCAGAGAAAGTTTGTTCTTGTTCCTAAACTACCCGTAACGAGCTACTCTAATGCATGCAAAAACTAAACTATCTTAATCTAACCATTCCAAGAAACCAGAGAGAAAAAGAGGGTGAAAGAAAAGCATACACTAAAGTGGTGATACACCAGAGAAGGAAAGGGGTGAGATGCTTTGTTGAGGAAGCATAAAACAGGGGAGAAAGGAAGATGGAAAGCTCCTTGATGAAGTGACACAAACCCAAATCCTAATCCATTATAAAAACTCCATGAAACATAATTCCCTGCACTTGTAAATGTGAAATACATGCACAAAAACATATTTGAAAGGGAGAGGCATGAAGAGACAACAAAACAATGCTAAAGGGTTGAAGAAACACCTCAAAATCACATTTTATTGTTCTATGATGGCTCGTGCATGATCATTACATTTCGATAAAGGAAAAAAATGCTTAACCAGCAGGGCATAGGAGAAGGTTTTCAACTCAAAATGGAGTCGGAAAAAAATTTAACAGAGTTTCCCTATGCCTAAAATAATCTCTCCTTTTCAAATGAGAAGTGTTACAATATATAGAAGAATAAGAGAGAGAAGAGGGAAAAATCGATGCTCATCCCGGAGATGTTGAATCTGCCCCTAGTTCTGAACTCTAAATCCAAAAATGGAGTCTTTTTGTGGACCTTCTTGGATGGATGGTGAGAGAGAGATGATGACATATCCTTGTTTTTTCTCTTCCTTTTTTTGTGAAGAACATGGAAGACCATGATCTTCCAACCCTAGTTCCAAAGGGATGTTTTGAGACACAGGATTGTTGTCTTTGAGTTCCCTCCTTTATGGAAGTAGGCTCATGTTCTTGGAAGATGGATGACAAGAGAAAATGATGTGATATCCATGGGATTTTATCCATCAAGGAAATCCTCCAAGTCGATGATATAATCTACCTCATTGTTGTCCTGTTGCGCATGTGCTCAACCTCCTCCATGGTGTCCTCCTGATCTCGAAACTTGATCACCATGGCTCCCTTCATCCTTAAACATGAATTTTGAAAGCTCAAAATCTTCTTCAACATCAGAGCTTGAAGGGGATGAAATGGAAGGAAGAACTGAAGGTTCACTCTATAGCCTTATCCATACTTGGAAGCTCAAACCGTATGGTCCTCCTCCATCATGGGTTCATCAATCAAATCAGGGCCTTGAAATGAAAGAAAAAAATCATCAATTATGCCTTCTTCATTGAGTGGCCTCAACTCTGATTCGATCTCTCCCAGCTGCTCCTCTTCAATGGGACTTAGAGCTGGTTTTTCTTCCTCTTCAACTGGTTGTGCAGCTTGGATCAGCTCAGCATCCTCTTCAGACAAAGTGCCATCATGGACACTACATCTGGAGCAGCCAGACTATTGATCTTCTTGTTGTTGTTTTTATTGCTTCTCTGTTGCAAACTCAATCTTAGCCACCACTGGCTCTTAAAATTTGACCTCCTCTATTGGCTTGACCATCAAGGGGATCTTTATAAACCCAAATTTGGTAGCCCAACTCTTCGATTATTTGTCATTTCTTCTCTGTTGGGCTCCCCTTCTTATTGTTTTCCTTGACTAGATTCTTGAGTCTCTTCCCAACATGGACATGGGAAAGTAAGAGGAGTGAAAGGTTGGGGTTCAACCAGCTTTGAAATTTTTTGTGGTGGGGAGGGAGATGGAACTTCTTATTTTTTGAGGGGATGACTGTTTGGAAGGGAAGGGGGGGAACTAAAATGGGGTGGAAGACTAGGGAATGGAGAAATGGAACGAACACTTATGGTAGCAGAATCGGAAAGATTAGAAATTGGATCTTGGGTTGAGATGGTGCTTCTTAAGAAAGAGAAAAAGAAAAGCTATGAGATGCTAGACTTACCCATTGACAAGGTTGTCTTGACTCTAACTCATAAGCCTCGATCTCCTCACCCATTGTGCAAGTTAGGGCAGAGTTTCAACCATGAAGTCTAGCTACTCCTGAGGGCTGTAATGTCTTGGAAAAGGGCCTTCCCATGGACAAGGTTCCCTATAACCAATCTTGAATGCCTTAATTTGTGTTATGCCCCTTGACTGAACCATGTCAGCCTCCATTTTTTTAATTTTCTCCAATAAACCAACATTCTCCACATAGTTGTCACCATTGTATACATCCCCTTGTTCTTGATAAGGTCCATGGCCAAATTGACTTTGACCCTACTCATATGGGTAAGCATAATGGTCTTGGACCTAATTATAATGTTGATTTGGAGGAGTTAGGAAATGCATTGGAGGTGGTTGCATTGCTTTGTAAGTGTGAGTTCCATGAAGGGAATGAATCCATGATTGCACAACCTCATGGAATGGGAGAAAATGAAATAAATGGAAGAAGAAAATGGATGAAAATGAGTGGAAATGGATGGAAAAGGTCTACAACTTAGAGAATGGGTTTTTGACTAGATGGACTCACCAGATGTGCTTGCATGTGCCTCAAAAGGCTGAATCCCACCAAGAACACATCAACTTGATGAAATAAAGTGAAGACCTATTATCCCACCAGGTGTGCAAAAATTTTTAGTGAAAAATCACAACACCCCGAAATGGCCAAAGATGTGAAGTGGTTAAAATGGGGCGATCGGTGTGATTACATAACATTGGATCATCTCTCAAGTCGTGGGACTTATAAACTTGAGATGACCCTCCCGAGAAATTTTGTTCTTATTCCTAAACTACCTACCACAAGCTACTCTAATGCAGAAAAATTAAACTATCCTAATATAACCATTCCAAGGAACCGGAGAGAGAAAGAGGGTGAAATAAAAGCCTACACTAAAGCGGTGATACACCGTAGAAGGAAAGGGGTGAGATGCTCTGTTGAGGAAGGATGAAATAGGGAGAAAGGAAGATGGGAAGGTCAGACAGAAGTGACACAAACCCATATCCTAATCCATGATCAAAACTCCATGAAACATAATGCCCTGCACTTGTAAATGTGAAATACATGCACAGAAAACATATTTGAAAGGGAGAGGCATGAAGAGACAACAAAACAATGCAAAGGGTTGAAGAAACACCACAAAAACACATTTTATTGCTCTATATGGGTGCACAGACCATTACATTTCTACTTAGAGGCATAAAAATGCTTGTCAGGTGTAGGAGAAGGTTTTTAACTCAAAATGGAGTCGGAAACAAATTTGACAGAGTTTCCCTACGCCTAGAAAAATCTCTCCTTTTCAAATGAGAAGTGTTACAATATATAGATATAATAAGAGCGAGAAGAGGGAATAGTCAATCCTATTTCAACCCATGGGAATGTATTGAATCCTTCCTTGAAGACTCAACCACTATCAATCGATTCCCCTTTCAAATTCACCCCAAATCTATTGATTTTGGCTCCCTTTGTCTGTCTGGAATATTGAAGAATAATGACGGATCGAATCGAATCGATCTCTGGTTGTTGGAGAATTTAGGCTCTATATTAATGGCCCATAATATTTTTTTCCATTTTTCACCAACCAATTCCTAAAAAATGATATTTTATGTTTCCAAGGCATAGAGGGTGTCGAGACGTTTCCAAAAAATCTTCTCCCGCCCAAATCTGAGTTCTTAGTCAAAAGATATGGCCATTTGAATTTTTTGGTCATGGGCGCGTAATATTTAAATGAGTCTATATATACCGGGTCCATGTGGCAGCTCTACGCTCATTTGAGATTTGAATCCTTCCTTCACTCTTGGAATAGCGCCCATGTGACACGTGGTGGCATCCGTAGGTTTCCCTATTTCCTTTGTATTCTTCCCAAGTCTTTTCCGCGGGTGGAGGCACTGTATCCGACCCAAGACACATGGAGGATTTGTGCATGTTTAGAAAATACCCCCAAACTTTACCTTTGGAGTAGCACGGATACGACACGTGGAGACCTCTACATGCCTTTGTAATTTTCAACAATTACCCTCACCTTTACGGGCTCTAGGACACATGGAAGGCCCGTGCTCATTTGACAACATGCTCAAGGTCATGTTTTTCGATGTGCACTTTTTGGACACCTGGCACCTTCCACCTGCATTCATTACTTAGTTGTTTTGGGCCCATTCTCCTTTTAACCTCTGTTGCCCATTTACTACGTGGAGGGCTGGCGCAAGTTTGAGTCTCCCTTGGGCTCCCATTTTGGAATTACACTGAGCCGACACTTGGCCCCTTCCGCCGAGTCGAAGACTTTTCAATGGCCAGTGTAACTTTTGGAGCTTTGGATGCGTGGAGGCTTGGCACTTGTTTGAGCCTACCCCTTTGGTTTTAACTTTTGGAGGTGCGCCATTTGGACACTTGGTAGCTTCTGCTGTCTCCTCCATACTTAGTCGATTTCGAGGTCTCGTCCTGAACTATTTCAGAGCCCGAAGACTTTGAATCTTCGCTGTTTCTTTTCCTTTGAGTCTCTAGTTCCTTTGACACCGCTCAACCTCCTTCCCCGACCCTACTATTCCATTTCCGAGCCCACCTGTAATCTGTTTGTTGGATTTGAGGCATGAATTTGCTCGACAGAGCCATTTCTTGAATTTATTCTTACACGGGGTCGTTTGATCTTTCGCAGGCCCCACCACTCCATTGTAAAGTCCCTCTGTAACCTTGTTTGTCATCCTAGAATGTGAGCTCATGGGTCTGATTCGTTTCCTTCATAATTTCCTTATGTGCAAGACTTGTCTTGACCAAATCTACTCGGGGCCACTTTCGGATAATAGCTACTTAGTATGTAAATATATTTTCCATATACACTTACACATTCACTTGATATTTCTTTGTCAATGCAGACTTCCTACATATCTTTACACACAAAAATGATGCTTGGCATTGAACCTCACGACCAGTCCCCACCAAGGCTTATGGTGGAATCTAAATTCTCATATACTACAGGTTTTATTATTTCATTATTTTTTAGTTCCCACTCTTATTATCACATTACTTTCCATTGATTTATACATGCTTTAAAATATTCATTATCTTTCTAACATGCTAATGGGTGCTTCATGTGCAACATTTTCTTTGCACGGGAACTATATGCCACCATGGTTGTCTGATTTATCTTGCTTGTTATTGTTTGTCATTGTATGTTATTGTTTGTGGGCTATGCCCTTTGTCTTGTATGCACATTGTATGTTTTCACCACTTCATTTATGATTTTATTGTAACATTGTGAGTGATGTCCCATGTTTGCAACATGCTTTTCATGGTCTATCTTCTTTTCTTGCTAGTTACAATTTCTTCTATTGTAGGTATGTTAATATTTTCTACTAACATATGCATCTATCCACTTTGTTTGCATGTGCCTTGGTTTCTACCATACACATCCCCTTCCCCATGAAGGGTATCCTCTTCATATCGTTTCGTGTCCTCTCCTTATGATCCTAGAAACGTCACATGTACCCTAAACAAGAGGGGGAATACATTTGGTGAATCATTCACCCCATACAACAACTCGTAGCTACAACAAATGTATTCATAGTATAGAACATAACATAATGCAATTACGAAATGATCTAGAATCGACTAGGGTCCCTAGTTTAGCACGAAACCAAAGTGCCTAGATACACACACTAGCACATGGGTTCTACTGACCTTTCCTAGGAACCTATGACCAAGGGGCAGTTATAGTTACTTTCTCATATTAGTACAATCTACATAATTTTTCATAGAAGTTTCACTCGATCAAGCGCTAGCCTAAAAATACATAATGCACGCAATATACCATAATATCCTTCAATTTGGAGAATCGATAGATTTGGAACAACACCGAAAATATGGAACAAAAATAGGACGTACTCATATGCAAAGTGGTTCTTATTCGGGAAGAATTCATGGAAGCAAAGTAACACTAGACCTCTCTCCCCAACAATCTTCTTTTGTGGTGTGAGATCACCTTAAAAACTTGTTTTTGGCATGATATCACCCAAAAAACTCGTTCTTAGCATGAGATCGCCCAAAAGACCTATACTTGTCATGATATCGACTAAAAAAATCACTTTTCTACAACAGTTCGAAATTTTCTATCCTTTTCACTCTTCATGGATCACATACACGCTTTCCTTTTTACACATTTGACATAATTTTACAAATTTTTCATAATACATGACTTTGAATACTCTTTTTCTCTTCTTTTGAAGTTCCATCCTGAATATGCAAAAATAAGTAGCCCTCCAACAAGCTACAACAATAGGTATAACACGGTACAACACATATGCTTCACCCCTAGAGTCATTTTGTCTTTCTTATCTTCCACACTTTATTTTTTCCACTCACTTTCACTTATCTCTTTGCATGTTATCGCCATCACACTCTACATGGTTATCAGTTATGTGTCTCTTATCTCCTTTATGTTATTGAGTATTCACTCAACAACATAAAGTGGGGGAATATATAAACACAAAATCATGCACTTGGGTACATTTCTAGGTCCTAAAATACATACTTGTATTCATATGATTCCTAAGCAAGAAAAGTAGTAATTGACATCCGCCTTTGGCCTCTTTGCTTTTATTATGGTGTGTTTTTTGGAGTTTTACACCCTACAGACCTAGTTGATTTTTTAAATATTTTTATCTTTTATGGCTTCAGACACCAACACCTGGCCAGATGCCAAAGCACCAGAACCCTCATCCCCTCTTGGAACCCCAAACTCTTTTACTATTGTACTCACCTCTTTTGGGTCACTTTTATATCTTGCACATCTTATTTTCATATGTGTCACCTTCTAGTTATCAATTACTAAATTCAACCAAGGGAGTCATATAAATACAAATCTATGTAACCAAAATAAGGGACCAAGCTCTAAACATCTATTATCATCACCTAAGCTTGTATCCAAAAGATTCTAAGAGCATCAAAGGCATCCATCTAGATCATCACTGCAATTCTTGATCATTGAGGAGTCTTCCTTCTTCATCATTTGTTACGCTTTAGATCATCTTCTCGAAAGAGTAAATTAGTTAAGTCATTATTTCCCTCTCTTACACTTAGGGTTTTATATTTTTTATTAGCTTATTGTTTGTGTCAAATATTTACTTTAATGTTTATTTATCATACATGACTCTGCAATAATTAGGGTTTATACAAAATTCTATTTTTGTTAAATCATTTAATGAACCTCGACATTCAAACACTCTTAGATATTTCCTTCTTATTATAGCTTTAATATCTTAAGATTCTTCCACCATGAGTGTCTCCATTCATGCTTTTTTCAGAATAATCTTGATTGTGTCAATAAAATCAGATCTTATTTTCATAATAATTACATTCATCCTCATACTTTTCTTGAATATGTGTATCATAAGTTTACTTCATCTCTATCTCTCAATGAAGAACATATTACTTTCACATTAGATGAGTTTCCTTCTCAAGCCATGTTAGAGCATGATCCCCCATTTATATTCATGTTTGCATCAATAATGTTGGGATTAAACATGCCTTAGTTGATAATGGATCGGGGCTTAATATTTTTAATCTAGAATTTCTCCACCAACTTGGCCTCTCTGAGGCCTCTTTGGCTCCCTCATTTGTTTCTATTCATGGATTTGATAATATTACCAAAAATTTCTTGAGTTACTGTGACACTACCCGCTACTATTGGGTTTTGTACGCTACCTATTCCATGCCATGTGATGCCCAATAATATTAATTATAACATTCTTCTTGGGCATCCTTAGATCCATGATATGCATGTGGTTCCTTCCACTCTTCATTCAAAGATTAAATTCCTTTGTCAAGGAGTTTTCTATGAAATTCTTATAGGTGCATCCCCCTTCGCATATTGTAATTCTATTAAGAATTCCACAAACACTCCTATCTTTTCTGAATCTAATATACATTTCTCCAAATATGGTCTTGGCTATAAGTATCTACTTTGTTATGGTTTTTCTAGTAATGGTTTAGGCCAGCATGGTCAAGGATTCATAGAACCATTGGCTCTCCCCACTCAATCTAATAAACTTGGCCTTGGATATCATCTTCCATCCACATATTCTTCAGAGGATTATGTTGTTTTACATACTTCTTCACTTCCTCTCTTATATCTAGAACTCATTAGTGAATCAACTTCTATTAATTGGCATGCTTTAAACACTTTTTCTACTAACAAGTCTCTTAAGAATACTTTGGGACTTATGACCACCTCCCCTCTTTCCATCATAAGAAACACTTTCCATCAGTTTTGAATGCTATTGCTACTTTGGCAAATCAAACACACCTAAGGAAAGTAGTGATAATCTTGACACGTTTCCTACTGACCCATATATAGAGGACCAGTCATCTCTTCTAAATGAAGACACCATTCAATATAACCTCAACACTACTACCAACCCACAAATGGTTTTGTTAGTTGCTTCTCTTACACCTGCCAAGAAAGATGATATTAAACAAGTTCTTCATGAATTATCTAATATATTTGCATGGGACTATAGTGATATGCATGGTATTGATCCTTTTGTAGTCATGCCTAATATTTTCCTTTGCCCTAGTGCAAAACACATTAACCAAAAAAATTCATAAAATGCATTTGAAGGTCGCACTACTAGTCAAGGAAGAAATACAACACCTATTAGACACTAGATTTATTCACACTGGATTATCTTGAGTGGGTGTCTAACATCATGCCAATTATGAAGTTAGATGGTAGGGTCCATTATCGTACATATTTTTTTTTACCTTAATAAGGCTTGTGCCAAGAATATTTTCTTGCTTCCACACATTGATGTCATTGTTGATTCCATTGCTAGATACAATATTATTTTTTTGATGGAAGGATTTTTTGGTTACAATAAAATCAAAATCAACCCAACATTTTTAGAAGAAAAATAAATTAAGAGGGGGTGAATAAGTCCTATAAATTTATTACTTCATTTACCATTAGTTCCAGCAACCATAAAAATTCATTCAACCATATACATTCAATGATAGCTTATTAAGTCTGCACAATATATCCAAATGAACATAACATATGAGAGAGAAAATATAGATCCAAGATGTAAGTGGGAAACCCTCAAGGGGAAGAAAAATAACTAAAAATTCCCGATATTACATATAACAAATAATCCACTGAATATTACACATCACAAGAGATTTCTTTAGTGAGGTACTAACCTCAAAAGGAGAAATGACCCCTAAACCCTTGTTGATATTACTCATAATAAGACACTCCTATGAAAATGACTCATCATAATATATTTTTCAGAAGTATGAACATTGAATATTTTTCGATACCACAGCTGATTTTGATCCCAAAATTCAGTTCCAAATTCCTTCAAACACGCCTTCTTCAAGTTTCTCTCTTTAGGTCTTTCATGGACTTTTATGGTCTCAAACCCTTGCACACATGTATTCTAACAATATTAAACCTATAAAAAACTTATTTGACTCTCAATATATTCCTTCATGCTTGGTTTCCTCTCTTTCTTGGGTCGCACTTTTCCACCATGCATACCAAGTTTAAAAATGAACTCAAACACTTGTTTTATAGGCTTCTTTTCCTTCAAACATAAGAGAGAGGTAGGTCCTCCATCATAATTTTGACAAACATAACTTAATAAAATACCATTACATTATTACAATGGTCACATATGACCCATATAGGTCGGCCATGCCCAAAACCTCCATATAAGCACAAAAATGCCTCAAAACCCCATCACTAAGATGAGAAAAATACACTCACACCAAAACCATGATTATTAAATATCTAAAGGTCACCAAATATGTGTAATATAATATTTACAAATCATCCATGGTCATAAATTTACTTGTATAAATAAAATATTTCATAACATGGACGAAAAGGCTCATATCATTTGCAAAACAGCTTGTTTCCAACACATCAGTACTTACCTTTGGGAAACAAGACCACCCAAAAACAACTCAAATATGGAGTATAACAAATATATGGAATCATAAGGACATTTAAATCACATACATGCAAGTTATACCTCATGAAACATCCATGTGTTCAAACCACAACAACTTTCCTCTTCTCTAAATCATGCTACCCAAAACTTATTTTGCAAACTCAATTGGTTTGTACCCTTCCTGTCACTTCCAATACTTAAAAATGGCTTCAATAGGTAAAATTTCACCCCTATTTACTCTCTAGGTGATATAAAGTATAAAAATCCATTTCATGCTTCAAACAACTCAGTCTTTCAACTTGAGAAAACTTGTCCTAAAAACCAACATACCTTCTTCCTCACAAACTAACCTGAAAGATCCATAAAATCAACTCACCAAGCCACGAAAATTATACTAATGGAAATAAATATTAATCATATTTCTATAAAATATTTTAATTTGTTCTAACTCTAATCGGAAGGCCTTAAACCAAGATAATCTCTACAAACTGCTTATTAAGCCTTCTAGGACTCAAGAACTGATCATGAGCTCAACATACTCCATCACTCAAAAATAAATTCCAAGATTAACAAAATCATAGAAAACCCTTATAAATTATTTATAAGCACACATAAACCTTCAATAATCATGACCAATTCAGAATCTTCACTTTACCTTATGAAGCCACTTAGCACCCTACTAGAACAAGCATCCTCTAAATTTGATCTTCACCGATTAGGCCATAACTTATTCATATTATATCAAAAATATAATTTTGATATACCATTGGAAATATATATGAACCAAGATTAAAAAAACTTGAATGGAGTCCTAACTCCTCTTGTAGGTTATGAAATGTCAATTTTACCACAAACTACTCCAAACTGCCCCAAAACTAGTCTTCATAAATAGGGTATACTTTGCACTTTTAAAATTAAAGTTTCAACCATGAATTTAAAATATTGTGGGAATATATAAAAACTTAGGGGTAAAAAAATGTCAATTTCTTCATCACCTTCTTTGGGAAACTTCTCCTTAAATTGGAACTCTTCAAAAATAAACAATTTCAGGTGGGGCCCACATACTATCACATGATCTAATATACCTTTATGAAAATATGGAGGAGTCCTCTAAAACATAAAATAATTACTTTTGAAAAATCAATGAATACAGGATTAGTAAACTCAATTTTATCCAAGTCACTTCTCACTAGGGTTTACCTCGGGTTTCAAACTACTTTACCTTCTTAACAATCATTCATAAAAACGTGACAATAAAACCACCTAATTGTTTTTGTGAAACCTTCATAACTGATATAAGAGGATATAATAAATATATAATGTCCCCATGTAAATCATATAATTCACAATGACCGCAAAAGGTCCACATTTTCTTCAAAATCACATCAGTAACCTACCAAGTTTCGCAAAAACTTGCATATATTCAAATTAATTTAGTAATTTGACTTGAAACCTGTCATGAAGTATCATGAAAACATCCTATTACTTGTTAAAAATTTCCACATATCCCAAATACATCTGAAAATCTCTAGCCATTAATACTTACCTATGTTAACTTTATTTCTCACATGTTACTTCCCAAGGACCTCAAAGATGCATCATACCTCTAATTTCTAACCTAAAACTCACCATAACTTACCTATATACCATAAACATGCTGCTACCATGCTTCAACAAGACTGATTTGGTCCAAATCTCATACCTCTTTCTAATTATGCATGCTCTGGGGCTAGAAACAAGTCTAGAATGACCTAACTCGATCATGAAACCTCATGACCTGACCATGCTGACCTCATGCAGACCCATATACATCTATAACACACCTCATGGACCATTAATGACCTCATGAAAATATCCAACCAACTCTAAATATCTCAAACAATGACTATACTAGCTCAACCATGCACAAGGACCTCATAGAACTCACTAAACATGGACACTACCAATCAACCTTCATGTTTGACCATTGACTAACACCTCATGGAGAATCATAAAACACCATGACATCATTTTCCATAAATGAAATTGAAATCAATTACAACACAATCACATAATGGCCAAAAACATATCAAGATAAAATTTCATTTACTATGCCATGGGGAACATTTTGTTAGACTGTCATGCCTTTCACCTTAAAAATTTCAGGGCCACCTATCACTGAGAAACGATGCATATCTTCCATGAATTTATTCATAAAATACTTAAATATTATGTTGATGATATAATTTCCAAATCATGACATCATTCCACACACGCTCAAGATCTCCGCATAGTCTTTGAACATTTGTGACAATATAAAGTACGCCTAAATCCAAGGAATTTTATTTTTGGCATTATAACTCGTAAGCTCCTTGGGTACATTATTTCCCAATGAAGAATTGAAATAGATCCCAATAATATCGTGCCATTATTAACATGCCTCCACCTCATAATTTGCATCAATTACACTGCATGCAAGGTAAAATCAAGGACATCCACCATTTTATTGCACATCTTGCTAACAAAACCCAAATGCCATTCACACGCCTAAGTGAAAAGGACATTAAATTTGTCTCGATTACCATCACAACGTGAATTTGATGATATTAAATAATATTATTTAAATCCTCCTATCCTAGTACCTCTCATGGTTGAGTGGCCTTCCTTATTATAAAATGTATAATATTAATCATTAAAGGATTGATCGGTAATTAAACCATATGAAATTTTATATAAATGTTAAAATGTTGGTAAACAATTCCATTTGATTATGTATAATGGAAGTAGTATAGATAAAAATTAAGCTACGTATTCGGATAAAAATGTTTTATTTTTTTACTGTCGAGTATGTTATATATTTGGAACGTTGAATTCATATCCATAGCCTCTGTCCAGGGAAATTATTTGTTATCTTTGCAAGGGTTTGAAAGTATGCGAGATAGGTGTTTGAAAATATTTCCACGCTACCTATTTCAAATTAGTGAAAAACCATTGAGAAATAAAGAAACCTCGAAATATGGGAGGGTTTGGGGAACCTACTGATGTAGATAGGATGATATGGTACAGAACACAATAAATGACCCTCCTCTTAGCGAGTCTCCAACCAAAGACAACAATGAAAAAAATAAACATGAAAGGGGATTAATAAGAGATATGGTGGGCTACCTAACAATTCAGTTCGAGAAGCAAAAACTTCCTCGAGAGGATGTTAACCCATGTGATGATAGAAAAGAGTGATAATACAATAACAGAAAGGAAATGTTGATAAAAAATTTAAACTAATGTCTTATAATATAATCTACCTGATATGATGATCAAGGATGAAAATGAGGGAAAACAATAACAAACCACAGAGGGCCGATGACAACCCAAGAGTAAGATAAAGAGTCGAAAACAACTTGAGAGTAGACCAAAGAGTCGACGGTGATCCAAATAGAACTGCGGAACAACTAAAAATGTGGAGTCTAAGATGGTATAAAAAATAACTAGATATTTCCAGAAGGGTGGAATGTTACAGGGGTGGATTAGATGCAAGGTGTATTAGATAAGGTTGTGTGTAAAGTGGATAGGGAGGGTTATGGATAGGATATGGAAAAAAATTGAGGTTTGATGGTGACCAGGTGTGATCGGGGCAACTAGACCGCAGGTGGGATGTTAACAAGAAGATGGGATAAATTGTTGGACCTAGGGATGATTGAAGCTGACTTGAGGCTGAAGCATAGCTCAAAGAACACCTATAAGTACCTACAAAAAAAAAACAAGTGCATGCATGAACCAAAGCTCCACAATAATATTTAAATCCAAGCTATCGATGCAATATAGAAACACCAAGATATCTTAACTGATAAAAAGGATTCACGATAGAAGAAAATGCAATATATCACAAAAGCAAATAGAATCCTCAATATTTTCCATCCCTTTGAGAAGAGGGATAGGGGTGATTAAATAACCTGGGAAGGGTCAACGGAGACCCGTGTTAGTCACTGGGCAAGTGACTAGGCGGAGTAGACTGCCATTTGAATGTTAGAATGAGAAATGAGGACGAGAATAGAATTTCAAATGGGTGGCGGGCTATTTTTAGGACTATGCATGTGTAAGAGGGTTAAATGGGTGTAAGGGAGGTGGAAGGAATATTAGGAAGGGATAAGGTGAGTGGGGGAATCCTAGGGAAGGATTAATGAAGGGTAGTAATGAAGGGGGTGGGAATCCCATGGGGATGATTAAATGAGGGTAATTAGGATAGATTTAGGATAATTAAGTGGTTTAGGATTTATTTAGGATAAATTAAATTATTTTAGGATTAGTGGGATTTAATGGGAATTTAAAAGTGGGAATATGGGAATTAAGTTAGATAAGGGGGGATAATGATAAAATAGGATGAGGGGAAAAATAGAATAATTTAGGAGGGAAAGGGTGTGATTTTAAAAGTAAGAGGGAAGTGAGTGTGCTAAGTGAGGGTGGAACACAAATGTGGGATGAAAACACACGGAGGTTCTAAAAATAGGTGTTTACATTCTACCCCTTTTTGTTGAGAGGTTTACAATAGCAAGCTACAAGATAAAAAGGAGAAATTGGTGATAGGTTGGATGACAAAGGGGTATTGGTAATGTGATCCACCTCAAACTAGTGATTGATGATAGGAAGAAGAAGGGAATTAGTCATGATTTTGAAAAATATCGATGAGAAGGGTGGGTAGGGAAGGATGGGAAGAAGAGAATTCTAGGTATTGTGCCGCATGTAAAAAGGGATATCACGTTAACAATGATTAAAATATGCAGATGATTTTATGAATCACATTGGTAAGGAAAAAATGGTACGGCTACAGGAAATGATGGTCATGTCCTACGGGCTAGTGAGTTGGTGAGAATCATTGAGAAATGGAGGGAATCCAATAGGAAAGTAATCAAATCGGTGCGTGCCTTGGGGACCAACGGTTCATAGGAACACATAAAAATTATGTGCAGCCAAATGCAAGATCCTTCATATATGAGGAATCAAGTGAAAAGTATGCATCTTTAAATAAGACAAGGATGATGACTAAATAATGATGATGCCCTAGTGAAGGGTACAAAAGTGTGGTATGGATGTTTTATCAACAAAGGAAGAGGGAGAGTTTACTAAATGACATTGATGGAGAAATTTGGGTAAGGGACAAAGTGGGTCGAAGGTGCCTAAAGTGGGTAGACAATGACCTATATAAATTAGTGTTGACTCTATTAGGGTTGAAAAAAACTAAAGGGAGGCTATATAATCCTAGGGATCAGCCCATAATGGTCATTTTCACACCTTACAATGATGATTGAGAGCTCTAGTTGATAAAATGAGGTTGAGTTTGTGAGAAAAATGGAGGCTAGAGGAGAGGAGAGGAAGAGGTAGAGGACACACCGGGTGGCGAACAAAAGCGATCGCCATCGACCCAACCTAAAAAAAAGGAGGGAACTCAACATGGGGGGTGTCAACCTACTTGGGTTGACATCGGATGGATTTGAAGGAATTAGGTTTAAGATAGATGTTGATTTTTAATGAGGGTGTGATGAAATTAATGATGAAGCAACTGATATTTGAATGATTTGTTTGTGATTACAGGATCAAGAGATGCTCTATTTGAGAGTTAGATGTAGACACTCAAAATTCACACTCCTCATTCTCCTTCATCACCTACATTATCTTCATTATTACAAATCATTATCTCATTCATACATTCCTTATCCTAAGTCCAATGATCCTCCATCATATTTACCTAGCGTAAATATTATCCACAGCTGTAAAATCTATCCTTAACTTCTTTAAATCTACACTTAACCACCTAAAACCACTTGAAAACTAAAAGACAAATAAAACAAATAAAAAACATGACCATCTCATAACCATCCAACCCATCTACCTCAAATAACAACATCCCTTCAACATTTACCCAAAATCCAAAAACCAAACAACCTCATTTGGAAGTGGTTTCAACCACTTTACCACTCAAAATCCCAAAAACCCGGATCGTCGATATTCTCGTTGAATCGCCAACAATTATAAATATACATTTTCAGTCCTTCCAAGATCTTCAATTTTCAATATTTTCCCCAACTTTCTATCGCGAGCACTAGCATCCTGCATCCCATTATTCAACACTATCACATTAGAGACATCATCAGACATTATCAAGTATTATCATCAAGCCTTTGCTAGCTCTTTGGAGATCAATTTTCACTACTCAGGTTGTAGACTACATCACAACATCATCTAATCAATTTAGATCTTCTCCAAGCAAGGTTTGAGGCATCTTTTAGCTTCACAACAATATTGAGGTACTCCTTACATCTTTCTTATCTTCTTTCAGTCATATTTAGTCTTTAATTCAGTCTAAAACATCACTTTGTATCATCAAGCACTCATTTTTATTAAACTGTTAAAATTATCTAAAAATCACCAATGATTCCCTAATCACCAGCGATTGGCCTAATCACCGATGATTCCTGTCAAAACTTGTCATTTTATCAATTTTATCATCTTTTTGTCAACTCTATCAAATCCTCTACATTTAACATTGTTGTTTCCAAGCATGGCTCTTTATTAGATGGCAGTACCCAGGTCACTCACATCCAATTACCAACATTTACAACCTTCCATAGTTTGATATCCATTATTTTGGAACAATACAAAATCTTGCATGAGATCACACTTTGCGTAATTCAATTTTCCGATATTGATCAATACATTGAGGATCAATTTGAATTCCTTCACAAGATTGAACCGGAAACCAAGGATTTCTAGTAAGACTACTTTGAATGTTTCTAGATTGCGTCTACCCTTGCTTGAGCCACTTTTGGATCTACTTAGGACTTGCCCATTCATCTAGCTAGTTTTAGAGTCTCTCATCTTCTACCTATATATCTACGTTTATTCTATATTTTTATATCCATTCATATCATTGATTTTTCAATCTATTTAATTGTCTAAAAGTGAGATGACATCCTCTAAAGAAGTTCCTTTAGATTTCTTGAATCAACCTTTACCGAGCATCTCACCTATCCATTTATCTAATCCTTTATGTTTAATTTCTTTGAGTGTAGGTTGATTTATAGAATAGGGACTCATACACATCATATGGACTTGATCAATTTCAATCGAACATTAGCTTCAACATCCATCTCTATGGGTATCATTAAACCCCATGTCTTCTTTGAGGTCAATTTTGTTTTGTTTTTATTATTTCACTGCATTAATTTGAGTAGAAAGGTAAAAACATCTCTAAACATTCTAAGACATGTCCAAAGGGACCTTTAGTCCCTTTTCATTTCTTTTCATTTCATTTAAATTAATTTTATTCATTTTAGGCCTTCTTATTTGTAATCGCTAGTGATCTAGTCAAATCACCAATGATTGTGTGAATTACCATCGATTCTATCAATCACCAATAATCTCTGTGACTGCTTCTGATTACTCATTCATTCAACCTCTAACATCATTTCTTGTAGTGTTTTCTATTTTCTACTAACACATTTTTGTAGGTTCCTTCTTTGAGGGCTTTTTGCTACTTTTTTTTTTTACTAAAAAAAAATTTGAAAAATTAAAAGGAAGAATTTTTTAGGTGAGTCCTTTCCTTTCTTTTTGTTTTCCATATTCATTTCAATTTATACTCTCTCATTGAATTAAATCATTCTTTTGGATTTAAAATGAACCTTGCATCCTTCTTGATCACATAGATTAATTATAAGGATTAATTTATTACATTCACTTAATTCTTCCCTCACACATCCAAACCACATCAACATAAAATTTTCATCAAACACTCCTACCTAGGTGATAACTATTGGGATTTCATCACCTAATAGGGAAACCAACTGACTTGATGTTCTAGGGTGAGTATAAACAATTGGTTGTCGATATATTGGCTAAGCACCCAAATCCCTTATCACTACAGGGACCGTGAAGTGAGGGGATAGGCCCCAATACTAGGCCCTATACTGCACCAACACAAATTTGGGCCTCATGTACCTCGGGTATATCAAGGAATCTAGCCTTAAACATTACTAAAACCATCCATAGATGACCATTTCCTAGGACCCTATAATCCATTTTACACATTCCACTTTTTCTTAATTAATCAAGATAATCAAACTCTTTCTGTGTGATTTTACTTGTTGTTTATAATCAACCAATCTAGATTTATTTTCATTTTTTAGGTGATTGTGTGTTTGTTAATATGGTACTTACAAGATAATAATCTCCATACCTATGGTTTAAAAAAACATGTCTAATCCATTCCAAAAATCCACACCACAATACCACCAAACTTTACAACAAGCCCAAACCCAACTAGATGAATCCCAACGACTCATTGATCAACGCCAAGAACTTTTATCAACACCCCAACTCTGAAAATCTAGAAAACATGATAGATGATATTACATGTTCCATTGATAACACTCAAAAATGTCTTTGTAACACCTAGCATTCCTTTCATGAATGAAAAATTTGCTTCACCCCACCCAAAGATCAAGAACAACCACATTCTCTCTAGTAGTCAATCCACTTCATCTAAAATACCTGATCCCCTTAGTCCCTAGTTCTTAAATAGTGGGGATCCATCTTCTCATAAATCCTTGACTCAAATCCTTGTCTCTTAATGTATACCTTTTTAGGGTTGTCCATCTTTAATCATCATTACCTTGAACAATTGTTTTCATATACACTGATCCTTCATGCGTGTTTTCCCATCTCATCGATCCAAACCATGAACATGTCATCCAACAAATATATTCCTATCCTACTAGTAGTTGATCAAACACAAACATCTACCATCATGTCTTCATTCCCATGATTACCTTTGACCTTAACATGATTTCTTCACAAGACACGACCATTCAACAACCCGACCCCTCAACTAGTTCTACACCACTTCAAAATGATACAAACACCTCTTCACCCACACAAACCCCTCCAACTTCTCTACCATTCAAATACCTCTGTGAGTTCTATCATTGTCCCTATTAGCATACCTCAACCACCACCATCTCAACAAACCATACCACCCCTTCAAAACATTACTATGTCTATTCCCACATCTCTAACCTTTAATCAATACTAGCATTGTTTCTAGTACTCATCCAGCTTCACAATGTTTTCAACCCCACTTATATCACAACACGTACCTCAACTATCAAATCATTTGCTTCTTCCCAAACCTTATTACAACAATCCATCCCCTTATCATGCATCTACTCCCCTTCAAAACATCCCATAATCATTACAACCCCTTATTTTCACTTATATCCCTTTCAAAAAATGCCTCAGTATTCTCATTCCCTTATCCACACATCTATTCCCTTCCAACACACACACACAATCATTACCTCCTTTTAATACATCCATCCCTCCTCAATATCAATATATCCAACCATCACAACCTTTAGTCTCACAACCTACCTATAACATTCCTATGAACATCCCTTAGCAAAAATTCCTTCCAACAAAACATCCCACAACAATATCAATCATATCAACAACCTAATCAATTCTCATTTAATCAACCTGGTTCATCCTCATCTAGCACAACAAAAACCACCACAGATCAACCCTCTTCAGGCCTTAATGAACTACATATCCATCCTTGAATCCACCTCCATGGGTCCTAAGAATACACTATCATATGAAAAAATATGTAATGAACCTATTCACCCCCATACCATATAAGGCTTACCCTCCTCACTGGGAGCTTCCCAAATTCCTCATATTCTATAGCAAGGAAGACCCTAAGAACATATGAGCCTTTCATCATGTTTTTTACCTTATATCTCATGACCAGACCTTATGCTAAGAATATTCCCTATGTTCTTAGCAGGACCTACTTTAGATTGGTATAATAACATTCCATAATATTCCCTCTTTTCATTCACAAACTCACCCAGCTATTCCTTGAACATTTCTCAATAAATATCACCCGTAAAATCACCATCAAAACCTATATGCTATTAAAAATTTGAGGATGAATCCATTGTCGAATTTGTAGCCCATGTGGAGGGTATAATCAATCAATTATCATTCTCTCTCCCACAAACAAAATTAATCAAATTATTTTCCCATTCATGTGAAAAATATTTTCTTCCACACTCCAAATCCAATCATTTCAAACATTTGATGAATCCTTTGTTATGGCCCATAAACTTGAACTTCATGTTCTCTTGAAGAAGGCATAGAAGTCAAACTTAGACCAAAGAAACCAAAATCTGATTTCCCATCCAAATCATCTTCCAATCAAGACAAACCCAAATCATCAACCAATGTCATAGTCATCAAATCTTACTCTAAAGGAACGTTCGACCACCAAATGCTCCCACCCTCAACATAACTATACCCCTATTGAGAGACTTATAGTGTAGTCTTTGATAAACTCCTTGCCGCCAATATGATCTCTCTTCCACCCATCCATCCTATCGATACTTCCATTTCCAAACCCTCTTGGTATAGAGATAATGACTATTGTAAATACCATAGGGTCAAAGGTCATGAATATCGAAAGGTGTCATTCATTCCATAACACCCTTCAGATCTTGATTGAAAAAGGAGAGCTATATTTAGACAACCCTAATGCTCCTCAGAATCAAAACCTTGACATCTTTCAAACAACCATTTCTGAATCATCCCCATCAAGTATTCAACCCCAAACGAACAACGTACAATCCCACCATACCATAAACACCATCAATAAAATTTTCATCGCCATAATTGAATCCACACCCACACTTCTTATTAACACATCCGAAATCAACATCTCGAAAACAATCTAGAAACACCCCCATAATTTTCTATCAAAATGAACCTCTACATTCATAGCTACATCCTCTTCACCTAGCCCTTCTAGGGATCCTTCACAAACACCTCAAAAATAACCCATCATTCATATTATGAAAATTTCATATGATGAATTCATAGCCCAATATCATCCACGTGACCCCAAGATTTTCCTCCCCATCTAAAAAGGTCACCATTATAAACCATTCCACCACTCCTATACAAAGAACCAAACATCAACCCTCTATCCTAGGTCCCCATCCCTCATCCATACCACCTATCACCATCAAAAATTCAAAAATACTCATTGAAAAACCACCAAAGAACCCACACCAAAGGCAATGCCTCCCATGACCACTAAATCAAAAGAAACATCATTTCCTTCAACATCTGCATCAAAAGGACACACTATGCAACTATTCTAGAAAAATACTTCAACAATCACTCATAGTGTTACCTTCCTCTTAAACCATCCAAAACTCGAGGCTGGAAACCTTCTTGGTATAATTTTGAAGCCTTTTATGACTACCATTAGACACCTGGACACTCTATAGAAGAATGTAAAGTTTTCATGTAACCATTAAAAATATTGAAGATAAAGGCCTCCTCCCTTCAAAGTTACATATATCAAAGAAACCTCACCAACACCTACAACATCATTCACCCCTACTATTGAATAATCCTTGAGTAAACTTCCTTCCCCATCAGATTGATGTTGTTCACATTACTACTTGAGCTCATACCCATGAATCAATCCTTCAAAACAAAATAAACCAAAAACCTTCATTACTATCCCACCACCTCTCGAGCTCACCTCTCCTTGTCCAAAGATAAACCTAAGGTTTTCATACCTCTAGTCCCCTTGAAATATCCAACCAAACATCACAATAAAAGACTAAAATCTCCATTCTAGTTGCACCTCCATCCTCCACTACAATACAAAAAGTCATCATTAAACAATTACACCAGGCTCCTGTTAAAATGTCACTTTATGAGCTGGTTCAAACATCACCCTCACACAAAAAAGCAATGATCAAATCCTCTAGTCTATATCAAGTACCCACAGATGATCCCCACTCTTTCACATATTTCATAGGTTCTCTCAAAACATCCTCAACTATTTCCTTTGACTCTACTAAAATACCATCACTTTGGCCTGAGGATCATGACTTACCTCTCTTCATTACCACTCAAATCAATGATGTCCTCATCAAGAGGGTCATGATTGATGGGCTTTCTGTTATCAACATAATATCATCTCATCCATCACCTTCAACTAACTCCGGTTACCAAATATCATTATTTCTCAAACACTAGTCCCCCTTCAATACTTCAATGATATAATCATGCCCATGCTAGCTAGGTATTATTTGACCTCTTAAATTTGGCATCAAAACCCTACTTGAACTCTTCTATATCATAGAGGGAGAGTTCCAGTATAATATGTTATTAGGATGACCTTGGATATGCACCATGCATTTTGTCCCTTTGATGCTTCACCGATGTCTTAAATATGAATATGAAGGTAAGACATTCATGGTCCCCATAGATCCTAATCCTTTCACCGATTGTAATATGACATACCGTCCAAATGACATCCTCATCCCGAAATCAAAATTCTTCGATGAATCATCCACCAACACATCCATTCCATCATCCAAACTACCTAATGACTCCTCTCTTGAGAAAGTTATGGAATGTATTTTTCTAGGTGAGTACCGCCTCCTCATTCTTAACTCACTTCCCACACCTAAGACATACGAAAGACCAAACAAATAACCATTATACGAGCCTGAAGTTGGAGACATTATTCCTACAGGCCCCACCTGTCTAAAAACCAAGATTTTCTATGGGGGGATTGACCTTCCCTCTTCGTAATACAATCATCAACATCACGCCATGCCCTTTAAATATGATTTTGACTCATTATACAATCCCACTTCATTCAAATGTATCTCCATCGTAGCGCTTGGAAAGATTTTGGACTCGATGCTATGAACAAGGAATACATGATTTGATTTTACCATACAATATTATCTCAAATGACATGAAATTCCCTATGTCAAATCCTCTTCTCAAACCACATCCATACGTATCACTAAACTTGAGCCACCACCATCTACAAAACTCTGATGATCCCATGGACATGGATGACACCATATCCATCCCACCTAAATTTTTTTAGTCAATACTATTTCCTTAGGTCCTTTAACTTATCAATCCAACCATGTCACTAAGAAACTTCCTCTCATTTGGCTAGAAATGATTGAAGAAGATTCTCCCACCATCAACACCCTCCAATGCCATGATGATCAAGAAATCCTATCCCATATGGGATATGATGACCATTTCCTTCAAAAATCCCTACCACCTAATACATCAACCCTCCTTAACAAATCCACCATCGACGTAAACTTAGGAACCCCTTAGGAACATCACATAGTTAAATTTGGTCAATCCCTAAATCCACAAGAATTAAAATACTTCACTAATTTCTTATCCAAATATAGTCAAGATTTTACCTGTTCATATAGTGATATGCTAGGTATTGACCCCAATATCATTGTACATAATATCGTCACCTATCCTAATGTCAAACCCATCAAATAGAAGCTCTATAGGATGCATCCCCATGTGGTTCTCCTTATCAAACAAAAGTTACAATGTCTTCTTTCTACTAATTTCATCATACCCATTGAATATCCACAATGGGTCTCCAATATCATACCCATAACAAAAGCCTCATGTAAGTTACACATCTGCACTAAATTCAGGCATCTTAATCTTGCCTTCCTTAAAGATGATTTCCCTCTCCCGAATATCGATTAGCTATTCGAATTAACTCGCTAGCCACAAAATGCTCTCCCTTATAGAGTGATTTTCTTGTTACAATCAAATCCTCATCATCAATAATGATCAACATAAGACATCCTTCATTACCCCTTAGGGGACATTCTAATACCGTGTTATGCCCTTCATAATTAAAAACATTGAATCCACTTACCAACGCACCATGACATATATCTTCCACAATCTTATCCACAAAACTATAGAAGACTACGTTGATGATCTCTTAGGAAAATCTAAACAAAAAAGATCATCTCACTATCCTTGAATCAATCTTTATCCATCTTATTCAATATTTCCTTCATCTTAACCCCACTAAGTTTTTTTCGTGTCCTCACTGGAAAAATATTAGGGTTCATCGTATCTATTTGAGGTATTGAAGTAGATCTGTCTAAAATTAAAACAATTGTTGAAATGCCTCCTCCATAAAATCTCAAAAAATTACGTAGTCTTCAAGGTAAATTACAATCTATTTGACGTTTCATATTTCAACTCTTAGACTGTTATCAACCATTCCACCACCTCCTTTGTAAAAATGTTGACTTTCGATGGGATCTCAATTGTCAAAAGGATTTCAACGAGATCAAACATTATCTTTATCACCGCCTTTACTCACACCTCCTCGTAAGGGTAACCCTTCTATCTCTACATATCTAGCCACAGATCATGCTTTAGGAGCTATGCTCACTCATCGAAATGAGAAGCACCATGAACAACCTATTTATTACATAATTTGTACCCTCCATGAATACAAAACCTATTATATCGAAGCTGAAATATTATGTTACGCTCTATACCTTCCAACCTCCAAACTATGACATTATCTTCTCAATCAAAAAAATTTCGTTATCACCATCTTTAACCATTTTAAAACCAAGCACTCTAAACCATACCACAAAGGACCGTATAACTTGGTGGTTCATTCTTATGACCGATTTTGACCCTAAATTCAAATCACAAAAGTATATCGAAGTCCAAGCCATTGCATACCAGCCTACTAAAGCATCCCTTCCTAATGTTCACCTTCCTCATGAACATTTTCAGACCAATCTATCAACACTATCAACGAACATGAATTCATTCTTCTTTGATGGATCAAAATGCTAGCAAGGGGAGGGGCCGGGCCATTATCATACCTTCATGGGGATTCCTATTCCATTATCATTTAAAATTAAATTTGAATGTACTAATAACATGGTAGAATGCAAAGCTTTAATTATGTGCCTTACAACTACCGTAGACACCTAAAATTCACTTACACAATTATAATACTAAAATTGCACTAATTATCCTCTTTCCTGTCATTTCTATAATAATTAGAGATTTTTCGCTAATTAGCTAAAATTCTCATTCTTATTCATTAATTAACAACCTTTTGTTAATTAATTAACCCTTCCCCCATTCTAGATGCCAATTAATGACCTTTCGTTAGTTATAATCCACTTCTAAGTGATTAATTAAACATTATTAGTTAATTACGTCTTCTATTTTAATCAATAAACCCATTTTATTGGTTAAATTCCTCTCTTATATCCCTCAAATCATACTAATTTTCCTCTAATTAGCTTCTATAATATTACATCTACCTATTAATTAATCACACTTGATTAATTAAAACATCCCCCAAATCCCATGAGTTACTAATGACAAATTAAACTCTTGTAAATCAAGGTTACCTTTTCTAAAGTTACCTTATCCCACATGCACTAAGTTGCAAAGATTTCTCAAATAGGAAGGTTATATAAATAACCCTCCTCCTTCCTTCTAAAAACACACCTCATTTTCATTAGTGTAAACTATAGGCATTTGGCTTTGAGAATTCTCCATTGATTTGGAAATAGCTTCTCCATCTTGCATCCATTCACTCAAAATTGAGTAGTATGGGAATATCCAAAAAGGCCTTGTATCCATTTCTTGGTGAGATTCCATCCTCAATTCTTGAGGTCACCAACATCCCATTTGATTTCTTATGATCTTCATAGGTTCATAGTTTAAGTTAGCAATCTTAGAGAGTAGGAAATGGCTTAGCATGTAGTTTGATTTATTCATGCATTGAAGAAGTTGTTTCCCATAAGCTCTTATCTTGATGGTTTTTGTTAGATTAACATTGCTTTGAAGCTATTAGATGTTAGTTTCAATTCATATAGCTTATTTATTTTTACATGAACACATTTGGCATGCCCAAAGTGGGACCCCCTTTGTCTCACATACATTTTTTTATCTTGGTTAAGTTTCTTTTTGCATACTAACCCTCTTTTTTGAATATATTCACATAACTTGTTTTTCTTAACTTGTTTTGTTATGTTTGCATGTGTTGAGTCTTCCTTATAGGTATAAATGAGGTGAATTGCCGCAAAATTGGATCTTGATGGGAAAATTCAAGATTTCTCCATGTTTTTATGTTTAGAGCTTCATTTTTCAACATTCTACATGCTAGTTTTGTCAATTTCTTGAAAATTTTACATTTTTGAGCATGTAGGTTAGTGTTTAATAGTTTTGAGTCTTCTATTCACATATTAAGGAGATTTATTTTTTTCAAAATTGAATCTTTGTGAGAAAAATTCAATATTTCTCCATGTTTACATTTTTAGAGCTTCCCTTTTCATCATTCTACATGCTAGTTTTGTCGATTTCTTGAAAATCTTTAAAAAATCATGAATGTTAATGGTTAATAGCATTGAGTATTCTATTCATATATTAAGGAGATGGCTTATTGTCAAAATTGAATCTTTGTTGGAAACATTTTACCTTTGTGTAGATTAAGGGACATTTTTTTGACATTTTTGAGTACATGTCAAGTGCATACCCGTGAGCATAAGAGTATATGCTTAACCCATTTTCCGAAGGCCATAAATTTTTCTCCCAAACTCAAAACAACTATTTTTTTGTGTTGGAAATCTATTGAAGTGAAATATGTAATGAAAACATAAATGTTGGATTTAGACCTAACAAAATTGTAGGTTTTTTCTTTATTATAAAAATGATCATTTTCGTTTGCATGCTATATTCAATTTTGATCAACACCACATATGCTCTTCTCTTGTGATTTCGAGTGACTTAGAGAATCAGAAATGGCTATGATTATGTATATTTTTCAAAGAGATTTAAATTATTTAATGAATTTTTTTCCATTTTGCTTAGTTAGATCAAAGTTTGTGTATGCTCTTCTCTTGCACCTTTTGGTGATCTTGAGAATCATAAGCAACTTTGGTCTTCTTTTCTAATATTTTGGATTAATTTGGATACTTCATTTCATAATTTATTAAGGGAATCAATAATTTGCAAAACAAATTTGATGATCTTTTGATTTAGATTTTTCCATTATTGTCATGTTGGGTTACTTGTTGTGTATGCTCTTCTCTTGCGTCTTTTAGACAATCTTGAGAATCAGAAACAACATTTGATCCTCTTTTTAAAAATGTTATAAGTTTTCATGGAGAACTACTGAATTTTGAATGCATGACCTTATTCGCTTGACAAAGAATTAGGATTTAAACCAATACTAATACAGTTTGTTGTAGGTTTCCAATGGTGTACAAAACCACATTAAAATAACAGATAAAAAACACACCATTACTCAAAATATTGTATTTGCAAGTTTTGGTTAAGATCTATGGCTCGTATGTTTTGAACTAGTGGAATTTCCTTGGCATAATCCATATAACCCATAAGGATGCCCCCAAGAACCCTAAAGTATTTCACACCTTGAGGGAACCGGTGAATGAAACAGAAGCACTCCGCTTACCCACTTGACTAGTACTCCTTTGTGAGATTAGTATCAAAATTATCTTCATGTGACCCCAGTGAGATACAATAGAATGCAATTTTTTATCATTGTATCGAAGGGGGTAAAGTAAATCTGAGATACTCCTTAGTTTAGTCAGTGCGGCTTCCTTGGAAAACCACACTCGCAGAGATAGTTTGTGACACCTAGAGAGTGAACTAATAGGAGGCCATTTTACACATGATCTAGCTTTACTAAAAACAATTGTGTTTCAAAATCTCTCAAAAAGAAACAAAATTTTCAAAATTAAAACCTTGTTTTTTGAATAAGGGAGATTCCATCAAATTTGGCGTCGCATGACATTCATCATGAAATTTACAAAGTGTTTCTTTGTCTTAGTTTTTCACTTTTCTATGACAAGGTGAAACTATGCCGAAGTGACTCCAAGTATTTTTCATCACCACTTTATCAACTCCTTTTCTCTCTTATTGATATTTTTGATCGAAAGAGGAGCAACATATGCATGTTATTGATTGATTGTGTCCACCACTTTTACACCTATCTACATTCATCCTTACTTGATAATCTGGATTGTAAACATTGAAAGCATGTTGGTACATCTTCTTATCTTATTAGCTATTTGATCTTGAGACCCGGATGCATATTTTCATCGTAGTTAGTCTTGATTAATCATCGATATTCCCTTAAAGTGTTACGTTTCTCACATCACCTTGATATAATTTTGATACTTACATATTTTTTCTCGTAAACTTGATCTAAGTGTCAAGATTGTACCATTATGTTGCTTGTATCTTAATAATTCCTTGGTATACTTTGGCCTTGTTTCTTTTCAAACATTAACTCAACCTTGAGAAGTGTAGTTGTTACATTGTTTTCATCGTATCAACACTAATTTGATAGTAATATCTTGTTTTTCCAAAAAGCTTGGTTAATGTATCTAAGTGGTATTTTTACATTGCTCGCACTTGTAACTTCCACTTTTTGGGATTTAGGCCTTGTTTGTATCTAAACTGGTTATAGTATACTTTGAGATGGAAGTCACTTAAACCCCTTGTTAATATTTACACCTTGTTTATTTTAAACTCCACCTAAGTGTTGACATTGTGTTGATCATCTTGTGCTAAACTATCATTGAGACATATTTGCATAGGGATTATTTCCTTGTAGATTGGATTGGTTTGTCGAACTTATGTGATTGTTCCTTGTGATTTTTCATCTTGTAAACTTGTTTTTCTAAGGACAATCCTTTTTATCCTTTGATCAGCCATAATGACATTTACACTTCCAAATTGTCATCCAAACCTTGTTGTATTATCAAAATTACGTCATCCCATGTTTTTTTCTTTAGATTCCTTCAAAAATAATACGAACATTTCCATACTTATGAAATGTCTAGTTGGTTTTTGTTATGTTTTCTGAATCAACATGTAACTTCCTTCTATTTGAAGGATTTTTGTTTGTCAGTCAAGATATGGCACTTAGTGAAAAACATACAGAAGGTTCACGCAGAAGAGAAGAGTGCATACAAAAGCGCGAGAGGATCGGGAAGGAATCACACACTTTTAGAGAGATAGATTTGGGACTTAGCCATTTTCACGTGTATGAGATATTTTTAGAGATAGTGTGTTGAACAAACAAACTGGTTAAAAAATTATGTGACATGCATTGGCTATTTTTGGAGGATCAGCTACAAAGTACTTTATATGGGTACAGGTTGAGAATATATTTACTACTAACAGTTAACTAGAAGAAGTCTATTGTTAGCACACTTGCATGTGTGGCTATTATTATAACGGCACGTGGCTAATAATAGCATGCAACCTATTTTGGGATTGGATAAGCGGTGAAGGGAAATTCCCCACCCTTATAAATATGTAGTGAACTATGTAGTATAGATATAGTATGTAAGAAATGAGGTATAGTGAGGTTATCCTGCCAAATCTGATATGCGCATAAACTATGGTATTATCTATTGTAATAAGCTTCTGTGTATTTATAAATTTTAATGTAATGAAGTGCACTCGATGAAACAATGTATCAAATCCTAAGTATAATTGATTCTTGCATGCTTGATTTCATCATGGTTATCATTTAAGTCTATTATTCTCTAGATCTAGATCTGAACATGCACTATAGAATGATATATTAGTCATGGATCTAAATGCTTTAAGTCTTCATCATGCTAAAATATTGCAACAACAACCATCAAGAGGGGTCTGATACCTTTGTGTGCTTCGGATGAGTGCTCATTCTAGGCTGAGTGATGTGTCAGCGCACTTGGGATTTTATTGGTAAATTCTAGGCTACATCATTGGTTCCATTGCCGAGACCTCTTTTTTAGTTGTTTTCAGGATGGTTCATAATGAAGACATACCGATTGACCTTAGCAAGTGTTGAGGAGTGGATTAAATATTTGGAAGAAGAATACGCACGGAGGTTTAGCACTGGATCTGAGTTCAACACATGTGCATGGGTGGATCAAAATCTATATGACTATTTGTATGAGAGATTCTTCACTATCTTTCTCGGTAGAATGTATGAGTGGCTGGTTGCTTATGCGTCTAAATGGAATTGGAGGTATCACACACTTGTCTAGACGTAGGTAGAATTTAAGACACTTTATGATGCTGATTTTATTTGGACTTGCCCTATGGTTACGTGGTTCCACGGTGTTTTAAATAGCTATTTCTTGGAGTACTCAATTTCAACTTATTCGTTCCCACGGGTATTTGAGTTCCAATTTTTATGATATCCCAAGGGAACTTACCCGCAAGGCATTCCACTAGTGATCAAAATTCTTATGGTAACCACCGAACTTAGAGAACAAAATGATGGCGAACTAAACCCCACCATGTAGGTGAAGGATCGGGTTTGGTGAAAGATGGAAGACCTAGTGACATAAATGAAAAGAGAGGAAATGTGGCTTGATTATAATGAGGCACACGAGAGGAGATAGAGAAGCGGTGGGATGTTGCGAGTGAATGGTGTTGTGGAGAGATATAGTTTAGGAAGGGTTTGAAGTTCATGCAGAAGATGTGGAACTCGAGCATTAGGAAATCCCCCATTTGGTAAAACATGACAGGGAACCCTCCTCGGCCTCACATAGAATCAATGCTAGTATAGACAACTAGGGCCATGGGCACACATCTGAATCCACACGAAACCTTTCCCTTGCACTTGGTTTTCTAGTATCTAGTACAACAAATAGTCAGTAAGCTAATTTAGGTAGTGGGAGAGCAGGAGTGAGTCATATAAGAAGCACAATGATGGCAACACAAACAAATTCATTGTTATATGGGAGTACCTTTTTGGGTGTATCATCCACACAAAATTCAGTGCACATATTTTTGGACTATCTTATGGGAGTAGTAACACTTCGAAGACTATCGAGGTACAATTCAAGTACTCTTTGTTGGGACACAAGAGAAGTACATCTTATGGTCTCGACCCCACTACAAGTTTAGGATCGGGAGGTATAGGTGTCTCTAGCTCATGTGAATCTGGTGGTTCCAGAGGTAGAGAAAACATAGGAGGTTCTGGATCAGGTGGGTAAGGTCCAGTACCAACCCCGAATATTTACATGGAGATGTCTCTTCATCTTCCAGAGTATAAGGGTGTAGAAGATGTTGCTTGAACACGTGCACATGTGTGAAATAATTTGGCACACAAAATTAATTACGGATTTTGAGTGTATGGAAATACAATTTACTACTACATTACAAGGACACACACACGGTTGGTACATAAATTTTGACCTTGATTAAACTTTTGTAGACTATGAAGCCTTAAAATATTATTTCCTTCTGATTTTCAATCCCTCGAGTTTGAACAGAAGAGTATAAGTGCACTCAAGGATATTAAGCAAGGCACTACCGAGAGTGTCGAGATTATGATGCTTAGTTTAAAACACTATTATCCAAGTTTTCTTATGATATTCATGCATAAAACATGCACAATGGTTCATTGGGGCCTACTAACACATTTTAGAAGGGTGTTATCACATAAGACATACACTAATCCATGTGAAGCACTCGAACTAGCTTTACGTGTTGAGGCGGTTGGAAGTATAGATGTTAGGTGAGCCCATTTTTAGAAGCACATATCGCAGCTATGGAAAAATAGTTGGAGAAAATATCGGTAAATTCAACACATCAGACACACATAGGGATTTGGTGCACAAATTATGAAGTGGAAGGTCACACAAAGGATAGTTGTCCCCATATATTAGTGCACTCATTGTTGTTAGAAATCGTAAGATATGTCATCTAAACCATGATGTTAGCCATTGCCCATTACTACAACGTGCAATAAGGAAGAAATTTTCATGATACTTGAAAAATCTATAGGTCCACGACTCGGGACACGAAGACTCTTTGGATGATTGGTTAGATCCATGATGCTATAGATATCAATGTATGACAGAAAGGAGTCTTAGATAATTCTAAAGGCATGAGCGAGCATCGGGATCGGGATCACAATCAAGCGTGCTTTATGATCGAGTGAAAGACATTTTGAAGGAGGTCATGGTAGAGGTTGAGGGTTTCGAGGATATGGAGGCCAAGGTTGTGGTGGTGGAAGAATCGACTTCCCTCGCATAACATGTTACACATGTGGATCTCTTAACCACTACGAGGCTCGAAAGTCCTCGAATATTACATGTGATTTTTGTGGAAAGAATCATATAGTTAGGAGGAGTTACCAGACTTGTATGAGCATCTTAGAAAGAAACATAAATAGGAAAACAAAGGCACATGGATGATAAGGATACACCGTCTTTGTGGAAAATCAATGGATGCCAAAGTTGGAACTAGAATCGAGGCATTGCGGGTAAAGATCACGACCCATGTTGAAGCAAAGTTAATGCGCTAAAGAGGCATTGCATAGAAGCCTACCATCACTAAGGATGAGGTTCTACATACATGGTACCAAGATCTTACCTATCGAAGGAGGTTTACTAGGAAACCATGTAGGTACTTAGGAATCTTCAGGGTGAAATATAGTATTTAAAGGAGAAATCACATAAGATGGAGCAAAAGAAAGCATCGAGAAAGGTCCAAACGATACGGATGACTTGAGAGAAGTGTGCAAATTTTTCACCCTTAGAATATCATTCCATTTTTGGGGAATTGGTTAAAAGGAAACACTTCATGCGCAAGTACTAAAACTAGATGACAGATCTTGCATGCAAATCTTTCCCCTCATAGCCTAGATTATGACAAGGAAATAACTTTGAATGTTGTTGTGGATGGGTGGCTATTGAGTAATATATTGATTGATTATAGCACGGAAGTCAATGTTCTTACCTAAGATGCATGGGTACAGATAGGAGACCTCCATTGCATCCATCCTCTAATATATTGTTCATGGCTAACTGGACTAAGGCCAATCCCATCGAGTTTTAAAAGATGCATCCATTACCATACAAGGAGACAAGTTCACTTTGGAGATTTTGAGGTTTTAGCACTAGAAGAGTCGGATAGCTTCCCAGCTCTATTGGGTCGTCCTTGGTACTATGTAAATAATGTTGATCTTTGGTTCAATGAGGGTTATATATGAAAAAAGGAGGAAAGGGTTACTATCCCTTTAATAGATGGAAAATTTGCACCCTATGTTGAGCCCTTGAGTGAAGAAGACCTGAATAGGATTTATGTACGTGCCATCCCGGATCTAGAGGTCCTTGAGCCATGTAAGGAAGGAATCCTTCAGTGGGAGGATGTACAGTCTATTAGTGATACTACAAGTGTTGCTTTTGATAATTAGGCTCATAGGACTTATGATTTGGTAGGGCATGAAGTAAAGAGCATATTTCCTAGGGTCAGCAGAACATGTTATATTAGGAGAATAGGTAACAAATTGGTACCTTGTTACATCAGAGAAGGAGATCCTATGGTGTTCCTGCATGCCATGGAAAAATAGTGGGTAGACCCACTGGAGAGAAGGAATATGCTAGCATATACCCTACGCAGGAAAGCAATGCACTAGTAGGTGGTCTACAAGGATAATCTTGTAGGATGTAATGAAATTAAGATTGCTCTTTCCACTTGGTTCTTCAGGAGTAATGCACCTACTCAAATCCACACTTATCATGGTAATCAACTTGTTCAACACCACATTTAGAAGTGTGAGAGACTCTGGACAGAGGGGTAGGAAGCTTTACCACCTTCGCTATGGGTGCACAAGTTTTATTCCACTTTACAAGGTTACACACATGCTTGGTATGTCTATGTAAAACTCCATAGATAGATTGGAAATTGGTAGGATTTAATTACAGGAATGGCCCAAATGTTTGACTTCTTCTCTACCAAGCCTCGGTGGAAGAAGCATTAAAATTCATAAAGCGCTTAACTATGGGAGATAGTGCGAGGATGGATAACTCGTTCGGAGTTATTGGATGAAGAAAACCTAGGAGCACATTTTTTTGAAGAAAGCAGAGGTAAACGCAACACTACTTCAGATGTTCTTACCTTGAGAGAGAAAAAGGAAAAATGGTCCGGATGACGAAGAAGTAGAAAATCATGATATAAACCATTCAATAGGTAGGCGTGAAGTTTTGGACAATGCAAATAAGAGACTCGGACAGAGTGGTAGGAATCTTTACCACCTTCACTTTGGGTGCACAAGTTTTATTCCAATCTACATGGCTTCACACGTGCTTGGTATGTATATGTAGAAATCCATAGAGAGACTGGAATTTGGCAGGATTTAATTACAAGAATGACCAGACGTTTGGCTTCTTCTCTACCAAGCCTTCGGTAGAAGAAGCATTAAAATTCATAAATTTCTTAACTATGGGAGATATTGTCAAGGATTAAGAACTCATTTAGGAGTTATTCAATGAAGGAAACTCAAGAGAATTTTTTTTTGAAGAAACAGAGGCCAATGCCAAACTACTTCAGCATGCTTTCCTTGAGAAAGAAAAAGGGAAAATGATCTACTTAGTGGATGACGAAGAAGTATAAAATCTGGATATAAACCATTCAACGGTAAGTGTGAGGTGTTGGAAAGTGCGAGATAGGACCACACACACCCATCATGAACTTATGAAGACAAAGAAGGTGAATATTGGATTAGATGTTGAGCCTAAGGAGGCCATAATTGGGGACTATTCGTCATACTCCAAAGTGGAAAAATCATAGAGTTACTACGAGATTATCATGATTTATTCCTTGGGGTGCCATGAGATTAAATGCATGCATGAATCATTAGGGGAGATGAGGATAAATCTTAAAGAGGTTGCACATCTAGTTAGAAAGAGACCTATAGGATAAACCCCAACTTGCATGAAAAGGTCAAAAGAATAGACTAACAAAATGTTGAAGTCTGGAATCATCAACCCCACTGGCGAGTCGAATAGGTTAATCCAATGGTGATCATTATCAAGAAAGATGGTCGGATTAGGATATGTGTGGAATACAAGGAGCTGAATGTTACATGTTTGACTAATCCCTTTCCTACACCATTCACTGAAGAAATACTAGAAGGCATTGCGGGGTGTGAAATCTATTCATTTACATGTGGGTTCTCTGGTATCATCAAGTTAGGATTTTCTACGAGGATCAAAAAACTAATTTTACTACGAATGGGGTAGCTTAACCTATCTTGTGATGCCTTTTGGTCTAAAAATGTGCCTGCTATATTTTTGTGAATAGTTGTTCGTGTGTTTAAATAATTTATTCACAACTTCTTACAAGTTTATTTAGATGATTGAACAGATTGTATGGACTGGTCAAAGACCATTGTGACAATATGTGCTTAATGTTTGAAATATGTAGATAGTTGAGTATCTCTTTGAACATCAATAAGTGCATATTTGCTACACCGTTTGGAATCTGTTAGGACACATAATCTGCAAGGAAGGTTTTTGGTTGATCCAACTAAGGTTATGGTCATTATTAGCCTAAAAGAGCCTACAATCGGAGTGAGGTGCATAGATTTTTGGGCCATATAGGATATTACTTGGAAGTTTATTAAAGTATATGCCAAGATTTCTACACCTTTGGAGGATTTACTTGAAAGGAAAAGGTACGTTCTCTTGGGAGAACCACAATAGTGAGCATTCAAGACATTAAAGGAGAAACTTAATCTGCGCCTATTTTGAGTTTTCCTTCATGGGACCAATTATTTCATGTACATGTGGATGCCTCTAGCATGGCCATTGGCATGGCATTAGCTCAGCCTAGAGAAGGTATTATAGATCATCCTATCTTTTTGTGAAGATTTGTCAATGATCTATGCACTACATATGTTCAAACAAGACTGCTGCTAGCTATATTGTTTGTCTTTAATACATATCACATGACATTGAAGTATTTGGTAAATAAGCCCATATTACAGGGGCACATATGTAGATGGGTAATCTTATTTCAAGAATTTGATTTCACAATTGTGGTAAAAATAGGGAAAAGTAATTCTAGGCAAGACCATTTATCCAGAATATAGTTAGGAGAAGAAGCACAAGCAATTGAAGATACCATGACAAATGCACAATTGTATAAGTTACAACAAGCACCATCGGAATTAGAGGACATTGTTGTCTTTCTACGAATAGGTATGACACCAGAAGGAATGAAATCCTAAGAGAAGAAACAACTTACCATATGTGCAAACACCTATATGTTGATTAGCGGTGACTGTACAAATTAGGTTAGGATGAAGTATTGCGCCACTATGTCTTTGGAGCATGACCGTACAAATATTATGGAAGAAGCTCATGGTGGTATTGTAGGTGGCCACTATGCAGGTGACGCCACTACGTGTAAGATTTTACTTGCTTTGGATTATGGTGGGAAACCATGTATAAATATTGTAAGGCATATTCCATGGCTTTTGATCACTGTCAATTCCTTTGAAAACTAGGACAACGAGATGAAATGCCTCTGAGACCTATTACTAGCACAGAACTATTTGAAAAATGGGCTATAGATTTTTTTGGTTCTATTTCACTAGCTATGTGCAGAACTAGTTCGCGTTATATCATAACTTACACATATTATCTAACAAGGTGGGTAGAAGTAGCCCCTACAAAGGATTGTACAACTACAACAACTAGGTTTCTATGGGAAAATATTATTACAAGCTATGGATTCCCTTTAAGTTAACCAGTGATAGGGCCACACACTTTCTGAATGAGACAATAAGAATTTTATTGGATGAATTCATGATTGTACACCATAAGACTACACCATATCATCCTCAAGAAAATGGTACTGCTGAGGCTTTCAACATAATTTTGAGCTAGACATTGACAAAAATCTATAATGTTGGAAGAACGGATTGGGATGATAAATTATCTATAGTACTTTGGGTACATTGAACAACATATAAAAGGTTACACAAAGCCACACCATTTCAATTAGTGTTTGGTTCGAAACAATTCTTCCTATGGAATTCATGTTACCATCTTTGTGTATTGCGCACACGAGAGGTCTAGCTGATGAGAAAGCATTAGAAGAATGGATTGAAAAGTTAATCAAGTTGGATGAGCAATGTGAAATAGAACATTGGAGTAAAAAAATAAAAGGCCAGTGCGAAATCATGGCATGCAGACACATCGAGGATAAAAAGTCCACAAGTGGAAAGATGGTGCTCCTTTATGATTCTAAGTTTTTGTGCCATCCAGGAAAAATCAAATTACATTGGTTGGGGTCGTATGTTATCACTCACATACTTGAAATAGGTGCTTTCCAATTAGAGGCGCTTGATGGCACATGGTTACCTGGTTACTTCAATGGGAGTAGGTTGAAGCCCTACTATAAATAAGTCTTCTTGGTGTTTGTAATAAGGAATTGTTGTCATTTAGATTAGGTTTTCAATTCTATATTTCCTTAATGTATTTCCTTCTTAAATCGTTATGCTTTGTCAATTTAGTTGGTGTTTTTGTGTAATAAGCGTGTTTACGCGCCGAGGCTAATTACTATTTGAAAAATTTATATGCATGAGAGGACTACACATACCCTTAATGTGGGGTGGTTATTTATATCTAGGTACAAGACCATTTAAAATAAGTACACGTGAAAGGAACAAACTACTATGGGTGATATTCAAAGTTGAATAATTTTTAGAAAAGAGATTGCTTCTACATAATATGACCATAGATAGAGTAAAATGATGGAACAATATAACGCAAGGTAAGCGGAGGCCACAGAAGGCTACTAGTGGAAGGCATAGTGACGAGGTACTCGGGTGTAGGGAAGCATGTTGAAGAGAAGTTTGCATCCAAAAGGTAGGAAGGTGCATTAGAAGGTTATAGCTTGGGCGTGAAGATGTACCACATGGAAAGAATGAAATTGATCAATTAATGAGAGGATTATTGGTAGGTGGAGGAGCAATAAATGCACTAATTTTTTGAAAATCTATATAAGGATGAGATGTGAGTTTATTTTTACCATTGAAATTGAGAAAATTTGAAAATATCTAAGTACAAACAAGCTGAGCAATCATGTTGAGGTGTGAAGAGTGTGAAACCAGACGTGGAGAGAAGGTTTGTGTGCATGAGAAGCTTGCGTTCCCATAGGTGAATGGTTTGAGTGAATCAGATGTGTTATAAAAGAGCTAGGGCACGTGATTTCCACTAGGGCATGAAGATTTAAACTAGGGTTTCAACTTGCTTGATTACAAAGGGTAGAAAATAGATATTTTTCAAATGGCACTGAAGAAAGCACCCACAATAGGAGTAAAAGGGAAGAAGAAGGTCGAAGTGGAAGAAGAAATTTCTCTTGAGAGTAATTTTTTAGAAATGCAGTATCCAGAGGGCATGATTATGGGACAAGAATTGGATTCCCACATCCATCAATGTAATATCAATGATTACAACCATTGTACATCAGATAATAAGAAGGAACTAGATGCATTACTGAGCAACAAAATGAACAAGTGCACATCATAAGATATGTCAGTGTATGATGATGCTGTTGAGAAATTACAAAATCATATTAGAGTCTACTAGTTATATGATCTACCATACTTTGGAAACTATGAACCATTATATCGATGGTTGATGAGCAGAGTCCATGAGGACTTCTTCTACTTCATTGAATGAAGGGTTAGAATCATAACTGCCTTGATTTCAACAGTTACAAGACTAAGGGCCTCACAAGCAGATCTGGAAAGTGACTTAACAGATAAAGTAGTGATCCAGGAGATAAGGAAAGAGCTTAGGTATACCAAGGGTCTATGTGGCATGGAAATAAAAAAATTGAAGAAGTACCCACTAAGTACAGTAACTCCCATCTTGTAATAAATCAATGACCAAGAAAGGCGGTCACGGTGAATACTATGTGGCTGCACTTTACGAGGAAAATGTCTCAAGGAGTGGTCTACAATATCGTGGAGTACATATCAAAGACAATCATTGAAGAAGCATGTATAGGTGACAAAATTAGTTTTGGTGTTATTTTATTGTCTTTAGCATTTGTGAATATTGGAGTGCACGATGGGCCAAAGGAAAAGATTTGGGAGTACTCCACAGAACATGAATCTCTGTCGAGAAAGATTTAATAAATAATTATACGAAGGGACCATGTGTGGGCCATTTAAGAAGAGGGCATAGATGTCATATGAGAGGCTCCATTTGGAGTTTTAAGAGGAATGGCGCATACCCAGGGAGTTACCTTCGATAGTAGGGAAGGTAGTGTAGTTTGCGATCTCTACTAGCACTTTTGCATCATGCGAGCTTCACCATGAAAGATGGGGCTTGGAGCCCATGGTGTAAATTATCATATGCCTTCACAACACGATATTTCTAGGCCTCATTTTAGTGGTTTTCATATATGCATCACCTAAGCTTCATCACGAGATAAGGTAGATTGTGACTACCATACACCGAGAAAGACATATGTATATCCGTGATGATTGCCTACATTAAGAGGCTAATCTCATATATAATAAGAATGAAGCCGGTAAGATTGGTCATTGGAGAAGTTGGAGCAGCACTTATGTACCTTCAACTCAAGCCTAAGCTAGACAATAATAAGTATGTGGAGAATGAGTTCGCGCTCCCGGTGGCTGCCAAAAGGTAAGCATACAATGTAAAATGTTCCAACACCTAAGCCCACAGAGACAATAGAAGTAGATGATGAAGAAGAGGAGCATGAAGATATTGGTGGTTTGGAGCACAGAGGTAGGAGGCATCCTACAAATAGGGTAGAAGCTGAGTACACGACTACTCCACCCTAGCCACAAGAGGTAGATGATGAGGATTTGGATGCGATCTGAAGGAGAGTGCCATTTCAAAAGGGTATTTAGTAGAACCATAACCCAAGGTGCTACTTCATAATAAATGTGCAGATCACCTTGGATCTCTCTACATAAGGATACAATGGAGAAGATAAGAAGGAAGTTGAAGCTAAACAAGGAGGCAGAAGAGTCTAAGAAGAGTGCGCCTAAATCTCCTACACCTCCAAAGAACATGGAAGAGAAAAAGGACAAAGAAATGAAAAATAGAAAAGAAGGAGAAAAGGAGGTATATGAAATAGCACACGAAACTACTCGGGGCATAGTAGAAAAAACTCCAAATCTTGAAGCTTAAGTTCAAGGGGCCAAGATCGAAAAGAACAAGTGTTGGTCATGGGCTATGCTAAGGACATAGGTAAAATTATCCATGCCATTTTTCAAAGCACAATGACACCAAATGAGTTGTATGGGTGGGAGATGATGGATGAAGCTATGATAACCATGTGCACTAGGAAGCATTTGTCATGGTCTATGCACAAGCACATGGACAAACTAAACTTTGATGTATGTGTAGATTCATGTGTGTCAAGGAGGTTGAAGAAGACACCATAGGCTAGACATATAATAATAAATCCTCTTTATATAAAAATGAACAAGTGATTAATTCTTTAGTGAAAGTATCGACAAAGGTGGAACGATGAAATGTTGATAAGGGTGCAACAATTAGGGTGCTAAGAGAAGAACTAAAAACTAAGGATGTAGAAATAGCACACCTAAAGAAAGAAAAATACTTGGCACAGAAGAAGAACGTTATTTTCATCAGCATGGCAGAGGAAATTGGGGACAATATCATGAAAGCAAAGCCACACTTAGAGCCTAAGGTACCCAAAACATTTCCTTCGGAAATGCATTATGTACAAACCTTGGTGGACTTGGTGCTTGAAGATGAACCTCTCAGGCATGCCAAAGACCAAATGATTTAGCACAAGAAGAAAAGATAGAAAAGGCTTTGGTGATGAGAAAGATTGCATCATATGAGGGATTGCTTTAGAGCTTGCAGGAGGAACTGAAGAAAGTAGATCAAGTGCTAAATATTTGTACATCCCTAGAAGCCATTATAAGAACCAAGACCATTATAGAGGACAATGAAGTCCTAAAATCTATGAAGGATGAGATCTTGGGCCACGCATAACAATTAGATCTTTTCAAGAAAAATCATGACACCCTTACAGTAGCACAAGAACCACACAAGGAAAGGCTAGATGATCTTGGGAAACTCATCACGTAAAATATGGACTTATTAGAAGGAAGAATGACTGTCATTTCCAGCATTGTTTTGGTCTTGTAGAATGAGAAAGGAGAAACTACAAAAGATGAGCTAGAGTCAATTGTAGTGGATATCCCTGAAAAGGTATAGGTCACACTCAATAATTGGTAGACTTTAGAGATGGAAGTAAAATAAGAATATCCAAAATTGATTCTTCTAGTTGAAGTAGAAGATGTTGCAGGGTAAAGTCATTCTTTTATTCACAAAAATTCTTTCTATTCTTCTATTAACATTATTTGATTCATTTTGGAGACAACCATTGTTGGGGTGGCAATGCAATTAGTGTGGGGTAATGTCGGTTATTTAAGATATGGCACTTAGCGAATAACATATATATAAGTTTCACACGGAAGAGCATAGCACATACAAAAGCTTGGGAGGATCATGAAGGAATCATGTGTTGAGAAGAGAGATAGATTTGGGACTTAGCCATTTTCATGTGTATGAGCTATTTTTGAGATAGCATGCTTTGAACACATAAACCGGTTAAATATTTATGTGACACGCATTGGCTATTTTTTGAGGATCAGCTACGAAGCACTTTGCATGGGTACAAGATGAGAATAGATTTACTACTGAAATTTAACTAGAAGAAGTCTATTGTTAGTGCACTTGCATGTGTGGATATTATTGTAATGGCGTGTGGCTAATAATAGCATGCGACCTATTTTGGGATTGGATAAGTGGTGAAGGGAAATTCCCCACCCTTATAAATATGTAATGAATCATGCAAGTATAGATATAGTATGTAAGAACTGAGGTATGGTAAGGTTATGTTGCCAAATATGATGCGCACATAAAATATGGTATTATCTATTGTAATAAGCTTCTATGTATTTATCATGTTTAATTCAATGGAGTGTATTGGCTGAAACAGAGTATCAAATCCTGAGTATAATTGGTTCTTGCATGCTTGATTTCATCATGGTTATCATTTAAGTCTATTATTCTCTAGATCTAGATCTGAACATGCACTGTAGAATGATATATTAGTCATGGATCTAAATGCTTTAAGTATTCATCATGCTAACATCCTATAATAGAAACGCTAAAGAGGGGTCTAGTACCTTTGTGCACTTTGGGTGAGCGCTCAATCTAGGCTTAGTGATGTGCCAACATGCAGGCTTTTACTTTGGTAAATTCTATGCTCCATCAATTTCAATCACACAATCTTGGTCTAGGTATTAGGACCCAATGATTGCAAAAATGACTAACGATTGCATGGTTCCTCACACTTACGACAATAAAGAACCTAGGTTTTGGAATCCACATCAAAATAGGACAATCAAGACTAAACCACGATTGGTTCTTTGAGCTAGAGAACCCATTTAGTTACCCATTTCCCCACCTTCATCCCATAGTCGGTGGTATGATTTTTATGATTCTAATCCATGTTATTCTTTTGATTCTAACCCAAAATATTCTTTTGATTCCTCTAAATCTTCTTTTGATTCTAATCCAAACTATCTTTCAGATTCCACTCACTATTATGAGCTTCATCCAATCAACTTTCTTCTAAGGAATAGTTAGTCACCTAAATGATGTTTTCCTCCTCTAAGGGTTTTTTTCACCAAAAATTATTCCCATCATTCATCTAATTTTACTCCTACATCATGGTCATCCCTTTCTTCATAAAGACTTTCCCCCTTCATTAAACTTATAATTCAACTCTTGAGTCACAGTCCTCCCTTTCTTTTAGGGACCCCCTTAATCAAACATCTAATTTGACTCCTACATCTTGGTACTCCCTTTCTTCGTAGGGCCCCCTTTATCACCACCTCAATGACCTCTTCCTCTATTGAAGATCCATGTGAATCAAAATTCTGCTAATCAATCATCCAATTCAACCCCTATGTCGCAATCCATTGACTGGATACGTGATCCTCTTTGTCTACCTACATTATGTTGTCTTCTAGAAAACCAATACCAACCCATTCCAAATCTACATCTTCTTCCACTCAAGACATCTAAATCCAAATCTACTTCATCTCCTAAGTCATCTTCTTCTATCAATCACCATCAAACATATTCTAAATCTTCTATGCTCGTTGGACCTATTTCTTCCAATCAACCTGATATCATTGACCAACAACGACCACGTCTTGATTGATTTCTTTTAGAATGAAGAAGAAATCAGATAATTTATGGGGCTACACAATGACATTCCTATATAATATCATGAGCAAATATTCTCTTTAGACCTCAATGCATTCGTATATTATTGGGAAGAGGTTGATTTCTTTTGTCATAAAATAGAGGAAGATCATAAGATCATCAAATTTGATCCTTCTCTTATTATTCCATCTTCACATTCCCATTACATGGAAAAATTCTTTGGTCTTTCATTGATCCCTGGTGTATCTTCGCATCACCCAATCATTCTCTACATTTCACAATTCCTCAATCACAATCTCACCTTGGGTCACCGCCTAATAGCCCATCATCTTCTTCTATACATGGGCCACCTCCTAGTATCCATCCATATTCTACTTTTAGGTCACCTCTGGATAGCCCATTATCCTCTATACATGTTCCATGTCCTATTAGCCCCTCATCTTCTATCTATGGGATACATCATGTTAGTCCATCATCTTCTATACTTGGGCCATGCCCTAGTATTACTTTGTCTTCCATCTATGGAAACCTCCTGGTAGCCCATCATCTTCTATACTTGGGCCACACCCTAGTAGTCCTTTGTCTTCCATCTATGGGACACCTCCTGGTATCCCATCATCTTCTATACTTGGGCCACGTCCTAGTAGTCCTTCATCTTCCATCTATGGGACACCTCCTAGTATCCCATCCTCTTCAATCCTTGGACCATATCCTCTTTTCCATCATATCATCCTTCTATCAATGACTGGGCAAGCCCACCATCATTCATCACATTCCTATCATCAATCCTAAACATCCACTTTCTTCTCCCACTTCTTGGAATCAATAAATTCACACATTAGCTTGTAGGAAACACAAAAAGTCTCTTCATCAAGCCATGATAAAAAATCCTAAGAGCTCCAAAGCTCCCAACAAGTCAAACAACCCTAAAGTTAAAAATCGGACGCAATTCAAGAATTTCCACCAATTCAACCATCAAGTATCACACAAAGTGCAAAAACCTATAGATAGGGAACTCAAGATGCCACATACAAAATCCATGTCAAAAGATAATTCACGATCGGTTATTTAATATGATCTAACTACGATCATCGAGACTGAGATAATATCACTTTTGATAAGTAAAAACTCCTAGTCTCCCTTATCAAAGAAATTTCAAACATCATTTTTGGATATTATCACACAAATTGAAATCGTTGGTCCCAACTTCCTAAAAATCAAAATATTTTAAAAATTAAAAACAATTCAAAAAAATGAGAAAAAATTAAAACATTGCCAAAAAAATCAAAGGTACAAAGATCTTACATTGCAATCAGGTATTGCATACACATGGATGTTCTTTCTTCCCTTTCATTCCATTCCTCTATAAGTCTCCCACCATATTCATTCCTTTGATGATATTTTGGTTAGTCTATTTTTGCTCCTTATGCGAATTCATGTCTATAGCATTTGTTTGACCTTGGTCTTTTATTACCTTGGTAAATTAAAGAACGATTGAGCTCTTATAGATCATATGACTATCTACATCTAATAAACTTGTTGCGAAAGAAATTATGGGCGTATTTTTGACACTATCCAATGTCTTCATTGTAATCACTTCCACATCCTTCCATTAATCCATTAGTGATTCTTAACCTCTTATCAAAACAATTGAGAGAGCTGAAATAATTTTCTAAAGCACAAAAATCAATTGAAAAATTAAAAAATTATCAAAAGAAAATCAATATATAAATCTCTTACGGTATTTGAAGTATCTCTATTGGGGCTATAGACACCTAGCTAGTAGTAGAGAAATGTTGCGACTAGAGTCAAATACATCTTCATTGGGGCTATAGATGCCTTACTGATAGTGGAGCAATGTATGAATATCCTTCCACCCTTCATTCAAAATCACGTATCAAAATGAATCATTCATACACATTGGCTAGCATGTCTTCACTTGTTTTCTATCAAATCTTCCCTTCAAGAGATAATTAATTTCCACGTGCACACACTAGATCTCTATGAGAAAACATGATTAGTATGTTACCAGGTGTTGTTTGGACCTTGTTCAAACTCTTACTTTAGTCCTTATTTTGACTCATGATTTGTGCCTTTGGCTAATCACCTTTTCATTGCAAGTCTTCTAGCTACATTTTCCATATCCTTCCATAACATTTTCTATTCTTCTACTTCATTCAACATCCATGTGTATAAGATTTCCTTTTTACCATGTTTGAGAGAAACTGTCCCTTGTTTCAATAAACAATCTTCCACTTCTATCTATCATCTTTTTCTTGGCCAGCTTGCATTGGGGGCATGATCGCTCCTTCCTAGCACTTCATTGGTTTGAGTTCATCATCATGTTGAACATATCCATCTTGGCCTTGATCTGACTTATCTTCTTCTTGTATATACATGCGATATTTTCCCTTGTACATTCTCACCTCTCGCTGGGGGCATATTTGCATCTTCATTTTCTGTACATAGCTCGGGAAACTTACATAAAAAAATTAACAATTCGATAAACCTTAAAAAATCCAAAATACTGGTAAAATAATTTAAAAATCTAAAACATTGGTAAAACAATTAAAAATTAAAAAATTGGTAAGAATCATACACGTAGATGAAGCATTTATCAGACACATCGTCCTCAAACATAGAAATTTGTCCTACAATTTTTTTTTTCCCTCAATTATGCTTGCAAATGACTTGCAAATCATCTAGATCTACCTCCATTAAAAATATAGTTTGCTTACTATGTTTGTACTCCCTTGTATAACAAGTTTATTGGTACTATTTCATAGTGCATTATTTCTTTCTCATAGAACCCATGTGTTATCCATAAATTCACCTCGCATGTATCCTTTCTTGGTGTGCCATTTTAACCATTGTCATTAAATCAAACATTTGGGAACTGAATCTCGATAACAAAAACATTTGTGCAACCATCTTGAATGTTGTTTGTTTGAGTATGTGTGTTTATACTTGTTTCCCTATTAGGTTAGCTTGTGTACTTTCTTGTATTGCATTACGTTATGTATGTTGCATTGAGTTAGTGTTTTGGCAATGAAAAATGTTTGTATTATGGCTTTTCATGTCATCTTACACTTTTTGTTGTATGTGTATATTTTAATAAGGGTCGATGACGTAGATCATTAAGAAAAATGATGAAATAAATTTGTTTTTACATCAGCTGGATGAAATCTATTTCCATTCTCTTCATCTTCATTTTTCTTCCCTATCATTTTCTTCTATCAACATTATTCTTCCAAATCACTTAGGGCAATAGGGATCACCTTTTCTCCCCCTCCCCCTCACATTTCTTCTATTTGTTTCCTTCATATTTTTGATCGTCGATTGACCTCTTTCATCACCCTATTGACACTCGAGGGGGAATCCTTCATTCTAATAATTTTTCTTCTATCCCTTCAAAAATTTTACTTGTCTGTAATTATCTACTATCTTTGAAGTGGCGTCTCTTACACCACCCCAAAGAGGGGAAAATGTAGACACCTAAAATCCACTTACGCAATTTTAATACTAAAATTACACTAATTATCCTCTTTCCCATCATTTCCGTAATAATTAGTGCTTTTTCACTAATTAGCTAACACATCCCTTCTTATTCATTAATTAATTACCTTTTGTTAATTAATTAAATCTTCCCCATTCTGGATGATAATTAACGAACTTTCGTTAGTTATAATCCACTTCTAAGTGATTAATTAAACATTATTAGTTAATTATGCCTTCTATTTTAATCAATAAACCCCTTTTATTGGTTAAATTCCTCTCTCGATATCACTCAAATCATACTAATTTTCCTCTAATTAGCTTTTATAATCTTACATCTACCTATTAATTAATCACACTTGATTAATTAAAACATCCCCCAACTCCCATGAGTTACTAATGACAAATTAAACTCTTCTAAATCAAGGTTACCTTTTCTAAAGCAACCTTATCCATTCCTAATATTTTTTTACCCTTATCCCACATGCACCAAGTTGCAAAGATTTCTCAAATAGGAAGGTTATATAAATAATCCTCCTCTTTCCTTCTAAAAACACACCTCATGTGCATTAGTGTAAACTATAGGCATTTGGATTTGAGTTTCTCCATATTGCATCCATTCTCTCAAAATTGAGTAGTATGGGAAGATCAACATCCATATTGCATCCATTCCATCCTCAATTCTTGAGGTCACCAACATCCCATTTGGTTTCTTATGATCTTCTAAGGTTCATAGTTTAAATTATCAATCTAAGAGAGTATAAAATGGCTTAGCATGTAGTTTGATTTATTCATGCATTGAATAATTTATCTCCCATAAGCTCTTATCTTGATGGTTCTTGTTAGATTAACATTGCTTTAAAGATATTAGATGTTAGTTTCAATTCATATAGCTTAGTTATTTTTACATGAACACAACTACTATCCTATTGGGTGCTCATATCTTGAAATCTACTGAGATTCACATATTGTTATCAATCAAGTCAAAGGAGAGTATCAATGTAAAAATGAAATATTATAAAAGTATAAATCCAATGTTGATTTTCTCCTTGGAGCCTTTGATCATTACACTATCCAAACAATTCCACAATCTTCCAACAAATTTGTAGATACAATGGCTTCTTTAGGAGCCCTCATCCCATTACAAACTGAAGAATCAACTGATAACTCCAAAGTATCTATAGTCATTCAAAGATTAGATCACCCCTCACATCAAAATGAACTCCCTCCTATCGATACTATTGAAAATCATCCAACTGATCTATGGTATTCTCAAATATTTGACTATCTTTCAATCTAAAATTCCCTCTAATTTATCATGAAATGCTAAAATATCATTTCTTCAAAGCACATTTCACTTTTTCATCATATGTGGTATCTTATATAAATGCGGATTTTATGGCCTCCTATTAAGGTGTCTTAAGTCTCACGAATCTATCAAAGAAATCCAAGAGGTCCATGATGACATATGTGGTGGACATTTTAGTGGTAACACTGTTGCTAAACATTCCTTACGACTTGGTTACTATTGGCCTACTATCAATCAAGATTGTTGTGCATATGTCAAGAAGTGCCTCAAATTCCAACAACACTCAGATCTTATCCATGTCCCTAGTCAGGATTTGTAACCTGCTCATGATCTATGGCCTTTCTTGAAATAGGGGGCTAGACATCATCGGAACAATGAATCTGAAATCATCCCAACAACACCATTCAATTATCATAGCCACTAAATATTTCACAAAATGGGTCGAGGCTATTCCCTTGACTTCAACTAAAGCAAATCAAATCGTCAATTTCATTTATCAATACATCATATGTCATTTTGGTGTTCCTCATAAACTTGTCATAGATAATGGAAAATCCTTCAAGAACAAGGATGTTAATAAGATTTGTGATGCTTTCAACATTAAACTCATCTTTTCATCACCATACTATCCCCAAGAAAATGGACAGAAGAATTCTCTATAAAAAAACTTACTAATTTATCCTCATGAAAACACTAGATGACACGAGCATGAATTGGCATCTCCAAATCTTGTTCACTCTGTGGGCTTATCAAAATAGTACATGTAATCCCTACTGGTACTATGCCTTTCTCGCTAATCTATGGCTCCGAGGTGATTATACCCCTTGAAGTTAAAATCCCATCACTCTGTGTATCACTCAAAGACTTTATCCCCGACAAAGAATATTGACAAGACCATCTTGCACAACTAGAATTATTAGACAAAAACACCTAATGGCCCTTGAACATCATCAAGTATATCAAGAACGTGTCAAACATGCCTATAATAAACATGTAAAATAATATGACTTCAAAATTGGTGATCTCATTCTCAAGGAAAATCAAAATTTCACTACTTTAGAATAGAGTAAATGTGGAAAGTTTTCCCCTAATTAGATTGGTCCATACATTATTACTCATAAGTATGGGTCGGGAGCTTATCATTTAGCCTCCCTTGATGGTGAACCTGAAAAGGAACCTTTGAATGCCTTGCACTTACAGCCTTTCTACTATTAAATTTTTACCATCATGACAATAGTTATATCTAAGACCTTATCCCACCAGTAACCAATCATCTTCTCATCATAATGATTCGAAAGCATGTGGTTTTCCGTCACTTTCCTTATAAACCTTAAAGATGAGCACCACATATCTATTCATCACATATTTTACTAGACAAGTTCCTCCTTAGCAGGAACCCCATAATCATTACATCCATCTAACCTTGTACCAACTAAAAGCATGTCATAGGGCACATATGTGTAGGTCATGTACACATATTTCCCCTCTTTGAAACAATCTAGTAGGGTTTTCCCTCAGCTCAAATAAAATTCAAAAATATCTAAGGATGCTCTTTATCAAAAGTTAAAAAATAGACTGATCCTTCAAAGGAGAGCTATTAAAAATATATAAATATTTATCAAAAGAAAGAGTAGACTGATCCCTAGAAGGACAACTACTAGTCAAATCATAGACTGGTCCCTCAAAGGATAACTATCTGTATAAATAAAAAGTCAAAATTGTATACCACTCCCTCGAAGGATGGATAATTATGTATAAAAGGATTCCCGCATCGATCAACCTTCAAAATATCAAAATATCAAAAGCATCCTAGGAAAGCTTCCCGCATTGATCAACTTTCCCATCAAAGCAAACTTCTTACATCGTGAGTTTGTGTCAAAATCAAATATGTAAAGTCAGAATTATTATATAAAACTATTGATACGAGAACCCTCTTTCCCACATGACCTATACATGACAAACCCATTTCATGTCCTAGGAAGGTACATCTAATCACTTCATCTCTATAACTAAGGTCCTATATATCACTACCCACTGATAGTCTTGTGTTAACATTATTAAAGGCTAAAAGTGCAAGTGCTTTCACATTTCTATACATTTCATGTATGTATCCATCCATCCAGGCTAAAATTGCAAGTGCTTATATATTTCTATACTCATCCATCCTTCCCATATTCTCAATGAGATAGATTATTTGCATAAAATACAACATTAGGAAAGTTATATATAACCATATTCTCATAATATGATAACTCTTCACACAAGGGCTGATAGTGAGTAACATTAATCATACCCTATGCTCCCATCCGATCAGCATTAGCGTAAGCATGAATCAACTCTGCACCTTATTTAGAAGACACCATAATTCCTGGGCCTTTGTCAAGGTATCCTACTACTTATGGTACCAATCTCAATTTAATGCCACATGTGCCAACTATATTTTGATTTCATCTCACTCGGATATGACACTATCTCCTCTCCAATCAAAGTATCCCTCACTATAACTAAATCATCTCTCTCTCTCTCTCTCTCTCTCTCTCTCTCTCTCTCTCTCCTCCTCAAACTATCCCTCTTAGTCTCCACATTGGCCTTCTTAGCCTTCATTTGTGTCACTATGGCTGCCAAGTCCCCCTCATCCTTCTAATCATCATCACTAATGTTCAATGCCTCTTATTCCCCCTCTACCCGAGCACACACCCTCCTACCCCTCTTAAAAATATTGTCCTCTCAAATTCAATATACACTCTCATCCACCACCGAGTATAGTCAACACCATCCCAACATCATCAATAAGAACTAATTCCCCATCCTCATCTAGACCCATATCCCCTCGCTCCTCTACTATCACAAACAAGCAACCTCAACTACCTTGGCACTATCTATATCTCCCTCTCATATATAAGGTACTGGATCCTTAGGGTACATCAGTATCAAACAAAATTGCCATTTGACAAGGCTAAATCAAACCATTTCATACTCCCCTCCCCGCCTAGCCTGTACCCATAAATCTTATTGTGTCCCAACAAGCTCGTCCTCATATCCCGACCACTCAGGATACTCTAGATTACTCCTTGATATCACATCTCCCACCTGCAATCATATCAAAAGATGTCTATGTTACCTCACCTTGCTCATACAAAAAAACCCACCGCCTATACATGGGTCCAATCATCATCTATCATGTCTTCCCATACCTCCTCTAAATTCAATAGGATCATGTCTCTGAGATTCAACTTCACATTCGGTGCATACAAAAACCACATTAGAACACATTTCACTATCACCAACATCCAAAAATTCTATATTAAACATAGGTTGCCATCAAAAACATTAGTTACCTGGCTAAAATCATACCAATCGCTAGTGATTTAGTGAATCATTGGTGATCTCTGTGAATCACTGACAATTCTTGTGATTTTAAAACAAAACCATCGTACGTAAAAAAATCCAAAAACTAACAAAATTCTTTTTAAAAATGAATAAGTTGAGGACTCACATATGCATGTATGTGCCTCTTATGTCTGCCTCGAAGAAGCCATTGTTTCTATCTCAATTGAACTCTTAATCATCATTGTTTATTTCAATCACTCTCACAAATCACATAAATGTGGTCATAACAATTCCCTATTCATCACCACCCTTGGCTTTCATAGCCCAAAAAAACCTTTTGCAAAATCGCTAACGATTGCTTTAATTGTCGACAATTGATAATATCATCCCACGATTTACCAAATCACTAGCGATTCCCGCTATTTTCACATTCATATATATTTTGTCAAAATCAACATTTATTTATCCCATCTTTTTCAACACATTTTCACACTTAAAATGATCCTAACCCTCGAAATATTAAATATCAAAAAAATAAATCATCTTGGGGTATGTCATATATCTATGAGATGGGAGCCACTTGGTGCCCCATCACTTAAATTCCCCATTCTTACAACCTACCTTTATAGATCATATGCCCATAGGTAACTATTGAATAGCTAGAAATATTCTAAGTATTGAGTGTGTGAATACAAGGCGTTGGAAGCACGCGACACTATAATAGTGTTAAAGTGCCCTAACTAAGGACTTAGCTATTTTGTGGATAAGGGATATTTTTGGAGATAGCGTGCGAGCAAAAATAGAGATGAAGACTTGCACTACATGCTATGGTATTTTGGGAACAAGCGGCAGATAAGCACCATGCATAGTTTAAGCTAATAATAGGAGTTCTACTTGGAGTTAACTATAGGACATCTATTGTTAGAACACTTGCATGTTGTGCATACTATTGTAAAGGCGTGTAGCTATTATCAACATGTGACCTATTTTGAGAAGTGCATAGGTGGTGAAGGGCAAGCCCCCACCCCTATAAATATATTGCATAGAACATGCAAAGTATCCGGACCCTATGCATCGAAGGAAGTATATCAGAAACCATGGAGGTCATTCGGGAATTTACAGGTGGTGAGATAAAGTATTTGAAGGAACATTCACTAAAGTTAGAACAAAATAAAGTGGTTGAGCTCCACTTGGCGATGTTGTGCCAATAGAACATTATTCCGTTGTTAGGGAATTGGTTGAAGGAAACACTCCATGCATTGGGATTGAGCATGAGAGACATATTTTGCATGTTAATCTTCCTCCAACAATTTTATATTATGACAAGGAGATTACTCTAAATTTTGTTGTTGATGGTTGTCTTTTGAGTAACATTTTGATTGATATATGCGCAGAAGTGAATGTACTCACTTTGGATGTGTGGGTTCAGATGGTATACCTCCATTATAGCCTTCCTCTAATGTGTTTTTCATGGCAAATAGACTAAGGCCATGCCCATTGTAGTTTTTAAATATGCATCCATTACTATTTAAGGGGCCAAGTTTACTAGGAATTTTGAGGTCTTAGCACTTATAGAAGTAAATAATTTTCCTGAATTTCTTAGGTGTCCTTGGTGTTATGAAAACAATGCTGACATGCATTTTAATAAGGGGTATGTTAGCTTTGAGAATAAGAAATAACCCGTCATTATCCCTTTAACAAATGAGAAATCTGCACCTTATGTAGAGCCCTTAAGTGAAGAAGACTTGAACAGAATTTATGTGCGCACCATTTGAGATCTGGAAGTTCTTAAGCCATTGAAGGAAGGAGTTCTCCAATGGGATTATGCACATTCCATGAGTGATACTATAAGTGTTTCATGTGACAACTAGGCACACGAGAACTTATGAAATGGTTAGGCTGGAAGTATGAAGTGTAGCTACACACGTCATTAAGCCACGTAGTATTTGGCATTTACCTAACAACTAGGTAGCAAAGTACATAGGTGAAGAGAATCCAAAATTATTCCTGCTTGTTATGGAAGTTCAATGGGTATGTCATGTGGAAAGAAGGAACATGTTATTACATACTCTACATAAGACGGTAGTACTCGGTGGATGGTTCATAGGGATAATATTTTGGAGTGAAGAGAAGTGACGATTTCTTTATCTGTTATATTTTTTAGGAGCAATACACCTACTCATATCTGTGCATTTCATGATAATGATCATGTTCAAAACCATGTTTAGTAGTGTGAGAGACTCTAGAAAAAAGGGCAAGAAGCCTTACCACCTTCAGTATGGGTGCATAAACTTTATTTCACCTTACGAGGTTACGCGCGTGCATGGTATATCTATGCAAAGTTTAATAGAGAGACTAGAAATTAACATGAACTTACTATAGGTATGATTCAAACCTTTGACTATTTTTCCACTAAACCTCTTGTGAATGAGGCATTATAGTTTATGAAGTGCTTTACTATGGGATATAGTGAAAATTATGAGGAGCTCCTTTAGTAGTTGTGTGATTCCTGTTAAAACAACCCACTTGAGACCCAAGAAACAACCTAGGGTTAGTTGGAAAATTATGGAATAATTTTTTTGATTAGAAGTGTCTGCAAACCGTGTTGTGAGACAACAATTGAAAATAACATGTTCTCGAACAATTCAAATTCACTAGAACATACTTTTCCTTTATTAATAATTATCATACTCATAAGGTCCAAATTCTAGGGATAGAAGTTTTAGTTAGGTTCGGGGGTAATTTATCACCATACCCACCCATTAACAAAGCTCGAGTTTCAACTTGATTTTTCTCACACTTAACACATTAAAAATTTCCCTAAATCATTCCCATTGGATAGGAAATTTTCTCACCTTTCCAACAATATAAAGAATTCCTCCTAACTCCTTGTAGAACTCTAGATATGGGCAAGCGGACTTTAGGGGTCAAATTTTCCCCCAAGGGGACACGTGTTGAGAGGGAAGAAAATCTATTTGCCGGGTCGGTGGGTCGTGGGCGGCATTTGGAGTTTTTCCTTACACGGGGAGAAAATGTCAATTTACGCACATGCCTTCATTGTGCCGCTAGGGACATGTGTCGGGCTCTGAGCCATTCACGGGAGAAAGAGAGGAGGGCCCAATGGTGGGAGACTTTCGGAAATTTCTCCGAGGAAAGAGGAAAAGGGTGAAAGGTGCACGCGGGTCTCAAGCGCGCGTCCGTCAGAGAGAGATGACTCGAGGCGAGGATGGGAGTGCGAGGCCGTGGAGGTTTCAAACAAATTTTTCCCAAACAAAAATTTCAAGGAAAAAAAGTCACGAGGGTTCCACCCCCCCTCCATTGCCAACTTGCCATCCGCCACGTGGCAAAGATGTGATAGGCATGGGTGGCAAGGAAGAAGGTAAAAATTTTCCCAAAAAATTTAAAAAGGCTCAAGGGAGAAAATGATGTCGCGCCTCCACTATTGCCCCGTGAGGACACGTCGTAACCTCTAATTGGGTGGCATGAGGGCTAGTAGAGGAAAAAGGTAAAATTTTCCCAAAATAATTTTTCCAAAAAAATTTGAAGGATTTTTCAATGGGAAATTTTCGGGCCGCGGGCCCGTCAGGGAAAATTTGTGGGAAAATTTTCCCACCAAGGCAGGAAAACTTCAAAGGGCCATAACTTTAGCTAGAAATATCAGTTTTGGGAAAACGGGGACTTTCTAGAAATCTATCGATGCCCTCTTTGCACAAAAGACATAAATTTTACATTTTGATAAATTTTGAGGGGTCAATTTTATAAAAAATATCTGCAGGTTTTTAAATAGCAAACTGCTAATTTCCAACTTATAAATTTGATTCAATTAGATCTCCTCCTTCACTCAACATGCCAAACAGACATGGAGGATTATTCCACGAAAGATTTAAAATGTTTTAGGAAGGTAAATTTGTTCAATTGGTTCCAATTTGTATTTTTCCAACAATTGACAAAAATGGCTATGAAAGGGATTGGGCTCGATTTTGCAATGTTTAAATTGTTTTCTTAGGTGTTCTTTATCAATTTGAGTTCATTGACGTCATATCATGCTAAATTATATCATTTCCAAGTTGATTATTATGTGTAGGTCCAAACTGTGCATTTTAATTAGAATATTGCCGAGTTTTAAATATTTGCAAAGGGATCAAATTAAAAGAGGTCCATCTAACTTTTCATCATTCAAGTATGGAATTTCATTTCTAATCTAATCTAATACATTCAGTTGTTTTAAACAAACCATTCTAAATCAAAATGCAATACTGAATTCCATTTTACACATTTCCAAAGATACAAAATACAACATTATTTCCACGTACATTTTTTCCTTTGAACAGAGATATAAATATCTCTTTTTCCATACAATGAAACATTGAATTCAATCCAACAATGCATATGAGAGAATATCTTGCAATTCTTTATTGGCTCCAATTATAAAACTTTACATTTTTAAATGTTTGAATACAAATAACATAATTCTATTTCTTTCTTTCCAATAACAAAATAGAGTATAGACATCCTTCACATTTCGAATACACAACTTTCATAACCAATTACAACATATTTTTTTCTTCACAATATAAATGTTACAATTTCATCCACTTCAAGTGGGAAAGGTCACAAATGAATTGGTTTCACAAGGGGCTGGAAAATATGTCTTCTTTTGCTCCAAAACAACAACATGCAAGTTTTCTTCTTCTTCCAGTTTGATCACAACAAAAGTGGGGGAAAGGCAACGCTCTCCACCCAACCAAGATATCCAATGAAAGGAGAATCCATCCTTCATCATTAGCCCCCCCGAGCCCCAACCATAATACAATAAGAGGTGTGATTCAACCCATGGCAACAACAAGCTTCCACAACACACACAAAAATTTTTCAACATGCATAATTCAATATAAAACAAATTCCAACAAAACAACTATTTGAAACTACATTTGAATACATTCAAACAGAACTCGGCTTGATCATGCAAGCCAAATGATTAAGGTCTATGGGGAAGCTACTTATGCCTCCCAATGGGAATTGGGCATCCACTTGTAACAAACCACCAATAAAATTCACCAAACATATCCTTATGCCCCCACAATCCCTCCTTATGCCCCCACAAATTTCCTTATGCCTCCCACAAAGTAAGAAATGCAAGCTATTTCTTTTCCATGGTGGATCCCAAACCCAAACTCCCTCCACAAAATATGATGCCACCGGCATTCCCTTATGCCCCCACATGGATTCCCCATATCCTTCTCCTACACCATTCCTATGGTAGTCTACCCAACCAGCCAACAAATAAATCAAAACATGCACCATTCATTCATACACAAAAGAAATAACAATCACAAAAGAAGAGCTAAGCTCCTACCTTTCCATGGTAACTTTTCGTTTCCAACAGCAAGCTTTCAATGCCAAATACACAATCCCAAAACAGCAATACCAAGTATGATATTATCTCCAATCTCCTCCACAATCCACAAGAGCTCTAAACAGTAAAAATGCACCCCCAGGAAGTTTACAAAAAGATTCAACAACCCAAAACAAGCAAAGAGTTTGAATTATATAGAAGAGGGAAGAGGAGAGGATGATGTGGATCCATGTAGGCTGCCACATCACACATCCTCAACTCCAAACACAAAGAAAAAATTTCATTCTCCCAAGCACAATAAAGAGGTGGGTGAAAATATGACAAGTTACATGCACACTCCAAAAGCCCACACCCCAAAGGACTCAGAATTAAATAAAATGTAAGAGAGTGCAATTAAAACAATGTAACATGATAAGTAAAATGCATTATAAAAGTCTAAAATCACCTCTCCAACCATAAGTATGGTTGGTAAATTAAATTTAGAGGTATGGGACAAGTTTTACTTGTCCCACAAACCTCCAAAACATCCCCAAGGACAAATTCGAATTTCCAAGGAGGTGGAGTGTTTCATACTCCAAAATCTGACTTACACAACTCTTACACAACTTACACATCTCTTACATATTTATTACAAAGACAACAACTTCTATAATTACTTTCCCATCTCCCAATTTGATTTATTTAAATTTTAACCATATGATTTCTCACATTAATCTACCACTATCTAATAAAATAAAAGAAAGGAACACATCACTATTAAAATACATACAACAATAATAAAAAGTAACCACATTATTAAAATACACAAAACCCATGATCACATATAAAGGAAATCCCCCATGCGAATTCCCAACAGAACACAACACACACACACACACAAAACATGTTGCCATGGTGACCTTGTTGAATTCACCTAGAATTCCATTGTGGTTGGTCTCCAATCCCCGATATTTGTTGTGATATTTAACCTACAAAACACAAATACCTCCTTCACCTCGTGGCCATATCGAACGTCTAACATGATATAAATAAAATCACAAAATCATTTAAGTAAGTGAATCACAACAACATTAAGGTAGTTTAACATTATCACATACAATTTATATCAACAACCATATCATCATCATATAATATTCATTTTCTAGATCTACTCATAATATCAAAATCACATGTTCGAACAACATCCATAAAACATCCATGTCAAATAGTATATCATCATCCACATATGAGTGTCTCTAATAATTATCGTGCATCATTACCAAATCAAGATTAACAAAATCCATGATCCAATGTCTAGCAGAAAGCATACTAAATCAAAACATAATAATGTCCATAATGAAATCAATCGTATCAAAATAAGCATCAAAAGATGTCAAATGGAAGTGAGCACTACAAGTTAATAGAAGATTCAAACTTGGAGACACATTTAAAGAGGAAGAAACATATATTGAACAGCTTGGGCACGTCTACCTAGAAAGAGACAAGTTCAAGATGGTCTACATAGTTGATGATGAATAGGTTGAAAACCACAAAGGGTACACACAAGGTTATAGATAGTGCGGATGAGAAGGAGATTTCCTACCATGAGCCCGTGAGGACCAAAAAGTGAACATTGGAACAGATACTGAACCTAAGGAGGCCATCATTAGACATTATTGATCTAACTTTGAAGTTTCCAAAATCATTGAGTTACTATGTGACTTCCAATATTTGTTCCCTGGGGGATATCATGAATTAAAATGCATACATGAATCATTGGGAGAGATGAGGATAAAACTAAAAGAAGGTGCACATCCAGTTTAGAAGAGGCCTTAGAGGATAAATCCAAACTTACGCGTCAAGGTGAAAGAAGAAATTGACAAAATATTAATTTCTAGTATTATTGTTCCCATCGAGGTATCAGAATGGGTGATCCCTATTTTGATTAGCATCAAGAAATATGGTAGAATCATAGTTTGTGTGTATTATAGGGAATTTAATTCTACATGTGTGATTGATACTTTTCCAACACTATTTACCGAGGAAATCTCTGAGGGCATTACAGGCGCAAGATTTACTCCTTCACTAATGTATTTTTTGTTAGGGATAATCCATGGATTAGTGCTCACATTATTGTTTGTAATATTATTATATTACATTAGTAAGTTTGAATGATATTATAATTTGTGCGAATGATGAGTTGTATTTACAACTCATATATATTTGTAATATTATTATTAATAGAGTTTTCATGATAATATAACTCATTCATAATAATATAGGTTAGAATTATATGTGTGTACGTGAGTTTATCTCACCATAGAATAGGGGTTTGTTAACTGTGATATTGGTGGGATATGTGAGAAAATAGTGGGATTGATTCTAGGAGAGATAAGAGAGATTTGTGGGATTGAAGATTGGATTTGAATCCTTGTTTTAAGGAGTTCATTCTCCTATATATTCTAAACTCTCACTCCATGTAATTTTCTCCAGATATTATTAATCAATAACATTGTTGTGCTTATCTTCTGCAATATTATATTGTCCTTTGTAATTTTGTTTGTATCTCCATTTTTCTATGAGTTTAATGTAATTGATGCTCATTTAGATTAGCCAATCTATCTATTTCACATGATTTTTGGATACCATCAAGTGAGGATATCTAAAGAAGATAAAAAAAGACAAGTTTCACTAAAGAATGGAGAAGTTTTACATACACGCTTATACCTCTTGGATTAAAGAATGTGATGTGGTATTTTTGCGCATAGTGGTACAAGCATTTCAGATTTTATTCACAAGTTCTTGTAGGTATATCTTGATGATTGGATAGTTTATGGCCTTGTAAAGGATCACTGTGATAATTTTTGGTTGATGTTTGAGAGGTTCCAGTAGTTGAGCATCTCTTTAAATTTCAAGAAGTGTGTATTTTTCACACACTTTGGAATTTTGCTAAAACACATAAGTTGTCAAGAGGGCTTGCTAGTGGATCCTACTAAAGTTGATGTGATTTTTGGATTAGAAAAACCAACTATCAAAGCAATGTGCATGAATTCTTGGGGCACATAGGATATTATAGGAAGTTTATCAAAGGTTATACCAAGATCATTGCGCCCCTAGAGGAATTGTTGAAAGGAAAATGCAAGTTTTATTGGGGTGAGGCACACCAACGCGTGTTTTAGACTTTGAAAGAAAGGATTATTATAGTGCCTATTTTACACTTTCCTTCATGGTCCAAACCTTTTAAAATTCATGTAGATGCCTCTGGCATGACCGTTAGCATGGTACTAGCTCATCCTGGAGAAGGGATTTTCAATCATCCTATTTTCTTTGCTAGCATGAAGTTAACTCTAGCAGAACACAATTATACAATAACAGAGCATGAGGCCTTGTCTATGATCTAAGCACTCCATAATTTTTGATAGTATTTTTGGCAACACCTTTAATATTTTATACAGACCACATGGAATTAACTTACTTGGCTAATAATCCCATTTTACAGGGGCGCATATGTCGTTGGGTACTATTATTTCAGGAGTTCAATTTTATGGTGGTGGTTAAGCTGGGTAAGAGAAATTTTGGTCTAAATAAATTATCTAGGATTTAATCAAGAGAGGATGCACAAAGCATTGAGGACACAATTCCGAGATGCATAGTTGTTCAAAGTTACACCGCGCCTTAGACTTAGAGGATTTTTTTTCTTTTTACGCACAAGTGTGGTGCCTAATGGAATGAAGGCCTTAGAAAAGAAACAACTCACTATTCACACCACACCTTACATGTTGATTCATGGAGAATTGTACAAATTATTTCATGATGAAGTTTTTTTCAGTGTGTACTTGAGCATGAGCGCAAAGTAATTATGGATGAGGCTCATGGTGGTATTCTAGGTGGAAACTATGTAAGAGATGCCAATGCACGTAATATTCTCCTAGTTGGCCTATGGTGGAAACATTATATAAGGATTATAAGGCATGTGACCATTGTCAATGCCTTGGAAATCCTGGGCATAGGGATGAAATTCCTTTTAGGCCTATTACTAGTGCAAAACCTTTTGAGAAGTGGACAATTGACTTTGTGGGCCCTAACTCCCTAGCCATGTGCAAGACATGATCACGCTATATTATAACTTATATAAATTATCTTACATGGTGGGAAGAAGTGTCTCCTACAAAGGATTGCATAGTAGCTATGAAAGAAAGGATTACGTGTGAAAATAATATCGCGGTATGGATGCCCTTTAATTCTAACAAGTGATACGGTTAATCATTTCCTTAATGAGACTATCAAGATATTATTGGATGAATTTATGGTTGTACACCATAGGACAAGCCCTTATCACCCTAATAAAAATAGAGCTGTTGAGGCCTTCTAGAGATATTGAGTCAAACATTGACAAATATAAATGACGTTGAAAGGAAAGATTGGGATGATAAAGTCTCTCTGTACTTTGGGCATATAGGATAACCTATAAGAGGTTGAATAAAGCAACACCCTTTCATTTAGTGTTTGACGCAGAGGTGGTTCTACCAATGGAATTTATGTTACCATATTTTCATATTACATGCACAAGAGGTCCGGGATGATGAGCAGAAATTAGAAGAACGTATTGAAAAATTGATGCAACTAGATGAGAGGTGTGCCATAGTAAGATGGAGTAAGAAGCAAGAAAAATCCAGGGAAGAAGAAGGCATGACATGATAGGCACATCAAGGATAAGAAGCTTGAGGTTGGGAAAATGAACTTTTGTATGATTCAATTTTTTTACGCCACCTTGGAAAGCTTAACGTGCATTGGTTGGGACCATATGTTATCACTTATATACTTTATTCAGGCGCTTTCCAGTTAGAAGTGCTAGATGGAACATAGTTGCCTAGTTACTTTAACAAGTAAGAGGCGTATGTGCCACTTAGATTAGGTTTTCCTTAATGAATTTCCTTTATATGTGTTTCCTTCATCCTTGCTATGATTTGTCAATTTAGTTCAGTGTTTTGTGTAATAAGCGCACTTACGCGCCAGAAGCTTCTTACTATTTAAGTATTTTCATGAGTAGAGGACCGTGCATACCTTTAGTGTGGGGTGGTTTATATACTGGGTCTATTTCCAAGTTTAATATAGTTTGATTGTTATCTTAAGACAGGTATGCATAGAAGATAGTTTGTATAGGTTCTCAAAGGAAAGGTGCAATAAGAAAAAGAGAAAAAAAAAGATCATGAATAGAGGCCACGAGATGGAAAAAGGGATGCACAAGATAATGCGAGGTCGGTGTAGCAAGGGAAAGTACTTAGGAGAGCCGCAATGGTGAGGTGCTTCGACACAAAAAAATGCACGAAAGGATGTCTCGTGGTTGAGAAGTAAGAGGCGTGTCAGAAGGTTATGACTATGGGGTGGAGATGAGAAGTGCAAAAAAAAAGTTGGCAAACGTTGAAATAATGTTGTGAATGATGGTAGGCGGAGAGAAATAAAGTCTATAACTTTTTTAAAAATCTATATAAGGGTTGTGAGGCCATTTTTACCTTTGTGATTATGAATTCTTGATCAAGTTGTTTACGAGCAAGCTAGAAAGATAGTGGTAAAGTGCGAGAGCTACAAACCAGGTGTTGTTATCATATTTATGCATAGGATTGACTTACAATCCCTTTAGAGAATTGTTTGAGAAAAGAAGAGGCATGCAGGGAGGAGAAGTCAAGAGCTAGGGTTTAGATTGAAGCTAGGGCATGCGGAGTTGAGTTGAAAAGCTCAAAAGAGGTAAACAAAACAACCCTTTTTCATTAAAATGGCATAAAAAAGAACACCTGGGGCCGGTAAGAGGGGAAACAAACAAAAGGATGTTTAGATTGAGATTGAGGATGCCCCCAAAAGTAAGTTCTCTGAAATGCAATACTCAGAAGAAGTTTTCATGGGTCACGATTGGGACTCGCATGTTCATCAATGCAAGGTGAACGACTATAATCACAGGAATACATATAACAAGGAAGAACTGGAGATATTACTGATGAAAAAGATAAATAAAATGACAATAGATGATATTGTCATGTATGATGACATAAAGAGAAGCTATTGACAAAGGTGCAAGATTTACAACTATATGAACTCCCATATTTTGGAAAACCAAAGAAATTATACTAGTGGCTGATGAGTAGAGTCCACGAGGACTTTTTCTACTTTTCTGGGTGATGTATGAGGCTCACCGCGCCCTTGATTGGGAGCTTAACAAGAATTAGGAGTTCGGGCATTGAAGTGAGTAGTGATTTTTCAGACAAGGAGGGTATTCTGAAGACAAGGAAGGAGTTAGGCTACCTTAAAGGAGGGTACGGAATGGATATAGGAAAGCTACATAAGTATCTTGTGGTTCAAGTGGCGGCACACCTCCTCACCAAGCTCAATGACCAGGAATCGGTGGTCACAGTAAACACATTGTGGCTACACATAGCAAAGAAGATGTCTAAAGGTGTAGTCTACAATTTGGCAGGGTTTATTGCTGAAACTATAATTGAAGAAGTGCATGGTGGAGATAAGATTAGTTTTGGTGTTATACTTTTGTCACTTGTCTTTGTAGAAATCGGAGTACCGAATGGGCCTAAGGAGAAATTTTGGCAATACCCTGAGGAGAATAAATCTCTTGCAGAGAGATTTGAGAAATACACTTGTGATGGGACCATGAGTGGCCCCTTCAAGAAAAGAGCATAGATGTGGTATGAGCACCTATGCACTGCGTTTGAAGAAGAGTGGAGAATACCAAAGGAACTTCCTATGGTATTAGGCAAGTAGGTATAGTTTGCAGTATATCATAACTTTTGTATTCTACGTTTTAAAATAAAGGATGGGAAGTGGAGCCCATAATATAAGCTCGTTATGATTTCACTGCGTGATTTGCATAGGCATATTTGCATAGGTTTTCATATGCACCTTGGCTGATCTTCAAAATTGATAAGGTAGACAAAATGACTACCAAACTTTCGAAAGAGTTACGTGTATCTAAGTAAGTATACATATATTTAAAGATTGATTTCTTATGATATAAATATGAAACCAATGAGTTTAGTAGTTGGGGAGATTGGGGCCACCCTTATTTATATCCAATTCAAGCCAAGGTTGGAGAATGGAAATTATGTGGAGAATGAGTTCAGACTTCTTGGCCCACCCAAGGGGAAGCATACAATTGGCACTTTGGCAGATGAGGAACCAATTTCACCCCTTGTGGAGGAAGAGGGAGAGGAAGAGGAACTCCATGAAGAAAGTGGTGGCTTGAAGCATAGGGGAAGAAGACATCCCACTGTTGAAAGGGAAAGTATGCATGAGGTGACCCCTCCTTTACAGAAGTAGGAAGAGGAAGTATTAGAGATAGGCATGATGGAGATAGATGCAAAATAGACCACCGAGGAGCCACAATTTAAAAGGGTGTTCAGAAGAACAAGGGCTCAGCGTAGGGGATCATCACAACCACTTCAAAGGTCACCTAGGAATTTTCCATAGAAAGTAGAGCCTGAGAAGAAGAAATGACGCAAGATCAAACTTCAAGAGGAAGATAAGGAAGAATCTGGGGAAAGCATGCCAGGAACTCTAATGAAGCTTGAGAATACAGAGGAGCCTCATGGTGAAGAAATGAAAAATGATGAGGAGCTGAAGGAGATAGAAATAGAAGTAGCTAAGGGTGAGCCTTTAGGCATGCCCCATACTACACAAGAAGGTGAAGGCCCAATTCTAGACTTAGGTGCTCGTATTCCAAAAGGAAGGAAAATACTATGTGACTCCTGCAGTTGCATATGTGGATGACACAAGAAAAATCATACTTGTCCAGGTTCCAAAGCACTATGGATCCTAAGGATTTATATGGATGGGAGCTAATGGATGAAGAAATGGAGAATGTATGCACAAGAAAACAATTATCATGGTCAATGTAGACTCAAATGGATGATCCAAATTTCATCATGTGAAGATTCGTGTATTTATTGAAGGATGAAGAAATCACCCCAATTACAACATGTGAATATTAAACCTATTGTCATGTTGGATGAGCAAGTAAGTAATGCCTTAGTGAAGGTATCTCGCATAAGTTACATGCATGAATAGAGATAAAGCGAAAACCCTTAGGGCATTGATGGGTGATAATAAGGATAAGGATAAAGATATTAAGTTCTGATAGAAGAGAAGGGCTAAGCAAAGGTGAAAGCATTGGTGATTATGGTAGAGGAAATTGGAGATGACATTTTGAAGGTACGGCCACACCTAGAATCACAAGTTCCAGAAAAATTTCCTTCTTGTATACATTACTTGGTAGAATTGGTAGTTAATTAAGGGCCCGTGTGTATGTTAGAGCTTAAGGATGTTGTCGAGGAGGTAGAAAGAGAAAAGGACGCAATTACAAGAAATTTTTGATTTATGAGTCATTGTTACAGGCCTTGAAGGATGAACTTAAGAAGGTAGATCAAGCTCTAAATATGTGCACAACACCAGATTCAATTATCAGAATAAGGACTATTGAAGAGGATAATGAGGTCCTAAAGGTAGTGAATAATGAGATGCTCAAGTGCATGGATAGGATTTCTTTGGTCAAAGAAAAGTGCAAAGCACTTGTAGAATCCCAGAATCCACATAGGGAAAGGATGAATGAAATTGGGAAGCTCATTTCTTAGAAGATGGACTTCATGGAGGGAATGGTTTCCAACATGGCTAACATTGTTCAAATTTTACAAAATGAACAAGAAAACATGACTCAGGATGAGTTGGAAGTCGTGGTTATAGATGTCCCTGATAAAATAGGTGAAGCACTAAGTGGTTGGCAGACACTTAAGGAAAAGATTAAAAATGAGTATCCAGAATTGATCCTGCCAAGGAGAGGAATAGAGCACCGAGTAGTAATTCACTCTTTTTGTTCATTTAATTGTTTATTCTTTTATTCATTATTCGTTATTCTTGGATAAATGAGTAGAGAGTACCTATTTTTGGGGGTGGTAATGCATTTCTTGTGGGAAATGTTAAGTGGATACAATATAGCTCAAGGATGGAAGTGCATAAGGATTGGGCATGCGAGAATAGGGTGCGTATACGTGTTTGGAAGTATAGACAATCAAGAGCACACCTAGAAACATGTTGGAAATAGGACTTAGCCACTTTTGTAGATCAAGGTTATTTTTGGACATGGAGTGCGAGCACGTAAAGGTATGAAGACTTGTGAGCTACAAAAGGGTATTTTGGGAGCAAGAAGAAGTTCGAGCACCATGCAAAATTTTGGGCTATTAATAGGATCTGTACTAGAGTTAACTTTAGAAGATCTATTATTAACACTTACATGCTTTTGTATTCTCTTGTAAAGGTGCATGGCTATTATTAGCATGTAGCCTATTTTTGGAAGGTGCATGGGTGGTGAAGGGAAATTCCCCACCCTATATATATATATGTATGTATGTATGTATGTATGTATGTATGTATGTATGTATGTATGTATGTATGTATGTATGTATGTATGTATGTATTGATTCTCAGTTTGGATATATCATTGTATTGTAGAGTTGTGTTGTGGAATTATTAGCGCGCATTACTATGGAAACTAGATCATGATGTATGAAGCTTCTATGTTTTACAATATTTGATATAATGGATACTATTGGCTAGATAATAGTGTTAGATGTGACTGAATATGGTTATTGCATGGTAAATATCATTATAGTAATTTTTTAGCCAAACTTTCATATGGTTTAGATCTAGATCTGTTTTGTGCATTCGTGTAATTGGTTATATGTTATGGATCTGAATTATATTTCCAATTGTGCTAATATTTTGAACAAGCTACTCTAAAGAGGGACTTGGTACCCTTACACACTTCAGGTGAGTACTCAGTCCAGTCTGAGTGATGTGCTAGCACACCTTGGGATTGGTCGGTATATTCAAGACTACATCGCTTGAGAATAGTTTGACCCCTCATTTTCATTACTTTCATTTTGGGCTTTGATACACTTTTGAGGGTTTGCATATCACTTCTTTATTTCATGTTATCAATGACATTGGCAATCATTGTGTGATATACTAGTGATAGGTAGAAATAACATATCTGACCCTCGAACTTGGTTTTATAAGGTTTTGAGCATTCACATGTTCCTAGAATAGTCTCAGAAGCACTTTGAAGGAACCCCCGACCCATGTCAAGTGCCCGAGTCTAGGAAGATAGTGTGGTCGCATAATTTACTTGGGTTTCAGTGTGGAAGTCTCCTACCTCTATTCATCATTTCGTTGTTGTGGCACAATCTAGGATTATTTATTAATAAGCTAAGTTATCATATATCCTCTTTGCACTTATGGTTTTAATTCTTAATTTCTTATTCGGTGGGTCAAATTCTATACTTCATTATTTATTTACTACTACATTGCAATTATATTTAATCATTTATAAATCCTATATTTTCTTAATCATTTAGTGAACCCATCATTCAAAAATTCCTAGGGTCCTCATAATTCTATTTTTCATTCTCCTAGGATCCTCTCATCATGGATATATCTATTCATGATTTCTTTCTCATCCACCCTGAATTAAGAGCTAAAATCATTACTCTCTTGGCTAATACTCATGCTCCTAATATTCATCTAGATGTATTCCATAACATATTCATAGATGTATTCTCTTAGCACATTGCTAATCCATCTAATCCTCATGTTGATCTTGTTGTTTTTGAGAATGATCCACCTTTATATATCATGATTCACATCCATAATATGGGTGTTAAACAAACTATTGTCGATAATGGCTATGAGCTTAATTTGTGCCCTTTATCATTCATTGAATCTATTGGCCTTTCTACTGCTAATGTTAGTCCTTCATCCATCTCTCTTTGTGCATAAGATGGTTCCATTCATCTATGCATAGGCCATATAACTTTACTTGTCACTGTCGGGCCAAAAACCCTTCCTACATTTTTCTTTTTCATTGACTTCCCATATCAATATAATTGATTACTTGGTAGGCCATGGCTTCATGTCATGCAAGAAATGCCTTCTACAGTGCATCAATGTGATAAATTATTACACGAGGGTGTATAATATACAGTGCAAGGTGATCATGAACCATTCAAATAATACAACTGTGATTTAGCCACTACACTCCCTACTCCAACATCAATTACTACTAATGATCGATAACCCATGGATTCTCCATATCACTTTTCACCACTTAAAGGTGTTATTTGCATGTTATAGATTGCCCCATCCACGATTTTTCCCCTCCTTATACAAATGATATGGTACTTTATCGGGGGCATGTCCAAACATTGGACATCATTCCAACTACAAAAAATTTCTCATGAGCAACCACCATTAGCACAACCTCCTTTTACATGCACACTTTTCATGAATGACTCTCATTAGGAACACATTCCATTTGTTCCTACTTCCTTTGATATTATATGTACGCATGATGGCTTGACTCAGCTAGGATTTACAATAGACGATATTTTCCCTCCACTTCATAATCCTCATCTTTATCATGGATTCATCCGCATTACTATTGCTTATGGTATTCACATATTTCATCTCACAATATTTCTTTCATGAGCCCCTCATGCTACTTCATTTATACTTGGACATTATTTGCTTTACTATATTGGGGAACCTTAGATCCTGATCATATTGATATCTCATTTGCTATGTCTTTTGGTCGTGTTTTCATTTGCAATGATTATTTTCTTAGCTATTCACAAAATCTTACACATTGTCATGCATATGGTTTTCCACTACCTTCTTTCACCGATTAAGAATATACAATGGGCATATACAACCTTTGCCACAATTTCTCCTTGCATGATCAACCAAATACTATTACTTACCAAGTCTTCGACGCTTCTTTATTTGGCTTTAACCATGACAACGATGACCTCCTCTATGATACTACATAATCTTGTTCATACTCATACACTTGGAGGAATTATGCTTACTCTCCCCCTTGTTCTAACAATTACCATTGTCTCACATTTTACGTCTAATCTATCACACACATCATACACATCTTGATACACTTTTGTATGATGTCATTACCCAATGACGCACTCTTATTATTTGGTTCATGCTTGAATGTTGAGGGCATAATATACACATGAACCTCACACACTACACACTACACATTAAATTATTCACATGTTATGTGTTATTTACACCTCTTTCTCACAACATATATCACATACTATGCACACTATTCACTCTACACATTCATGATACATCTTTCTTACATCTACTTCTACATTTTGCATTTATTGCCCTATGACACTCTATTTCACGGTTCATACTTGAATACTGAGGGTTTCAATCCAAAAATGAATCTCATCACACTCACTCGCTCACACACACTCTACGCTTTACACTTTGATGATCATATTTTTCTAGCACACACATTTGAACCATTTCCCGATGATGCATTCTTGTTCTACGGTTCATTCTTCTCTACTAAGGGGCATGTATAAATGAGCATCATCACATGCATAATCATTCACACTCACTCGAGGGGGCACAATTCTCCTATCATTCACATTTTATTCCATTCCATATCATCCACAGCATGCTACATATGTTCATCGCATTTAGTCTTGCTTGCATTTACTTGTTACATTTAGACTCTATTACACATGCTAGTTAGAAAATCATACACACATGTGTGTTGAAACATCTTTGACAAAACTATTACTTTGATTACATTTCCTCTTGACATTGCAAACGTTGACATGTGATTCGTCTGAGAAAGGTGTACTCTTATGAATTTTGGAAATCATGTTTGTAATGGATAAATTATTGTTGTGAAGAGATTCACTTTGTTGTGATTTCTACTTACTTGAAAACGAGACCATTCATATTTTTGTACAACTTCTATTCATTTTTTTAAAAAGGATTATGAAATTGTATTGATGTTGTCTTAACTCATTTTATATTGACAACAAGACCTTGGATCAATTTCAATGCTTCATTTCTCCTTACCTAATTCATTTGGTTGACTTCGCATTTTGAAACGGAAGGTGAAGAGGGACTGATTTGTGTTTTGATTATAAATTTAAAGGACCCAACTTCAGATTTCCTTGCTTTGCATCATGTTGTAATTGGCCAGCCTAGGCCTTCTTGTTAAATATTTATAATGTTGAATAGCATAATAGGACCAAAGACATATTACTAAGATATTAAGGTTAACACCTTAACCTATTTGTATTTTAACCTAAGGTAGCTAAGACCTACCTAGGGATTATTACTAAGCTACTAAGGTGACACCCTAGCCTAAGTTGGTATGGTTATGGTTGTGGAGGTTGGAAATAACCTAAGGAAAAAAATATTTACCTAAAGACTAAGGTTGAATCCTAACCTAATGTTAATCTAACCTAAACTAATACTAAGCTAAGGAGTACCTATGGACTACTTGGCAAGTGGAAAGGGCGTGACGTCGGTTTTCAAGGCATTAATGAGATTCGATTTTGGTATTAAAAATCTCTTAATCGCTAGTTTTGGCGGAGGCATGGGGAGATAGGGGGATGCCTAGTTGGCATCATCACTAAATTTAAAATGCATGCAAATTTTGAAATGGAGTTTACCAAATTTAGATGCTAGTGACGTGGAGAAATAGGAGGGAAACACCGACTTGTCCTTGGATTTTTGATCTCGATTGTGGTGGATTTTGGAAGGGTTGTTTGATCATTTGTTCTTTTTTATTTTTGCTCTGCATGGAGGTTTTGGTTCTTCAAACCAGCAATTCTATTTTCAATCCTTTGATATTCTTGGCGTTATTAAGCTATTTTTGAATCTAGTGGAAGTATAAGGGGAAGTAGGAAGATTTTAGTTGTTGACAACACTTGGAAAAAAGAAAAGATTGTGGTAGCTTGGTTGGAAATCTTTTGCAAATCAATAGGAAGCTCTATCAGGCATAATAGGCTCTACCCATTAATTTATTCTTGCTTTTTCCTAAATGACTTCATAAAAAGAACTCTGCTCTTTGAAATAAATGAGTTTTTATGAGATGTTTATTTTCAATCATGCTTGTATTGTTCACTATATTTTCCTACTTGAATTCATTGTTTGATGAAGATTTGATATGGGTTTGTTCCTTTGTTAAAAAAATGAATCTAGCTTTAACCATGTGTGAGCTAAATATTGTCAATTCTTGTATATACTTTTGTTGTCTGTGAAAACGGTTTAAGGGAATGCATTGTTTGATAAAAATATACACGAGCTGGGTTGTTTTCCTTGTTGGGTGAAGGTATGAAATGTGTTTTCTTTCTATTGAACTCGAGATGTTTCAAATCTTGTTATGACTGTTCAAACTATGCTTACGTAGATAGTCGATTTAATGTTAGGATTCGTTCTTGTTAGCAAAACAATAGTAAATATGTTATATTGTTGCTAAGCTGAGACATTTTTAATATGAGAACTCTATTGTACTGCTAAGAAAGGATTATGTTCGGTTTTGTTCTCCCTTGCTTGATATGTGCTAGAACATGTTTAGCTTATGCTTGAACTTATATGACTTTGTTTTTGTTTCTCACACCTATATGTTATGAGATGATTACTAATGACTTAAATGGTTTTGGGATCTAAGAAAATCCCCTTGATACAATCTACTTGATGGTAGGGTTGAAATTTATTCAAATTGTCATGATTTGAAAAGGGATTATCGAGTTTTGTTTATGCATCTTTTCCAAGTGAGATTTCGGGCTTCAAGAGTTACCTTATCGGTTCATCTTGTTGGATTACTAGTTCTTGTCATTCGAGTTTGATGTTTAGGTGATGTTGTAGGAATGAGGTATCTTTGTTTAACTTTGGATTAGCTCATTCTTGTTTGTCCTAAGTAAATGGTTGTATTGGTTTCGATCTGCTCTTCTCCTTTTGATCTTGACTTTGAGCACCTAACTTGGGGATATGTCACTTTTGTTGTTCTTATTTGTGTTCAAATATAGGTTGGGGTTCTTTCCTTCCTTACCCTATAGACTATTCCTTTTATTCTTGTAAAGTTAGGAATATGGGATAGCTTGACTATAAATCTTGTATACGTTTTATGCATTTACCATCAAAGGATGGTTAAGCTTTATTTGCGATGACATTTGAAAGGAAATTGTGATTGCTTATGATTACATTATTTAATGATACTCTCTCTCTCTCTCTCTCTTGAATGGGAAAATTAGAGAAATGTGTAGTTTGATGCTATTAACGTTGAGATGAGTTGAATGCTCAGTTTCTGTTGGTTGCTTCAAGTTTTATTGCAAACTAAAATCATTTGTATTACTCCTTTAGTAGTAGCTTTAACACTACTATATCAGTGCTTGTTTGTAGGTTGAGGGAACTATATCTTCAGTTTTTGATCTTCATGATTGCAGTCATATATCTATTTTCTAGTATCAAGTAGTTATTGTGTGTTTTTCAATGATTACTAGAGTTGAATGAACTCTTGATCTGATATGTCTCAGTTATTTATTTCAGATTTGTATTTCTTATATTAGGAAAGAATTATGAGATCCTATCTCATCCTTGTTGTTGACTCCCTTCTCTCTCTTTTAGTTGAGGAATACAATATTGTTCTCTTCAAACTCTAAAGGAAGTATTAGTTGTTCTCTCTCTTTTACGAGTTGAGGAATGCAATATTGTTCTCTTCAAACTCTAAAGGAAGTATTAGTTGTTCTCTCTCTTTTTGTTCATTCTCTCATTAATATTACCCCTTTTTTTAAGGAGACGACACATTGTTCATTTGTATTAGCTAAAGAAAAGGGTAGAATGGATAGTTGGAGGATATATCTTAATGCTTTGATAGGGATGTAATGATTTTGAGGTGTGACTAATTTCAGGTGTTTGTAAATGGAATTTATACTTTACCAAATTTGTTGATAAACATAAAAATTTGGATAGAGTTGGCTTTGAATTTGGAAGTTGTATCTTAAATAGGAAACTCTTATTTTAGGATGTTGATGGTTCTTCCTAATTTTTTTCATAGAGATTGAATGAGCTTGGCCTTAGTTATTCTTTGATTAAGTATGGTAATGATGAGTATTGTGGATCATTGCTTCTTTAAAATAACTCTATTTTGGTGAATTATTAGAGTTAGTATCTCTCTTTGATTTAGATTAAAAGAATCAAGAAATGAACCATAGATATCTTTAGTAGGAATTTGATAAGTAAATTGGGTGGAATATTACTTATTTGATACAATTCCTTATGAAATCATTGGATGAAGATTGTTTTGATTACATCATGATATTTAATTAATTTTAATGTGATTTATCACTTTGTTTGATTATTATTTCTTAGGGATGTATCTTTTTGTAATGCTTTAACTGTTTCATAAAAGTATAGTTCTGTTTATGAAAACAGATTAGTTGAAAGAACATCATTTTAATGCTTAGTGCTTATCATGCTAAGTTCAATGAACTTACTCGTGCTAGAAATTTTTGCAGATGGACTTCATAAGTGATAAAAGAAGACAAGTTCTTTTATGAAGTTACTTTTGTTTACCTGAGACTAGATATTTTATGAGGAAATATGACTCATTATTGAAACGTATTACAAGGGGGAAAAGTTGTATTTCTTATTGAGTTTAGTAATGTTGTTTAACATGAAAGATGTTTGAAATGATTGGAATTGTAAAGTGTGTATTTATCAATTTAATTAATTAATTTTAATGTGATTTTAATGTGATTTATCACTTTTTGCTTCCTTTCATGACTCATTATTTCTTAGGGATTTATCACTTTGTTTAACATCATGATATTTAATTATTTTTAATGTGATTTATCACTTTTTTATTCCTTTCATGACTGTTATTTCTTAGGGATGTATCTTTTTGTAATGCTTTAACCTGTTTCATAAAAGTATAGTTTTGTTTATGAAATAGTTAGTTGAAAGCACATCATTTTAATGCTTAGTGCTTATCATGCTAAGTTCAATGAACTTACTCGTGCTTTAGAAATTTTTGCGAGATGGACTTCATAAGTGATAAAAGAAGACAAGTTCTTTTATGAAGTTACTTTTGTTTACTCCGAGACTGGATATTTTATGAGGAAATATGACTCATTATTGAAATGTATTTGTAAGGGGAAAAGTTGTATTTCTTATTGAGTTTAGTAATGTTGTTTAACATGAAAGATGTCTGAAATGATTGGAATTGTAAAGTGTGTATTTCACTATGATGAATGGAAAAGATTGAGAGTTTACTTGTACTTGATGTTTCATTCTCTTTATGCATTCTGTTAAGGTAATTTATAAGCTTATCTTTATTCTCTCATAATCATATTTGTTTTGAACCTTTTCAGTTTGAATTAAAATGAAATAGGTGGAAAGGGGATTTGATACACTATCCCTTTATTAAATGAAACTTATCAAGTTGGCATTCATAGATGATCATTTAACTAAGTCACTATGGTTTATTAAATGATGTTAATGGAAGTGAAAATTCATTATGATATCTTGTTTAATGTAAGAGGTTACAATGAACCCTAATTCTTAACAAGAAAGAGGAAGATGATCTACCTCTTGATCAATACCTTCATTGATATAAGATAAGTGAAAGGTAAAAATGAACGTTTAATAAGAAGACTTCATCTCAATGAATTCTAACATAAAGGAATCTGATTTAGAACTTAATTAAACTAGGAATGGTTCAAGAAAAACTAGTAAACCTTATTTTATGTTTGTTGTTTCTATTTTAATCAAATTAACCCTAAAGTAAGAAGTTAATGATTAAAAAGGAAATCTTTATGTTTCTTCAAAACATTAACAACTCATTTATGGTTGGCAACCTTAGGGGTTAATTAAAATAAAATTCAGCAGGTTGCTGTAATTAGACCTTAATTATAGAAAATAATTAAGTAAATAACTTCTTTCTTGGATATGTAAATCCGGATGAGATAACCCTAATAGATGTTGGCACATGCCAATCGCGATACAGATATTACCTTCATGAAGATCTAGGTCTTCATGAGGATATTGTGTTACAATTGACATGTTGCAACACCCTTCTGCGTTGAATCATCTAGACTTACATAACTCAGACTTGTACTTGGATATACCATAGGTTAGGTTAGAAGCATGATTTAGAGGCAGGGATAACTTGATAACTTGGGATATCTAAGCACACACGAATGACTTATGTCAATCGAGTATGGCTATGTATCCTTAGTCCTCGTAAGAAGTTATCTACACTAAAGGATGTTACTACCCTTGGTTAGGGTAAAACCTTGAACAAGTGGACTGACAAGAGTCGGTAAAGACCATTCTAGATAACAGATGAGTGGGGTGAAGGACGTATTTTGTTTGATGAGTATGTCATCTAGGATTAGTAACATGAATAGTATATTGGAAATCATGGTCAAAGTATCGCAAGCTGCTGGTTGCATTGTCTTATGTCACCTAGTTTAATAAGCAAGATATCGATGAATATTGGTAACAAATATTCGAGATAGGCCTCTTAAATGAACACTTCATACCCGAGAAAGGGTAAGAGAACCAAGTATACCTATTGTATAATTCAATGAGTTAACATGAGAGATCGATGAAACCAAATCATGAAATGATAGATCGGTGTTTCACCGAGTCATTATAGTTGCATATGGTTATCTGTTATGAGATTGATTGGCATGGAATGTGTGTTCTAAATTATGATTATTTAGAATAGATAACATTAGATATATAAAAAAATCCTTGTTCTAAAGTCTTACAATGGGAATGTTGCATGTGTTAACTTGTCTTCTAGTTGTGATCACAAGTCAGTACACATATCTTTACATGCGATGGATGTTTGGCATAGTACCTCATACTAGCCCCACAACGGCTCTTGGGGAAATTCAAATTTTGTACACACTACGGGTGATATTATTTCATTTTTCATAACACGTTACTATATCAGATTATACACACTTTGAAATACTTTTTATCTTGATGCAGCCTATAATCCACTATGAAAACCCAGAAAAACCCAGGCGCATTGACACATCACTCAGCCTAAGTTGAGCACTCACCTGAAGCACATAAAGGTACTAAGCCCGTCTTTAGAGTTACTTGTGCAGGATGTTAGGGTAATGAAGATACAACATACTCGAACCATAAATAATCATAACATTCCATAAATCATATTCTAGATCTAGATCTTAGAGAATCTTGAATGAAATGATAACCATAATAAAATTAACCAAGCAAAAACGAGTTACGGTCATGTTTAACACCATTAACCATCTAATATAATCCATCACATTAACATTGTAAAACATAGAAGCTTCTTTGATTAAAAATATTACCATAAGCTATTCGCGCATCAAATCCAAAGAACATAACTCTACAATAATTGTGTGTGTCTAAACTACATAGTTGGCTAATTATTTATAGGGGTGGGGACTTGCCTTCACCGCCTACACACTTCCAAAATAGGTCGCATGCTAATAATAGCCACGCACCTTTACAAAAACAAACACACATGTAAATGTGTTAATAATAGACATCCTATAGTTAACTGGAAGCAGTAATCCTATTATTATCTCAAACTCCTACATGGTGCTTATCAAACACTCATTCCAAAAATAGCATTTGTGTTTTGTGAAAGTATGCATCGGTGAAAATGGCTAATTTTTGAATCATCTTGTCTTGGCACATGTTTCCTTTCCTATCCTTCCGCGCCTTCAAATGTGCCTTGTTCCCACACACAAATCTTCTGTGTGCCTACTCCTTAGAACAATATGTCTCGCTCAAAATTACCCCACACTAAAGTACATTTTTGTCCCAAGAACGGGTTTGATTCTAATGTTCCCAAAGAATAAAGAATAATAATTGAAATAATATAATGAATTATTGTACAAAAGAATAGACCTCTACTCTGCAAAGACTTCCCTCACCAATCGGGGAAGATCAACTCGGATATTCACTTTTGTTTCTACGCCTCCAATGCTCGCTAGTCATCCAAAGGTGGTCCTTGTCTTCTATGAAATGTCTGTGGCTATTACATCCAACTCATCTTGAGTAATTTTCTCCTTTTCATTATTCAATACTTGGACTACATTAGCCATAGCAGACATCATTCCCTCCAAAAGATCCTTTTTGTGCTATAAGCTTCCCAATCTCATCTATTATTTCCTTATGTGGATCTTGGGCTGCTACAAGGGCTTCACACTTTTGTTTAACTAATGCCACTATTGATTCATCCTTCATGGCCTTCAGAACTTCATTATCTTCAGTTATAGTTCTGGTTCTAATTACCGCTTATGATGCTACACAAATATTCAGAGCTTGGTCTATTTTCTTCATCTCATTCTTTAAATTCTGGAGCAGTGCCTCGTAAGTTGAAATTTTTCTTACCAAAGAGTCCCTTGCTTATTTTACTTCTTGTTCAAGATTTTTTGGTGTTAGCATTTGAATTGGTGCATCTTCTAGCACTAAATCAACTAATGTGCACACATAATGCATAGCCAAAGGAAAATTCTTAGGCACCTTAGACTCAATATGAGGTCTTGCTTTTAGAATGTAGTCACCAATTTATTTTTTCATGCTAATGAAGGTCTCATTATTCTTCTGTTCTAGGTCCTTCTCTCCTTTTAAACATGTTATTTATGTACTTTTTTCCTTGTTATCTGCAAGTAGTGTTCTAATAGTGACATATTTATCAATGTTCCTCTGTGCCACCTCTGCACATACCTTAACCAAAGCATTGCTTACCTACTCATCAGACATTAGAGTAGGCTTCACTATCATGTGTCTACTTTAGGGTTCCTTCTTCACTCTCCTTGATACAAACTATTCCTCATGAGACATAAAAATCTAGCTTGTCCATATGGTTCTATATGGACCATGATAATCATTTCCTTGTGTGCATGTTGGCCATGTCTGGATCCGTCGCTCCCATCCATATAATTCCTTAAGGCCTAATGTGCTCTAAAACTAGGCACGGATGATTTTTCTTGTGTCCTCATCCTAGCCCATACTTGGCACAACATATTCTTCACTAGTTCTCTTCATTCTTGACCCCTTAGAAACCTGAGTGCCAAGGTTTGGATTTGGCCCTTCTTCTTCCTGAGTAGTAACATGAGTGCTAGGTTACTCTTGCATTGTCTCTTCTACTTCCTTCATCCCTTCCTCTTCATCTTTCATTTCTTCATCTCTAGGATCCTCCTTATCTTCTATTTGTACTAGGGTCCCTGGCGCACTCTCCTCAAACTCCTCTGCATCCTCATCAAGTTTCATATTTCTCTTTCTCTTCTTCTCAAGTGCCTCTTTCTGAGGGGAGAGTCTAGGTGATCTTCTTACCGATTTGTGGTGTTCCCACACCTTGGGTCCTGGTTCTTCTAAATACCTTCTTAAACTGACACTCTTCAGGGACTACATCCACATCCAAGTCCTCTTCTTCATCCTACACCTATGGTGGAGAATCTACACGCTCACTTTCCACTTTATCTTTGGGCTACCTCTAGCCTATATGATCCAAGCCTCCACTATCTTCTTGTTCCTCTTACTCCTCATCGATATGTATCGTTACAAAGAGGCTTTAGATATGACACATTCTCTAGTGTGTGCTTTCCCTTAGGAATCCCTAAGAGCATGAACTCATTCTCCACATACTTATTGTTCTCCAACCTAGGCTTGAGATGAAGATATATGAGTGTGGCTCCACTATCCCCAATAGCCAAACTTACTGGCTTCATACTTATGACATCTGAAATGAGCCTCTCAATGTAGGAATATTGACATAGATATACATATGTTTTTATGAGGGTGTTGTAGTCATAATCTACCTTGTCCATGTTGAAGTTTAGTCTACGTGCATAAGAATATCTCGTGAACTAAGGCCTGAAATAGCATGATGTAAAGGCATAAGGAAATTTTCACTACGGGCTCCATGTCCCATCCTTCATGTCAAATTGTGCGATGCATAAGTGTTGATACACCACAAAATGTACTTCCTTGCCTACTATGGAAGGTACTTCTTTTAGAATGTGTCATTCCTCCTCAGCGTCACGTGAAGTTGGTCATACCACATTTATGCCATTTTATTGAATGGGCCACTCATTTATCCTTTGTATAAATATTTCTCAAACCTTTCCACGAGGTACTTCTTCTCAATGGGGTCTTCCCAAAATTTATTCATTGACCCATCGAGAACTCTAATTTCTACAAAAACAAGAGATAAAAAGGATGGTGCCAAAACTTATCTTTTCACCTACGCACACTTCCTCGATAATTATTTCTACAATTTAACCTGCTAAGTTGTAGATTTCTCCCTAAGTCATCTTATTTGTAATGTATAGCCACATTGTATTTACATGTGACCATCTCCCTTGATCATTCAACATAGTGAGTAGATGTGTAGCTTCCTCGCACCACGGGGTTCTTCCTCAATCTATAAATGTCCATTCCACGTGGCCCCTTGTATACCCCAACTCCTTTCTTGTGTCTATAACCATTGCTTTATCAGTTAGATCACTAACAATGTATGTCCATGTGCCCTTCAATCCAATTAATGTTGAAATTAGGGTCTCTATGAGCATAACCCTTCATCCGTTAAATAAAGGAAGTCCTCAAGGACTTTACTCATAAGCCACCGTATAAAGGTTCATATTTTCCAAAGAATGAGATCTCATACGGTTGATAAAATCCTACCTGCTTAAGAAAATTTTCCCCAGTGTCATCATACATTGGCATATCTTCCACCATGCGCTTGTTGGTCTTCTTATTCAAAGAAAGCATCCAACTCTCCCTTGTTATTAGTGGTGTGGTGGTTGTAGTCATTTACTTTGCACCTACGGATGTGGGAATCCCAATCTTTCCTAACTATTACTCCTTTTGGGTACTGCATCTCTGAAAAATTGGTCTTGGAAGAAATTTTAACCTCAACTTCCACCTTTTTCTTTCCTTTTGTGCCTTCTAGAGGTTCTTTCTTAGGTGTCATTCTCAAAATTCTACCTTTTATCTTCTGTGTCAAGTAAGATGAAACCCTAGCTTGAATCCATGTGCCCTAACTTGAAATCATGTGCCCTAGCTCCTTCTCGACACTTTTTCTTTGCTCAAACCCTTCACTAATGGGGACGTAAGCCTTTTCACACACAAATCTTCTCTCCATGTCTGGTTTCACAAGTATCCACACCTCAACACGATTCACTTGGCTCGGTTGCACTTAGCTCGCTTAGAATACTTGTGATTGTAAAGGTAAAAATGAACCCACATCATGTCCTTATATAAATTTTCAAAAATTTAGTGTATTTATTGCTCCACCTACCAATAATCCTCTCATTAATTGACCATTTTCAAAATTTCTGAGAATTTATGCATGGTACAATTTCACACCCTGGCTATAGCCTTCTAGTGCACCTTCTTACCCTCTAGCTACAGAATTATCTTCCACACGCTTCCATGCGCCGAGTACCTTGCCATTGTGCATTCCCCTGGTAGTTTCCATGGTCGCTACTTGCCTTGTGTTATATTGTTTCTTCATTTATTTCCTTATATGGTCTTCTTTAGAAGTAATTTCCTTTCTAATAGCTCCTTTCCATACTTTAACACATGTAACAGTTTGTTCTCATATATACTCAATTGTGAATAACAACCACCCCACATCAATGGTATGTGCAAATTCCTCTCAGTGCATAAAAATACTTCAGATTGTAATTAGCTTCCAGCACGCAAACACACCTATTACACAAAACACTAAACTAAATTGACAAAGCATAGTGATGAAGAAGGAAATACATTAAAGGAAATACAGAAAGGGAAACCTATACTAAATGGAAACATTGTCTTATTACAAACACCAAGAAGACTTATTTATAGTAGGGCTTCAGCCTACTCCCATTAAAGTAACCGGGTAACCACATTCCATCAAGAACCTCTAACTAAAAATTGCCTAAGTCAATTATATGAATGATAACATACGGTCCTAACTAATGCACCTTGAGTTTTCTGGATGGCGCATAAACTTAAAATCATAAAGTAGTACCATCTGTCTAACCTCAAGCTTCTTGTCCCTAATGTGTCGGTCATGTCATGCCTTTTTCCTAGCCTTTTCCTGCTTTTGACTCCAACGTGTTATGACATGCCTCTCATCCAACTAGATAAAATTTTATATTTGTTCTTCTAATTGTTTTTCATCAACTAGACCTCCAAAGACACGTAATACGCAAAGAAGGTAACATGAATTCCATAGAATAACTTCTTCTCCATCGAACACCAACTAAAAAGTGTGGCCTTATTAAGCCTCTTGTAGGTTGTTCTATACACCCAAAGTACAATAGAAACTTTATAATCCCAATCTTTCCTTCCAATGTAACATTTTTTTGTCAAGGTCTAGCTCAATATCTTGTTAAAGGCCTCAACAATACCATTTTCCTGAGGATGATAGGGTGTAGTCTTGTGGTGCGCAACCATAAATTCATCTAGTAATATCTTGATTTTCTTATTCAAAAAGTGTGTGCCCCTATCACTTGTCAAGTCAGGTGTCACCTTAGATTTCATCCTAAAATCTCGACTACCCTATCCAGAAAAATTTTCGTACTTTTAAAATAATGGGTCGCTTTTTTGTTTTTATTGCTTGAAAGTTCTTGTATTGCATCAAGACATTCCCAAAGAGCCATATTAGCCTTTTTTCGCCAAATACCCAGATGCCCAAAATTGTTATATTCTGTCATTGATTTTGTCTACGGAAAATTTGTATTTAATTATTTTCAGCCCCATATGAGGCTATTTGCACTCCATTTTAACTCTATTATGATTGAACATATCATTATTCCCTTGTACCAAAAGGATTTTAACTTGGAATAAGTTTTGGGCTTTATTTGTAACTTTTGGCAATTTTTCGTGTTTTTGTGGTGTCCCATTTCGTTTTCTGTGAAATTTCTCTGGAGCAATTCCTTTATCGGGTAAGCCCGATTTTTGGCCTGGAGCAGCTGGAAAATATATACGCACATTATGCCCGGAGGAAGTCGCCATCGGAGGTCTGGATCATCGGGAAAAAGTGAAGTCGTGCACAGAAAAACCCCTGCGGGGATGGGCACATTTTTGGAAAACAAAGGATTTAAGCTGCGATGGGAAAAATATAAGCCACAGGCAGGGTGGGAATTTTATACCTGCCTGGCAGGGTACTTTTTCCCGTGTTATAAAAGTCACTTAAGCTGCAGTGGGAAAAATAGAGGTCGAGCGGTGGGAATTTATTGCACGCCGCAAGGTAAAAATTCCCATGATATAATAAAAGGAAAGTGACTTAAGTGAAATCATGGGATTTTAGTGCCTGCCTTGCAGGGTAAATAATCCCATTGTCAAAGTCAAATCACTTAAGTGGATCATGGGATTTTGGTGCACATTTGCAGGTAAAGAATCCCATTATGAAAAAATTCTTAAAAATAGAATTACATGTGCAAAAAAGTGCGCCCCCTTTGGTGAGAGAATAAAAGCCTTAAATTGATTATTTTAATTAATCTTTTCTCTCAAAAAGTGCGCCCAAGCTTGGAGGAAGTCAACAAGTCAAAGATGAAATAAAAGAAAGGGTTTAAAAGCATTAAAATTAATTTATTTAATGGCTGCCCTCTTCCTCTCAAAAAGTGCGCCCTATTTGGGTATTATTTAATGTTTTTTAAAGCATTAAAACATTAAATTAATTTCTATTTTCAGTGGCTATGGTCAAAGCACACTGTGAAGCTTAAGTGAAGTGATGTGTGAAGGATTAAATTGGATTAATTTAATTTATTGGATGGCTGTCCTTAAACATGCTATTTTTAAAAGAGAAAAGCATGATTTTTAATTAATTCATTACCTTTAATTGTTAGGGCAATTATTAATTATAGAATTGTGAAGGTTATATAAGCATGGGCAGCCATATGGGTGAATTATTCAAGTCACAGTGAAGAATTGTAGTCAAGTGGAAAAGTGTGCCCCCATTAAAGGAAGGATTTTGTTTAGACAAAGTGCTAATAAGGCTAAAAGCTTCCAGATTTGGCGCATACTTTGAAGGAGGTTGATCTTTGTTTGCATAATTGTTTGCACAGGTGTTACAGTAGCTCAGGTGTTATTGAAAGGATTCATGCTCTCTTTATGTGCAAATTAAACACCATTTTTTGGGGCAGCAAACTTGAAAAGTGTAGATTTTTACAATTAAAATTCACTATTCATGCTCCGGTGGCCATTTTTGTCTGAATAAATTGCAAGAATTCATTACAGGTGCTTTACAAAGGAAAATGAGCTTTTATCAATGTCCAATACATTGCATATATCCTCCGAATATGAAGAATTGTCTAGATCTGCACCAGTATTGAAGAAATCGCCAAGTAAGAAGAAAAAGAATTATTCAGACGAAGATAGACAAAGCTATGGTGAAGAAAGATGAAAAAGAAAGCACAACGGAATCATGCATCACTTCTAAATTTACAGATACTGGAGACACAGATCTAGGCTCAAAACCTCTTGCTGAATTGATAGACAAATCCAGAGCAGGAAAGACTTCACTCATGCGTGCAGGAGAAACTTCACTCATGCGTGCAAATTAAAAGCAGTGGAATTATTCGAGTTGCAGCTTTTCCATCCATAGCCCAGTTGCCAAAGTTTGTTATGTAGGTGCATATCCATATCCAGATGCGCAGATGCAAATGTAAATCCAGATCCGCATCCGATCTCATAGTTGCAAAAAGCTTCCAAGCACAAAGGCTTCATCCTCTTGTTTCGAATACAGCCCGTGAAGAAGACAGTGCGTGGAAAATTTCTTCCAAGATCTTGTGCATGTGCTCTCATCTTCCAGTTGAAGCTTTCATTGAATTTTCATTCACCCTGAGTACTTTCTAGAATTTTTAATTGCTCATATGCAATTAAAAATAAGGATGATGAGTTATCTACGGCCAACCTTGCATTGATGCATGTACAAAATAAGAACTACAAAACCTTGAAGGATAAAAGAGAAGATAATGCGAAGGAAAAATTCCAGCTTATTTCCAAATCCATTGCTTCTGTGTCCAGTTTGAATCAATTTGCGTGCAGACATGAAAAAGGACAAAGTCAGCTTTCCTCTTCCTTCTTCTTTCCTCCGACAAAGTCATCTTTCCTCTTACTTTTCCTTTCCTCCGACAAAGTAATTGAGCGATCAATTAAATTATACAACTTAAGTGATTGGTTTAAAATCCATTACTTGAAGAAGTCAACTACTTGGAGATAGGTGGCACGTGTAAAGTAGAAGGTTCTATTTTTAGTTGCAAATCATACATGTCACACAAAGAGGAATTCCAGGAGGAAGATTGCTAGTTGTTTCTTTCCGACTTCCACATGTGCCAGTTCAACTACAAGCTTCCAACTTGTAATTGCCCCTCTACATTCTATAAGTAGAGGAAGAACCTTTGGGTTAAACGATCAGAATTTGTAAGAAGCAATCTGTGTTCTAGACTTTGTGCTGAACCCTTGAGAGAAACTTGGAGCAAAGGAATACAAAGAAGCAGGTTTCCGGAGAACTTTGTGTCACGGTGTACTGTGTTTCTTGCTTTTAAATCTTAGATCTCTTAAGTAAACTTTGTGTTATTTTAGATCTGGATCTAGAGCTGCCTTTGTTTTATAATTTTGTGTGTTCATATCTATTAAGTTTCTTCTATGTGCATGCAATTAGCTCTGCTATCTACTAATTGGGATGCACATCTTCCCCATTTCTTCTCTCGTGTTTTCTTTACTTCCTTCTTCTATAAAATACTTCCTTTCTTGAACAGCTTCTTACTTGTTGCAGAACTTCTTAGTTATGGTTCATGAACTAAGTGGTTAAAGTAAAACCCCTGATAGATAATAACACATTTTTATTGACAAATCTGACACGGGAGCCTCACCGGTTAAATGAGGGAGATTTATCTCATGACTGCCTAGGTTTGATGCTATGCAGAAAATCTAGCCAACACAAGCTTAGTAGAGACATCCATACCTAGTAAGAACATTTTCCCATAAGAACCTGGTTGTTGTAGCTACTGTACAATCCTTTGTAGGTGTTTCTTCTACCCACCTTGTAAGATAATTTGTGCAAGTGATGATATAGCGTGATCCATTTCTACGCACGGCTAGTGAAATAGGACCTACAAAGTCTATAGCCCATTTCTCAAATGGCTCTGCACTAGAAATAGGCCTTAAAGGCATTTCATCTCTTTTCCCGTGTTTTCCAAGACGCCGACGGTGATTACACACCTTATAATATGCTTGCAATCTTTGTCGGGTCTCCCACCTTAATCCAGCAAGTAGAATCTTGTGCATGCTGATGTCACATGCATAATGCCCACCTATAATACCACCATGATATCTATGCACTCGTGTTCTAGTACACACCAATTTAATACTTCATCTTTGCCTAGTTTGTATAAATCTCCACTGATCAACATAAAGGGTGACATATGAATTGCAAGTTTCTTCTTATCCAATGCTTTCATTCCTTCTCGGTGCTATACCCATGTATAAAAATATAACAATATCCTCCAATTCTAAAGGTGCAAATGTAACCTATATAACTATGCATCTGGAATTGTATCTTCAATTGTTTGCGCATCCTCCCCTAACTAAATCCTTGATAAGTGATCTGGGCCATAATTACTTTTACCTGGTTTTACCACAATTGTGAACTCCAATTCCCAAAATAAGAGCACCCATCAACATATGAGCCTTTGTAAAATGGGCTTATTTATTAAGTATTTTAATCTCGGTGATCAGTATAGAATATAAAAGGTGTTGCTAGCAAGTACTATCTAAATTTATGTAGCATGTAGATCATTGACAAGGCCTCGCGCTCTGTTGTTGTATAATTATACTCAGCGGGAGTCAAATTTCTACTATTAGAACAGATAGGATGATCTATAATACCTTCTCTAGGATGAGCTAACACCATGCCAATGGTTTTGCCAGAGGCATCCACATGTACATGAAATGGTTGGTTCCATGAAGGAAAACGTAGAATGGGCATTGTTGTAATTTTCTCCTTCAATGCCTTAAATGCACGTTTTTATGGTTATCCCCACTAAAACGTCCCTTTTCATTTTAGTCACTCTTCCAGGGGTGCGGAAATCTTCACATATCCTTTAATAAACTTTCTATAATACCTCGTGTGGCCCAAGAATCCACGCACCTCACTCTCTAGTAGGCTCTCCCGGCCTAAGATAACCACAACCTTAGTTAGATCCACTAACAAACCTTCCTTGCAGATGATGTGCCCTAAAAAAGTTCTAAAAGGTGTAGCAAACATGCACTTCTTTATGTTTAAATATATTCTTAACTGTCTACATCTTTCAAACATTAAGCACAAATTGTCACAATGATCCTTAACAAGTCCATACACCATCCAATCATCCAAATAAACTTGCAGGAAGTTGTGAATAAAATATTGGAATGCTTGAACAACTATGCGTGAAAATACAATAGGTGCATTTTTCAAACCAAAGGGCATCATAGTATATGAAAAATTCCCCATTCAGTGGTGAAAGTCATTTTCTCTTGATCCTCCTATGCAATTCTAACTTGATGATACCCAGAGAATCCATCTGTAAAAGAATAAACTTTGCACCCTGCAATGCCTTCTAATATTTCCTCTATGAAAGGTGTTGGAAAAGGATCAATCACATAGGAAGCATTCAGTTCCCTATAATCCACACAAATCCTAATCTGACCATATTTCTTTATATTGATCACCATGGGGCTAACCCACTCTAATTTCTCTATGGGCTTGATGATGCCATATTTCAACATTTTGTCAATTTCTTCCTTAAATTTTATGCGCAAGTTAGGGTTCATCCTATAAGGTCTCTTCTTGACCGGGTGTGCCCCTTCTTTTAGCTTAATATTTATCTCTCCAAATGACTCATGCACTCCTTTTAACTCATGGTATCCCCTAGGAAATAAATCCCAAAAATCCGTAGTAACTCAATTATCATTGCCACTTCAAAATCAAGCCAATAATCCCCAATTGTTTCCTCTTTAGGTTCATCATCCTTGTCAATGTTCACTTTCTTAGTCCTTATAGGTTCATGATAGGTGTGTGCATTCTTATTTACACTATCTAACACTTCACACGTACCTACTGGATGATCTATATTCATATTTTCTACTTCTTCATCATCCACTATGTAGACCATCTTTCATTTTTCTTTCTCACACAAATGTGCTTAAGTAGTGTGGCATCTGTCTCTTCTACTTCATCAAAATGCACTCCTGAGTCTACCTCACCAAGTAACTCTTGAATGAGTTCTTTAGTCTTTGCATTGTCTCCCATAGTTAAGCACTTCATAACCCTTAATTCCTCTTCCACTAGAGTTTTAGTAGATAAGTAGTCAAAAGTCTTGGTCATTCCTGCAATCAAGTTTTGTTAATTTCCATTCTCCCTATGCAACTCGCATAAACATACCATGCTTATGTGTAGCCTTGTAAAGTGGAATAATTTTTTTGCACCCAAAGTGAAGGTGGTAAAGCTTCATTCCCCTCTATCCAGAGTCTCTCATAGTGTTGAAAGTTGTGTTAAAGAGGTTGTTTACCATGATACATGCAGATTGTAGTAGGCACATTGCTCCTAAGAACTCGAGTGGTTAGAGAAATTCTGACTTCATTCCATTCCATAAGATTATCCATGTGAACCATCCACCAACATGTTTTTGTCCCATGCAATGTATATACTAACATATTCCTTCTTTCCACTTGATTTTTCCACTACTCCTCCATGGCGCATAGGAATATCGTAGGATCTCCTTCTCTAGTGTACCAAGGTACATGGTTGTTACCTATTCTCTGAATACATCGAGGTTTTCTTCTCTGCGTAAATGCAATTCGACTTCATGCCCAACCATCTCATAGGTGTCATGTGCCCAATTGTCACAAGCAATACTTGTAGTATCACTGATAGACTGTGTATCTTCCCATTGGAGGATTCCTTCCTTTGATGGCTCAAGTACTTCTGGGTCCCGAATGGCATATACATAAATTATGTTCAGGTATTCCTCGCTCAAAGGTTCAACATAAGGCATGGATTTTCCATCTCACAAAGGGATAATTAATATTTCTTCCTTGTTCTCAAAAATTATATACCCCTTGTTGAACCTTAAATCAACAAGTATTTGCATAACACCAAAGGCACCCAAGTAGAGCTAGGAAGTTGTCTAATTTTGCAAGTGCTAAGACCTCAAAGTCCCTAGTGAACTTGGCCCTTAAATAGTAATGGATGCACCCTTTAAAATCCTATGGGAGTGGCCTTAGTTCAATTGGCCATGAATAGTACATTAGATGATGGTCAGTAATGGAGGTCTACCCATATGTACCCATACATCTAAAGTAAACACATTAACTTCTACTCCTGTATCAATCAATATATTACTCATGAGCCACCCATCCACAACAGCATTCAAAGTAATCTCCTAGTCATAACCCAAGCTATGAGGGGGAATATTAGCATGTAGGATTTTAATCCAGTCTCAACCCTTGTGCGCAAAGTGTTTCCCTGTGCGAGTTCCCTAGTAATGGAATTATATTCTCCTAGCACAACATTTTACGTACCTCTTTCAAGTCATCACTATAAGATTAAACTGTCTTTGTTTTTTTCTTTTGTTCTAACTTCGTGATTGCCTTCAAACACTTGTATTTCACCCTGAAGATTTCTAAGTACCTCCATGGTTTCCTGATAAACCTCCTTCTAATGTGCAAGATCTGGGTACCTTGCATGTAAAACTTCCTCCTTGGTGATGGTAGGCTTTTGTTGTAATGCCTCTTTGGCATGCACAGCTTCAACACGTGTAGTAATCTTCACAGGTAATACCTTAGGTTCCAGTGCCAACTTTGGCATCCATTGATTTTCCACATCGCAATGTATTCTAACCATATCAGTGCCTTTTTATCCTATTTATGTTATTTGCTAAGATGCTCATATAAGTTTGGGCATTCCTCATAGTTTTGATTCTTTCCACAAAAAAGAACAAGTAATATTCTGAGGACATTCATGCCTGTAGTGGTCAGAAGATCCACATGTAAAACACGTTCTGTGAGGGAACTCACCTTGTCCACCACCACAGACTAGGCCCCTGAATCCACCATGGTATCATTGACCTCTGCCACAACCTCCTTTAAAGTGCCCTTCATTCTCGATCATAGTGTTCTTGAGTGTGATCATGCTCATGGAGCTCACTTTTTCCTTTAGAGTTATCGATACTCGATACTCCACTATCGCACACCGATATCTATGGCATCATGGATCTAACCAATCAGCCTACAATCTTTTATATCATGAGTTATGGACTGGAAAATTTTACAATAGAAAGATACATTCTTCCTTAATGTGTAGTAGCTTACAAAGAAGGTCCAAATGACATATCTCATAGTCCAAAGAATAATGAACACATTGATCTACGAGGACAACTATCTTTGATGTGCCCTTCCACTTCACAATCTATACACCAAATCCCAATGACGTGTCTTATGTGTTGAATTTTCTCGATAGTTTCTCCAACTGCTTTTCCATAGCTATAATCTGTGCCTCCAAGAATGGGCTCACACCGCTTCTATACTTCCAACCGTCTCAACGTGAAAATTTTATTCAAGTGCTTCGCGTGGGTCTATATAAGTCATATGTGACAATGCCCCCATAAAAGGTGTGATCAAGCCCCCAACGAACCACTGTGCATACTGCCTTGTATGAATATTATAAGAAAATTTAGACAATAGTGTCTTGAAATGGGAATCATATTCCCGAATGCTCTCAGCAGTTCCCTCCTTAATATCCTTGAGCGCACTTATACTCTTATGCTCAAACTTAGGAATATGAAACTCCTTAAGGAAAGCATTCTTTAATGTTACATAATATATGCAAGTCGATGAGGGTCAAACTTCATGTACCAACAATGTGCACATCCCAAGATTGTAGTTGTAAATAGACTTTCCTTGTGCCAAGAAGTCCTAACTCCTTTTGTGCGCTACAATATCTCACACATATGCATGTGCTCAACAACATCTTTTGTGCCTCTATACCTTGGAAGATGAAGAGACATCTCCATGTAAATATATTGGGGTTAGTATAGACCCTACCCACCGATCTAGAACCTCTTGTGTTACCTCTATCTCCGTAGAACCACGAGATCCATTAGAACTAAAGCCACCTATACCTCCCGATCTTCCACCAAAAGTGGACCTGAAGATGTAGTTACCTATGTCCCAATAGTAGTACTAAACTACTCCTATAGTCTGCGAAATGGTACTACTCCCGAGAAGTGAGTCCAAAATTCTACGTGCTTGAGTTACGTGTTGATGATGCACTTGAGGAGGTAACCCCCAAAAAAAAGAAGACATTTTCCCTAACATCAATGTACTTTTTATCTGATTTACTCCTACTCTTCTACTACCCAAACTAGTTTGTTGACTACAAGTTATACTAGAAACTAGAAATTCAAGTGCAAGGGATAGGTTACCAAGTAGATTTAGATGCGCACCCACCAAGTCATCTCTATTGGTGTGCTCCCATGTTAGGCTAAGGAAGGTTCCCTATTATGTTTTCCCAAATGGGGTAGTTCTATATGCTCGCTGCCCACACCTCCTACATGAGCTTAAAATCCTTCGCAATTCATCTCTCTCCTCAACACCATCTGCTCCCACAATATCATGTTACTTCTCTATCTCCCTCTTGCATGCCTCATTATACTTAAGTCACCTTTCTTATCTCTTCCTCTCTACCACTAGGTCCACCATCTTTCACCAAAATTGTTCCTACCCCTACGCATGTTTGAGTTTACCTAGCCATTAGTTTTTATTCCAAGTTCGGGTTATCATCAATATTTTAATTGCTAATACAATTCCTTGCAAATAGGTTCCCCTTGGATAACGTAAAAACTAGAACTCAGCTACCTCTAGGAAAGAATAAGTGTAAATAGAGAAATCCAAAATATAGCTATTCAAAACACCATGGAACCAAGTATCCACAGCACGTGTCCAAATTAGATCAACATCATAGAGGTCCTGAAATTCTTCTTGCATCCGAAAAGCATGCGATACCTCCAATTCCTTTTATATGCATAAGTAACCAGCCACTAATACAGCTCTACCGAAAAAAATAACAAAGAAGATCTCATACAGACAGTCATACAAATTCTGCTCCCACCTACGCACATGTGTCAAACTCAAATTCGAGTGCTAAACCTCTTAGCGTACTCTTCTTCTAAATCATGTATCCACTCCTTAATGGTTCTTAAGGTAAAATGGTACGTCTTCATCATGAAACAACTTGAAAACATCTGAAAAAGAAGTCTTGACAACATAACCAATGATGCAGCCTAGAATCCACAATAAAAACCCAGAAAAATCCAGGTGCATTAGCACATCACCCAGCCTAAGCTAAGCACTCACCCGATTCATGCAAAGGCACCAGCCCTTATTTAGAGTTGCTTGTGTAGGATGTTAGGGTAATGAAGATGTAGCATGCTCATAACCATAAATAAGTATAACATTCCACATAGCATACTCCGATTTAGATCTTAGATAATCTTGAATGAAACGATAACCATAATAAAATTAACCATGTAAAAACTAGTTACAAATATGTTTAACACCATTATCCATCCAATATACTCCATTACATTAACATTGTAAAACATAAAATCTTCTTACATTACAAAATATTACCATAAGCTATGTGCGCATCAGATCTAGTAGCATAACTCTACAATAATTGTGTCTCTAAACTACATAGTTCACTACTTATTTATAGGGGTGGGGACTTTCCCTTCACCACCTACGCACTTCCCAAAATAGGTTGCATGTTGATAATAGCCATGCACCTTTACAATAACACACACACATGCAAGTGCACTAATAATAGACATCCTACAGTTAACTGGAAGTAGTAATCCTATTATTATCTCAAACTCTTGCATGGCGCTTATCAAATGCTCATTCCCAAAACAACATTTATGTATAGTTCAATTCTTCATCCCACTATGTGCTCGCACGTTACCTTCCAAAATAGCCCGCATCCATGAAAATGGATAAGTCCCAAATTATCTTGTCTTGGCACGCGTTTCCTTTCATATCCTTTCGCACCTTGAAATTTTCCTTATTCCCATGTGCAAATCTCCCCGTGTGCCTACTCCTTATAACAATATTTCTACTCAACATATCTTTCTAACATGCTAATGGGTGCTTCATGTGCAACATTTCCTTTGTAGGTTTATTTGCTACCATATTTTTTTGTTACATTACTTGTCATTATTTGACCTTATTTGTGGTCTTTTCCTTTTTCTTGTGTGTAGATTGTCTTCTTTTACTATATCATCTTTGTGTGTCTTACAACATCGTGAGTGATGTCTCATGTTTGAAACCCACTTTTTTCAGTCTATATTGTTTTCTTGTGTATTGTCTTCTTACGTGTTAGCTTACACATTATCTTCTTGTCTACTATCTTACATCGTCTCTTTTGTATGCGTGTTTATCTTGTATGCACTAACACTTGTTTCCAACCACTTTATTTGTGTGTTCCTTTGTTTCTACCAAGCACACTCCCTTCCCTATAGGGCATCGGGTTTAGTTTAGTGGTCACCCTCCTTTTGGCTACATACTCCTCAAAAATCTTCGCATGCACCCCAAATGAGGGGGCATCATTTAGGTTAATCAGCCACCCCACATAGAAGTTCAAATTAATCACACATAATAGTTCAGTATTGTTATAACACAATCATCAGTCACAGCAACGGCCTAGATCCTAGCTTGGGTCCTCAGCACATCATAGATACATGTGCCTAGACCAGGACAATAGCTCCTAGGTTCCCTTGACCCTTCTTGGATGCCTGTGACCAAGGGGAAATTACACAACACTTTTCAATTCATCACTTCACACAACATATTTTACAAGGCACATAGTCCTTAGCACTTGACATGCATGCACTACACAACATTTTCTACTTTTATGTTGGATCGAATTGTTCAAAACGGATCATATTTTTAAACATCATCTACAATGGTGTTCTATATTTCAGGAAGCAGTTAAAGGTTAGATGATGACACTATACTTTTCTCCCTACACTTATTCCATGTCTCGGCAGGAGATCACCCAAAAAACTTACATTCAATGCAATGAGCATGAGATTACCCAAAAAAACACATTCTTATACATCATCTTCGAGGATCCTTTATACACTTTTTACTCATTGCAGGACAGGTGTACATGTTCCATTTTCATTTTCTTACATACATTTACACACTTTTTCACATTGTGATCATATATATACGTTTATTTGACTACTTGTTCATTCTTCTCTTTTGCAGATCCTTCTTTATGGGAAGCGGTAGTCACATCATCACACATCATCAAAATATCAAGTGAAATAAACAATAGGTACAATCACAACATCTACACATACACTCTCGCCCTAGGGTCATCATCGTCACTTATTTTTCACTTCCTCTTTTCTAGTTTCCACACTTCACATTTTTATTACTCCACACTTTTCACCATCAATTTACATGGTTATTAGGTACACATCTCTTATCTACTTTATGTTATCGAGAATTTTCTCAGTAACACAAAGTGGGGAAAAATGTAGGCACTAAATCATGCACTTTAGGTATCTATTTAGTCTTGATCAATAACTATTATTTATATGATTCCTAAGTAATAAAAGTACTAATTAACTCATTTCTTTGGCCATATTTTATTTCTCTCATTTTATGTTTATCTTACACTCCTAGCCCAAATCATCTTTTCACACTTTTGCATTTCTCACTTTAGACACCAAAGTGCCCAGCCCAGATGCCAACGCCAAGCACCCCATCCCCTCTAGGCATCCCTAACCACTTTGTACTTTTATCACATTGTTTAGGTCCTTTTTAGGCATTTGGGCATCTTCTGTTTTTGGTATTTGGCCCTTTCGGGGTTAGTTACGAAATTCAAGAAAGGGAATCATATAAATTTATGTTACAATAATAAAGGACCAAGCACTAAACATTAGCTATCACTGCCTAAGGTTGCATCCAAATGCATATCAAGAGTATTAAAGCATCAATCTAGAATCCACATAAGGGCAAGGGACTACATTTTTCTAAATACACTTTATAGGAGGCGGATTCATTCTTTCATGCACCCATCTATCTACATTTTCTACATCTAACTATTGTTTGATATTAAGTACGATGCACACAAGAGCAACCTAGATCATAATATCTTCACACACACACAAACATTGAACTACATTGGGTTGTAAATGTAGTGCAACACTCGATCATTTGATTAGTCTTTTTAAATTGAGGACAATCGACACCTCATTTGCATTATTTTATTTTTGGGATTTGATGTACTTTTGAGGGTTTTACAAGTCACTTATTTATTGTAGGTTATCAATGAAATTAGCGATCATTATGTGACATACTAGTGATAGGTAAATGACGCACATCAAACATCTTACAACCCTCAAAATTTGGTTTTCTAAGGTTTTGAGTAGTCACAAGTGCCGAGAGAAGATATGTAGCGCTCGTAAGTACCTTTGACCAATTCTAGGTGCCCTAGTCTAAGCATATCTTGCGGTCACACAATTTACTAGGTTTCGATATGGTAATCTCCTCCTCTATTCATATGTTTGTCAATGTGGCACATTTCAGGATTATTTGTGAATCAGATAGGTTATCATATCTCCTCTTAGCACTTCAAGTTTTAATTCTTAATTACTTATTGGCTTGGGTCAAATTCTACACTTCATTTTTATTTATTTATTGCTACATTGCAATTAGATTTAGCCATTTATAAATCCTATATTTGTTTAATCACTTACCATTCTACATGTTCAAGGGATACGAAAAGGCCAGGAATGACCTAAATCAACAAATACAACCCATGAACTGACCTTACAGACCTCATGTAGACTTCTAGACACCCATGACACATAATCCCAACCATGTTTGATCTTGTAAAAACATTCAGCTCACTTGGGAGGACTCCAACTATCACTCTTCCTACTCAAACATGTTCCACGACTAAATAGAACTCACCAAATTCTAACACTACCAATCAACCTTCGATTAGCATCTAATTGACACCTCATATAGAAACTCATGACCACATGACACCCTTTTCCATCAATGGACTTAACATCAATGATAACACAAACATACAATGGCCAACAATCTCTCCATTTTTATTGATGGTAACCACCTTCAAAAACATTGATGGCAACCAACTAAACCAACACCTATAAGACTCATTTCCATGTTTTTGATGTTTCTCTCCCCATTTGGCATCTATTGAATAAGGCTACAATGACAACTAGACATGGAAAATGATAACACATAGTGATAACAATGAAAAACAATACACAACATAACTTACTTGACTCAAATAGCTCCCCTTGGAACTGAAATCTCATTTTTGTTTTCTACAACAGCAAATAAGGATCCGTGAACCTGATATGAGCCAAAAAATAGCTCCCCTAAAATATGCTCACCATTTTTGTCTTCAACCAAGTTTTACATCATCCTTTAGGTCTATTTGATACTCAAAATTTCAAGTTTTTTCCTTCAAACAACCATGACCACCTTTAGGACCATTGTCCCTTAATCATGTTTTTTAGTACAAAATGAAAATTTTCTCTAAACCAAAAACTCAATTCAACCTCAAAAACAATCTCCAAATGCTCCCCTAGATTTATATTTCCTCCTCTAGCTATAAACACAAGATTTCAAGTTCTTACATTTATTTTAAGTTATGTAAATGAAATAACACAAGTTCTCTTGCTTTGAATTAAGATTTCAATGTTTAGTGACTTCTTTCATATTATCACATCCTTCTAGAGTCAAATAACTTGTACTTTAAAGGTCAATATACCTGAAATAAATATAAATCCTACTTTGCATGCCTCCAAGACACCATCCATACCTGATCAAAGAACACTTCAAGTTGCCCCTAACTTGATGAAATGTACTCATCCTATAACACTTTTTTACAATCCTTCATAACCATTAACCACTTTGCTAAAATACATATTTCCATTAACTAAGTTTGTAAAAACATGATCTTCTTGCTCTTTTAACGTTCTTGACTCCCAAACCACTTAGTGGAGAGAGAGAAACCAATATGCACATGTTTTGGAGGAATTTTTCAAACATGTACTTTATTATTGAGAAACAATAATATGTTATAGTACCTTTAAAGCCACCCCATCAAGAATTAACATCAATACAAACTCTCGAGATTTGGTCTTGGACCAAATTCTTAGACTCTCCATCAATCACACAGACCTTACAAATATCTTCTAATATTCCACATGACATCATTTGAACCTTCACTATAGACATGTAGTGCATAGATATAGTGACCATATTTTTATGGTCCTCTCAAATACCAACCTCTTAGGCGTCTTAACCACCGAAGATGTAACTTTCCATTCATTGTTGGACCTATAATTTCCTCTTTGCATCCTTTATAGTTTGTTCATAATTCTAGCACACTTGTTGCATGATTTTTAGGCTTCTCAATCATCAAGAATAGTATAATCCTAAACTTCACACCTATGTCATACCTTTTGGCACGAGAATAACCTCCTACATGCCTCCTTGATTGAGATGAATTAGCACATGCCATAATATATTAACTTACTATTGCATCCCTCAACAAGAAATCATTACAAACCCTCAAGATACTATACATAGGTGTATAATATTGATATATAACTGATATTCTTGACCATAACTCATAAAGACCGGTCAAATTTTTCACACTTTTCATGTACATTCAATAACTCAAAGATGTACTTGATAATTTCACATCCTTGTGTTATCAACTCATTAATGATCATATTAGATGACTTCACATACCCAGATATTATCACTTGAATCCATAATCTAAACCATTTTTGGAAAATATGTACACCCAAGAAGCCCTTCTTGAGATCAAACCATAGTCTTTTATAGCCGAGAAACCTCATTTCAGTCTTCAATGTACATCCTCAACTCTTCCATGAATCACAGACCTAAAGATTAGTATTAGGTCACCTTTTATTCTCCTTCATGATGCAAGAATCACACTTAACAAATTTTTTGCCTCATGTAGTGAAAATCACCTTATATAGAAACTCAAATCATGACTTATAAACTTATAGACTTAGAGCATTACTTTGACATTGTATGGTCACTACTCTACTTCAATTAAAACTACAGAAATTTTCATAGATTTATCATGAAAACCTTAGAGGATCACAAACATATTTACATCCATGTGTATTAAAGAAAAACACACCTTTATATAGGAGTTTCTTAAACTCACTAAGGATGACCACCCCTTCAACCTTAGAGAAACATCAACCATTTTGTAAAATCTATGGTCATTAAAAAACCTTAATCCTTCTTGTACATACTTTGGAACAATGATCATAGTCTTTAGACATCCTTTAGATGATTCAACCTCTATTCCAAACCCCATTGACTCAGTGCAAACCTACGGTACTTCTTGATTGTACCCTACACTCTTTGTAATCATATTGACATTTGAGACACCTTTAGGGATTCATTTGAGATTAATTCCTCATTTTATGTCTTTAGAAATCACTCCTTGATACCAATAAACAACACACCTTCTCACTTGGCATTAAGGCCTCTTTCATTCCATCTTATCAGTGGTGAAACAACCTTATAATACTTCTTAAAACCATTGTTATTCTTGATCACAATCTTCAAAACTTGACCAAGAACATCAAGACCTTGAGACACAGTTACCAACACACTCTGAATTCCTTTTAATAATAACATTAATACTTCTCTTACATGGATATACACACAAGGTCAAAACAGATTTTGACAAGACCACATTGTAAAAACATGACAAGGCTACAATAAAGAAACATCAAGGACTAAAGAACACTATACTCAGACAAGAACACAAAGTGATAACATACCTCTTATGAATTCATACATAAATTATCTCTACTAGACACATTCCTTCAACCATTTTGACTAAGTGCATGCTTCTTAGAACATGACATGAATTTGTGACTCAGTACCTATTATAACTAAATCGCATCTCCGCCCCTTAATTTCCCTATTGTGATTGGACCATTCAGTTTGATTGGGTAATATGGGTACCACCTCTCAAGCTATAGGACTTGCGGGCTTGAGGTGAACCTCCGAAGAAGGTCGGATTCCTCTTTCTAGAATAAGAACTACACTACTCCTAATAAAAGAAAATGAACTAACTAGACTTATACTAACATTTACGGGGAATGAGGAGAGAGATTACATGAAATAAAACCTACACTAGAAGTGAAGATGCACCAAGAAAGGGATTAGCTAAACCAATTTCTAGCCTTCCAATGAAAAATGATGAGCATAGGAAGGATAGACATGCATCACAAACCCAATTACATACAATACTCCATTCTGTGAAGCACAAAATCTTCCAAAAATTCTAATAGAAACATGAGTTTACAAAGTAAACTCCGTAATCATGAGAGAGAGAAAAGGAAATAGCAAAAACAATGAAAGCATAGGTAATCAATCACAAAGCATCATTTTATTACTCTAAGCACATGCAAACTACATCATTACACTAGGAAAAGGCATAAGCTACCATTACAAATTTTAGAAGGAAGGCTTGAAAGCCTCTAAATTCACAACAAATTCGGCTTGGAAAGAAGAGGGGAAGCTTGGAAAACTCTTAAAATAATGCACCCCTTTACATTTTATAGCACTGTTGAGTATGTGAGAGAAAGGAGGATTCCCTAAAATCTAGGCATATCTATAAGCAGATAGGTGAGACCATACCTTGTTTGCATCATCAATTATGCCCAAAAACTCTCCACTTCCATGCCTTCAAAAATTCAAATTTTGAATTTTTATGCATTTAATTAAAAATACATTTTAAATTTCTTCAAAGGTATCCCTTGGTTCATTAGTGGGTCCCATAGATTGAAATTTGCATAGGGAAGGTTTTATAGTTACTTGGATGGCCACTTCACAACCAAGTTTGTTATCCAACTCGGCAAGCTAGTTGGCGAGCTCTACATTACATCCTATTCAGCCTCATAGTGAGATCTTCATATTTCTTTAGACATATTCTTTGCATGGGTGCCTCCCATCATGTTTCTATTGACTCTTCTAGCTCTCTACATACTTTTCCAACCTTCCATATTGATTAGCATTTGACCCAACCACCTCGAAGCCACATGTACACGTTTTTAATCCACCAAATGGCTTGGGTCTCTCCCATGATTTTAAGCTTCAGATATTATGTTGTATCAAGTTTTTAGCTCATTCGGGCATGCGAAATGACCGCAAATTCTTTGATGCCCAAAAGTGTGAAAAACCTAAAAGCCTGAACTCACCCGCCATCAGTAGACCACAAATCTAGGTTGACTTCGAATTTTCACATGTCGATTTCAAGGATTTTGGAACTTCCAACATTTCAACCTCCAATGCATGTTCCGATCTCTAAACTCCCGAAATCCGCCAAAATTTTGAAATACTTCGGTACCACAAGCCCAAAATGCCTAGCATGGTAAGAAATCCCTTTGGCTCACCAAGATATTCGGTGAGCCCCATCTTGTTCATGCCTCATCGGCCTTTACTCACCAAACACCACTGTCTCTATTTTCCAAGCTTAGCTTCCGATGATTATGTTGATCTCGTGTGTCAAGATACTCCAAAACCAAAGCATCCCGTGATTTCCTAAGCTCGATAATAAATAGATCAACATCTACCTATTTTCGTGTGAGCCGACTTGGCTCTAAAGATCTCATTGCATCCCCACCTTACAAGTCATTTTCGAGCCTATATAGCTTAGCATCCTTGTGTAACCTACCTACCCACCTAGCTCTCACCCGAGCTGGCCCCATTTCCTCCAATGTTTTCTCAAGTTCCAACTTTTGCTACACTATTATGCCTCATGCTTGAGTGACTTGGCTTTAACTCGGTCGACTAAGTTGCTTGCTCTGTGAGTAACTCATTGACCTAATGCCGACACCTCCCGAGCCACTACACTATCAAGTTGGCCCAAAATTTTGCTCGATCCCAATGTTTCACCTGATTCTAGAGCATTTCTTTGAATATCGACGAAACAAATAAGGGTAATGGGCTAGGAGGAATACCTATTAAAATGCATGTTGTAGGTTGTTGTGCGCGTATGACTTTTGAATCCATAGCTGATCGTGGGATCTTCTTTTTTTGCTTAGAGGAACTACAAAATGGAAAACAATACCACCACATAAAATTTAAACAATATATGTAGTGGACTACTTAGCATGTGCTAGATCTAGGAAGTGTGATACTTCCTGGGCAGGTGTCAATCCACTTGTTTAGAACAACTTAATGCAAACAATAAGGGAATTCCTACCGTAGTTAAAATGATTTAGGTATCTCATTCATCTACAATAAGAAAAATCATTCATAACAGGCTAAGCTATGACTGAATCTAAAGGTCAATGTCTTGGTCGTGGTAGTCTTGAGTGCACAGTCGTCAGGTGATATCTTGGGTGGTTTTTGGTATTCGATGGAGGTTTAGAAGCTCTATTCTTGGTTTCTGGTAAAAGACACAGAGACCGACATTAGTCTAGTATGACCAAGTGTCGAGTTTATTTTAATCGAAATGGTTATGGGTAACCGGTATCGTATCGGTATGGTTGGGAGACAAAAACTCAATAAAAACTTGGTGGGTGATAGATATGAGGCTAGATGAAAAGGAAGGTCAATGGCAAGGTTTATGTGGATCCTAGATATGCACATGGATGATTAGAATCCGATATTAGAAGTTCAAGGGTGTGGTTGAAGGGATGATCAAGTTTGCATGGAGGTAAAATTTTGGGGAGATGGAAAATGGGAATACAAACTAATAACCGAAGTAAAAGGATCTATCTTAATGATGATGGACAAGTGTTGGTTAACAAAACTTACTATTTGTATGAGCTTGATGTCTTGTTGGCAATGGTGGGTGATCAAATAGAAGGAATTAGGTGTGATGTTGTGACGCTTCCTAGATTCTCCCGTGAAGATAAATGGCTCCATGGTTGCTTGAGTCTTGGCTATGGATGTTCTGATGCATGTACGGATGTTGGTTTTGCTTACATGCAGCTCTGGTTTTGTCACTTGTTCTTAAAAGATGTGATTATCTCTCATAAATGTGCCAACCTTGAAATAAGGTTGTTTTGGGGGTTAAATGATAACCGACAAAGTGGTTCCGAATTAAACGGTGGTAGTTTAGTGTAACTAGTGTCGGTTAGGGTGGTATTTCCTAGGTTTACTAAACTAGGCAAATCCCCTTGATTTTCTGGGATCTCGTTTCGTTTACTCCATGGATTAGCATGGAAGCTTCCTTCTAACAGTGTGGGAATGTGGTTAGAGGGAATGTAGGAATTGATTTTTGGGTAGGTCTTAATTAGTTATGGCAACTTACTAAGAATAGGTCTTAAGGTGAGGTGACTAGATGAGGTGGATATGTGGGCATTATCCCAATTAGGATATTTAAATAATAAATATTGTGAGGATAATGAATTAATTTAATTAAATTAATATTAGAGTGGGATGAAAGGGGCCATGGTTAAGTGAATGTGTTCAAGGTGTTTGTTTACCAAGGGACCAAGGGGAGTGTGACCCAATTTTAGTGTCTACATTTTGCCCCTTTTTGTTTCATAGTTTGTATTGCTAAGCAACGATAACAAAAAATAAAATATGGTTGCCCCATGTGTGGGTGAAGGTGATCCCCACAAACCAGGAGCTGATGAGGCGAAGGAAGAATCGGTGAGTGGTTTGATAAAAGGTGAATGTGATGAAGAAGAAGGTGGGCAATGTGGGTAATCTAGGTAATGGGTCGGGGTCAAAGGTAATAATATTCAAACACACGCACATGTATAAATTACAACACGGTACCAGTTGAAGAGTAGGAAAAATCTACATTGTCCGAGGTCGATAGGATTATCCAAACAAGGTTGAAGTGATTCCAAGATTCAAGGTATAGGATATGGTCGAAACATGATGCGGTGTCGGTGCGGGAACGTTTAGGTGTGTTCCGGTACACCAAATTTTGGGTCGGGATAAATAGTCACGGCAAGAGTAAAGGTAAGGTCATAAGGTCAACAATATAGGTAACATGTGATGTTACAAGGTATAGCGGCACATGAGGTCACAGTCACTAGTAATGTTCCAGTCCAAGTATCTAAGTCACGGCTCGGGTAGGGCCAAGGTATGGGTAAAAATGCGAGTCCCCGAATGAGGACGAGGTGAGGTAGGAAAGGATGCGTGGAGGGATGGGTGAGGTAAAAAGGGATTCAAGTCATAAATTGGGGGTAGGGGGTAGGGAAAAAGGCTAAGCAGGGAAACCGATGACGGTTTAAGGTAACCGATGCCGGTCAAGCTAGACCGACCATGGTAAGCTAGGGCATAGGACCGATGTCGGTTATGTTAAACCAACACCGGTTAGGTCGGGGATATTATAAAAAGAGAAAAATTCTACATTTTTCAGAATCATTTGTCCCAGTGCGAAATAGAGGAAAATAACATGAGAGAGAGGGAAAGTTGGAAAGTGTCTGGATGGAATGGAAAGCTGAGTTAGCGATTCGAATGGCGGTGATTGGTAGTTGAGAGGCGGGTCCATGAGATCAAATTATTAGATTCAGTGGTTAGAGGCGAGGTGATCGATTGGTGATGGCAGAGGCCAAAGAGGGATCGGGCAGCCACCGGTGCAGAACCGGATGTGCCACCACGGCGACAATAGCGTGATGAGGTAAGCATCAAACCCTTTTTGTGTTTTATGAGATAGATTAGGTGATAGGTCGGGTTTGGAAATATTGGGTGTGTGGGGGAAAATGAAATTTGAAATGTGGGAGGGTAAATTAGGTAGAATAGGAATGGGGAGAGAGGTAAGTGGGTGAATGAGGGTTGGGACGGGGTTGAGGGGAAGTGTAGGGGAGAATGGGTGGGTAGAAGGGTCGGTGGCTACCCTACGAGCACACGAGTTACAGGTGTAGGGCCGTTTTCCATGGCATAGGCACAAATTCAGGCATTATAGGCATAGGTACAGGCATAGGGTGTGAGGTCGATGGCACCTCCACAAGCACCGGGACAGGGGCCTAGTTCACAGGCAGGGGCAAGACAGGGTCCCACAAGATAGGTACAGGGCCGAGGCCTATGGGGCCACCACAGACCGTTCCCATATCTAGGTTACAGGATGCCCTAGGTGAGGCCAGATACTACTAGGATCAGTTGATGGTGGTCAAGATAGATTTTCTATCCTATAGAGAGTACATGGCACAACAGGCCTCGAGTGAGAGGACTAGATCCTAGACTCATAGTGTAGAGAGCACAAGGGGCCATCGAGCTCCGAGACAAGATCAGGGAGAGGCCACTAGCTCACGGAGACTAGCTCTAGGTGATGTGCCAACAGGGGGCGGTGAGATGATACCAGGTCGACAGATAGGAGCCAAGGAGGAGACCGAGAGACTGACATGGAGGATGTCCGACAGATGAGGCTTGATGCCCATTCCTGTATTTGGATGTATTATAGTCATTTTTTTAATATATACCAGCCTGTGTGCCGAATATAGTGAGGATGTACTAGATTTTTGTATATTTTGATCATATACTGCTGCGCACCGAAGATGGTGAGGATGTACTAGATTTTTGTATATTTTGATCATATACCGGCCTACGCGCCGAAGATGGTGAGGCTATATATGAGATTTTTGAGAGACTAGATTATATACACTAGCTTGTGTGCCGAAGACATTTGACAGTTATGTATATGGATATTGTATTTATATAAATGATGATGATTATGGGCATTATGTGTTTGTGTTGATAACATTTTATTATTATGCATAGATGGACTTATGGTAGGTGTGTTAGGCATGGATTGAGTCAGGTCATGGATTTAGGCATAATGGAGTCGGAGTGGGTTTAGGCATGGATGGAGTCAAGTTTTGGTTTTATGCATGATGGAGTCAGGTCATGGTTTTAGGCATGGATTGAGTTAGGTTTTGGTTTTAGGCATGATGGAGTCAGGTCATGGTTTTAGGCATGGATTGAGTTAGGTTTTGGTTGTAATTCATTAATATTTGCAATGAATGATGATATGGGTCATTTTTAAGATGTTTTATAATACATGCATGATGTTGGTAAAGAAATGGTAATCAAAATAAATGTATGTTTTGATGATGATAAAAATGTGAAGCAATTTGTCGTTTGTTTGGTTTAATTTCCAATTTTTGATATAAAAAGGAAACGAAGTAGGGTAGAATGTGATTTAGGAAAATGAAAGATGAATTGGTTAGGGTAGAGAGTGGCTGAGCTAACCTCCAAGGGCCCCATGCCCATGGAGTGCTGCCTACATAGTCCCAATGTAAAGGGACCTCAGGCCAATGTAGTTCTCTCATAAGCTAGGGAAGAATGTGAGGCGGTAAGAGTATGGGTGGGTATGGTATAGGCATAATTTAAGTTTAGGTCTGTTAAGTATGGATGAGTTGTGGGAAAATTGGTATATCTGATTTTGATTGTGGTGGAAGAAGAATATTACCAAAAGGTAAGCGTTGAGGACCAGTCCCATATAAGGTAATAAATACGTAATAAAGAAGGTTAAAAGATAAGAGGGGGAAAGAAAGCCACCTGATTGGTGTGGATCATAAATGGTGGACCATACAATATGTAGGCGAGTGAATATAAGACCCTAACTTGACTTTACATGATTGGTTATCCTAAAGGTGAATAATAGTCACATGATCACCAAATGACATAGTTTCAAGAGGTCCCTTAAGGCGGTAAGAAATGGGAGTGCGAATGGTGAGAGGGATGAAAGGTGGTTAAGTTTTATATGGTACAAAGTAGCATGCTCTTTGGGCAAGAGATCCAAGGCCACAATGGGCAAGTCCATGACTAAAATTCTTTCTGTTTTAACTAATATTTGAGATGGACGATCGATGTGAGAAGTTTATATGGGATGAGGAAATTAACTCCTTGAGGTCTTCATGAAGTGATTGATTTGGGAAGCTTCATATTCTCTCTCTTCTTCTTATTTTTCTTTTTTTTTTGTGAAAGAGTTTTACATAGTTTCCTTCGAGGGAGCAGTCTATTTATAGTAGCGATTATAGAGAGGAAGATTTCCTTTTGAGGGAGTCATCTTTTTATTGGAAGTTTGACTCAAGGAGTTGGATCCTATGTGAGGGTTTTGAAGTCGTGGACAAGACCAAGGTGAACAATAGGATTCTTGTTCAGCAAGTAGGGTTAAATGACCATGGGATCTCATCTAAAGGTAGACAAAAAGTATCCATGAGAATCATGCTATGTGCAGCACCATGGTACACATATTCAAGAGAAGATAACAAGTGATGGGTAAGCACATGATTCTTGTTTAATTGTTGGTGATGGCATAGGAAGTGGATAGCACTCAAGGGATGAGCATGGAAAGAGGAAAAAAGTGAGGTAGGACTAAAATTCAATAGTAGAATGGTCTAAGATGCAAGGCATTAAGGGGATTAGGTTCGGGTTTAGCCTCGAGTGAAGATACATGATAAGCACTGATCCATAAGTATGGGTCATAATGTATGGTCCTACCCAATAGGAACAAATTTCCCCCATTTACTTTTTTCTACTTTAGTTACATGTTGATTTTCTTTCAGGATGAGATCACCAACGTGAAAGGTTCGTTCATGGCCATGTTTATCATAGAAATATTTGATACATTTTGGTAAACTTGAAGGTTGTCAAGAGTGTTAAGACGACGTTCGTCTAATAACTCAAGTTGTGCTAAACAAATCCTGAAAAAAGTCGTCATCATTGAGCATGTCATGGAGAGAAATATGGAGTGATGGAATTTGGACTTTGAGAGGCCGAATAGCCTCTATACCGTAGACCATAGAAAAGGGTGTGGCGTGTAATGGAAGTACGAGATACTAGTGCGGTATGTCCACAGGAGAAAGGAATGTGTGTATGCCAGTCCTTCCTATTATCGTTAGCCACTTTCATGAGAATTTTGTTCGTGGTTTTGTTGGTGGATTTGGGTTGGCCATTAGTCCGTGGGTAATAAGGTGATGAGAAACTCAGCTGAATGCTAAAGGCGTTGTAAATTTTTGCAATGTTTTATTTTTGAATTGTTTATCATTATCGGTGATGAGGTGAAGTGGGACACCAAAGTGAAAAATCATGTGATGATTGATGAACTCACATATTTTCTAGGCTTTCATGGAGATGAATGGTATGGCTTTAACCCATTTTGTGTAGTATTCAGAGTAGCAGTGATGATCTATTGATGTCGTTGGGAAGAATGTGGATTAATCTCTCCAACAAGATCCAAACCCCATTGAGAGAAGGGCCAAAGGTCACGGGTGACCTATAAGGCATGAATAGGTGTATGATGAAGGTTGGCATGTTGTTGGAATTTTACACATTGCTTAACATAGTCACCAAAATTATGGTTAAGGGTCGGCTAGTAATAGCCTAAGCGAAGAATATGCTTAGAATAAAGAAAGCCACCGAAGTGACATCCACATATACCATCATGAACTTCCTTAATGGTATAAGGAATTTTAGAACACGTGAGGCATCGTAAGATAATACCATCAAAGCCACATTTATAGAGGAGGCCACCCATGATTACGTAACGAGAGACTTTTTAAGGAAGGCACGTTGTCCATTACGGGTAAGGTCGAGAGGTAAGATGGAAAGAGAAAGATAGTTGAAGTATTGTTTATACCAAAGGTCACTTAGGTCGGGGGTAGCAATTCCAATGGAGTAATCCTCGTAAGGTAAATAAGAGGGTGATTGGATTCATTATACGGTGACAAATATTTTAGAATCGGCAGGCAAAGCGGGTATTTGAGAAGCCAAGTAGGCCATGGTATCTACAAATTTGTTGGTTGAATGGGGGACGGTTTGAAATCCATAGCGGTCAAAGGTGGTCAAAAGTATGTCTATGTGATGTTTATATTTTTGCAGTTGTCTCATTACGACATTGGTATATACCATTGACTTGGTTTATGACCAATTGTGAATCACCAAAGATGTTGATGGATTTGACATCTAAGGCATAGGCAGCTTGGAAACCTAAAACGAGCGTTTCGTATTCAACAATATTTTTTGTACAATCAAAATCTATTTTGAAAGACAAAGGCATGGGTTCACCATCAAGTGGAATGAGGATAACTCCTACCCCACCCCCTCGCTGACACTTGGAGCTATCAAAGAAGAGTGTCATTTGGTAAGCGAGGATTGTTAGCAGGAAAGGGTGGTAATTGACTCATCGGAAAGTCGAAATTAGAGGGTTGATCCTCGGAAATAGGTGCATCGAGAAAATTTTTCAGCGATAGGTTGGCCCTTGATGGAATTTGGATGGATGAATTTGAGATCTAGGTCGTCCCATTAGCATAAGTCGTGTGGCACGTTGATTTTGGTCGGAGTTTGGCATAAATGAAATGTAAGGGGCGATATTGGTCACAACATAGGTTTTGTGGTTGAGTAGGTAATTGAGGAGTTTTTGGAAAGCGAAAACTAAGGCTAAGAAAAAAATTCGAGATGGGTGTATCAGATTTCGTAGTCCAAAAGAGTACGGCTGATGTAGTAAATGACCTGCTCCTGTGTTGTTCATCGCGATGAGAGAGCATGGCCCCCAAGGAGTGATCGGTAGCTGAGATGTATAGGTAGAAGGGTTGATCATCTTTAGGTGGAATGAGTATGGGTGGCGAAGAAGCTATTGTTTTAAGGCTCAAAATATTTGTGGAAATCGTCATCCCATTTAAAGGAGACATCCTTCTTGAGAAGGTGATGAAATGGTTAACACCGATCAAAAAAATGTGAAATGAAACGGTGAATAGACCGCAACTTACCTTGTAGGCTGTGGAGTTGACTGAGATTAGTGGGTGGAGGCATCTCTAGAATTTCCTTGGCTTTAGTATGGTCTACGTCTATACCACGTAAGGAAATGATAAATCCTAGGAACTTTCCTGAGAGAACCACAAAGACATATTTCTTGGGATGAAGGTGAACACAATATTTAATAAGAGGGTCAAAGATGGTTTTTAGGATAGCGAGGTGCTTGGAGTGGCGTTTAGATTTGACAAGGATGTTGTCCACATAATCTTCCAATATAAGATGCATGATGTCATGGAAGATGTAATTCATAGCCCGGCCGATATGTGGCACCATCGTTTTTAAGGCTAAAAGGCATAACTCGATAGTAGAAGGTCCCCAAGGTGTGATTAATGCGGTTTGTGTTGATCCTCCTGGGGCAAGCAAGATTTGGTTATAACCCAAAAAGCCATCCATGAGTGATAGCATCTAATGACCAGCGGCAAGGTCAACCAATTGTTCAATACTAGGTAAAGGAAAGTCATATTTGGGATAAGCTAGATTGAGGTCACGAAAATCCATGCAAATGTGGAGTCCCCTATCACCTTAGTGATAGGGAAAATGTTAGAAATCCAACAAGGATAATCAATGGGTAAGATGAAGGAAATGGAAACAAGGTGTTGAAGTTCTTCTTTGACAAGAAGGGTAATGCGAGGGTGCATTTTACTTAGCTTTTGTTTGATGGGTTTAGCATCGGGAATAGTGACGATATTGTGGACCACTATGGTGGGATCAATACCGGCATGTCTACATAAGACCAAGCAAAAGCATGGTTATGCTATTTGAGAAAAGAAGTGATGGCTTCTTGTTGAAACATCTAAAGATTGACTGATCTTTAAGATGTGCGGGTCGTCCTGAGTATGAATGTTGATTTCAATAGTCAATTCATTCAACATGGTTTTCATCTCAAATGGTAATGACTAATGAATATATGATTCTTCTACACCAAGGTAGGTGAGTATAGATTCATCATCCTACCATTAAATGACGTTAATCGAGGGTGTATCATCATTGATCATGTCAGGGTACAGGAAGGGAAGAGAAGAGGGAGCCTCGCCCTCACGTTGATAAGTCAGAGGCCCCGAGGAAATGGTGTTTATGAAAAAAAAAGTTATGAGGGATAGATTCTGATCCATCGACTCAATCGTGATACTCCCCAGTGAGGCATTGAAAAATGCCTTCCAAAGGATCGGTAGTTGGTATGTGGGTATCTAGAATAGATGATGTGTCAGAGGTCAGCTCAGAGGTGGAGCTAACGGATTAGGAGGCCGATGGTTCGGCTGTGGAGGTTGTGGCAGTGGTAGGAATGGAGGAGGTATGTGCGGTTGAGGTAAAGAACCGCACTAGTAAGTGGAGGTGTAAGTGAAGTGGCCGTGGTCATGGAGGTAGATGCTTTAATGGGTATAAGCATGTCATTAGGTCGGTAAAGCATGTTGCAAGTTTTGAAAGGTGATGGGTCAGCTGGAATGGTATAGGTGTGTCCTTCATGCTTGAACTTCACACAACGATGCAAAGTGGAAGGGACACAACCCATGACATGAATCCAGGGTCTACCAAGTAATAGGTTATATTGAAGATCCCCTCTAAGATTTAAAATAACTCGGAATAGTGAGGGGGCCACGTGAACGTGGAGGATGATAGTTCCTAATGTAGAGGTGATAGCATCATTGAATGAACGTAACATGACAGGATGTTTATGCATGTAATTTTTAGGTATGTGCATTTGAGCTAATGCATGGAATGAAATTATATTATGCTATAACCCCTATCGATCATGACACGTTGTACATGTATATCATTGATGTGGACAAAGATGAAGAGAGTTGGGTCTAGGTCATCTGTTTGGTGTGGTGTGATCTCTTCCTCTAAGAAGCTAAGGGAGGATACTTGGTGAGTATGTTGAGGTGTGGATAAAGGTGGCAATTTGGTGAGACATGCTACATGATGATGTGTTATAATGGAGGCTACGGGTTTAGGGTCATTAGGTAAAACCTCAATAGATTGTAGGACCTCCATGAGAGCTTGACGATGGGATTTTGAGGTTTGGATGAGGTCATATAAGGAAATTTTGAGGGGGATTGGTGTAGTTGTTTGAGCATCACGCGGTGTGTGATCCCATTAGAAATAGGATATGTGGGGCCATGGATAGTGATTTTATGTGTAGGTGCAAATGGTATGTTGGGTATAGGATTGGTTGGTGAGTCAGTTGTCTTTTCCTTTCCTTTGTCCTTCTCGAGCACGGGTAGCGGCGTGGATCATGTTGATCCGAGGTGGGGAGGTAGATGAGGTAGGTGAGCCATGAAATTTATAGTGATATAAAGGGCAAAATCCCGTGGGTGGGAAGGAACTTTGTGGGATGAGTTGGGCACATCGACATTTGGGTGGAGGTTTGGCGAGGTCATTATTGCAAACCATGTTAATTTCAAATCTCGAGGTGGTTCTAGGAGTGTGGGGTAAAGGTTCAAGTTGTTGAGTGAGGCGGTGAGGGAAGAGTTATTGGAATGGGTGTTGGTGAAATGGGGTCCTCATTAAGAAGGTCATCATCATCAAAGTTTCCTTCGGGACGACACAACTAGAAAAGAAAAGTTTTAAAGCTTTGCAGCTCTCTACATTGTTCCTTGCGACGATGATGTAGGCATAAATTTTGGTGTCATCAAACCCCTTTTGTTTGGGTTTGAGTGGGTCATAAAGTCTCGAGAGGTGGTAATGTGATGATAGAAGTTTTAAGGAGGTTGGTTAAAATTTTAGCGTAGGACCCCACTAGTGGATCACAATGGGAAGTGATAGTGGCTTTGGGTGTAGGTATGACCAATTGTAGAGGAACAGTCCTTACATGAGGTAAAGTGGATTGAGTCACGCTTTGGGGATGGTGTGATCTTAGGTGTTGGTCATGTTTGTTTGGGTAGGGGTATGGTAGATGAACTGGCAAGAGAGTGTGTTGTTGTTTTGATTACCTTATTAGAGGGTAGTGGATTTTTGTCCTTAGGTTGTACCTTCTTGGGTAAAGATAATATGGGCACACTAGATCTAGAGGGAAAGGCGGATGGTGGAAGAGGGTGCACTACCCATGGGGATAATAGAGGTGCTTTGTGAAGGTAGAAAGTGTAGGTTGTGTAGGGGTGTGAGGGACAGAGACTGAAGTGTAGTGGGTAGTGAAGAAGTAACCGATGGTATTAGAGGAATGGGTGGTAAAGATGCTGTAGGTGTGGGTGTAAGTCATGTCGGGTGCTTGGGTATGTTAGAGGTTTGTGAGGGAGGAATGGGCTACTGTGTTTTTAGTTTACTGGTGGGTGGAGGTTTCTTAACCATTTTAGAAGGGAGAGGTCCTAAGACGGACGAAAAGGGTTAAGGTGATGAGGGTGTGATCGGTAAGGTTGGAGTATGAGATTTATAGGATTGGTTCTTCTATTTGGGTGTCGGAGTAGGTTTGGCATTGGCCTCGAGGATGTAGTTAAATCTAGCTTAATAGGTGGATGAGTAAGCTCATGGCGGTTAGAGTGACCCCTAAGGTAGTAATAGGTTTAGGCAAGAAAGATGATGTAGGTGTGGGCTTGGATGTAGATGTGTGTTGGGTTATGGGTAGGGCTATGGTTTGATCCATGAGGGGTATCATGGAAGAAGTTGCGATAGAGGTGGTTGTGTTTGGTTCAATTGGCCTAAATATTTTTGGGTAGATAGTGGAAGTGTCGCAAGTGACATCTGCATTTATGTTGAGACAGAAACAAGACCCCAAAGTAAAGCTCTATCCACATAATCTAAGCGATCGGCTAAGCATGAGAATAGAACGTCTGTAGGTGAGGTTTATGAGAACCTAATGGTAATTCCCATGAAATTTGTCTTAGAGACGGGAATTTTCTAGCTTTGGCTTCGTGGGTAAGAGAGCCAAAATTAAGTCTCAGTAGGATCTTGGGTAGCCAATGAAGAGTGGTCACCTAAAGGTAAAGGCACTTCTACTAGATCTTTGATAGGTGGAGGGGCTGATGGTTGCTCCTCTATAGGTGGAGGAGATGATGGGTGCTCATCCGTAGGTGGGGAGATGATGGGTGCTCCTCTCGGGTGGAGCAGATGATGGGTGTTCCTTTATAGGTGGGGGATATTAAAAGTATCCTCCATGGATTGAAGAAGTACTTGAGGGTGACGGTTCCTAAGTGGAGAAGCCAAAGGTGAAATAGTCTTTATATTAATGGAAGGCTCCTCCATGGGTGAGGAAGGAAGTGAAAGGTGTTCCTCATGGGTGGAGGAATAGGTGGGGTGGATTCAAGTGCAAGCGGATGACTTTGGGCTAGTATTTCCTCGATGGAAGGAATATGAGGTAATTATGCAAAGAGTGGGTGTATTGCTGCAAATAGCATAGACCTCGTGGGTATGGCTATCATGAGTTCGTGTCTCTCCGGTTTGATCAAAAGAAGGGGCATGATTAGGAAAGGGTTTCTTGAAGATATGTAGGTTCTAATTGGCAGGTGCGTTAGGATTTTCCAAGGTTAGCTCACCTTTCTTGAGCATTTCTTGGATAATGTTTTTGAAATCGATGCAATTTCCATCACTATGACCCTTTACTCGATGATAATTACTGAAATCGTGCTCTTTATACCAAGCAGGTGTGGGGCGCGCGGAGTTCAAAACCGTGTGTGGTTTCATGGGAGGAAGCGTGATGGCCCCAGCTTTGATGATCTTGTCTAAGATAGAAGAATAAGGTTCCCCAATTGGGGTTTATATCCATTGTTCCCATCTAAATTGAAAAGTCTGATTAGATGAGGGGCTAGCCTGATTTGATGGATGAGCTAGGCTGGCTTTGAGTACCACTGCGTTAGCGGTCCCCTTTGCATTTGAATAATTGTTTTGTGGTTTTGAAGAAGAAGAGGTGTCTTTTGACTTGAATGCCAAGTTCTTATTACATAATTTAATTTTCTTCTCTTCAATGGCCCGAATCTCAAGCTTTTGTGCCATGGTGAATGCTTCATCGAAGGTTCGGAAGGTTTGGACCTGCAGAGTCGGTGAGATATGCCTAGCACAAGCCCGCGTGAAGATTTCGATGAGTTTGGTTTGCGGTAGTTGGAATGTGAGTTGATTGATCAGGCTATGCCAATGAGCAACAAAATATGTGATGGATTCATCATCATACTGATGCGTAGAGTAGAGGTCAGTCATGGTAACCTTCTTAACGATATTAATGGAGAAGTGATCCAAGAAGGCTTGGGCTACCTAATTAAATGAGAATATAGAGTGTCTAGGTAACCCACTATACCAATCTAACACGGGTCCAGTCAGAGACATGGGAAAGGTCCTTAGGAGCAAAGCATCATCATGGGTGATCAGATAACACCCATGTTTGAAAGACCACAAATGTTGTTGCGGGTCTTCTTTCTATTAAAACGGTTGAATTTAAGCATTTCCCAATGCAAAGGATATGGATGAATAGGAATGGATGGGTGTATAGGCTCATTACAAATCTCATTGTAGGTGAGAGTGTTGCGGGAGCCAGAAACTAATGCCTCCAATGTCTACATCTTGTCCATCATTAACTTGATTAGGTCATTGGTAGGTTGTGATGGATGGGTGACTCTTGTAGCATAAGAGGGTTGGTGTTGGGCATATAATGGGGTGGCATTCCAGTATATGGTGCTGCCATATAGGTAGATTGAGAAGAAGGTAGTGAAATAGGGGTATGTACCCAAAGTGAATAATAGATGAAACAAGAGACTGTTGATAGTACGTATATGGAGGTGGAAGGGTCATGGTGACCCTAGTGGCAATGGGGGATAAAGATTACGGAATAGAAAGCATGACATTTTGAAAAGGGGTAGGGGTCACCGACACCAGGGGTGGTAGTGTAGTTATGGGTATATGTGATATAATAGGCATGGATGAGGTTGTGTTCTGAGTGGTTGGCGAAGGTATAGTGGATATGACCGATGCAATGGATGTGCAGACACTTGAACTCATAATGGGTATATGGCCTAGCTACGAAATGATTGGGGGTAAGGTAGATGTGGGCAGCGTGGAGACAGATGAGGCTGATGCATGAGTGGGAATGGGGTTCAAGGGGATAGATAGAGGCATGTCGTATATCAACCGACTCGAGGCAGCTCGAGTGGATGAGTGGGAAAGGTAAAACTGCAAGGCAACAAGATTTTGGTCAAGGATTCATGTGAACTCCTTGTCTCCGGTAGTGATAGAGATAGGTTGGATAGGTTCCATGGCTAGTGATAAAATGGAAGGTGGTGAAGGACTAGGTGGGAGTGGTTAACGACTGGCATGGAATATAAGGGTGTTTTCTTGGCTTCGGGTCAACACCATGTGAACAGTCTTGATCGAGTTAGACTGCTTTTCTATAAATGACACATAAATACAACAGAGACAGGATAAATAGGTGGTGTTGGGTGGATTGGGGTTAAAATGTCAGGTGGAAAATGACACAAGCTAACCAATGTCGGTTAGGTTAAACCGACACCGGTCACAGGTAACCACTACCAGTCACTGTGGAAAGTGGATAGTTGGTAAAAACAAGGTATAAGGCCAAATTTTCCAGGTATGCCAAATGCTAATGAGACTTACCAGGTCAATGGATATGATAAGAGTGACAGAGACTCTAAATAGCTAATGAAGGGGAATAGGTGTCCTTTTTGGGTTGGTTAACAAAAAGAACAATGAATCGACGTCGGTTGGGTAAAACCTATTACGGTCAGAGGGTAATCGACGACGGTCGATGGACCTACACCATTTACTATGAAATTGAAACAATGATGAAGAAAATGTGGTTGTGAGTTAAAATTAAATGTGGAATCAAACCCATAATTCTAAGAATGATGAGAATAAGGTCTAGGAACACTCAGATGAAGCTAGAATACACCAACTATGATGAGGAGTGTGCAAGGGGAAATAAGAAAAATGAAGAACGTGACCTCTCACCTCAAAAATGCAAGCCAAGCAGAAACACTAAGAAAAATACGATCCTAAGAGTGCTTTTTCTATTATGTTTGTTTAGCTTATGTTATTTAAGGACTGACTCATGAACTTTAGAATAGAATTTTTGTGAGGATGGCTTCCTATGAAGAAGGAGATCTACAAGGAGAGGTTTCAGGTATGTTATGGCGGGGGTGGGCCGTCCTCTGATGGGGTCTTGGGCGAGAGATAACCAGGGGGATGGTGCCTTTGTTTCGTGATCATGTGATCACCTACAACTTCTTCCGAGTGAGATGTTATTTAAGAATGTGTATATATTTTAAATTTGTGATGTTTGGTAAGACTCAGAGAGAGAAAAAGAAAGGAAGTGCTTTTCTATGATTTGTTTGTCAACCATTAGCTGGGAATGACTTCCAACGTATATAGGTTTCCCTCAATTAATGTGAGCTAATGCAGAAAAGTAGAATGAAATGAAATAAATTTTAAATCTAAATCAAAATGTAGAATTCGATGCTGCAAATAGATGAACAGGAGAAAATATGCTCTTTCACTAATGCAATACTAATGAAAGGGAAGAAATGTTTGTTTTAAGCACCAAAATAATATTGCTTTTAGACAATAGAAGAGAAGAAGGTTCCAGGGGAGAAATTTTAATGTAAGAACTTTCTAGAAAATTAAAAACATACAACATTTTCACCTAGAAATGAAAGAATGCAAAGAACCCCGATTGGGTCCCACCGGCATTCCAAAATGTTTCACCTAATTTTAGAGTGTTTCTTCGAATATTGGAAGCAGATAAGGGTAATGGGCTAGGAGGAATACCTGTTAAAATTTTGGTTGTAGGTTGTTGCGGGCATATGACTTCTAAATCCAAAAATGATCGTGGGATCTTCCTTTTTGGTTGGAGGAACTACCTAAATGGAAAACAATACCACCAAATAAAAGTTAAACAATATATGCAGTGGACTTCCTAGCGTGTGCTAGATCCAAGAAGTATGATACTTCCTGAGCATTTGTCGATCCACTTTTTTAGAACAACTTAATGCAAATAATAAAGGAAATCCTATTGTAGTTAAAATGATTTAGGTATCTCATTCATCTACAATAAGAAAATTCATTCACAATAGGATAAGCTATGACCAATCAAGGTCAATGTCTTGGTCGAGTCTTGGTACGGGTCATGGTGAGATTCTGGGTGGGTTTGGGTATTCGGTGGAGGTTTAGAAGCTCTATTCTTGGTTTCTGTAAAGACACAAAGACCAACGTCGATCTAGTGTGACCGATTTCAGTTTAGCTTAATCGGCGATTATGGGTAACCAGGTGTCGGTATGGTCAAGGTATAGGAAACTCAATAAAAACTTGGTTGGGTGATAGATCTGAGGCTAGATGAAAAGGAAGGGCAATGGCAAGGTTTATGTGGATCCTGGATATGCACAGGATGATTAGAATCTGGATATGGGTAGTTCAAGGGTGTGGATGAAGGGATGGTCAAGTTTGCATGGAGGTAAAATGTTGGGGAGATGGAAAATGGGAGCGAAAACTAATAAGCAAGTAAAAGGATCTGTCTTAATGATGATGGACAAGTGTTGGTTAAAAAAACTTACTATTTGTACGAGCTTGATGTCTAGTTGGCAATGGTGGGTGATCAAATGGAAGGAATTCGGTGTGATGTTGGCACTTCCCTAGATTCTCCTATGAAGATAAATGGCTCCATGGTTGCTTTAAGTGTTGGCTATGGATGTTCTAACGCATGTACGGATGCTTGGTTACGCTACATACAACTCTGGTTTTGTAACTTGTTCTCAAAAGATGTGATTATCTCTCAAAATGTTCCAACCTCGAAATACGATTGTTTTGGGGTTAAATGATAACCAACGGTGGTTCAGAATTAATCGGTGGTGGTTTAGTGTAACCGGGGTTGGTTAGGGCGAGATTTCCTAGGTTTACTAAACTAGGCAAATCCCCTTGATTTTCTGGGATCTCATTTCATTTACTCCGCAGATTAGCATGGAAGCTTCCTTATAATGGGCAGGAATGTGGTTAGAGGGAATGTAGGCATTGATTTTTAGGGTTTGGGTAGGTCTTAGTTAGTTATGACAACTTACTAAGAATAGGTCTTAGGGTGAGGTGGCTAGATGAGGTGGATATGTGGGCATTATCCCCATCAGGATATTTAAATAATAAATATTGTGAGGATAATGAATTAATTTAATTTAATTAATTAAATTAATATTAGAGTGGGATGAAAGTGGCAATGGTTAGGTGAATATGTTCAAGGTGTTTGTTTGACGAGGGACCAAGGGGAGTGTGACCCAATTTTAGTGTCTACACTCGAGTCATTTGCATTGATTCCTCAAAGTTATCTCCAAGCATAGCTCAGCTAAGTGATATCCCACCAAGCTCTTACAAATCATGCACATTGTTTGGCTCCATACTAAGCTCATGCCCTAACCATGTTTATGCACTTTGCGAGCCATGTGAGTCTATTGTGTCATTATAGTATCGAACCTAACCTAGCTCAACGAGCTATCCTTTCATGATCTTAGGAAAATTGCCATGGAGGTAGTGACCAAATTGAGCTACTTGGAGCTCTCATTCCCATGAATGCATGTCAGCTCATTGAGAAACTCACCAAGCCGCTCGGTGAGCTATTTTTCACTTAATGCAACTCACCCCAAAATGATCTTGCCACGATTTTTGATCTCCTTAGTGTTCCTTCTCGACATTGGTGGGTCTTGGGGGCATAGTAAGACTCCATAGAATTGATTTATCAATTTTTATCATTTTTAATCATGCGTTGACTGGAAGTGGGCCCACCAAGGAAACTTTTATCGCTTTGATCAAACTATGAGCCTTCAAAACCCGAAAAAATAAAACAATAGCCCAATATAATCCCAAAAATTTCTAGAACACCATAAATGCTCCCAAAGCTTGTAATTGTGCCTCTAGACCCCAAACTCTTTAGTGAATGGATTTTTGCTCTCGAGGTGCAATTTAACCCTGTTGTCCATTTTTTCCCAAGGGGGAAAAATGGGATGACACTTTTGGTGACTCACGAGGATGTTTTCCTAATAAGCACTAGTCCATTATCCTTTAGCATCCATTAGGCATGGAGTCACTATTTATAATCTTAAACCTGATATTGAACCATGAAATTCATGTACCTTGGGATACCCAAACATTGTTGTATCCTAGACTCAGAGTATACCGCTACTTGCAACTTCCCAACTTTCATAAGAAATTCTTGAAATTCTCATGAGTGGAAAATTGTTTTGATTTGGAATCCTCACTTTTTCTCATTCTTCCACGTAAACTAACCTATAGGATGAAGGATAATACATTGAACTTTTCTTGGAATCTAATATTGTCTAGTATGATGCACATTAGAACTCATGATTACTCGGCATATACGTCACATTGTATAATTTTGAGTAAACATTTGTTGAGTTTGGGACATCATGGAACTCTATTAAATCTTGATTTTTCCCTTCTTCTGAATACTCCACCTTCGACACATTGTGCAAGAGAAACAACGAAACACAACACTATGTACAAAATAGAAAATCATACATGCTTCAAGTGAAACATGTAGAGTATGCACAAGAAATTCTTCTATTGAAAGAAACCTACTCCTACCCTACACTAACCGGAAGCATAGAAATCCTAAAATGAACCACGACACCAAAGATAGCAAAGTAACTTCCTTTTCTCACAACTTGCACCCATGTAGGTGATTTGGCACTAGACATGGTTGTGCACATGAGTGAAAAACTGACATAGATCCAATATTCCACCAAACTCATCAATTCATCAACTGAAAATAAAACGTATACCTCTTTGGAATGATTTACATGGGGCTCTTAGAAGTGTTGCAGCTAATCCTTGGTACCCTAAAACTCACCCCCACATTCTGAAGTGAATGTGACTAGTTGTGGCTCCTCTTTTGGCTCCAATGAAGCCATGTATCTAATGGTACACGGTATAACTCTTTGAATATTCCTACTACTTCGAGTTTCAACTTTAATAAGGAAGTGTACCTAAAGACATTATTGAAAAAGATGGTTGTCCATGAGCTGATTTTCTTAGTTTTGTGACTCGTCTACAAACAACTAACCTTTTGCATTGATGAATGGTATGAAAGTGATTTTCTTTTCATTCTCTTTTCCTTCTTTGACAACAAGTATCTAATGGGACACGGTATAACCCTTTGAATATTCCCACTACTTTTATTTTCAACTTTAATAAGGAAGTGTAGCTGAAGACATTCTTGAAAAAGATGGTTGTCCATGAGATGATTTTCTTAGTTTTGTGACTCATCTACAAATAACTAACATTTTGCATTGATGAATGGTATGAAAGTGATTTTCTCTCCATTCACTTTTCCTTCTTTAACAACAAGTAGTTCCTCCACAACATGCAAATCTTTGGGGTTTCTTATGACCTCTAATGGAATCATTAGTGAATCATTGCAAGTGTTTGAATTTGGTTGCTCACCTAGGATTTCCTCCTCTTCCAATTAAAGACAAAATTTATATGTATTTTTAACCTTCTCATCTAAGATGAAACCTACAAAACCAAACTTGTTCGTTTGTTTATTTTGAGAACTATTATGGGTAGCAATGTCCTCGAAGATATCCTTCATGGTGGTTTCATCAACTAAATCAAAGTTCCACAAGTGAGAGAAAAAAACTCTCAATGATGGAATCTCCACTCAAAGATTATAAATCTAACTTAACTTCTCGTGTGTGATCCTCTTTTACTTCATTCAATGAGAGACATGGAATATTAAATTCCTCCAATTCTGATCTAAAAGGGAAGTTAGGATGAATAGATTTCTTTTCGGCATTTCCTTCCATAGCACTGGGCACTTTGTGTTGGAAAAGAGGTGATGGAATAGAAAAAATTTCAAGTGTCATAGGCTCCTGTCCATCAAAATTCTTCTCCAAATCAAGGAAATAATCATACTCTCCATTTCTTAGTTTTGTTGAGAATTCAACCTCCATCATGGTGTCTTCCATATTTGCATTTTGTTCACTCTGATCTTCTTCATCCTCAAACATGAAATTAAAAGCTCAAAATCATCTAAGAAATCATATTTTTGGAAGGATGAAGAAAGGGAAGAATTTGAAATTTCTTGTATATCCTATTCTATACTTGAAACCTCTGAATCCACCTTAGTTTCCTCCATGGAAAGAATCTCCTCATGACTATATTCACTCAAAACACCTTGCACATTTGACACCTTTTCCTCTTTTGCTTACATATGCTCCTCTCCTACCAGTTTATAGCTAACTCTTATTCTTCTATAACTAGCTTTATCTCTACTACAAAACTAGTTTTTACCACATGTTCTTAAACCTTAAATCCTGATGGAGGCTTGGTTTTGAGTGGGGATTTTTATGTTAAGTCTTACGACCAACTCCTTCAAAAAATTTACAATCTCCTCCATGTTAAGCTCTTGATCTCCTCCTCCATTCTGCTCATTTCTGATCATGCTCTTCCCAAAATGGGTTTGGGACTATAAGAAAAGGGGTGAGTTGGGATTCAACTGATTTCTTTATAGTTGGATGTGATGAAAGAGGCGTAATTTTTGTTATTGTGGAAGGAAGAAAATTTAGAAGAAAGATGGGTGGAAAAAACATGGTGGGATGCGTAAATAGGAGATGAAGAAATGGGATTCACGATGTGGGAAGTAGGTGATAATCTTGCGATATGAGGTTTAGGTTGAAATTATGTTGGTTGGGGAATGGAAAGAGGACTCTGAGATGGTAATGCAAAAGTTTCCCATTGACAGGACTGGCTTGCATTGTATTCATAAGCCTTTATCTCTTCAACCCATCTTTCAAGTTGAGGCAACACTTTCAACCATGAAACCAAGCTTTTCTTATAGGTTGTAGTGGTTTGAAATAGGGCTAACCCACAAAAAATATACCTTGAATCCCATCTTGAGTGCTTTAATTCAATCGTGGCCTAGACTGCGTCATACCTACCTCTAATTTTTGAATCTTTAACTATAACTCATCATCTCCAAGTATATGATGGTCTCTAGAATCTACATATTCTTACTCTTGAAAAGTTGTATAATTAGTTGAATAACCAAACTGACCATGACTTTTCTCATAGGGATATGCATGTTGTTGGTTTTCATCATAGTATTGAACTGGAGGTGGATTGTAGTAGCCTGAAGATGGATAGCATTGTTGCTATTGCAAGTGAGAATTCCATGATGGGAATGAAGTCATGATACACAACTTCATGGATGAAAGCAAAAATATATATGTGGAAGAAAAATGGATGGAAATGGGTGAAAAGGAATGGTCAACAACTTAGAAAGTGGGTTACTTAGACCATTGAAGTCGTCGGTTGCTCTTGGATACACCTCTTAAGGTTACACTATCATCAAGAGCACAAAAAATTAATGAAATAAAGTGAATACAAATACACACACCTATGAAAAATATGAGTTTTGTGGTCCAACTAGGCATACCAAAAGATGTATCACCAAATCATAGCACTCCCAAATTTCTGATTGTGATTGGGTAACATGGGTACCACCTCTCAAGTTGTGGGACTTGTAGGCTTGAGGTGAACCTCTAGAGAAGGCCGATTCCTCTTCCTAAACTAAGCACTACACTACTCCTAATGCAATAAAACAAACTAACTAAACCTATACTAACATTTCCAGGGGAATATGGAGAGAGATTACATGAAATAAAACCTACACTAGAAGTGGTGATGCACCAAGAAAGGGATTTGCTAGACAAATTTCCAGCCTTCCAATGAATACGGATGAGCATAGGAAATATGGGCATACATCAAAGAACCAATTACATACTATATTGCATTCCCGTTAAGCACAACATCTTCCAAAACTTGCAATAGAAACATGGGGTTGCACAATATACCTGCAAACATGAGAGAGGAAAAAGGAAGTAGCAAAAAAATGAAAGGATAGGAAATCAATAAAAAAAATCATTTTATTACTCCAAGAACATGCACGCAGTGCATCATTACAACAAGAAAAGGCACAAGCCACCATTATAACTTTCATAAGGCTTGAAAGCCTCTAAATTCACAACATCTCAGCTTGGAAAGAAGAGGGGAAGCTTGGAAAAATTGTCTAACTCTTGAAATAATGCACCCCTTTACATTTTATAGCACTTTTGAGTGTGTGAGAGAAAGAAGGAGAATTCCTAAAATCTAGGCATAACTATAAAGAAACAGTGAGACCATGCCTTGCTTGCATCATCAATTGTGCTGAAAATTCTCCACTTCCATGCCTTCATAAATTCAAAAAAATATTTTTATCCATTTTAATTAAAAATACATTTTAAAGTTCTTCGAATCTCTCCTTTGGTTCATTGGTCGAACCCACGAGAATGAATTTTTCATGGGTACGGTTTTATAGTTGTTTGGTGGCTAGTTTTCAAACCAGCTTGCTAGCTAGCTCGGTGAGTCTGGTTGGTGAGCTATGCATTACATCCTATTTAGCCTCATAGATAGCTCTTCACATTTCTTTACACCAATGCTTTTCATGAGTTCCTCCCATCATGTATCTACCAACTCGATCGGGTCTCTACATACCTTATCAACCTTCCATCTTGAACGGCATTTGACCGGGCCACCTTTGAGCCATGTGTATGTGCTTTTTAATACGTTGAATGGCTTGGATTGGTTCTCACTTTCCCGACATGTGCCTCAAGTTACTAACTAACCTAACCCTTATGTTGGGCTTCGAATATTATGGCGTATCTTGTCTTTAGCTCACCTAGGCATGTAAATGGCCCCAAATTCTCTTATGCATGAAAGTTTGAAAAACCTGAAATCCCGAACTCTCCCACCACTTGCATTGACCCCGAATATGGGTTGGATGTCAAATTTTGCATGTTATATTTTGAGTATTTTTATGCTTCAGGACATTTTAAACTCTAATGCATGTTTCAACCCCATTTTCTCGAACTCGCCAAACTTTTGGAATACTTTGGCACCACAACCCCAAAATTCCTAGCACAGGTAAGAAGACCCCTTGAATCGGTGATCTATTCAAAGAGCCCCATCTTTGTTCATGCCTCATCATCCTTGACTCACCAAACACCATGGTGTCCATTTTACGAGATCGGCTTCCAATGACTCTGTTGAGCTTGTGTGTCAAACTACTCCAAAACCTTAGCAACCTATGATTTCTTGAAATCACTACCAAGTGGCTCACCTCTACCTCTTGCCCTATGATCTGAATTAGCACTTAATGAGCTCATTGCATCCCCACCTTGCAAGACATCACCAAGTCGTATATCTTTGCATCCTTGTCGACCTTCCTACCCACCTAGCTCTCACCCAAGTTGGCCCCATTTCCCTCCAATGTTGAGCACGAGTTCTAAATTCTCTTTGCATTATCATGCCTCACCCCGAGTGACTTGGATCTAACCGATTCGACCGAGTTTCTTCCTCCTATAGAGTAACTCATCGACCTAATGTCGACACCTCCCAAGCCACTACACTGCTTGAGTTGGCCCAAAAATATGGCTTGATCCTAAGCCATTTGCATTGATTCCTCCGAGTTATCTCGAAGCATAACTCGGCCAAGTGACATCTTACCAAGATCTTCGAACTCATGCACAAGTGTTTGGCTGCATACTGAGCTCAAACCCTCACCATGCTTCTGTACTTTGCAATCCATGTAAGTCTTATGTGTCATTATACTTTCTGACCTGACCTATCTCAACGAGCTAGCCTTTCACAATCTTAGGCAAATCACCATGGTGGTAATGACCAAACCTATCTACTTGGAGTTCTTTTTCCCATGAATTCATGTTAGCTCACTGAGCTATTTTTTGCTCAATGTAATTTAGCCCCAAAAATGATCTGCGCTGATTTTTGATCTCCCGAGGATTCCTTCTCGATATTGGTGGGTCCTGGGAGCATAGTAAGACTCCCAAGAATTGATTTATCAATTTTTATCATTTTTAACTATGGTAATTGGAAGTTGGCCCACCGAGGCCACTTTTCTCACTTCGATCAAACCATGAACATTCAAAACACGGAAAATAAAATAATAGTCCAAGATGATCCCAAAACTTACCGGAACACCGTCAATGCTCCCAAAGCTTGGAATTGTGCCTCTATACCTTGGAATCTTCAAGTGAAGGAATTTTATGGTCCTACGATGCAATTTAACCTCATTTTCCATTTTTTCATGGATAACAGTACCATCACTATTTAGACAATACTCTTACACACAAGACCATCTTTCACAACTTTTGACTAGGGGGCCTAATAATTGTTTTTAAATTAAGGCAACCCAGACTCATCACATGCAAAAAATGCTTAGTCACATATCATTTAATGAGATAATACTAAGAAAAGTAACTTTACTTGGAGGAAATACAAAACTCGGACTCCATACCTTTCTTGTATGCATCATGACCATTTTGCAACATTTAAACTTAGAGATATATCATAAAACTAATCATAATTACTCTTGGACTAATGAAAATACATACTTTGACAATAAAACTCTAAAGAAACACACAAACTCACACTAGAGGACAACATGACTGATGTAAACAACACACTCATACACCTATCAACAATAACAACTCAAAACACTTGGATGTATCACTTCACATACCTTATAGCTCTTTAAGTGTTCCACACACCTAGCTCCTTCAACTTCTCATATATTGAATCATTGAGACACATGTGGTCTTCTTAAACTAGAGAAAACATACTTCTTTGACTAAACTTGTCTCCAATATTGGTGCCACTAGAACCCTTTAAACAAACTTCATTTGATTAGGTTGCATTTCGGTCTAAGAATTTGATATGTTAACTTCTCTTTCTTGATCAACCATCTTCTTGGCCTTAGGATTTGACATGACATCCTTAGACTCATTCATGAGAGTCTTCTTCTTGAAAAATCTTCCATTTTGAGTTCGAAACTTGTTATTACCCTTTAAAGATTCACCTTGATGACAATAAATAGTAATGTGTCCATGTTTGTGACATTTGAGACACACAACCCAATTCTTACTCCTTCTAGGCTCATATATACTTAGATTCCAAACACCTCCCTTAGCTCTATGGCCATACTCACAACATGAATACCACTCACCCTTGAAACTTTCAACATCATTCCTAGGAGACCTTCTTTTGCAATCTCTAGCTCTATGACCAAATCATGAAAAACATAGCAATATCCATTGAAATAAGTATCATACCTCGTAGTATTAGGATTTCTAACTAAGTTATACTTTCTCAAATCATTCTTGTTAGTCTCTCATTTGTTTTCTTGAGAGCTAGGACCAACTTCACTATCATCGTTCTCAAGCTCTCCTTTAAACCCTGTGCCTTTTTCACTTGTAATTCTTTGGCTCTCCAAAATCCCCTCAAGAGTTCCATAACTCTTCTCTAACTTTCTATATACCTTTAACCTATTAGAAACATCTTCTAGATCAGATTCCAAAGTTTTAAAACTCTCTTCATACCTAGAACAAATGATTTCTTTATCTTTTAGGGATTTAGACATAATCTCCACTTGATATTCCAAACCCTTGACAGCTTGACCATGCTCTATCTCCATATCCTTCATCTAATCTTGTAAGCCATGAATCATAGACTAAGAAACTTCATTCCTCCTCCTTAATGCAGATTCTACATCTGAATACATGCCTTTTTTTTTCTTTTTTAGGATCTCCTTAAAGTGATTAAACTTACTTCAAAAGGACCTTCTCTGATACCAATTGTTGGAAGCACAATGGAATGAGAGGGGTGAATCATTCCTACAAAAATTTAATTCATTTACCATCTCATACATTCATCATTTCATTCATTCATTTAACATCCATAACCATATGTGCACATTAGGTGTGTATTAAGCATTCACAACAACATGAAACAAAGAAGAAGACACATGAACACCATATATAAGTGGGAAACCCTCAAGGGGAAGAAAACCCACTAAAAATATTCTTATATTACATAAATAAATTAATTTTAGTGAAATGTCGACTCCATAAGGAGCATCAACCCCTTTTTACTAGATAACCAACCTACAAGGTGTTAGGGAAATTATGGGAATGAATAATTAACGAATTATAAATCCACAAAGTAATTATTGAAGATTATATATTATGATGTGCAGTTAAATTAACCATTTATTTAGATGTTTATATATTATAGATTACATAATGTAATAGCAAGAACTAAAACTAAATAATAGTAAAGTAAATGACACAGAAAACATCATATTTATAGTGGGGAAACCTGAAGGAAAAAACTCCACTGAAATAAATCACTTTGCATGTATTAAGAATTTATCAAACACATTAACTCAAGCACTTTCGCTTCACTCCTCGGTCTTCACCTAGATAATTCTAGACCAATTTAACGCAAATATATAGTTTTCTTACATAAAAATATTGAGCATATATCCTTATCATGGATAGACCATTCATTTTTTTCTCCACAAGCCCGTGACGGATCACCATATATATATAAGATGGGTGAATGGGCATACCATCTCACTCTTTTTGTTGTGAAATACTAACTTAATTTTATAAATAAACTTTTAATAAAATGGTTGTAAGTGGTGATCTGCCAAAAGATATCCCCACTTAAAATTATCATCCCAACACTCATTAATGTTAAGTGGGGGAAAAAAACAAGACATTGTAGACACCAAATTTGTGTCTTACGACACCTGTTCCCGCATCTCATTTCGCAACCTAACCTCACCACCTAAACCTTACACAATTATCTATTAATTACCTTATAATTAATAAATCCACATCTCCAAACCTGCCACCTCATTTTGCCACCTCATCATGACCTAGCCCTAACCTAAACTAACCTAATTAAGACCTATACTTGGTCTACATCCACACCCATGACTAATGACTCCTCACCCGCACCAAAACCAACCTAATAATGACTTGACCAAGCCCACAACTAATCCCTCGGGAGAAAAGGAGGGAAAGATGGCTATTTTACTAAAAATAGCACATTTTGACTTAACCGACATCGATTCTACTCGACCGCCGTCAGTTACGTAACCGCCATTGGTTCCCTGTAAATGACCTCCCCCAACCAAAAACAAAGGATCTGAATTCATTTGAAAGATCCGAATTCACTTGCAGAGCAGAGAGACAAGTGAAGAAAAGAAAAGAGTTTACAGAGAAGAACATCGAGCCCAAGACTGCAACTGAGTAACTAGAGCACAGTGGCACTCATCTAAGCATTGGGAGAGAAGATGGCTCACTTTTGATTATCGGATCATCCCACCTGAGCCTTACCTTCGTCATCACAGTCCTTGGAACTGTATCTTCATTAGGAACTAGTAAGTAGTGTCTTGTACATTTTTAAATACCATTTCTTGAACTTCTGATTCATAGTAATTATAAGCTCACTCCTAGATCTACTACCCGGTAGCACCCTACATCTAACTTTCATTCCTCTACCCTTACATTGCCCCAAGAACAGCTCCCACACTCTCTGAGTCTTCTCCATCACCCTATTGCCTACCCCTAATCATTTACCAACCTTATAAACACCATAACCGCCTTACAACCAACCTTCATTGAAATCCCCTAAATCACTGCCCCTACCGATATCATTTTTCAGCCACCGGTACCGGTGTTATAACCGCAGTCGGTTATACACTGACCGGCATCGGTCACTGTGATTCAAACCAAAACTAGCCTTTCCTCTATTGCCTTTTAACGAGGTAACTAAAGTGTAATTTTGCAATAACTTCTTTGTTATCATTTGTGTTAATTTGTATTAAAAGGGGAACTGACCACCTTCAAAAGGAAGTCTAATATTTCCTGGGCCCAAGGCAGTTCCCTCATTTATTGTCTAACTATAATCTGGTGGTCTTGCATTCTTATTCATAGGTAGTCCTTCCTAGACAAAAAGGAGTTCTTCACAATCGATCTGATCTCTCTCTATGGTACGTGCACACCCTCCCAACACCCAACAGGTATTCCTCCTAGCCCTAACCTTTATCTGTTTCTCAAGAGAATGAAAGGATAGAAGTAACTCTATTCTAAGAACGAAACATTCTGTGCGAAACATTTTGGCACGCCCGGTGGGACCCTTCTCGGGTTTCTTTCTTTCTTGCTTGCTTTCATATAGGGAGCACACTTGCTATTTTCTTCTTCTAAATATTCACAAGATATTTTGTTATTTTGGTAAAAGAATTTGTCTTTCTTCCTCATCTTTGCTTTAGTGAAAGTCATCTCCTTTGCTTCATCGAATATCATTTTCGATTTGGGTTTAAAACATGTGCATCACATGTTTGCTTGCTATTTTTAATTCTAGTGAATGTAGATTAAGTAACAGGTCGTACACGTGGGGGTGATATCCACGGTATTGACAAGAAATTAATCTTACTTTCACTGCACAACACATACCAAATCACGTCATAATCAACACAACAACTCAAACATCCCCCCTTTTCTCGCGGTATTCCTCCGCCCGATTGAGGTAACCTTATAAGCCAAAACAAACTTGACATCTCCCTTAGGTCTTTTGTTTAGGATTGACATCATCTTGCATCTAAGGCATAAGCCCACAATAATTAAAACTAATCCTAGGGTTAGTCTCTTGATTTACTTGTGCATCTTGCTTGTTTTTAGTTCTGTTTCTCTGTCATACACTATTTCAGTGATCACTTCAGAAAAATTTTGTGGGTATATTAAGCATTGTTAACCCCAAATCAGCAGCTTCTTACGTCTTCTCTTTACTTTCACAGGGACCGATACCGGTCCTATTATACCGACATCGGTTAGCTAAGCGATCGATGCTTCTGACAATCAAAATGACATCGGTTATCATACCGATATCGATTCTTGTCTTTCACGTTTTCGAAAAACCAGTAACCTACCAATTCCAACATTTTGTTGTTGTTTCTGTTCCGGATTGATTGAATCACTGCTGTGTACTCTTTTCCATGGTTGTTATCACTTGGAAACAAGCCGCAGCCATGGTTTCACATGCCTGTTCCGTGCCTTTGCCTGAATCACCCCCTTCACATCCTATGGGGAATCCTACGGACACCAGTGATGTTCCCAAGATCCCTGTAGGAGATAAGGACTTTGCCAAATTTTTGGATGCTAATCCTAGTGTCGTACAAAATACTATTTGTCTCATACCCTTGACCGTACACCCGATGGTCAACTTCTCGTTGGTATGCCTATTAGTATAGCTGCTCACTTAGCTCCTTCCCCACCTAATAACTCTGCCTTACCTTCTTCATCCTTAGCCCCATCTCGCAACTCAGTGGCTTTGGGGTTTATACAACATAGATTGGCTTTCCTTTGGTTAATCTGGGGCCCCACATATCATTACCACCGACTGCTCCTACCTCGTCTCTCTCGCAGACTGCCCCTTTCATAACTTGCTCTCTGCCACCTATCCACACGAGCTTTCCTTCTCAAGCTCCTCCCACCTTTTCATTTCCACACACTTATCCGGTGGCTTCAACATCTTATATAGGACATCCCTATTTAGTCACCTCAACATATTCGTCATCAATACCTTATCAACATTTAACCCCACCATTGTCTAGTAGTGGCTCTTGGCCCAATCCTCCTCTGTTTACAACAACCGCACCATCATCTTACCCAACCACTAATTTAATCAAACAAATGATGGACAAGATGCAAAATCTAGAGGCTTCTGTTTCAGGAAGCCGTAGCACCCTGACATATGAGCAAGTTTGTCGGGAGCCTATTCATCCTTCTGTCCCCCTTCATTCATATCCTCCTCAATCAAATTACCAAAATTTACTCGTTTTAATAGTAAGGAGGATCCTCAACAAAACTTGCGATCATTTAGACATACCATTATCGATTGCTCATGACGATGCCTTATTACTCCGCACCTTTCCCATGTCCTTATCGGGACCCGCCTTGAGTGGTACAATGCTTTAACCCAAAGACTCAATCTTCTCTTTTAACCAATTATCCCAATCTTTCTTGGATCATTTCTCCATTAATATTGCCAAGAAAGTATCCATCACCGACCTCTATGCCATCCGAAAATTTGAAGACGAATCTATCGCATTTCCTTGGACAATGGCAGGGCCTCATCAACCAACTCACTTATGCCTTACCTCAGGCCGAACTCATCGAACTCTTTACACGGGCCTGCGCTAAGCACATTTCTCCCACCCTCCAAATTCAAACTTTCTGTACCTTTGATGAGGCCTTTACTATGGCTCGGAAACTAAAGATTCGAGCCTTAGAGGAAGAGAAATTGTGGTTGCGCAACAAAAACCCTAATTTCTGAACCCAAGACTCCACCAACAAACCCAACACCACCAATTCTCACACATCGACTGCTTTGAAATCAAAAGGAGTTGTACACGCGGTGATGGTCAAATCCCAAACACCATCTAGTACCCCACCAAAAACCACCTATAAGTATAAAGTCGAGCCCATCAATTACACTCCCTTGGGAGAAACTTATGGTGTGATCTTAGAAAAATTACTCAAAGCGGGAGCTATCACCTTGCCTCTATTAAACCTCATTCGAGTTTGATTCCAACGTCTTTATACCTTCTTAGTACAAAGAAAATGACTTCTGTAACTTCCACCGCGTGAAGGGACACAGTCACGAAAACTGCAAGATGTTGAAAAACATAGTGCAAGAAATGGTTGATGCAGGGGATATAACCCTCGATAATCCTAATGCCCCTGCTAACCAAAATTTGAAAATATTCAACAAACCATTCCCAAACCACTCATCTAACAGTAACATAAACCAAGATATCTTAGCCGAGGAGAGTGTTCATGAAATCCATGCGGTCTTTGACTCCCAACCAAAAGCTTCTATCGAGGAAATTCTAAATCAAGCCTCGTCACTAACGCAGGGATCCGCACCCCCTTCACCACCATCAAGACAAAATGATAATCTTGCCATTCCTTTACCCATAAAGGAATTAACCGCCCAGAGTTCTCTTCTCATAGATGAGCCTTCTTACACCACATCCCTACAAGACTGTGAGCGGATGTTATCTAACTTATCTATTTCCCAAACATCTCCTTCTACCACTCTTGCTGTAAAAGAAGAAGGCTCGCCACTATTTCTGTCATCCTTAGAAGAGAAACCTCTCGAACCGACATCACCAAACTCCTTAATCATGACGGATCCCCTCAAACATGCTCTCCTACCTATTAGTTCTTCATCGCCTAAATCTTTTCAGTGACCGGTTGACCTCTTAACACCCATTGATATAGTGACTCATTTACCCCTGTATCACACCCATAGTGGACCGGAATCACAACCCACCTCTCTTCCATATCAAAGTTCCTATTCACACGTGAAGATTTTCATCCCTCAGAAGATAGACGAGTCCTATGGGAACATTTGAGTACACCATGCTCTACTCAAATGCAGATGACCGATCCAAATACCTCTACCATATACCCGAGGTGTTTACAAAAGTGCAAAATGCCTATGTCCTCATCTTCACCCCTCTCATCTCTACCAAATACTTCATCCACCTCTATTAACCTAACCAAACCTTCCCCTACGCTTGGGACTTCACCAATACCCAGCCTAACACACCCACCTAAATGGTTAGATTTATCCAAAAATAAAGCCATCCATCCACCTAGGAGACAAACCCAATCTCCTCAAGTTCAATCTATGCCTCTGTCACAACTAAAACCCTCGCCGTCACACCTACCTTCTATATTGGGACCTCACCCCTCCACCTTGCCTCAATACATCATACCTCCTACGTTTTCTTTAAAACGACCTGCACCTTCTGCACCCATACAGAGATCCATGGGTGTATCAACACCATCACCCCAAGTATCCTGTCCACCTATCAACCCTAAACAAACTCCATCATCAAAGGATTTGTTTTCTGACACTCCTCTTTCTCCGTGGTTGTTTCCTGCCACCACATCATCTATGACTTCATCATCTAACTAGCTAAACATGACTTTTGCGCCAAAGAAGCCATGCTTAGTTACAACCAATCATCAAAACCCCTTTTCTAAACCACCACCCGTACGAACCAACCATACCCAACCATTACCAAAACCCACCCAATCAATAGCCTCATCTTCGTCTAACTTTGACCTGCTCAAAGGATCTTACGCCAAGATCCTTGATATGTTGGTAGAAAATGCGACCATTTCCCTACCCCCACTTAGACCCTATGATCCATCTAAACCTCAACCTATAGGTTATGAGGAGTCTAAAATCTACACTTACCACCGCACACCAGGACATGATGTAGAGGGATGCAAAGCTTTGAAAACCATCCTTCGTCGGTGACCTCTCTCTCGATAGAAAGGTTAAGAAAGACAAATTACGAAGGGAAAACCTTTAGCTTCAATCCCTCTCTATACCACATGTCCCCGCCTCACCAAAATCTATCATTATTGCAACCCCACCTCTCGAAGACAATGACTTATCCCTACCATCTTCCTCTTCTCGTGTTCACGAGATCAACATGATTAGTATTGCTACTTGAGGGTAGAAAAACAATGGGAAAGCTAAAGAAAGCACACCTGCGGCCTCTCTTTCTCCGTCTGCCATCCTAATCACACCACCACCTAAATTGGTTATTCGTGGACCTACCTACCATGATTCAGCAATCCCCTATAAAAATGACACTATATATGATCTCATTCAAACCTCTGAATCTCATCGACAAGCTCTCGTTGAGATCCTCCAAGGGATAGAGGTCCTACCTAACGAAACCTTTCCCGTTGCCTCCATTTTAACACCCAACCACATTGCTTCTCTCACCAAACAATCTACCACTTCTGTCCCCGCATACAATGAAAGCCGCTGTCATTGCTCGTTTCTCCGAAGATGAAATTATCAACTTTGGTGCAGAAGATCCTGACCCCACTCTTTTCATCTTGGCTTACGTCTGGGACATCCAAGTACGTTGTGTTATGATCGACGGGGGTGCTAGCCTAAACATCATCTCTTCCAAAGCCTTCCAACAAATGAATATCCCTTCTAGTTGCATGTGTGCTAACCCCACCATGTTGCGTTCATTCAATGATGCTATTACTTCTACCTTAGGCACCGTGATCCTTAACATTCGTGTAGGGCCACGTACCTTACCCGAACTCTTCTATGTCCTTGAGGGAGAATTCCAATACAACATGTTGTTAGGCCGCCCTTGGATCTGGGCTATGGGATGCATTCCCTCCACCTTACATAGATGCATAAAATTCGAGTATGAGGGGAAGTCCTACACCGTAAAGCCGACGCTCCCCCTTCAAAACCTGTAATATGTTATATCGCCTAATGATGTGCTTGTACCAATCAAGGCACCCATTCATCTAACCCAACCATCTACTTCGACCACACCTCAACCATCCACCTCAACCGCACCTACACCTTCAACCAATGAAACCGCCGCCGCAAATACCACTTCCTTCCCCGCGGATAACATCCCAACCTCAGATCCCTTGGTAGATGTTTTTCAATGCCTTACGCTGGGGGAGTATCGCCTATATAACGTTAACACTTTCCATACCCCACAGGAGTATGGACAGTTACATGCGCATCCTACCTACAACCGTCGTGTGGGGGAAGTAATCTCCTACGGACCACCTAATTTCCACACCAACCTAACGTATGGGGGTGTCGATACATCCTCTGTCACCCCTGAACCTCCCCTTGGTGTGGTTCCCTTCCAATCTGATTTTCAATATCTAACTAATCATCGTTTCGCCCTCACCTTCCTGACATGTTGTGCTTGGAAGGGCTTCGGTTTCGGTCTTTATGAACAAGGCCGACATACAATCATTCCCGTGACTACACGCAAACACAAAGATCGTCGTGGTCTTGGATTCTCTGAACCACCTACACCAAAGACACCGCATATCCATTGTATCTAGGAAGACGACGAAGTCACCCCTTCCGAACCATCATCACCCATTTTGCCATCGTCACCCACAGAGTCGATAGACCCGGAATCTATCCCTCCTAACTTGTTTGTTTCATAAATGCTATCTTCCTAGGTCCTCTCACTTATCAACATGATAATGAAGACCCATCTTCTCTTCCCCTTCTGTATCTAGACATGATCGAAGAAGACTCGCTTTGATTAATGTTGTTGAGTGCCGGGATGATGACTCTCCATCCTCACTTACCTTGGTGCATAACTCTTATATTCAACGCGCCTTTCCATCGACACTCAAACCATGTTGAATGAGTCAAATATAGAAATCAACATCCACACAGAGGACAATCGTCACATTGTGAAGATCGGACGATCTCTTAACGCATCGAACAAACGCCTTCACTACCTTCCTCAGTGTTTCACAACCAAGCTTTCGCTTGGTCCTATCTTGACATGCCAGAATCGATCCTCGACATTGCTGTCCATAAAATTACTCAAATCCAACTCCAAACCAGCTTAAATGTAAACCGAGAAAAATGCATCCAAGCATTACCCTCTTGGTCAAAGAAGAGTTTCAACGACTCCTTTTTGTTTCCTTCATCTTACCTATTGACTATCCTCAATGGATTTCTAACATCGTACCTATCACTAAAGCAATGGGGGACTTCGGATATGTACAGATTTTCGGACCTTAACCTCGCTTGCCCAAAAGATGATTTCCCCCTACCAAGTATTGATCAACTTGTTGATCTAATCACGAGCCATGAGATGCTTTCTCTCATGGATGGCTTCTCGGGATACAATCAAATTTTGGTAGCCCCGATCGATCAACATAAAACCGCCTTCATAACTCCTTGGGGAACCTTTTGCTATCGTGTCATGTTGTTTGGCCTTAAGAATGTTGGCACGACCTATCGTGGGCTTTGAATTACATTTTTCAGACATTATGCACACTATCCTTGAGGATTATGTCGATGATCTTCTTGGCAAATCTAAACATCGCAGTGAACATCTCAATGTTTTAACCATTATTTTCGATCTCCTGTTACAATACTGTGTTTGTCTTCAACCAAAGAAATGTGTCTTTGGTGTCCTTTCAGGAAAACTCCTTGGTTTTATCATCTCTTTGCGTGGCATCGAGGTCAATCCAGCTAAAGTCAAAGCTATCCTAGAAATGCCCCCACCCACTAACCTCAAAAATTACGTAGTTTGCAGGGGAAAACTCCAATCTATCCGGGTGTTTCATCTCACAACTCTTAGATCGCTGCATCAACCTTTCCATCATCTCCTTAAAAATGACATTATCTTTGAATGGAGCGAAGAGTGCCACCAAGCCTTTGAGGCTCTTAAAGCCTATCTCTTGCAGCCACCCATGCTTATCCCACCTCAGGACGATCGCCCTTTCTACCTTTACCTTTCCGCCACCGACCATGTTGTAGGAGCCATGCTCACACATCGTGACTCCGAGCATCGAGAACAAGCCGTTTATTACATAATTTGTACTCTTGTGGATTACGAGACTAGGTATACACATGTAGAAAAGTTGTGCCTAGCCTTATCATTCGTGGCCACCAAACTCTGACATTACCTCTTGAATCACAAAACTTTTTTCATCACCAACGCGAACCCCATCCATTATATGTATGCCAAACCTCATCTAAATTAACGCATCACCCAATGGCTTATGCTCCTCGCCGACCTCGACCTTGAGTTTGTACACCAGAAATCAGTCAAAGGACAAACTATCGCGAGACCAACTCGCAAGCCCCTTTACTCGGGAACAATTTACCAATTTTACTTTCCCGATGAACTCATCACCACTCTTTCACTCAGTGAGGAGTCGTATCCAATGACCCTCTTCTTCGATGGATCCAAGTTCCAGCGTGGCGGAGGGGCCAGATTTGTTCTCATTCCTCTTGATGCTGAACCTATGCCTCTTTCATTCCAACTCGATTTCCCCTACACTAATAATACAGCGGAATACGAGGCCCTTGTTTTGGGTCTCCAGGTTGCGTTACACTTAGGTGTAAAGTCTATTAACATTTTCGGTGACTCTCAATTGGTAGTCAATCAAGTTATGGGCATCTACCAATGTAAAAATGAGGAACTTCAAAAGTACAAACATTATGTGGACTCACTTTTGACCTTATTTACTCATTATTCTATCCAAACCATTCCCCGCTCAACTAATAAATTTGCGGATACTATGGCTTGCTTAGCCTCACAAATTCCTACCTCACCAACTAACTCTGACATATTTGTCTTGGTCCAACAACTCTTTGCCCCATCTTACTCAATCCCGGATGTTTGTATGATAAATAATGTGTCTGCTAATTCGTAGGATACCCGTATCACCAATTTCACGCCTACCTTACAACCTCTGTTCTCCCACTGACCTTACTAGTAACGCAAACGTTCTTTTCTTAAAAGTGTTTCTCGTTATGTTGTCATGGGGGGAATCCTCTATAAACATGGCTTTGATGGCATCCTCCTTCGATGTCTAACCGGTGCGGAGGTCACCCATACCATCCAACAAGTCCATGACAGCATTTGTGGTGGACATTTTAGTGGCCTTGCCGTGGCCAAACGGATCCTTTGCCTAGGATATTATTGGCCTACTCTTAATAACGATCATACTACGAATATGTTAAGTGTTGTATTATGTGTCAACAACATGCCAACCTTCAACATACTCCTAGCCATCCGCTTCACAGTCGCACGAGATCGTTGGCCTTTCTCACAATGGGGTTTAGACCTTATTGGTGAGATTCACCCACCCTCTTTGTAATGTCACCGTTGGATAATCACAGCAACCGAATATTACACAAAATGGGTGGAGGCCATTCCACTCATTTCAACCAAAAAGAAAAAATCATAGAATTCATTAACCATCACATTATCTCGTCATTTTGGTGTTCCTCATCGCCCGATAACAGATAATGGAAAATCCTTAAAAAAATTGTTCAAGACCTTTGTGAGGATTTTGGTATCAAACTTAGTTTCTCATCACCTTACTATCCACAAGCAAATGGTCAAGCCAAATCTTCTAACAAAACCCTAACCAAAATTCTCATGAAAGTCGTTAACGATTCTGGAAGCAATTGGCCTGATCACATCCCCTTTGCCCTTTGGGCTTATCGTACCAGCATTCATACCTCCACTAATGCCACACCATTTTCTTTGGTATATGGTACCGAGGCTATCTTGCCTCTCGAAATACAAATACCCTCCCTAAGAATATCTCTCCAGGATATTCTCACCAATGATGATTTCCGCCAAGAGCAGTTAGCCCAATTAGAGCTTCTTGACGAGCATCATCTTATAGCTCTTGACCACCTTCAAATCTATCAAAAGTGCATCAAGTGTGCTTATGATAAGTGACTTCATGAGTGTACCTTTAAGGTTGGTGATCTTGTCCTCAAAGAGAATCAACATGTAACCAAACTAGAAAAGAGCAAACATGGAAAATTTGCTCCAAATTGGATTGGGCCTTACATTATCACTCACACTTACGGATCAGGCACTTACCATTTAGCTTCGCTCAATGGTAAGCCTGAGCCTGAACCCCTTAATGCCTTGCATCTCCGACCATTCTACTATTGAATTTAGTGTTATATCACTTTTTATCTACCTTGCGCTCGTCCCTTGAGCTCATTTACCACCTCATACACCTTGTTTCATGCATCTCAAAATAGAATCACGCTCACGTGGTTTGGTCATCATCTCCTCTTAAAGATGCCTTTCCCTTTTTAGTCTGGTCCATGACTTAAAAGTATCAAAATAACACGTTCTCAATTATACAATTATGGGATATTCTTGAGTCAAACTTCCTACAAAACTAAATGCTTCATGCCAAATGGACATCTAGACCTCTAAGTTATACATAGACTACTCCCTCGAAGGACAGCTATATGCAAAGCCACATCTGCTATTATAAATAGACTGCTCCCCCGAAGGACAGCTATACACAAAAGTCGCATTTGCTACTATAAATAGACTGCTCCCTTGAAGGACAGTTATACAAAGTCAGCCTCTATCAGAAGCTTCTCGCATTGATCAGCTTCGTGAAGAGCTCAAGAACAACAACATGCATATCCCATATAGACTTCCCACATCGATCAGTCTATATTCGAAAAAAAATAAAAGTAGTATTCCAAAGCACTTTTGAGTCATGGACTTGTCTATTCAGGTTTGGTTCTCTTTTGTCAGCATAATCACCTTGTAAAAATTTCTCTGCACCCCAGCTATACCATCCACCTCATCTCACCATTCTTCAAAACCACAAAACTCAAGGGACGTGACGTATATCCGATATATTGTGATTATACAACTCTTTTCACCTATCGACTTCTCACCTATGCAAGGTACCTAGGGATTCAAGTTCATCCTCCGATAATACGTGGTTTGTTTAGCTCTTTCCAACTATGGGACACTTTTCCCTCTTTTACCCGAATCTAGGATTATGTGTTGACCTTAATCAGGACACGGTTCCCTAATACTTGGGTAAGCTAACCTTCGCTTCACCTATACCTACACTAATACCGCCAATACCTTACCAACACCAACAACATTACCCTACCAATATCAATATTTTTACCAACCAACAAATTGCCTAACCACAACCAAATTGCCTGAATTCACCTCTCCCTGGTCCTAAGGGAGAACTACATCGATCTGAGGCCCCTCCTTACTTTGTGCAATGGGCTATGTAGGTAGCACTTAGGAGACATGGGGTCTCCCAAGGTTAGCTCGACCATCCCCTACCATAACCTATCATGTGTTGTAAATATAAATATTTTTGTGTATTTCTATTTGATAACATTCATCTTTATCCTTTTTCAAAACAAACATTCAAAACACAACCATTCTTATTATTATCATAACTCAAATCAACATACATATTCAGTTTTATTTAGATGTTAAACAAATACATCTTCTCTATCATCGATCGTGTGTCGGCATCCTTATTTATTCTTCTACCCCTATGAAATTCACTTAGACCCTTGCGCCTCATCCCGAACTAGGTGATGATTGTGATCGTCGACGCCGCTCACCTGGCCTCTCCATCCTCAAAGGTGCCACTTTTCCTCCCACCGATCTCGCCAATCTATCCTGTAATGAGATAAATACCCCTCTCGCATGGAGGAATCTCACCTCTAGCCTCTCCACTCGTGACTCCGCAACCACTAACAATCCTGTTGTCTCATTCACCCACGTTTGAAGCTGGTGAACTAAACCTTGCAGGTGATCTCTCTCACTGTAATCACAGCTATGTCAGGATGATCGGCCCTCTCACGTGAACCTCGCAGCTCTGCTACCCACCATAATCTATAAGCCTTTGTCGCTCCTGCATCCATTACCCTGCGATCGGCTGCTATCTCTTCTGGTCCTTCTGGAGGTGTCGGTGGGGAGGCGAGAATGATGCCTCGGCATCGATCCTCATGTATGGTCTATAAGCCATGGGTATATCCTGAACAAATCCAAATTATCGCCACACGCGATCTAGAGGAATCCTCTCGTACTCACCTAGCCTGTGCCCCACGATCCACCTTAATCGCTCTACACCCCTCAAATCCTCAGCTATGTTCTCTGTCACCATATAGTTCCCGTAAGGCCTCTAACAGATATATCCGCAATCGTCACCATCTCCCACACCTACCTATAATACTCGACGTCATCTGTCACGGCCTGGGATCTCGCCTCTTGCTCTGTCTGGACCCATCATCTGAATCCCAACCTCTGCACTCCTGTCTCTCCCGATTGGATGGGTTGGCCTATTGGTCACACACAAACAATGTGCTCATAGGCCCAATAATGTAATAAGTATGCACAATCCAGTGTAGTCTTGTGATTTCTCCTGTAGGCCCATAAACCCCTGTATAGCTCTACCAGATATGCGGGTGCCCATGCGAAAGTCACGCTCCTTTCTATCATTTCCCAAATAATACACATCAATGTTTTTAGAAATCTTCCCCCATCTGCCCTCGGTAATGCATAATACCCCACCGCTATCATTAATACCAATGTCAACCTTGTTGCCTCATGGTGTGCTGCAAACATTATACCATAAGTGAATGTCAAACCTCGTTGTGTCAAATCTCGTGCAGCTAGACCAAATACTGCTTGTTATCGCTCCCCACGCCACGTTAGGCCCTACCTGATACACTGGTCTTCCTGTAATTGGGAGCCTCAAAATTTGAAACACATCTTCCAACATCATTGTCATCTCCCCTATTGGAAGATAGAAGGTATTCTTTTCTGGATTCCATCTCTCAATCAATGCCTGCAACATAGCATGATTGCGTGCGATTCGTAAATAATAGCGGATTCCATTTAACCCCACATGGTTTATCAATGCCCACTCAGCTGGTGTTACATCCACTTGGATTCATGACAACAAAGTGGCACCCTATCATTAATCCTCAACCACCCCGCCTCTGCATACATCAAATCAACAAACAACCATTCAAAATCAAATCCCCAAGTGTTTTTTCTCACATTCTGGAATTTCATACGATCGATATCGGTTATAGATAACTGATACCGGTTATCTAACCGATACCGGTTATCTCTAAATGATATCGGTCACTTCAATTCTATACACCTTGCTTAAAAACACCACCTATGATAATTATTTGCTTGTTTACCCCTCTCTGTACCTACAAACATATCCGAAACCCCTTCTTACCTACCCCATAACACTCACCCCATCCCAAACCCTTGCCTATCACCTTTTCTTTTTCATCTCTACCCACTTACCTTCTCTCATCCTATTCATAAAACATGCAATAATTGAAGTCCAACCAAAAATTTTACCTCTTGGGATGCAGCAGCTTGAGGTGGAACCTGTCTTTTCTCTCGTCTCTGCTTGTTGGATGCTTCTCCTTGTTCACCATGTTCACCACCCTCTTGATATAACTTACCTTTCTACCTTCTTAATCTCAGACCACAATCACTTTACCTATCTCTTTCCTCCTTATCACTCAATTCTACCATGCAATTACCTGGATAAGTCATCAATAGCGTCATTCTCGTATTTAACTTGTTGCATGCTTCTAAAAATAAAAACTTAAGTTGCCTCCCAAGCTTTTCTATTTTTAGAAAAGCTCATTTTGGCATAACCGATATCGGTTACCTAACCGATATTGGTCATATAGCTACCGACATCGGTTAGCTAACCGATATCGGTCACATGTCTCCTTTTTCTTAAACCTAGGCCTTTTCTTCGTTTTTTGCAAATTTTTGGTGGCGCCCGCCTCTTTTCCCTGCATAACGACATTTTTATCAATATTTATCATCAAAATACCATCAACACATATACATATCATCAAAATTTTATCAACATCATCTATATACATTAAATTTCAATACCATCGACAAAACACATGAGACATTCTAATATATGCATCAAATCAAAAAAATTTACACACCATGTGGATCAAACACATCTATATATATCATCATCAACTCAATGTCAAAATATACAAACGCCTGTATGGGGCCTCTCGTGATCTAAAAATACAAAGTCGGCATGCAGCCGTTGTCTCTGCTCGCTGTCTCTCGTCGAAAATCTCGACTCGGCTCATGCAGCAGGTATCAACTATACAAAATGTACTCGGCTCACAGGCTGGTATATACTATACAAACATGAATAAATAAATCCTATGTGGGCACGCGAGCCTGTATATACAACAAACATGAATAAATAAATCCTATGTGGGCAAGTAGGCCTCTATACATACTCGGTTCGCAGACCGGTGTCTAAATCCAATACCAAAACCCATATCCGCTCCTAGGATGTCTCAACTCTCTCCACCACCCTCGGCCCGTCCCCCTGCTGGTCTCTGTGTTGGCTCTCACCTCCTCCCTATAACCGACCCACCGGCTGTGGCTACGGCCCCCTGTGATCTCTAACTCCGGGACGTCTCGGCTCTGTGCACGGCATATGGCTGATAGTCCACCCCGGTGCCATCTAGCACGTCCTGATAATACCGGCCTCCGCTCTCACCTCCATATAGCGGGCCCATGCCACCATGGCTGGTGGGGCTGGTCCCCCGACTCCTAATAGAAGTGGCCCACCTACCTGTACACCTTGTGCATGTGGCGGTGCATGTGTACTACACTTGTGCTGGCGAGGCGGTGCACAATCGTGGCCATGCTGTGCTCATGCCCTACGGTATGCTGAGCACTCGTACTCGTGCTCAAGCTAACTACCCTGTAGCACCCCAATATGTGCCTAGCAGCAAGCTGCCCCTGTAATAGCTGCACCTGGCCCAAGAGACGGTCCCTCTCCGCTATCACAGTCGCCAAATCTGGCTATGCGGGTTGTGCTCTCATGGCTACTCTTTGCCCTACCCACCAAACCAAAAAGGCACCTATCACACCGGCATCATCCACTGTATCATCCACTGGTCTCTCTGCGACCCCGGAGGCGGGTCCATGGCTACATGGAGCGGGCGGTGGTGCCTCTACATCCTCCCTCCGGTACTGTGGGAAGGGAGGTGACTCATCCTATCGTAAGCCCAACTGACATCATACCCTCTCTAGGGGTATCCGCTCATACTCCTCGGGTCTCCGTCTAGCTATCCAGAAGATGTACTGGATCCAGCGCAGCTGTGCTCGGGCTCCTCCTCGGGGATGATGGCCTCTGTAGGGCCTCCATATAATATCGAGTGTGGTCAAGCCCTCTAACATATGACGATAGTATGCCACATCTCGTCCTGCGATCACTGCTCGTGGCTGGCCCACGACCCCCAACCACCTCTAAAATCCATATCTGTAAACTACCTGTGGCCCTGGCTTGGGGCAACCCTACTGGTCATATACAGATGATATGCTCATAGGCCCAACAGTGTAACAAAAATGTCGAACATATACCAAATCACCTCATACGGTGATAACCCCAGAGCTCTCTGTATAGCTGCACCAGATATACTGGTGCCCAGGCATAGCAGTATGCTCCTCCACCATCTCATGTAAAACTCCCATCAAAGCCCATGGGAAGCGGCCTCCCTCTGAGTCAGGGAGGGCGAAGCAGGTGATACCAATCATCATCAACATGGCAAGCCATGTCTCCTGTCGGTGTGTGCGATACATATCGCCGTAGGCAATGCTCACGCTGTGATACGTAATCAATGGGGCTACATCCCCGAATACCTGCAGGATGTTGTCCATCGTTGTCTCCGCATCCACCTGGAACACTACCTCACCTGTGATCGGTAGTCTCAGGATGTGATACACATCCTCTAATGTAATAGTCATCTCTCCAGTAGGGAGATGGAAGACATTGGTTGCTGGATCCCATCTCTCGATGAGGGCAACCATCGGTTGTGGTCCCTATCCACACCCTATACCTCTTGACTCCACCGAGTCTAAGCTCTCGCATGATGACATGCCCATCTGCTGCTGCGAGTCACATGTGGCCGCATCCACCCCCAATAGAGGTGGCATCCGATCCCGCATCGTCGATTCTTTGGCGTGCGTGCTGCAAACACAACCCACTCCATCAGGCCTACCTTTTATAGAAATAACTACCTTAACCCTCTATACCCACTTACCCACCTAACCACAACTCTTTACACACATCTACACCAACCTATCTTACCCTATACATCTACGATATCCCCTTTACTTATCTCACACCCTACCAACCACCCCGATCTACTCTAGCCATCTAACTATACCCCCGCCAATTTAACACCTCCTACTTCATACACAACACATAATCTATCCTACCCGAACCAGCCTAAACCATCCCCCAACAACCCCATTCCCCCACCCCATCACCTTTCCTATCAACTCTACCTCCTCCCCCTTCACCCCCAAAAAAACAAAACTCTAACAACAAACAAAAACCACAAATTTCACAAACCTAACTCCTACCCATGATGACCGGTACCGGTCACCCTCGACCGCCATCGGTCCCCCAAGCACATTGTATGTACCGACGTCGGTCGACATATGACCGACACCGGTCTATAAACAAAGCAATTTATACAAACTATTATGTGACCGATGTCGGTCGCCTAGTGACCGACATCGGTCACTGTCCAATTCCGGGGCCGAACCCAAAACGGCCCGCAAAACCTCTTTTTACCTATTTCTACCCATTTACCCACAAGAAAGACCTAAAAACTTACCCACCCTACCGTTTTGGCCTAACTAACATACCTACCCACTCCATTTTACAAATTACTTTCATTTATTCATTATTTTATTAAATTTTGGATTCCTACCCCAAAACCCACATCTAAGTTAAATTGATTAACTTCACATAAGTAGGGGTTCGAGCCTCCGGCATGCGACTACACATTGTCATGGTAGGATAGGTGGCGGTGGTCCAGCTCCTCCAGCACCTCCTGCTCCTCCGGGATGTGCCATGGCTCCAAATCTCCTCAGCAAGGTCCTCAACCAATCAAACTCTACCTCTTGATTGTTGGGGTCTACCAATCACTCACTCCTCCACTCAGCTAATGCCAACTCAGCCCACAAACTCAACAAAATCAATTCAAAACTCAAACAAGCCGTATTGGTACTCAAATTGACAATGTGAAAATGACACGCCGTATTTTTCTTTTTATAGGTTTTGACCTATAACCGATATCGGTTATAGCGTGCCCTAAAACACCGATATCGGTCATCTAACCGATACCGGTCATAACTAACCGATATCGGTTGCATGCCTACTTTACCAAAATTTCTACCCTTATCCACCAATCTCCCTTTCTCACCACATCACCTACCCCCACCTTTGCTAAATAGCCTTATTTTGACTTCATTGGCCCAACTCACGGCCGCAACCAACCAATTGGCCCGACCCAAGGCCGCAACCAACCAATTGGCCCAACCCAAGGCCGCAACCAACCAATTGGCCCGACCCAAGGCCGCCACCAACCAGTTAGGCCCAACCCAATGCTGCAACCAACCATTTGGCCCGACCCAAGGCCGCAACCAACCAATCAGGCCCGCCCAATGCTGCAACCAACCATTTGGCCCGACCCAAGGTCGCAACCTACTCAATCGGCCCAACCCAAGGCCGCACCCAACCAATCAAGCCCAACCCAAGGCCGCACCCAACCAATCAGGCCCGACCCAAGGCCCTCACTAATCAATCGGCCCGACCCAAGGCCGCACCACTTAAGTACCTCGACCAAGACCCGCAAATTACGATTTTATCCACCCATCATGTAGCTTTTTGTTCAATCGAGCTCACATGTTCGTGTTCTAGCATGATTAGGATACTTGAATTGATCAGCCGACCAACTTTGCCTAGACCAAGACCGTGACATTTATCTCAACCAAACCAACCATTTGGTACTGCCGAACATGCCTAAACGTTCATGTACCTTACCCGTTATATCCCCTGGAGCTACTTCCTATGCCTTGGATACCAGGATTATATCACCCTTGTTTGGATAAACTATCGACCTTTGCCTATGAATTGCTTGTTTGCTCTTCAAATCATGTACCCTGGTCGCACTACTGCATTTCAACATGCGTCTGCTTCCTTGAACTTACCCCACCATCTTACCATCATCTCAACACCATTTACCCTTTATCAACCCTATCCCTGATTTCACGTCGCCTCAATCTGTGATAGATTTGAGGGGGATTACCTATACCCTTAACTAGGGCAATCACTTCTTATTAATTGTCAGTGCAGCTTTACAAGACAAGCTACACGACAACAAGGGGCTAATGTAGACACCAAATTTGTGTCTTACGACACCCTGTGCCCCGCATCTCATTTCGCAACCTAACCTCACCACCTAAACCTTACACAATTATCTATTAATTACCTTATAATTAATAAATCCACATCTCCAAACCTGCCACCTCATTTCGCCACCTCATCATGACCTAGCCCTAACCCTAAACTAACCTAATTAAGACCTATAACTTGGTCTACATCCACACCCATGACTAATGACTCCTCACCCGCACCAAAACCAACCTAATAATGACTTGACCAAGCCCACAACTAATCCCTCAGGAGAAAAGGAGGGAAAGTTGGCTATTTTACTAAAAATAGCCCACTTTGACTTAACCGACATCGGTTCCTACTCGACCACCGTCGATTACGTAACCACCATCGGTTCCCTGTAAATGACCTCCCCCAACCAAAAACAAAGGATCTGAATTCATTTGAAAGATCTGGAATTCACTTGGCAGAACAGAGACAAGTGAAGAAAAGAGAAGAGTTTACAGAGGACATCAAGACCAAGGCAGGCAATCGAGTAACTAGAGCACAGTGGCACTCATCCAAGCATTGGGAGAGAATATGGCTCACTTTTGATTGTCGGATCATCCCACCTGAGCCTTGCCTTTGTCATCACATTCCTTGGAACTATATCTTCATCAAGAACTAGTAAGTAGTGTCTTGTACATTTTAAATACCATTCCGAATTTCTAATTCATAGTAATTATAAGCTCACTCCTAGATCTACTACCCGGTAGCACCCTACATCTAACTTTCATTCCTCTACCCTTACATTGCCCCAAGAACAACTCCCACACTCTCTCGAGTCTTCTCCATCACCCTATTGCCTACCCCTAATCATTTACCAACCTTATAAACACCATAACCACCTTACAGCTAACCTTCATTGAAAGCCCCTAAATCACTGCCCCTACCGATATCGGTTATCGACCACCAGTACCGGTCTGGTGTTATAACCATGATCGGTTATACACTGACCGGCATCGGTCACTGTGATTCAAACCAAAACCAACCTTTCCTCTATTGCCTTTTAACGAGGTAACTAAAGTGTAATTTTGTAATAACTTCTTTGTTATCATTTGTGTTAATTCATATTAAAAGGGGAACTGATCACCTTCAAAAGGAAGTCTAATATTTCCTGGGCCCAAGGCAGTTCCCTCATTTATTGTCTAACTATAATCTGGTGGTCTTGCATTCTTATTCATAGGTAGTCCTTCCTAGACAAAAAGGAGTTCTTCACAATCGATCTGATATCTCTCTACGGTACGCACACACCCTCCCAACACCCAACAGGTATTCCTCCTATCCCTAACCTTTATCTGTTTCTAAAGAGAATGAAAGGATAGAAACAACTCTATTCTAAGAAACAGAAACATTCTGTGCGAAATAGACATGCCAAATTTACCTTTTTCTACAAAAGGATTTACATATGCATGAGTCAATAGCAATGATTTTGGATGGCATGCAAACAAGGGAAATCATATAGAAATTATTAAAAGAAGTGATTTAAATATGAAGACTTATATCAAAGTATGGAGTCTAAATTATAAACCAAGGCATACCCATAACTAATTCTTCACTAGGATTTACAAGTAAACTCACATAAAAAATGTGATTGTTCCACTTATTACAAAATGGAGGAAGTATTGGAAAGTTACAACAGCCATTAAGAGGTGGCATTTTCATACACACTCCCCCAATGACAACTCTAAAAGGACCACCAAGGCACAAAACTTGCAAAAATTCATAGAAACGCAATGGCTTTGTGAAAGTATATGTAACTTGATCTTCATTCGAATAGAAATTAAGATCAATATCACCATTCAGGACTTTCTCTCGAATAAATTACATATGAACTTCGATATGCTTCCTCCTTTGATGTTAGAATGGATTGTTTACAAGATCAATACAACTTTGATCATCACATAGAAGAGTAGTGCTCCTTTTGATGCTCATATGTAGTTCATCTAATAGTCTTTTCAGCCACATAGCTTCCTTTGTTTCTTCTATAGCACTTTTATACTTTTCTTCAATAGAAGAGATAGACACATTGATTACTTCTTGCTACTCCAAGTGATGGCACTTGCACCCAACTTGAAAACATATCTAGAAGTATATTTTCTATCTATAGCATCACCAACATGGTCAAAATCACAATAGCCAAATAATTTTGCATCATTACAAGAAGAATAAAACAAACCATAATTAATTGTTCCTTTAACATATTTTAGAATTCTTTTTACCATTTTCCAATGATCCTCATAAGGATCCTACATAAATCTAGAAACAACTACTTGCATATGAAATATCAGGTCTAGTAATAGTCAAATAAATTAGACTACCAACTAGTTGTCTATATAGAGTAGGATCAAATTTAGCACATGTAGGTTTAGGATCTAATTTAACACCAACTTCAATAGGAATGGAAACAAGCTTACAGTCAATCATGTTAAATATTCTAAGTAAATTCACAACATACTGATATTGAGATGTAAAAATAGATTTATGATCTTGAAATATAACCATGCCTAAAATGATGTAGCAAACCTAAATCAATCATTTGAAAACATTTTTTAATCTTTCTTTGATTTTAGCAATAAAACTTTTATCACTATTGCTAGTAATCAAAATATCATCAACATACAAGAAAATAATGATAATATCATTTTTTCAAACTTAACAAATAAATCATTATCGAGAATAGAAGTTTGAGAAACCAAGATCCTAAAAGAAATTGTTGCTTTTATCATACCAAGCTCTAGGAGCTTGTTTAAGACCATAAAAGGTTTTTTTTATCTTATAAACATATAAGTCCTTACCAGTTTATTCAAAACCTGTAGGCTGACACATGTATATTTCTTCTTTTAAGTCACCATTAAGAAATGCATTTTTAACATCCATTTGGTGAATCTCCCAACCATATTGGGCATCTAAAGCAAGAAGAATTCTAATAGTACTCATTTTAGCTACAGGAGAAAAAGTCTCAACATAGTCAAGACCAGGTTTCTAAGTGAAACCATGAGCTACCATCCTTACCTTAAATTTTTCAATTTCTCCTACAAAGTTATACTTAATATTATAAAACCACATAGATCCTACAATACTTCACTTAGAAGGAGGAGGGACTAGCTCCCAAGTGTTATTTTTAATTATAGCATTGTAATCATCTTTCATAGCCCGAATCCATTTATCATCTTGACAAGCTTCTTCAAAATATCGCGGTTCAACCTCATATAGGGTCATCAAGGCATGATAAGAATGTTTACTATGAGTTACCTTTCTAAGACTAACAGATTAGACTCCCAAATAATATTATGAACCCATTTAGGAATCTTGGGATGCAAGACATTTTGAGTTGACTCCCCCTCAATATCCATAATATCTAGATTAGGATAATCATCCTCTTGAACTTTTGTTTCCATATTGTTATGATAAATATTATTAGGATCTATTTTAGGGAAACATAGGAGGGTTCATGAGAAGCATCACAAAATTTATTTTCTATGTCATTCTTGAAAGGGGCGTAGGATATTAATCATTATCTATACAAATATAGCCAACAAAAATACAATAGGAGGTTGGATCAAAGGCTTCTTACTTTTATCTTTTGGAATGAATATAGAAGTAGGAATACCGAATATTCTTAAATGATAGATATATAGTTTTTGCTTTGTCCATAATTCATAAGGAGTAGCTTCATAAAGAGATTTAGAAGGCACTCTATTAAGAATATACACTTTGTAGTATTCATGGCTTCGCCCATACAAACCTAATCACATTAGATGCATGAATCATAGTCCTAGCCATTTCTAAGACAGTCATATTTTTCCTTTCTACAATGCCATTTTGCTAAGGGGAATAGGGAGTATTCAACTCTCTTTGAATCCCACATGACACACATAATTCATCAAAAAATTTACTCACATATTCACCTCCATTATCGTTCCTAATCCTTTTAATTTTCATAATAGAATAATTTTCAACTAAATCTTTAAATTCTTGAAACTTAGACAAGACATCAGAATTTTTCTTAATAAAATAAGACCAAGTCATCCTAGAGAAATCATCAATGAAGCAAATATAATACAAAGAACCACTAAGAGAAGGAACTTCAAGAGGTCCTCTTACATCACTGTGAATCATTTTTAATAACTGAGAAGAATTGGGATCATGATGTTTGTGAAATGGTTCAACATGTTGCTTACCACACAAGTAACTTTCACATGTTTCATTATCTGACTTCATCTTAGGAAGACCAACAACAATATTTAGGTGATACATTTCATACAAACTTCTAAAATTTACATGACCTAATATTTCATGCCAAAGTTGAATATCATTCCTATAAGAGGAAGAAAAGCAAGATTCAGACACAAATCCATCAAAGATATAAAATCCATTTTTCTGAATACTAGAAGCAAAAAAATTACTCATATCATATTTTACATACCATTTATATTGCAGCAAAAAACAACTTTATAGTTTTACGTAATTAACTTAGAGTAATACAAAAGATTATTTTTTAACTGAGGAACATACAAGACATTCCTAATTATTCCATTTGACAATTTAACATTTCCATAACTTTCGAGATCTAATGTTGGAATTATCTCCTAGATATATGGTTTCCTCATATTTAACAACATTTGAGAGGATACCAAAAATGTAGGTCATGTGCCTAAAGGAACCACTATCTAAGATCCATTCATTGTCATTTGAAGCCGAGAGAGTGGTATGCAAGGCAATAGATTGCTCGACATTATTTGCATGATTTTACTTTTGGTATTTCTTTTGACTATTAGGCTTACGATTTCTAGTATTTTCAACAAATTTGTCGGTTTAACATGAAAATAAACTCTTAGTGACTAAATATTCCACACTTGTTACATGTGCCATTAAATTTGACCTTAAAATTTTGATTGTTTTTAATAGAATTAGACTTAGGATTAGATTTAAATCTTGATCTGATATTAGACTTCTAATTAGGATTGTTATTATTCCTATTATGAGTAGACTTATGATTCTGAGAGAACAATTCCTAAGAAGTAGTCTCTTTTGAATCAAAATTCTCCATTACATGCTCTTCTTGAATTAATAAAGAAGACAAAGTATCCGAATCAGAAAATCATTCTTATTCGATATTTTAAGTTAAGAATAGAGATATAATTTTTGAAATTTTCATGAATATTTATCTAAATAATGAAATATAGAATCTTATCTTGAAATAGTTCACAATTACATCCATACAAATTACCTTTAATGTTCTTAATTTTAGCTAAATAATTAAGTGTTTTCTCATCCCCTTTCATAGGAATTGTAAACATTTTTAAAATTAGCTTAATTATCTTGTGACATGACGATTACCTTCATGCATAGTCTCTAATTGTTTCCAGAGGCATCAACAAGAGAATCCATATGACCTATACATGAATTTAAAATTCATCTCTTATGATTTTTAATAGGATGGATAAAGCTTCCTATGATTTTGGGAGAAGGAGATAAGGTATTTAGGATATGTTTGTCTTTCGATAGGTCATTTTCCACACCAATCACAAGATCCCATAGTTTTCTAGCCATGAAACAAGATTTTAACCTTACTCTCCAAATACTATAATTAGTTCCATTTAATAACTGAGATTTATCCATAGAAAAACTATCAAAACTAGCCATTTTTAATGCTCAGACAATAATGCAAATAAATACAACAAAAATGAATCAATAAAGCTAAATCGAGGTAAAACGGAAAGCTACAGACTTTCTTATTTAGTATATGAATGCAAACATCTCAGGATGAATTAACAATAACTCACTTTGATCAATTTTAAAAATGAGCTAACTGAGCTTGGACCAAGTCGAGATACAATCCTTCTTAAAATAAAATAAATTAAAAACATATTAATTAATTAAAATGAGTAAATAAATAAGTAGCAATCACATGACACGAATCCAACGGCTTAAGAGAGACACACATCACAATTTTAGCATTCTCCCAACTAGATTTCCCTAACAGACTTGAAACACGGAATAAACTAAAGTTAAAAAACTTTATGGATCCGAAGTGGGGGTCAAGAAAAAAATTAGATCAGTGAGCTATTTTGCAACTTGGATGGGGGTGAGTTCATAAGCGAGCTAATTGAGCTCAAACTGAGCCAATTAACCAATAAAAAAAATTAAAGGATGACCAAAGAAAGAGTCAAACCATATCAAAGATCAACAATATTAAGAGGGGCACATGTCATCTTTCTAGAAAATTCCAAAGAAAATCCCCTTGCGAGATGTGAGGTCCCAGGATTTTAAAAAAATAATAAGCTTTTCGGGTCCATGACGAACAGGGGAAAGAAATAGGTACCCCTCGTAAAAAAAAAAGAAATCACATGGCACAAATTCCATGAGTCGGTGAGGACATGTGTCACACTTCGTAAACCTTCCAAATAAAAAAAAACTATAGACATAAAACCTCCGGGATAAACAAAAATAAATTTGAAGTCTATTCGAGAAGAGAAATAATCCTGAGATAAAACAAAAGAACTTCTTTTAAGTATGTCTCATAGCTATATAACGGTTATATAAAGAGAAAAACAAAATTTAAAAATATTATAGAAGATTGTGAAGAACCAAGAATCAAAGAAACAAGGTCGCAAAAAGATAATAAACACATATCAATGCACACAAATGCATAAGCAAGATCTAATCAACAAATCGACCAATGTTCATATAATTTTTGGGCGGAATTAGAGTTTTTACCTAATTATATTGAATTCAATGGTGGAACTATTAGGGTTTTGTATATCAAAAAATAAACTTCAATATTCTTCACTCCTATAAATTAAAAGCCTTCGAGATATATCCTACACACTCGTAATCACCGGCTTATGATACCATGTTAGGGAAATTGCGAGAATGAATTATAAATCCACAAAGTAATTTCTGAATATTATAGATTATGATGTGTAGTTAAATTAACCATAGATTTAAATGTTTATATATTACAGATTACATAATGTAATAACAAGAGTTGAAAGTAAATAATAGTAAATTAAATGAGATAGAGAACACCATATTTATAGTGGGGAAACCCAAAGGAAAAAACCCACTTGAAATAAAGCATTGCATGTATTAAGAATTTATCAAACACTTTAACCTAGCACTTCCACTTCACTCCTCAGTCTTTGCATAGATAATTGCATACCAATGTCTTCAAATTATATAGTTTTCTTACATAAAAATATTGAGCATATATCTTTATCATATCATTCTTTTTTTCTCCACAATCTCATGAGGATCACCTATATATATATATATATAGGATGGGTGAACTATCATACTTGTCTCACTCTTTTTATTTTGAAATATTGACTTAAGTTTATAAATAAAATTTTAATAAAAGGGTCTTAAGTGGTGGTCCACCAAAAGGTATCCCCACTTGACATTATCACCCCAACAGAAGGAGCACCAACCCCTACTTTATCAATCTCAATCACCGACTCCACAAGGAGGACACAAACCCCTAATATGAATAAGCACTAACTTAGCCACTCAAGATGATGTTCTCGAATTTTTTTCTACCACAACCGATGGAGATCTCTAATTCAGCTCACAAACCTCTACTCAAACCCTCATCCCTTCAACTCAATATATCTTCTTCCTTATCAACTTATCTTGGCTCTAAACCATTTCTCACATGTCCTCAATCAGTATTTAATCCTCCTTCCACTTCCCCTCACACCCTCCTTCCACACGTTCACCTTCTTCCAAGTTAGTTTCCTTCCACCCCGCACGCCTAAGTCTTTGACCCTTCATGCACCACACCCATTACTTTGTAATAGTTGTGCCTTAACCATACATTCTCTACTCACCGGTTTGATTCATCTCCCCATGCACATCATCACGCGTGCTCTCCCTCTGCACTTCCTCTATTTTCTCCATGCACCCTTCTATGCCAGATCATCTTTTGACATGCTTAAGTGTGCAATGCATGCACCAGTCAGGGCGTGCCAACAGGGTGCACCAAATCCTTGCAACAAATGAATGATTAACACGTGGCAGAAAATGAAAAATAGTTATACATTTGGCCACCATCTCAGCCAATCAACGCATGCCACATGTTTTATACGCCGACGACTCTGACATCTTCTAACATCTATATCATCAGCTACAGAGCTTAGATCGGCATGCTAGACTTGTCAGAAAGCTGTTGACATCAACATATAGTGCCAAAAAATTCAAATTTCAAATTTTGGTGGATCTGGTAGGTGAGAATTGGGAAAATGTCTCTCTGAACATTGATGAGTAGATCTGATTGCTCCAACCACCCAATTTAGTATGATCCACTCTCTTTTGTCTTCAACACATCAAACAAGGCATGGGGAAGCATATTTCACATATTTCCAAGTGGATTTACAGACATTGAATGCTTCTTGTTGGTGGTTGTGTTTCAAATTCAGGTTTTCCTCCTTTTCCTTTCTTCCTCCATGGATTCATCTATAAATGTAAGAGCAAGGCTCATTTGTTATGTTGGATACTCTGATCCTTACGCATGTTGCTAAGGACTCCATATTTTCTATATTTTGAGTTACAGACCTCCATGTTTGGCTCTTGCATGTGGATATCACCTCCTTATCATTGTAATAGTTTTGTGCATTTTTGGAAGTAATAAAAGCATCATTTTGTGACTATTCTCTATCCTAACATGTTTTGTTCCTTCTTCTTTCCTTTTCTCTTACATTGTGTATTGTTGTGCTACTTTAGGTCCCTTGTAGTTCCATGTTTGGTTGTGTTCCATAAGGATGATTTGGTGAATGCATGTTTTTTGTGCTACTCATGCCTAGCCTCCTCTCACACATTCCCTATCATTCTTACTCAAAACAGATAGTGTTCATCCCTCTTTTTTGGTGCTATCACCTTTTAGTGTAGTTTACTTCATGTTATCCTTCTTTCCCTGGTCCCTTGGCATTCTTAGCTTAGTTTCCTTTTCAACGACTAGGAGTAGCAGTAGTAGTAGAGATAGATAGAGGAACCGGCCTTCTCCAGAGATCCATCCCAAGCTCACAAGGTCCCACAACTTGGGGATGGTTCCATTGTGGTCTCAAACACCTCGCCCTTTTCGGAGATCCGAGATGTGGGTGCATGTTTGAGAAACCAACAATTTCTGCCACGCCCGGTGAGACTAGCATTAAAGCTCAAATTTCATATCTCTAAGTTTTGGTGTGTGGACTTAGTGTTTCAACCTTTAAAGAGGTTCCTTTTAAACACATCTGGTGACTCCCAATATTTTAAAATCTCTGTTTCAACATTCTTGAGCACCTTTCATGAGAAAAGTGCACACAAGAAGAAGTGCAAAGAGTTGAAGACTCTTTTGAGTACCTCCAGCTATCCCCGAGAAAATTTCATTCCAAAATCCCACACACATCTCTTTCTCTCCAAAGCACGCCACACCCATTCAACTCCTCCTCAAAAAGACAACCTGTGTGCCCTACAATGGCACATCAACACCTCCTCCATTAAGAAGTTTTTGCAAACTTTGATGGAGGGAGTCCCTTACTCTTGGCCATGTAACATGATATGCCCAATGGCACTCAAAAGTATTCCTTACTTTACTGGTGAGAATCAAGTCACCCCTCAGAGCATATCCAGGATGTAGCAAATGTGTGTTCATTCTATCTGATCACACATAATGATGTAGCAGTCAGATGCTTGCAGCCTCTTTTCAAAGGTAAAGCACTTCAATGGTACCGAGGCTTGAGACTTGGATCTATCACCACTTGGGATGAGCTGGGAACAACTCTATGTAGTTATTTTGAAGACAAGTCAGATCACCTATCTTTGGTGGAGCAACTGACAACAACAAGGAGGGCACCCAATGAGTAGATGACTTGATTTCAACATCAGATTTCAAAAGACTTGGGACAGAATTCCCTCTTGTGGTAAGACCTACAACCCAACATGCTTTCCTTTATTATCTGAAGGTGCTCAACAATGATATTTCAGTTATGATCCAATCTATGGGAGGTAGGACTCTACCAACTACTTATAACATTATAGTAAGGGCAGAAAATAGTCTCATTCAGGTGGGAAAGTTGGCTCCTAGACCACCCATGCCCTTGTTCCCAGAGATGTCACAAGCACCCCAGCCTTCTGTGGCCCCTATTCCTACTCCTGAGAAAAGCACACAACCAGTTTCCTCAACATCCTATTCTCCATCACAACAAAAGGAAGATGAAGAATTGAAGGCCTTGATCAAAAATTTATCAAACAAGGTCATATCACTAGAAAGGCAAGCAAGCGCAAGCATATAGAGGCATTTCCAATCAGGCGCATGGCCAAGGAAATCAGCCTTGGTGGAATCAATATGGAAATCAAAGATACGCACCCACCAACAGTAAATGATAGGTGGCAGCCTAATGCACATCTACCTTTGCAAGTTGTCCCTCCCACACCTTCTCTCCCAAGCACCTCAAAGATGAGCCGAGCCTCTCATCCCAGCTTCAAAACAACTTGGCACAAGAATCAAAATGGTGCTTCCCTTGCAAAATGCCTCATAGTCAATACCATTGTGCTAATGTTGTCATGCACCCCAAGCCTTCATGATCTAGAATGCTTCATCTTGTGAGCCCTCAACAAGCACCCATGAAGCAGATAATCCAGAAAGACCAAAGTTTCCCCAGAAACCAATTTGATGTTCTTTAATGCTGAGGACTTCTATGCAATCAACCAAGTCTACGTAGAAGATACAAATAGACCACGCACCCAAGTTGCGAGCAACACAAAGATATAAGAAAAGAATATTAGAGTCTGGCATGTAGGTCATAGTCCCAACAATGCAAGAAGATCTTCAAAAGAAAAAGGAATCAGACAAGACCTCTTGCAGCAAAAATGTTCAAATCCCTATGCAGAAGGTCCCGAATAAAGCTCCTTCTAAGCAGCAAGTGCACGCCCATCCTTTGGTAGGCCAAGCCTCTACTCCAGCTAAAATTCAGGCTTCCACGCCTGAACACTCAAGAAGGGATGTTGTTCCCCAAATTCACAAGGTGGGGGGGCTTCCATTCAGCATTGTTGACCAGATGAAGAAAAAAACATAAACGTCACAATGTGGGATGCCCTAACCATTCCATCTCAAAGGGGATCTCGCTGCATGAAGCTCTGCACAACTTCCACATGTTGACCCGTTATATGCAAAAAGCATGCACATCTATCAAAATCTAACCAAGAAGAGGAGAAAAAAGTAAGAAAATTTTAAAACCCCACCCTTCTATATGTCCTTGATTATAGGCAAACACCTAGTGCATAACTACTTAGTTGACTCAGCGCTAGTACTTTTGTTATGCCTAAGAAGATAGTTGATGTCTTAGGTCTAAATATAGCCCTTTGTCTAAAGGAGTCCTACAACTTGATGGCTCAATTGTAACTACCTTAGGAGTCATCAAGGATCTTGAGTTAACCCTCCATGCATGTCCAAGCCTGAAAATTACTCAAGATGTGTCAATTATTGACCTATCCCTTTGTTTTCCCTATGTCTATCAAGAGAATTTACTACTAAAGTGGGTGGTTACTTGTCTTCTTGATTGGTCTCATATGTTACTCAAGACAAGGTATGGTACCCGGTTTACCATACAAGATGAGCCTATATTTTCTTATCATGTAGAGCCATATGTCCCATCCCCTCTCCAAGCCAATTGTCTTATCCAAGAAGAACAAGTTTTAGTTCCTGAAGAGCAGTCTCTTCCACCCTCTATTCCAGACCTAGTACTTGATGAATGGGTGAGAGGCATCAAAAATTTGATCCCTATGTTGAAGAACTAGAAGCCTATGAAACTAGGGCTTGGTACTTATTGCATTCTAGAAGAAGACGCTACGCTTCCACGCATGCTCATAGGAGACAAAGTTCAAACTGGTCTATGGAAGTTATACTTTGATGGATCCAGAAGAAAATGGCATGCAGAGTAGGAGTGGTTCTCATTTCCCTAAGGATGAGAAATTCTTCTTCACATATAGGCTACAGTTTGCATGTTCTAACAATGTGGTAGAATATGAAGCACTGGTGCATGGCTTTGCTTATTGCTTGAAAAGAAGAAAATTAAAGCATTGTAGATCTTTGGGGACACAGAATTGGTCATCCACCAGGTCACCAAAAAATGCTAAAAAAGAATAAGCTTCTTAAAGCTTATAAACATAGAGTTTGGGACCTACTTGAGAGCTTTGATGCTCTTAATCTGCAGGTAGTCCCATGCAAAATGAACAAGGAAGCCGACCAAATGGTCACGCTTGGTTCACAGTTTTCTCCTGCTGAGGACTTTGTTAAAAGGGAACACTCAACACATTAAGATGGTAATCAGACCATCCATTCTAGATAATAACACCAACTAGCTGGAAGTGTTCGATAGTGATGATGCATAGATCATCCAGTTTATCCAGAATGAAGCTGAATTTTCATCAAGTATGCAAGCTAACTTGCATGATAGCTATGGTGACCAAGTATACAACTAAAGACAAATAAGTTTCCTAAAGGGTGGTCACCTTAGAGAAAATGTTCAGCCCTGATGATGAGTTCAAGGGTGAAGAAAGATACATGCACACCACACAAGAGGATTGCTCCTCCATTACTATTATTGTACACGGGAAAGGAGTTGCTGCTCAGCAGACTTGTGCATGAAGAAAAATAGGCCTTCATCTCTCTCTCCAAAAATACAATGACATTTTCTCATGGGAGTATGAAGACCTCAAAGGTTTTGATCCAAGTGTTTCTCAACACTCCATTGACCTTGATCCTAGCATAAAGCCCATCAGAAAAAAAACAATGGCCAATCAATCCAAGGATAGAGCCCCTCATGAGAAAGGAACTATCAAAACTCATTGAGGAAAAATTATTTTTCCTATCAAATACTCTACCTGGGTCACAAATCTAGTTCCAATACAAGAAGAATGGTGAAATCAGACTTTGTGTTGATTTCAGAGATTTGAATAAGGCATCTCTAAAGGATCACTATCCTTTTCCTTCAATGGAGCAGATTCTATAGATATGCTAGCCGCGCACAAAAAGGTTCTCCATGCTAGATGGGTATTTGGTTTCAACCAGATCCTGGTCAAGGAAGAGGATCAATTCAAAACAACATTTACAACCAAGTGGGGAACATATGCATATCAAAAATGCCCTTTGGTCTGTCAAATGTGGGCAAACATTTCAAAGCGTTCCATGGATATTGCCTTCAAAGGTTACATCAATGAGTTCATCTTGGTTTACCTTGATGATATAATTGTCTTCTCAAAGCAAAGCGTGGATCACATAGCACACCTAGAAAAGGTCTTTGAGAGATGTAGAGAATTTGGGGTATCTCTTAATCCCAAGAAGTGTAATTTTGTGGTGGCTCAGGGCAAGCTCTTTTGGGCCATGTGGTTTCAAAGGATGGCATCGTGATTGATCCTAAGCATGTTTTCAGCCATCCTAGCCCTTTCCTTTCCGGTGCAAAAAAAATCCTTACAAGTCCTTCCTTGGAAAGATTAACTTTGTTAGGTGTTTTATCCCTAACTTTGTAGGACTGGTTCGCCCATCACCCTTATGCTCAAGAAGGACATAGCCTTCAAATGGACAGCAAAAGGAAGAGAAAGCTTCAACAAGATCAAGAAAGAAATTTCTTGTGCACCAACACTCATCAATCCAGATTACTCAAAGGATTTCATCCTTTATGCTTATGGTGCTGATGCAAGCATTGTTGTTGTCCTAACACAGAAAATGAACAAGGACTGAACAAACAACCATGGCTTTCTTAACCACATGCTAAAGGATTATGAGTTGAAATATAGTCACATGGAGAAGCAGTCTTCTTCCATCATGCATGTGCTCAAGAAATTCAAGAGCATGCTCACCACAAATCATATCAAGGTGTTAGTCTCTCACTCATCTGTCAGAGACTTCATCATGGGAGCAGAAATCAATGTGAGAAGAGAGCATGATGGGTGACCAAAATCATGGAATATGATGTGACTATTAAGGCCACAAAGCTGGTAAGAGGTAGCAGCACTTATGTAGGTAGATTGTTGAGGATGCACAGAGTGAACCTGAGGCTTCATTATTTCTAGGATGAAGACCTCCCATGTGTAGAACATGAACAAAATATAGACCCCGTGCACGTGTGACTGATGAAGGACATGATCACATTCCTTTCTAGGGTGCATACCCTCCCGGTTTGAATAAAGCAAAGAGAAGGCATCTCAGGTTGCAATCTATTCCTTATGTTTTGATTGATGGACTTCTCTTCAAAAGAAATCTAGATGGCGTGTTGTTAAGATGTATCAATGGCGTGCAGACTAAACAAGTGTTAGCAGAATTTCATGATGGATTCTCTGGTGGACACTTCTCTGCCAAAACTACAACAATGAAGATCATAATGGTAGTATCTTTTGGCCTACCCTGTTTGCAGATGCACATAGGTGGGTCACAAAATGTAAGGAATGTGCTTTCTTTGTAGAGGAAAGAAAATATTGGCAGCACTTCCCCTCCACCAATCCAAGTGGATCAGCCTTTTGCAATGGGGTCTCAACTTCATAGGCATGATCAATCCACCTTCAAGCACTGGACATAAATGGGTGCTAATAGCTACAGATTACTTCACCAAATGGATAGAAGTTATCACGCTTAAGGAATCAACTGAGGTAGTCATCCTTGACTTTCTCAAAGGTTTAGTCACAAGGTTTGGCATTCCTCAAACCATTATCTCTGATAATGCAAAGGCCTTCCTTGGTGCTAAAATCACTGATTGGGCTCTAAGTTTGGGCATTTACCTAAAAACCTTCCAACTATTACCCTCAGGGAAATGGTCTAGTAGAATCAACAAACAAGAACCTGATCAGAATCATGAAGCACACAATGAATACCAGCCAAAGACAATGGCATACAAAGGTCTTACACATGCACTCTGGGTAGATAGAATCACAATCAAAAAAAAATAGGAACTTCACCTTACAAGCTTGTCTATGGCAAGGAGGCTACCCTTCCTTTGACACTAGAACTAAATTCATTAGCACTTGCCCAGTAGCTGGAATTTGAGGGCACAGGATCAAGAGAAATCAGGATGGAAAGCTGGTTCATCTTGAAGAACTCAGAAACTCTACCATGATCAAGCTAGAACAACATCAACAAGCAACAAAGAAATGGTTTGACAAAAAGGCTAGGCCTCAAGCTTTCAAAGTTGGGGACCTAGTTCTAAAATGGGATGTTGATAGAGCTAAACTAGGGTGTCCATTCAAAGTTTGATGCACTTTGGAGTGGCCCATACATCATCAAGTCCTGTAAAGAAGCTAACTCTTTTGAGTTAACTCATCCGGATGGAAGCACACTACAAATCCCAATAAATGGGATCTATCTCAAACCCTTCCATTAGGTTTTGCTGCATCATATTGTATATATTAAAGTAGTTTCAATTCCTCCAAGTGTGCTCCATACGCACATTTTTTTTTGTACATAGTTCTTTCCTCTCTGTGTGCTTCTACGCACACTCTTTTTTGCTTCTAGAATGCAGAGAGCTTCTCTCAACAGTTGTGAGATTCAGAAAAAGTGCAAAAATGATGCTCAAAGTGACAACAGGGGCATTTTCATGATTGAACAAGTAGACTCCATGCCCAATGGATGCTTCAGGCTACTAGTCTCTTTCATCTAGCAGGAAGATGGCCCCAAAAGTCACCAAAATTATTATCCAAATAACTCCCCTAGTGATTTGGATAACTTACATACACATTCTAGCCCTAAGTTATCTATTGAAGAATTACGCACTCAAAATCATTTGGCACATTCCCTTGGTCATAGTTTTTTTACTGCGCACCCCTTTCCTTCCTCCTTCCACTTCCCTTACACCCTCCTTCCATGCATTCACCTTCTTCCAAGTCATTTTCCTTCCACCCCATGTGCCTAAGTCTTTGACCCTTCACACGCCACACCCATTACTTTGTAATAGTTACCTTAACCATACATTCTCTACTCACCGGTTTGATTCATCTCCCATGCACATCGTGTGTCCTCCCTCATCATTTTCCTCTATTTTCTCCATGCTTTTTTGCCGATCATCTTTTGACATGCTTAAGTGTGCATCACATGTGACTAATCAAAGCACACCAATAGGGTGTCAAATCCTTGCAAAAAATGAATGATTAACATGTGGTAGAAATGACAAAATAGTTGTACATTTGGCCACCATCTCAACCAATCGATGCATGTGCACATGTGTTTTGTATACCATGACGACTCGACATCTTCTTTTGACAGCCATATCATCAGCTACAGAGCTCAGATCGGCATGCACCTAGACTTGTCGAAAGTGCTTGAACATCATCACAATAGTGCCAAAATTCAAATTTCAAATTTTGGCTGGATGGATCTAGGTAGGTGAGAAATGGGAAAATGTCTCTCTGAACATTGATGAGTAGATCTGATTGCTCCAACCACCCAATTTAGTATGATCCACTCTCTTTTGTCTTCAACACGTCAAACAAGCATGGGGAAGCATATTTCATATATTTCCAAGTGGATTTATAGACATTGAATGCTTCTTGTTGGTGGTTGTGTTTCAAATTCAGGTTTTCCCTCCTTTTCCTTTCTTCCTCCATGGATTCATCTATAAATGTAAGAGCAAGGCTCATTTGTTATGTTGGATACTCTGGATCCTTACGCATGTTGCTAAGGACTCCATATTTTCTATATTTTGAGTTACAGACCTCCATGTTTGGCTCTTGCATGTGGATATCGGCCTCTTTATCATTGTAATAGTTATGTGCATTTTGGAAGTAATAGAAGCATCGTTTTGTGACTATTCTCTATCCTAGCGTGTTTGTGTTACTTCTTCTTGCCTTTTCTCTTGCATTGTGTATTGTTGTGCTACTTCAAGTCCCTTATAGTTCCATGTTTGGTTGTGTTCCATAAGGATGATTTGGTGAATGTGTGTTTTGTTGCCTAGCCCCTACTTCCTATCATTCTTGCTCGTAATGTATAGCCTCCTCTTTTCTATATTTCATGTTAGTGTTCATCCCTCTCCCATTGGTTCCATTGTGTCTATCACCTTTTAGACATGTAGTTACACGTTTGAGCAACCAACATTACCCATATAGGTCACTCATGACCAAAACCATAAAACCTACATCAAACAAGCTCAAAACCCCATCACCTTGATGAGTAAAATCCACTAACACCAAAACCATGATTATTAAAGCTCTAAAATTCAACACACATGTAATATATCATAAAAACATCATCCATGGTCATTAATTATCTTGTAACAATCAAATAATTCATAACACAACTCAAAATCCTCATATCCTTCACAAAACAACTACTTCCAACACCTTGTCTTCACCTTTGGGCATCAAGACCACCCAAGATCAACTCAACTATGGAAATTAGCCACTATATATATATAATCCTTAGGACCTTTACATCACATCCATGCATGTTATAGCTCATGAAACATCCATGTGTTCAAACTAAAACTAGTTTCCTATTCTCCAAATCGATCTTCCCAAAAAGTAGTTACAAACCCAACTATATTGCACCCTTTTTACCACTTACAATACCTCAAAATTCCTTCACTAGGAACAAAATTCATCCCTCTTCACTCTCCAACTGATATAAAACATCAAAAATCCATCTCATGCCCCTTCTACCTCATTCTTTCAGCCTAAGTAATTTTTTCATGATAATCATGCATCATTCTTCTCTATAAATTGAGATAGAATACACATCAAATCAAATCACCAAGAATCAATCCATATGCAACTTGAAATATAAATGAATTATATTTCCATAACATATTATAGCTCCTTCCAACTCCTAGTGGAAGACCTTCAACCAAGCCAATCTCTGCAAACTACCCAAACTACCCCAAAATCGCCTTTGACTAGTCTTCATAAATAGGGCACACTTTTCTATTTAGAAGACTCACCATGGTATGAAACTACCATGAACATAAATAATAATTCCTATGCTAAAAATTCTATTTATTTTGAAACTCCCTTTGACAACCTTTTTCCAAACTCAACTTCTTCATAAGCAAGCAATTTCGGGAGGGGCTCACATACAATCCAAGCTCTAATATACCTTTCTTTGAATCTAAAATATTCCTATACATCATGAAATCATAAATTTTTTAAAAAATAATCAAAACTAGGATAGTACAAGTAATTTTCTCCATGTCTCTTGGAGCTAGGGTTTAGCTAGGGTTTCAAAGCAACTTACCTTGTTAATGATCATTCATAAAAATGTGACAATAAAACCACCTCATTATTTTTTTGAAACCTTAATAACTGAATTAGTAAGATATTCCAAAGATCTCAGGCTCCCATGCAAAGTATACAATTCACAACAAGCATCAAAAGGTCCACTTTTGTCTCAAAAACATATTGTAACTCACCCAGTTTTACCAAAACAAATGTATCTTACAATTCCTTCTTCATAATGACTTGAAAATTTTCATGAAGCATCATGAAAACATCCTCTAACTGTCCATACTTACCATTTGTCTCAAACTCTCCATCCATTAATACTTACATGTGTTTACTTGTTTGTTCTCACCTTCTTGTTTCCGAAGGATCTTATAAATGCATCGTACTTTTGAGTTCTAACTGAAACTCACCATACATTCCTTGTATACAATCACCATACTTTAAAAATATTTATCAAATCCATTTCTCATACCTCCTTACCATTCTGCATGTTCAAGGGCTATGAAAAGGCTTGGAATGACCTGACTCAACACATAGAACCCATGAACTGAACTTGCAAACCTCGTGTAGAATCTTATACACCCATTACACATCATTCTAACCATGTCTGACCTCATGAAAAAATTCAACTCACTTGGGAGGACTCAAACTACCACTTAGAATACTCAAACATGCTCTAGGACGAAAAAGAACTCACCAAATCCTGACACTACTAATCAACCTTCATGATGGACATCTGATTGACACCTCGTAGAGACTCTCATGACCACATGACACCATTTTCCATCAATGGACTTGACATCAATGACAACACAAACACACAATGGCCAACACACAAGGTGTTTCTGTATTGAATGAAATTGATTTGGATGAGGAATGTCTTGGGATTGAAAGTGAAGTTTAGGCCCATGGAGATTTCAATCTGCAATATATGATTCATGCGTTAAGGCATCCTTCTCTAACAAGAGAAAAAAGATCAAGAACACTTTATCTAAGAGAAATTTCCTTCACAGATGATGAAAAAAAATTCACTTGAAAGTATTTTGATTGACTATTTTATAACCATCATTAATGATATTTTAACAAAGGATATTAAACAGTCAAAATTATGACACATAAGAAGCAACAATGGATGAAGAAGAAGAAGACAAGGAGGAGGAAGCCTCCTATTTAGATGTTGCATCATACAATGAGGAGGATAATCTTGAAAATGAGGAAGAGGAAGAAGACCAGAATGAAGAGGACCAAGTCACGGTCCAATCGGACTAGGATGAGAATAATTATCCCACTCAACAATTTATGGTTGAGGTTGGGAAAAAATCGGATCAACACCAAGAGAAACAACTTGGGCTGAATTTTTCAAGAAGAATGTCTCAAGGGGAAATAGGATATTGCTTTGAAGAAGAACCTTTTTTATTATTTCTACTCTTATTTCATCATATAATAGAGACAAATGGATGAAATTATTGAGTTTTTGGGAAGTCCCCTACTTCAAAAATCATATGAAATTTTTGGGACTAAATGGGGATTTCCTTAGAGAGACCCATAAAGAGGAATTTTGGACTCAGGTGGTTAGAAAAAGGAGAAATATAGGGAGTAACTCTCCTCCTATAACCAGAAGCACCTCAAAAAAATTAGGGGGCATCGGTTAGGTGTTTTGTCTCTTGTAAGCTTTGGTTGCTCTTCTGATGTAGTTTTGCTGCAATATTTGTTAGTATAGGATATTTATTTTCCTTTTATTTGTGTGTTTACTTGGATATTTCCTACACTCATGGGATATGCTTGCTTAGTTGTAGCAGTTTTGTTGAGTTAGCTTACCAGTTAAGTTGAGTTAGCGTATCATTTGTGTTCAGTTGGCTCACTAGTTGTGTGGAGTTAACGCTACTTCTAGTATCAATTAGTGAGATTTATTCCCCACTGATCTAGGAGGAGGTTGCACATTCACCACCTATATGTACTTGACTTGCATCATTCTATTACATGGTGAATATGGAGCATGGAGCATTGAGCTGATTTGGAGCCATTCTTTCCTTTGTGAGTTTTGATCATATTGCATCTTATTGTTAGTTATTTTGATTTTTGTAATTTCTCATGCATTCATTTTTCATCAGAGATCCACAAACTCTAATATGGTATCAGAGCGGTTCTAGTGAAATGTTTGTCATTATGGATTTATTTGTATTTTTGAATACTTCATCTGTGAAACTAACAATTCATGTGCAAATAGATTTGACTCTTTGATTTAGTGCATGTGTGAGTTTTGTGTAAAGGGTTTACCTAAAAATAAAAAATTAGGGGTTATCATAGGTTATTCTCCTATGCCATGATGCCTTGGCTCACTCACATCTCTGCAGAATCTGGAACGAGCTTGAATATGTGTGGATCTGATTGCAATGGACGTTTTTTGGGTCAACATGGCATGTATAGCTCGAGATCTAACTGCATTGGGCGTTTTTCACATGTCTGAGGCATTTTTTGCAGGGTTGAGGCATTTTTGGCTTGCAAAGGGTGTTTTTGCTAACTTGATGGGTGTTTTAGACCCCTAAGGAGTTGTGTAGGCCCCCATGGCACATTTCAAACCTTTGGAGTAGTAACACGGCCCATACATGGCGTTTTCAAACCCCTAGAAAGTGTTTGGCGCCCCCAAACTATGTGCAGCTCCTGAGGTGGTTTTGGATGGTACATACAGTCATTTATTGGTTTGGAAAGGCCTTCTAAAGAAATTTCCATTGTCCTACACACCCTGGTTTCTCTCTACTACATTTTCCTTGGACGGTTGTGCTCAACAACAGAAAATAACATCAAAACATAGTTTATTTTTAGGTTTCCTTCTCAAACCTAAAAAAACTCTTTGTTCCTCTTTCCATGTGGACTCCACTTTCAAGGAGTTTATTGCATTAATTTTATTATTTTGAATTTACCTTAATTTTGTATTATCATTTTATGCTTTTAGAAAATAAGCCATTTGAAATAAAATTTGCATTAGGGAGAATTAAGTGGTTCTTTAAACCTTGTATTTTCGCTTGATGAAGACGAAGGGTGAGGCCCAAGTTGGTAGGAGGCCAATTCCCCTCAAAAATTAAACCATTTTATTCTTCATTATGTCCTGGTTCTAATGAGTATACGCACGACCCCCTTTCCCCTCATTTCTAGCAACTTTTTAATCAGTTTACAAAATTTTAATTAAATAAGCCATTATTTAAGGAAATTGTTTTTGCTATAACTTTTGATCGGTAGCTCATTTTTTAGCACTATTTTGGTCAAAAGTGCATGTTTTCTCGTTCTCTACATGATGGAATCATTTATTTTTGTAAACACACTACTTTATAAAGTGTCACATTTGGGGGTTCTAGCAAAACTCACTAGGGACTTGTAATTTTTGCACTAAGTTATAAAGTGCCATATGGGATAATTTTTGGGGTTTATCTACATTATGGAGTTTCAATTTCATCGTTCTGTTGTTATGTTTGACTCTGAGAACTTTCTATCTTAGAAGGCATGCATTATCAATCATTGCATTATGAATGATTTGTTACCCTACCTCCATGGTCTTGTTCTTGAGCCTGATGACCCTCTACGAAGTATGAGTGATTTAAACACAATGATGAGGTCTATGGACTTCTCGGTATTACTATTTCTAGGGATACATTACATTTTTTTAGCACACTCAGTGCCCCTTCACTACTTGGACCACAGTTGTATAGTGACATTGTTTCACCATCTGAGAGCAACACTTCCTTGGACCACTCTAGTGCCTCCATAGATTCTCCCCCTCTCACATCCCTTTCATTTTTGAGTGTTCCTCTACACCTATTGCTACTCATGAGTCCCATGTTGACCATTCACCATAGGATATTTCTATTGAGCACACTCTCCCTATTATTGCCTCCACAAAGCTCATTGTCGCCCATGTTCATGCTTCCATTCACTCTCCGTAGTAGTGTTCTATTGGAAAACCTTCCTCTGAGATAGATGTGACCATTGCCTCTTGTGCTCCATTGCATCTTGATTTCTTAGATGATGAAATTCTACATACATAGGTTGTTACCCTTGAGTGTAGCATTGCTTCATCTTGGACTTTCAGTAGCTCTTTACGCAATAGTCTTCTCCTCCTACTTCATGTTGTGATGTTTATACATTATTGTCAGACATTTCTCTCATTGAGAAACCCCATTGGGATGAGTATATGACCCTATAGCTTCCTCAAAACTCAATTTGGACCCCCTAAAAGTGAAGCCCCCATCAATCCATGCATTGCCAAAATCCACAGAGAGCAACGTCATTACCTTTCGGATGATGAATGTACAGTGAATCCCCGTTATACAACAATTTCCACAAAGCTATGTTGTTTTTCAGGTGAATTAAAGTGGTAGGTTCAATGTGGACCATGTCACCTCCCATGGTACCAATAGCCTTGCCTTCTTCAAGCACGCAAAAGCCAACATCAATCTCAAAAAACTTAAGGAAATGCCAAATGAAGTGAAACATGGCATGTTTTAATAAAGTAATGGTCTTTTCAAAATCCTAAATATGAGAGTCTTGGGCTTCATCATTATACAACCTCCTAAAACATGTCTTCATCAATCAAATTATTGATAGGACCCCAAGGGATACATGTCCCTGGCCACATCATAAGATCATCCATGTCAATGCCTTTATTAGTCAAAGACATCTATGGGTTTATTTTCAGCTTTGTAGGTGTGTTGGAAGTCCACTTGGTCAAATGATTGTAATATGCCACAAGCCACCATAATAATGTTAATAAGGTTCCAACCACACTTACTCTAATCCTTTAGAGAATTAATCACACACATTTAGTATTACGTAATGATGGTGGATTTTAATCCAAGATCTCTACACATCATAACTCCCCAAAAATATCCCTTGCTTGAAGATAGTTGTTTTTATGATTTCCCATAGGACCCGTGTAGGCGCCAATTCATCTTCCCATGAAGTCATGGATTAGGTCCCCTCCACCAGTGACATTTTCCTTTAGCTTAGCCAAGCCTTCAAAATTAAGCTTGAATCTACCTTCGGGGGGATTATCCCACTTGATAATTTGGTTAACTCTCTTCTTCTCGAGGATGATAGGAATGATTTCCATGCTCCTAAGGATGTATTTTTCTCAATCTAGATACTCTCTAACCTATTTTAGCTTTAAAATCTAGGTGTTTTCCTTTAGGGACTATCTCACTTTTGCGATCACCTTCTCCACACTAGAAACCTTGTTCCTAAAGATCTTATTATTTTGCTCCATCCAAATTCCCCATAACACATGAGGAAGAGCAATTTTCCACATTTCTTTAACTAGAGCATTCTGAAAATTGAAACTCCATTGGTAGGGTAGAAGGCCAACTTCCTCAGGAAGGACCATATGCATCTTAAAAATACCAAGAATCTCATAAAAGACTTGAAATGAAAAGGGGATTCAAGGAATAAATGTTGAATAGACTCTTCATTACCTTTACATAGGCCACATCTGTTAATGATAATCATTCCTCTTTTTCTAAGCCTATCCACAATTAAAATCTTACCTTTAACAACTTCCCAAAAGAAGATATTAATTTTGGGAATAAGATTCTTATTCCAGACCTTCCTCCATAGCTTATTGGGTTCAATGTGTTCAAAATTTAATAGATATCCATATTTAACCCCATATTCCCCATTGTCCATAGCCCTCTAGGTCATCTCATCATGTGCCCTATCATGAGGGATATGATAATCCTTCAATCATTTATTTAGATCATGAAAAGGCCAAGTATCTCTAATATTTGTAGAGATACACTTCCTCTCTTCTGTCCGGTAGTTGTAGACAAAATATCCCTATTCCTGAATGTAAAAATCCAAATCTCATTCCATGGTTCAATATAGTTTAGGGATCCATCAACAATCCAAGGATCCTCAAAAAAATTATCTTAGATCCATCTCCAAGATTCCACTTACTCCCTTTAATAAAAATATTTCTAGTTTGACAGAGGTTATTCCAGAAGATAGATCCTCTAGGAAGCTCCATATTAGAGAAGAGAGCTAGAGTTCTCGCCAAGTGGTCGCAAATATTTCACTTTTAGGATTTTAACCTAGGTACCTTCCTCTTTATGTAGTCTCCAACCCACCTTGGAAATGAGTGCTTGGTTCATGAGTTGTATGATTTTTAATCCCATGCCACTAAGGGGATTTTGTTGCAATATTACTGTGATTTTTTTGTGGTTTTTTTGTGGTTCTGTTGCTTCTCAACAAGTGATCGGTTTTGATTCGGGAATGTTTTGTTTTACCCTTATTGATTTATATGGGTGTTTATACATTTTTTTGTTATACCAAGGTAAGGCCCCTATCAAAAAAACCTTTACTTTCCTCTTTTTTTTGTTCCTTCCCCGTGACCTTATTGTGTTCTTGTTTCTTTTTGGTTTTTTTGCTTTCTTGTTATATTCTAGCTATGGTCTTTTTGTACCTAGGTAAGATCTCAATTAAAAAATATTTTACCATTAATAATAAATTATGGTATTTTAGGACTAAAATTTTGATAAAAGAAATGAATTCCCAATTTAACCACTCCCAAAGACATTTATTATATTCTTTGGTTCAAAACAAACCAACGAAGCTTGATACTTTGTTAAATCAAGTTATATCTGATAGTGTGTCTTTTAAAAATGATTACAATGATGACATGTTAGATATAATGTTGAACAAAATTGATAATTTAAATACAGAAGAAAAATCCTACCATAATATGTGGTCAAGAGACAAGGGCCTTGTAGTTATTGTGAATGAGGAAACAGATAAGGAATTGGTAAGTTTTAATAAATCTTCAAATATGATTTTAAAAAATTAAACAAAATTAAATTTTTTTCTATTTGTAAAATGCAGTCAAACTACCGAATTTGAAAAATGAGGAAATAATGCTTGATGTGCACTTAAAAGTGCAAGGAAAAGTTTAATTGCAGTATTTGATTTGAAGAAAAATAATACCTTAATAAGGATCATAAAGGAGCATGGAATGGATCCTGAAATATTGTTGAAGAAAATAGAACAAGATCCAACATTATTGTCTATTGGTGATGTAGAAAATCCAAAACGTGAAATACTTTCAAATATCAATGTTTAGTCATGTGTTTTAAAAGAATGTTTTGGTATAGAGGAGACAATAATGCAAAGGAAAAGCTCTAATTCTTAAGGATGAAGTTGCAATATTAAATTGTAAAATTTGACATTTGAAAATATATTTGTAAAACAGTTTGGTATTCAAACTATAAATATATATACTTTTCTTGTAATTTTAATCTTCTTTTATATGAAAATATTGAGAGTTTCAATCTATGTTGTGTTGTACTTGTATTATATTCATGTGTAAGTTCTCCAAATAAAATCATAATGTGATTAGAATATTCAATTATGTTTGATATTACATAATACATTATTGATTATTATCAATTTCAAACACTTTCTGTCAACTAAAGTTGGATTTATTTTTTAACACAATAATATGCTAGGATATTATTCTAATTTAAAAGACAATAGAAAAAATAAGTATCACATTTCTCGATTAAAAACTCTAAACAAGTTACAACATTGAAAATATTATTCAATAAAGAACATGTGTATATAAAAATAATAAGTTACATACTTATAATATGATATGAAATTTGACTTCTAGAAATACTATGTTCATACATACATCTTTAGTCAATATCAGGTAGCTCAAACAATTCTTGACTATTTAGGTCTTCAAAACTAAACTTTTATCTAATATTTCAATGTTATTTTCAGTCACAGTTTTGATGTTTATTTCTTCTTTATTAGCCCTATATTAGAATTATAGACCCCTCTCCTTTTATGAAAGAGAATTCCATATTGTCATTACTCTTTCATAAGGAAATGTTTCCACATTATATCGTGAAACATACAATCGCAAACAAGTCTCAAGATTTTTATCCAACATGTTTCACTATTTTTATTTAACAAATGTTAATGCACTAAAACCCTTTCGTCCTCAATTGGTCCCAATATCATTGTTTGACACAATTCATGGGTAAGTGAAGCAAGTTGGGGGACCAAAAAGGGGTCATAAGTGGATGTCATATTGCAAAAAATAGCAAAATCTCAACTTGTAGGGATTATTAGTAATGTGTGCACTCAAAATAGAAAAATTTATATAATTATGAATCGTAGCATCCAGAATCTAGTTTCTAAACTACTAATTTTAAAAAAAAATGGAAAATTTTAGTTATATTTAACACTCAAAATTTAATGACTTGATATTTTTTTTTAAATTTCCCACGATTTGGATGACCAAAGCTTGATATTTTTTATCCTTAAGTGAAAAGCTAGATGTCACTGTCTATCTTGGGATAGATTTTACTTTGTATTTCTTTTAGAAATATTTTTTTTAATGATTTTTTCCATGAAAGTGGTATGAAAAGGTAAAGAAAAACGAGCACTTTTTGTTTTCCCGCCATAACTTCATCAAAAAAATATCAAAATCAAATACACTTTTCTAACGTGTATAGAATTTCACCACGGTTGGGATGGTATAGGTTTTATCACATTCTGATAAGTGAAACAAAAGTTGCAGTATTAAACGTAGACATGAAAATTCAAGAGAAAGTGTCTTAAAGACCTACTATTAGTAAAAATTTACAAAATGATATTTATCATATTCTATTCACTTTAAAATCAATATTTCTACAAATCTAACACTCTCCTTGTATGATGGTACCATTTTTATGACATGCTTTCGATTTTTTACGGCATGGTTCCAGATCCATAGAAGAGAAAATTTGGTGTTTATGGCCTTTCACACACCATAATGATGTATCAAAGCTCAAGTTCAAGAAAATAGAGATTTCCTTAACCTTGAGGGTTGGATTTGATGATCTGATTAGGATGCGATCACAATTTATAGATGTGATCACAGTTCTAAATTGACCTATTAGTAAAAAATCACAATTGTGGTTCTTACAATCATATTTACACGAATCACGGCTATTTTTTTGTATCAAAGGACTACGATCATGGTTTAGAACCATGATAGTGTTTGAAAACTGAAATCGTGGTTTATAAACCATGATCGTGGTCTTAGGTTTGGGAATTTCCCAAACTTGACAAAACAAACCGCAATCACGATTCATAAAATTCTGGATTTGATGTCCACTTTTTGGTCCCCCCACTTATAGCACTTACCCTCATACAATTGGGAATATTCATCAATTTTTTCATATAGGATGCTACTAGAATACAAATTTTTCCATAGTCAGGTAATTGCACCATTATCTGTTGGTTCACTTAGTAAGTCATATTATTTGACCATTGTGATGCCAAAATGAGTTGATTGACATGAAAGTAATTCCTTTTGAATAAGACCCTTAATTTTAACTCCATTACATTCTACTGATTTTCCAAAAAGATTAATGAGAGTACCCATGTGTCTTTTATATGAATCACTTATAGCTTTCTTACCATTGCGGGATTGATCACTCCCATGGCCTCAAGAATCTCATCTCTTTTAAATTTTTCTCTAATATCATTGGATAAGATTTGTGAAAAAAATTCAATTTAATCCTTATTTTAGATATAATACCTTCATATAAATTATGTGTTACATGTACTTCTTCAATGTTTTTCCAACAATATCCACTCTTTTTTGGAAAGTGTGCATTTGAATCTCATTCCCATTTATAAGGATACAAAAATGACCACTTATATTTAATCTAAAATAGTTTTTAGGATCATTTAACTTTGTTGTAGTTTTCTAACTACTGAATACGTGTCCTTAAGAACATTCATCAGAGTTGTATAAAAAAATCTATAGTTTGACATACCTATTTTCTCAATCTAATGAAGTCAACTATATAGATGGATCTTTCTTGAGCATGTTTTGCTAGGGAACTGATTTCATTCAATATTTGTAGAGTATCACAAAGTGTAACCAATTTTTCTAAATCTGTTAAGTGGTAAAGTAAATATTTTTCATTGTCAACATGCATATGGTACTTAAACATGAAACTAGCTAATGATGGATATTCATCAAAAATTCTACGTTCGAGACTAACACATTGAAATCCATCTTATATCAATGTCTTTAAGAATTTTTTTACCATTTGTCAATCCAATTGCAAATTTTGAATAGAAATGTTTTTGTATTGTTTGACATATACACATGTAATTCACGAATAATCTCTTCAACTTTTGTGACATTTTCAAATGTGTTATCTTGTATAAGATTCATCCTATGACCCATGCAATGAATCGGAATCATATAAGGGGAAACTGATATTTGTAGGTGAAAACATATACCAGGTTTATGACCATGCATTCTTTTAAATTTATTTTAGTAAATATAAGAAGTTAGGGTCACTCTGCACCTAATGGAAGTGGTCCCGTAGCTCTAACAGTTATAATCTAGAAGATAGTTTTTCAAAATCTAATCTGGTCAATACTTACTCATTTTTTAAGAATTTCAACAATGACCTAAAACTTTCAGGCCATATATATTGTAGTCGGTCTTTGTTTTGGGAAAACATATAGTCATTTTATAGGTTTTTTGACCTTCTGATTGGATTTTGGCCCTACCACTACTTGAATTGGTACCAATTTTGAAATTTGGTCCATAATTCACTTTAGTGACCACGAATCAACTCTATGATGTTTGTCTACTTCTTACTAAAATGAGATCCTCACTTTGTAGATAGAGGATTTCTCCCTAAATGGGATTCTTGTCCTATGGAAAAAATGAGGTGATTTTAATGTGCCTCCTCCTTAAGGTTTGATCACACTACTAGGTGTTGAATGATTTTTTATGAATAGTACCAAGTGAATTACATCAAGTGAACTCAGATGATTGCTCATTCTTAGAAACAAGGTGCTCCATATAAAGATCATCCCTTCACCTTTCCTGGCTCTAAAATCATCCTTTCATGGAATCAAATTCAATATTCTCATACGTTTATTTTCTCATATGTATCTCATGGAGATAGATGATGCCTTAATACTTCACACATGATGGTCCTTGGATACCTCGGTGGCATGACTAGCTCATTTTAGCTTGTTCTTTGGAGAGATTTGGGTACAATGACAGAGTCAGGATATGATGATCATCAAGTCACTCCTTGAGCTCCACATTTCACCTTTAAATATGATGAATCCTTCACAATTCAATTTATTGACCAAGATGAAACCTGGGTGTAAGCATGTTTATGGTACATGGACACCTTTTTCTCAAGTTTCTCCTCATGGAAATGGGTTTCCTCCTCCGGATAGGGGATGAATCCTTGAATGAAATTTGAGTATGAGTTACATGTTCTTGACCTCCATACTTCACTAAAACA